>CM053580.1:24980292-25055675 GCA_028627135.1 Pseudochirops cupreus
CATATATGCTCACAAATATATATCATATATATATGCATATGTAATTATACACTTTATATTTAGGGGCAGACTAGAACTTTGAGATTTCATTAGTGACTTCATCAGTATAGGGAGCTATAGGGGAAATGTCCCCAAATGCAAGGTAGCAAATCATCATGTAGCTTGCAGTCTTAGAGAGTTGCCTGAATTACAGAGAAGTAAAAGGTCTGGCCCAGGGACACACAACCATTATGCGTCAGAGGCAGAACCCAGAGCTTCCTGATTCCAAGGCTGGCTCTCTACCCACTTTGCCAAACTACCATCTCAGTTCAACAAATTTAGGATCATGGGTTAGGATTAGTGTTAGGGATCAGGGATACACAGCTTAAAGGAACCTATCCAACTCCTCATCAGACAAGGAAACTGAGACCTAGAAAATGCAAGTGACTTTCCCATGGTCGCACATATGGGATCATAATATCATAGATTTGGAACTCAAAATGACCTTAGGGGTCACCCAATGCAGGTGTCAAACTCACAGCATAGCTGCCCCCTCATTATAGCTTGAAAATGTTTAATAAAATAAATAAAACTACAACCTTGATAATGTTAATTTGTGGTTTTCTAAATTAACATGCAGTGTTTCTACTTGAATTTGACTAGACCACTGGTCTAATCCAATCCTTTCATTTTGTAAATGGGACCTGAAGACATGACTTACTCAAGGTTACAGTCAGGAGGTAGCAAAGGCAGCCAAAGGTCCCCCACCTTCTTATGCATCACTTTTTCCAGTGGGCCACCCACACTGGGCAGAATGCTGCTACTTCTCACAACAGAGATAGAAGGTTAACTTTCTATGCTGCTTAGGCTAACCATCCTGAGAATGTTGTGACTCCCTGGTTCCCATTGCTGCTGCTGCTTCTTCTTGTCGCTATCTACCAAGAAACTCTGAAGGACAACAAAGAAAAGGAGATCACCAAAAAATGGATTCTTTAAATAGAAGGTGAGCTTCACTGAGGTCCTCAGGAGGAGGCAAGGAAGATCTCCAGCAAAGTGGCCAGAACTGCCCTTGTGAACTCCTGGAAGGACCCCAATGAGAGCCACACAGCACAGGTGGCCATTGACGGGTTGCCATTCCCATCACTGGAGGGGGCATTCACATTGATGAGTTCACTGATCCGTTGGAACTTCTGATGATCTCCTTCCCAAGGACCAGGGTGAGGAGGAAAGACTGTGATGAAAGTGTCTGTAAAACCCCTCAGATTTCTTCGAGTAAAGACAAATCAAAGAGAATGCTAACAGACAGGCTGCAGGTATACGGGAAACTGCCTGCTCCGAAGGTGCCTTGGCTCCTGGACAATTCTGACTTGGCCCTTCCAGTCTGTGAACTGATTCCCATGGAATTTGTTTTCCTGTGGAAGTGAAGCCATTTTGACATCTCCCACAGATATCAGCTCCAGACTTCATCATTCCTAACAGGGAACCCCTCTATTCCAAAGCAAGAACTATATTTGATTTTGTATTTGTACCTCCAGCACTTAGCACAATGCTTGGCACATGGTAAGCATTTTAAAAATGCTTTTTCATTCATTCATTCATTCATTCATTCATTCATGTCAGTAAGCATTTATTACCTGCTCACTCTGTTTCAGGCTCTATATCTATATAAGGCTAGCTGTGTATGCAGAAAAGTCATCCTACCTCTCTGAGCCTGTTTCCTCATCTGTAGAATGGGTATGATAATACCAGTAGTGCCTTCCTCACAGAGATATTGAGAGGTTCACAGTAAGTCTTAGATCTAAGAGTGCTTTGCAGTCTTTGCTGATCAGTACTGATCAGCAGCCACATGGTGAATGAGCTTTGTATGAGCCACACACAGACACGCTAAGACATGTTGAGGGCCAACACTTTCTCCATATTTTATTTCTTGTGCATGTTTAATGCTTCTTTTTATCGGGGGAAGGCAGAATGGACCTACCAAAAGAAGTCAGACAATGCTCTAAAATATCTCATTGAGTCGAGATAATTTGTACTCTACTTTCTCCTGAGGTTTATCTCTCAGGAAACACTGCCAAATCTTAACTTTGTCCTAACACTATCCCTGGCAATTTGCTCTAGTTTTCAAATTACCTGGGTCAAGAGTTTTCTTGGGAGCCAAGAGAACACAATCCATTCCAACTTCTTAAAATGGAGTATAATCAGTAACATGTTCTGTCCTAGGCACAGGATGAGAATGTTCTCAATGACAGTCACCCAGGTTCTTTTGGGACACCCATTTCCAACTAAATTCTGCAGCAAATATATTTGGGTGCATTTTATGTCCTTGGCAAAGCTTTGGGGAAAGGATTGGTCTATTGTTTCATTCATTTGCCTTTATGATAACATACATTCCCTTCAAAAGCTCTGGATACCTTTGTTAACTTATCAAAGGATAGATAAGAGAGGGAAAAAAATACTAGCCCCTCCCTGCTACAGTTGGTAAAAATTACACCATTCTCCAGTAGAATACCACCTTGGAAAAAATTTGCCCTTCAAAGTAGTCACCAGTAACCTTCAGCAGGGCCCCAAATAAATGTGGACTCCTTGAGTTATGAATCCAGAAGGGTCAAAACATGATATTCCGTCTACCGCCACCATGTCTTTGCCCAGGTTGTCCCTGTATGGAATGTAATCCCTCCCCATCATGACCTGGTAGAATCCCCAGCTTCCATTAAGACAGCCTAAGAGCCAACTTCTCTACTATGTCTTTCCTGATGTTCTCCCCTCAATAGAAATAGGTGGTGCCATGGATAGAGGGTTGGGCTTGAAGGCAGGAAGACCTCAGTTCAAAGCCAACCTTAGATGCTTATTAGTTCCATGACCCTAAGGAAACTCTCAGGTTCAATTTCCTCATCTGTTAAATGAGTATAATAACAGCATCCACCTCACAGCATTGTTGTTGTAAAGATAGAATAAGATAATATATGTACAGAATGATGCCGACTTTAAAGTGTCATGCTAATGCTCGTTATTATTATTAATTAAGAGATATTTTGTATTTACTTTATGGATTTGTTGCTTCCCATCCAGAACAATGAACGCTTTTGAAAGCAGGAAAGATTTTGGCTTTGTCTTTCTATCCACAGTGGTCTATAGTAAGCACTTGATAAATGGCGATAAATGGATGAATGGATGGATGAATGACTTCCTGGGGCCCTTGTCCCCATTCAGAGTCCTGGATTTTCCACCTGGAAACATTTGCGTGGAGTTTGTACTTAGCATTCTCAGTCTGACAAGATCTTCAGTTTTCTCCTATCTTGGGCCACATTTGGGGGGCAGTGGGTGGGGGAGAAGAGCCCAAGGTAGAGAGAAAGTCTCCCTCAATCTATAGGCTTCCTAAGGACATGGCTATCTTCTCCTCCTGTCCTATGGTCCTGCCAGGAAACACGGCCAACAATGAACCATGGAACTGTTTGTAAGTAGGTATGTATTTTTTCATTGCTGTTGACAATGCCTACTGCAAGGGATAATGCCAAACCTAAACGGCCGCCAGCCTGGTTATGCAATTTCCACCCACCAAAGCTGGACTCCTGTCACCTTGCTTGAGATCAGTTTACTCCCCACCCCTCAAAAAAAACAAAACAAAACAGATATGATTACCTTATCACTATCTGAGCTTTGTATAGCTACAAATGTCCATACTGGTCTTAAAGGCATCCAGTCCTTTTTAAAAATCAGCCATAATATTTGCCTCATTCCTTCTGCCTTTGTGGGTACTGAGTCTTAATAGCATAGCCATGATCAAGCTGCCCTTCTCCCCTTTGCCCTATCCTAATCTTCCAGATTCCTCAATGCTGAAATTATTCCTTAATCCTCCATCACTCGGAAATCAGATCTCAGGACAATCCGATCAGCCTCATGTTTTATTTACTTTGCCTCTGCCATAAGCACTCAACAATCCATCTCACAACTTCTCCTGTACTCAGAGAGAAGGTGGATGCCAAATCCCAACTCCATGGCAGGAGTCCTATTTCCAGGGTTCATGGAAGATAGAAAACATCACATTTCTACTTTGCTCGACCCTTCCAATATCCCTGTTATGCTTCATTGCTTTTACAAGTCACTATTTCCCTGTTGCAACAAAGATTACAGGGAATCTAACAGGTAAGGCCTCGAGCAAACACACAGATGAAGCAGGCCTCTGCAGAAGGCACAAGGTTACATGGCTTATCTGCTCCACATCTCTGTGTTTCTAACCACAAGGCCTGCCCCATTGACAGCCACCGCTGTCCTGAGGCAATGAATCTGTAATAAGATATACAACAAATAATGGGTTTTTTTTTTACTGAAAAAATATATACTCAGGTAATTAAATTGTTAACATGATGGATAGCTTTACTTTTTATTTGAATTCAAAGTGACTTTCTATATCATACAGTGTAAATGACTTAACACTAAAAAAAAGAGATCATAATTCCCAGGGAAATATGAGCATATATTTTTGTCCATTATTTTCCAGAGCAAAATGGGTGGTTCTTACTGCATCTCCTTATATGCTAACTGGGAGTGTTATAGACCTTATTCAGATTTTGCATTTTGCATTTACCAGTTTCCCATGATGAAATTCATGAGACTCCAGTAGGCCTAGACATATGGTAAAAGACATGTTCTGCAGAAAGTCCACTGTGAAGGAATGAGATGGATTTCTGTTTAGCCTGGTATGCTCCTAGCTTATTGGACACATGCATCATTCAGACGGTATCCTTAATCCAGGTCCTGGTGCTTGAAAGTAAAAGCTTTAATTGGCATTATTCTGCCCACATTGGAACACCAATCACACCTCCATGTTTGTACCCAGAGGGCAATTTTGACTGAATCAATAAACCACCCATATGTTTGATAAAAAGTTTCACAAAATATCCAGGACACCAAGAATAATTGTTAACATCTGCTCATTATTCAACAGCGTATGCAGGTTTATAAGCCAGATAAATGCACTTATTCATCTGAGCCCCATAGCTCCCTCTTACCTCAACAGTGACAGAAAGCAGAGAGACACTAGAACTATTCACTGTTTAGACAATAATAGAGCTGGCTTGCACAACCTAGGACTTGGAATATACAAATAAAGCATTGTGAAATAATAGAGAGTTAAAGCTTTCCCCCACATTTTTGGGCAGAGGGAGGGAAATGGTGGTCAGGGAAAACTTGTTGGTTCACATTGAGCTAAAAACCCACTGAATTAACATGCAGGGCAAATGAAAACAGTGCTTAATGAAATCAATAGGACAGAAGGCTGGAGAAGGGCTCTCAAGAGATTGAAGGTCACTGGATTCATAAAAAAGCAATTTGTTCTCACATACTCACATTTTTATTTATGTGATCACTTCATAATTTAATTAGGGGAGTTCTGCACTAGCAAAGGGAGCGTATTTATAAAAGTGACACTGACTGTCACCGAATTAGAGGGTTTCAGAGTTGGACAGAACCTCAAGGCCATCTAGGCCAGCCCTGTAGATTCAGTCCTTAGCTAGTTATAAAGAATTCCTTTTACAATATGTCCATCAGATGGTCATTCAGCACTGATACAACCATTTTGAACCTTCGACATCCACATGTAGCCTATTTCACTGTTGGATACATCTGATTGCTAGAGATTTTTTTTCATATATATAGAGAGACAGACAGACAGACAGACAGACAGATAGACAGACAAAAATTCACAGGATCACAGGAGCTCAAGCTAGAAACCATCTAACCCTGCACACTAGAGACAATCTAGTTGAAAACATTTATTTTACATTGAAGGAGAAAGAGGCTCAGAAAGGCTCAGAAGTGGGATGAGAACCCAGATTGTCTGACTCTTGGGCCAAAACTCTTTCCACAGTACCATACTGGCTCCCTAATGTCTCTCTGTCACTTCCATCATGATTGAACTTAATCATTAAGTATCAAAGAATCTCTGAATTGGAAGTGATGTCCTTGGCTGTCTGGCAACAGCTATGAAAGTGTAGTCTGGGAATCCCTGGGCATCACTGAAATCCTTCCAGGGGGTCCTCAAGGTCAAAACAATTTTCACAATAATTCCAATATGTTTTAATTTCTAATATGGAATATATCAATAGGCATAATGGACACTAACAGAAATTCTTGGGGAGGGGGAGAAGGTCTTCAGTAGCTTTTAAGTGTCCTGAGAAATGTTAATAACTTGCTCAAGATCCTACAAGTTGTGAGAGGCAGTCAGAATTTTAAGCCTGTTCCTCTGATGCCAAATCCAGCCAACTTTTTCATGGCATCACAATCTCCAAAGAATCCCTTGAACCACACACCCTCCAAGGAGTGTCCCAGTCTTTGCTTGAAGTACTCTGGCATGGTTGGGCTGTAAATTCCTTGAGGACAGGGACTGTTTAAGCCAGCAGTTCTCAACCTGTGGGTTATGTTCAATTTGTAACAATGAAAATACATCCTGCATATCAGATAGATTCATAACAGTAGCAAAATTACAGTTATGAAGTAGCAACGAAAATAATTTTATGGTTGGGGGGTCACCACAACATGAGGAAGGGTCACAGCATTAGGAAAGGTGAGAACCACTGGTTACGTACGCTTTTTCTTTAGATGACCAATGCTTAGCATAGAGCCTGGTAGGTAGGTAAGTACTTAATGAAAGCCTTCCGATTGGTTGATTATTTTTGTCTTAAAAGAATCAATTCTTTGAAAAATTCCTACCACCAATTTGGCACTAGTGTCTCTCCAATGACAAGCTCACCACACATATTTTACAGCGGTTGCAGGAAGACGTTACTGTATTTGTGCAGAACCACCCACACCTCCAAACTCTGCAAATGGGACTTATAGATTCTTAGACTCAGTGTTTCTTAAAGTTTTCAAGCAGATCGTATCACTAAATTCTAAGTGTCTGGCCTTCATTTTGATTGCATTTTTAAAAAACAAATTGAATAAAATTAGATGATAACTAGATGTTTCACATCCTGGGTGATGAGCAATCACAGAATCTCAGAGTTGTTTTCTCATCCAACTCATAAAAGAAATAATAAAACCACATAAAAGAATCCCTATAGCCCCTATCCAAAAAGTGGTCACCTAACTTACACTGAAGCATCAAAGCTCAAACTTAAACTCACTATTCCTGAGACAACTCATTCCATTTTTTAATTGCTCTAATTGTCAGGAATTTCATTCCTTTGAGCTTTTCTTCAGCTTCCACTCTGTACTCCTCATTCTGCCCTCTGGGGCCAAACAGGGCAAATCTAATCAGATTTTTAAGGTGACAGACCTTCAAATATTGGTAGACCACTATTAGGTGACTCTTAAGCCTATTGTTCTGTAGGCTAAACATCCCCAGTTCCTTCACCCAATCCTCAGATGGCATGAATTCAAGCCCTTTACCAGCTGGTCACTCTTTAGCTTATCAACATCCTTCATGAACTGGTGGAATGAGGAATATAGGCCCTTATCACCTTAGAAAAAATTTGCCTTAGAATAAATAAAGCAACCTTTGAAACTTCACAAATTTCTCCACCCACCCCAACACCCACAGTGTATGCAGAGCAAAAAATTAATGCATTCCTAAGAAGAAAACACAAAGTTATCAATGAAGAATTATGGAAAACTTTTGTTGTTCTCTTCTTCACCCAAGGGAAAAACCTAAGATTAGGTAGATAGATAGATAGATAGATAGATAGATAGATAGATAGATAGATAGATGGATGGATGGATGAATAGACAGATGACTATGTAGACAGATAGACAGACAGGTAGGTAGAGAGAGAGATATGGATGGATGGATGAGTAGCCACATGAACATGTAGACAGAGATAGATAGATAGATAGACAGATGAACATGTAGACAGACAGGGAGCGAGCGAGTGAGAGAGAGAGATGGATGGATGGATGGATGGATGGATGAATAGACAGATGAATATGTAGACAGATAGACAGACAGGTAGGTAGAGAAAGAGAGAGAGAGAGATGAATGGATGGATGAGTAAACACATGAACATGTAGACAGAGAGATAGATAGATAGATAGATAGATAGATAGATAGATAGATGGTTGGATGGATGGATGGATGGATGGATGGATAGATAGATGGATGAATAGACAGATGAACATGTAGACAGACAGGGAAAGAGAGAGAGAGAGAGAGAGAGAGAGAGAGAGAGAGAGAGAGAGATGGATGGTTGCATGGATAGATGAGTAGACAGATGAACATGTAGACAGACAGACCAAGATAGATAGATAAATATTTAATGTGTGTGTGGACATACATGTGAACAACCTGATACAGGAATATGCGTAAGCAAACTTGCAAGGAAATTTTGTCACCACATCTGATAACCTTTTTGAAGAAGGTAGAACATTAGAGGATCATTAGATAATTGATTTAGAACTGGAAGGGATGATAGGGTCATAGACCTAGGACTTGAAGAAAATGTAGATGTCATCTAGTCTGATCCCCTAATTTTACAGATGAGTAGCTTAACCTCTCTGAGCCTCAGTTTCCTCAAATGTAAAAAGACAGGATTGGATTGGGTGACCTCTAAATTCCCTCCCAGTTTTAGATCTATGAGACCCAGATGGGCTAAGTGACTTCCTCGTCTACAAAAGGATAGAGAAAAGATTGGCCTAGTTGACCTCTAAGGTCTCTTATGGCTCTAAATCTATAATCTGTACATGTAAATCCCCAAAGTGAGGATGAGAAAAGTCAGCCTCCACAGGCTATCTCTCTAATTAAACTCCAAAGGGAACAAAAGCACTCCTTATAAGTGTTGAGTTAACTAACCTGTAATTACATTGTCAGCTGCATTAACTCCATTGCCCAGTAATTGAGTCTGTTTTGGAGGAAGCAGGAGCCAACTTGAGGACGGTTATTTATTTTTATGTCCTAATTAATCAGTACTGACACCAAACCACAGCCTTCCTCGTCTCTCATTATTTAAATGAACCATTTATATGGATGAACCTCTTTGCTTCGTGCATTTCATTAACACATTGACACACTCTCCAAACACATGTGAGTACTCCCTCCAGCACTGGCTGGTGGACAGCAACTCCCTGGAAGGCTGATACACAGCTCTTCCCCAGGACCATCTTGGACATAACCATTGATGAGAATTGGTCATAAAAATGCCAGAATAATAATGTAGATAAACTTATCACCAGAGGATGGGTTTTTATAGAAGATGTGGAAAGTGATGATAGAGCCAGCTAATAGGGATCCTAGGGTGTCAACCAATCTTGGGTGGCCATTTCCTTAGATGACCTTCAGTCAACAAAGTTCTCGGGGCCCTCAGACTCTGTAAAAGAGAAAGTAGTCTCCAGAGAAGTCTCACAAAATCACTCGTCTGCAACATGACACAAATCCAACCCAACAAACCAGAGCCTCCTAACCCAGTCACAGTTAGTCCTGGATTTTTGTGTGATCTCTTTGCCATCCTAGGCAATTACAGCATTGCCCTCAGTCATAGAGGTGTATGACTGGAAGAAACATTAAAAGTCATTTCATATCATTAGAGTCGGAAGACATGCCCTATATGTGTTCAGGAAAATGCAGTTTTACACTAGGCTCTGGAGGTGGAGTAAGGTAGCTTGGGGTTTGAATCTTGGATCTTTCGTTTACTAGGCATGTGACCTCAACAAGGCTGCTTTACCTACGTGAGCTTTAGTTTCCTCACTTGCCAAATGAGGAGTTTGGACAACTTAGAAGATGACCTCCAATTTCCCTCCCAGTTCTCGATTTGCCATCTTACATGGTAAGA
Organism: Pseudochirops cupreus; assembly: GCA_028627135.1. Taxonomy (NCBI): domain Eukaryota; kingdom Metazoa; phylum Chordata; class Mammalia; order Diprotodontia; family Pseudocheiridae; genus Pseudochirops; species Pseudochirops cupreus. Next base: position 24,990,033 of record CM053580.1, read on the forward strand.
TCTATATTTCCTTTTGTTTGTTTTTTTTAAGTCTACATAAGGAGATTCAATAACCATTGTAGACAAAACAAAACAAAAAATGCTTAACTCTTCTTTGCGTGGCCTTCAGATTTCATTGGTATTGAGATATCTTGCTCAACATCTCCTTTCCCCCCAAATGATGCTATTATAACTGAATATTGTCTACTAACTGCTCAATTCTCAAGAGACTGAAATCTGTTTGCGCCCCAGAGAAATTGTCAGATGGACAGATGCGTGCTATGGAATGCATGAAAACCACAAATACTATGTCAAAAGCTGAAAGGAAAGTTCATTCAATCATAAATTTCGGACTGGAAGGGACCTTCAAGGTCATTGAGATCATTCTCATCATTTTTACAGATGAGGGAACAGAGACCCACATAGTTATGTGGCATTCCCAAGGTCACATAGGTAGCAGGTGGCAGAAACAGGCATTGATCTCTTGAATATGCCCTCTTCTCTCTTCTAACACTCCCACCACCTTACACTTGAAATATTGCAATTATCTATTGTTAAGACTGCCCACCTCAAGTTTCTCCCCTTTCCAGTCTATCCTCCATTCAGGCACTGAAGTGATTTTCCTAAAGTTCAGGTATTTACATGTCACTCCCCACTCAATAAACTCTAGTGGCTTCCTGTTGCCTCTAGATACAAAATGCTCTGTTTGGCATTAAAAGCCCTTCATAATCAAGCCCCCTCTACCTTTCCAGTCATCTCACATTTTGCTCCCCAGTGACACTGGACCCGTGTCTATTCCACAAACAGAGACCTCCATCCCTTAGCTCTGGGCGTTCTCTCCGAATGTCCTCCATGCCTGAAATGCTCTCCTTCCTCAGCTCCATCTACTGACTCCCCTGGCTTCCTTTAACTGCCAAATAAATCTCACCTATGCAGAAAGATTTCCCCAACCCCTCTTCGTTCCAGTTTTTCTTCCTTTGTTAATTATTTCCTATTTATCCTTCATATGGTTTGTTTCATGTAAATTTGTTTACATATTATCTCCCCCCCCCCCCAATTAGATTGCAAGCTCGTTGAAGCAGGGATTGTCTTTTGCTTCTTTTTGTATCACCAGCACTTAGCGCAGGGGTTGGCACATAGTAGGTACATAATAATTTTCTATTGTTTGATTCAACTGAGGCTATCTGGCTCCAAATCTGTTCTGCCCACTGTACCACACTACCTCATTTCATCCATCTCCTTGTTACATTAATCATTGTTGAATCAGCAACTGAGTTCTACCTCATATTTTAAATATACAAAACTCCTCAAAACTTTCTTCTGATTGTGTTTCCTTTTTGGTTTAAATCTATTATTTCATCCTATGGACCACCCAATGAGAAAACTCCCATTACTAATTCAGATGGCAATTCTTCATCAACTTATATATATGATCTTACAGAAATCCCTGGAGCATTTCAGGTTCGGCAACATATAGAAGTCATGGGACATGAACCCAGGGCTATAACAACATATTGCAATTACATTAATAATAGTGTTACCTAATTCTTTAAGACTTGTAAATTTCCTCCCATGTATTATCTCATTTATGACTAGGTACCTTTAGATAGCCCATGCCCCACTCTAGCTCCCAACTGGGCGTAGTAGAGTTAATTGATAGATCTGGGGCTGAAGAGATCTTGGTTCAAAGGTGGAGACTTTATATCCGGGGCCCCAGGGACACTAACCTGTCTGAGTTCTTATCTCTGTACCAAGCTTTCCCTAACACCACCTGTTATTGAGCTGAATGGACCCATCCTGAACAAATATATGCCTGTTTCTTTTAGAGACCTCTAGGAAAAGATACTCTACAGACTCTAGTGATACAAATCCACTCCAATGTGTCACAGTCATAGCGTGCTGGAATCTTAGAACTGAAAAGCATTTGAGAGGCAGTTTCGTGGAACAGTAGATAGAGCACTGAGCCTGGAGTCAGGAAAACCTGAGTTCAGGTCCAGCCTCAGACACTAATTGTATGACTGAGAAAATGACCCTTTGCTTACCTTGATTTTCTCAACTATAAAATGGGGGTAATAATAGCACCTACCTCGAAAACTCCTTATGAGGAGCTAATGAAACAATATTCATAAAAAGGACTTAGCATAACGCCTGGAATATAGTAGGTGCTTTAAAAATATTTTCCCCTTCCCTCTCCTAAGTCACCTGAAGCAGGAATCCTCTCTATAAAGTCTCTGAAGATTTCTGCTTGAAGATTCTTTGCTTGAACAATTCTAGTGACAGGGACTTGCCTACTCACAAAACAACCTAAAACATTTTTAGATAGTTGCAGGTGCTAGGAAGTTTCCTGCTCCTTAGTTTAGTACATTATACACAGTAGGCACTTGATAATGCTTGTGTAGTGAATAGTTAGGTAGGATTGAAGTCTGCCTTCCTGTAGTTCCCTCCCTCTCATTTTTTGGTAGTTTGGATTCTGAAGTGACATAGAACCACACATTTTTTTTTATCCTGTAACAAGTGAATCAGAAGCCTGTTGCTACCTGGTGTCAGCCTACCCAAAACTCAGGGTCAGATTCTGAGAGATAACCGAATCTCCTAAAGGCTTGTCTGCAGTGCTAAAATTATAAAGGGATGACAGGTAAGCCATGGAACATTCAATAAAATTATACATGTGAAAACAGCACAGAAATTCCTAAAAAAGATCAATAATCATTCAAAGGTGGGGCAGCTAAGGAGCACAGTGGATAGAGTGTTGGGTCTGGAGTCAAGAAGATTCACCTTTCTGAGTTCTAATCTAGCCTCAGACACTTACTAGCTGTGTGACCCTGGGCAAGTCACTTACCCCTGTTTGCCTCACTTTCCTCACCTGTAAAATCAGCTAGAGAAGGAAATGGCAAAACACTCCAGTATCTTTTCCAAGAAAACCCCAAATGGGGTCACAAAGAGTCAGACACAATTGAAAACAACTGAAAGACAAATAAGTCATTAAACATTGATACCTCCAAAAGATTGAAGTTGGTGATGACCTTATGGACAATGAAGAGGCCCATAGTAGGCATAAGCAGGTTACAAAAGACTTCAAATCGCTAATTATGAAGAAGCAATTTATGAAACATCACTAAAGAATTGAAAAAGAAGAGAGATTAGTCATATAGGCTTCACTGGTATCTTTGTTGTGTCAAGAGAACTGAAGAGTAATATACGATCATCTTTTCCACACAAATGTTCTTCCAAGAATCCTATATGTTCAAACTCTTGGAATGACAATCTCTGAAGAATCAAAGTTTTCCATGAAATACACGGTGTAAATAAGAGATAGGTAGTGGGGGGAAAGTATGCCTATTTCCATTGATGTCTGTGTGCAAGAAATAGGGCAAAAGGGAAAACTATGATGTAGCGACCATCAGTGAGTAACAGAAAAACATTGAAGTGATGGACCACTACCCACAAAATGGAAAAAGCAGACAAGGGCCTTCTAGCATACTAGGTAGCTATGGGGAGAATTTCTGTGAGAGATCAGTGGAAAGAATCAGAGGAAGAGACCATAGAGATGGGTGGCTAGCAGCACCAACAGAGGAAGCACACTCATGGATGATGTCATGGATTGACATGCTGTGAGAGTAGCAAAACACTTCTACAGTTGAGAAACGAGAGCCATATTGTCCACAGTTAGCCAAAAGGAACAACTCATTTAAGATTTTCATTTATGTCATTTCCAGAACAAATTAGCTGTTTATATATTAAACCTGTTTGTTGGTTTCCTAATAAAATTTTTTTTTCATGGAAAAAAAAAAGAGAGCTGAAGAAAAAGCACATTGGGAGGGCTCCCTTGAGTGGACTCATAGTAGGGCATGGACAAAGATGGACAGGCATGGATGCATTGAGATCATTCAGGTTGGAAGAAATACATCAGATTCATTTGAGTTCATGTGTGAAAGCACTTTGAACCATGGAAAGGCACTGGACAAATACAAGTTGTTTGTGTTATGGAAAAGTGAGGATTCCAGGCTTCGGCAACATGTTTTCTCTCATGCGACTTCACTGTCATTCTAAATGACTTTCCCATTTCCATGAAATGCACCATCTGACACAGACGTCATGATGTTTGAACGCCGGGGTTCTTTGATCACAGGTACTTGCTGGGGGTTTTTGTAGCTGATGTTCTTTTGCGAGCCTGCTAAAATATTTAACCTGGATCAAACCCCACTTGGGGCATTTCTACTCACAGAGACACTTTTCTCAGGACTTTATAAGTGACTGAACAAAGTGAATAGTAAACAAGTACTCCCACAACCACAAGAGCATTCCTGGGGGAGCAGGGGGAGGGGAAGTCGGTTACTTCCTCTTCAGTATCTCTCAATTCTCACATAACAATAGGAGCCTATCATAATGCACTGGTCCACTTTAATCACTTGACCCTGCCTGGGCTTGACTCTGCTATCCATATGCAGGTAAAAGACCTTCCCCCTCTCTTCTTGCCCCTTCCTGCGGAGTAAAGAATAGCTCTGAGTAAGTTAAGCAGAGCTAACTCTCAATTCTCTTGGGCAGAGCGATAACTAGAAACCCCCAAAGGTAATCCCCCAAACTCAACCATTTAGAGCAAATCTTTTTTCCCCAAGAGATGCTAACAAGTAGCAAATGTGATTGAGCTGCTAATGAGCAGAGAAAGAAACTTAGCAGGAGGCTGGGAAGGAGAGGAGAAGGTGGCAAAGCTGATACCTGGATAACCCACAAACTGAGGGATCTGCACCTCAATAAACAAGGCTCAGAAGCAGCAGCCTTCCTGCTGACATGAATGAGTAACAGCTGGCTCCATCTTTAGTTAATAACAGAAAGTTAATTGTCATGAATAAAGGGGAGAGTTGATCATGGAAATGACTTCTTTTGAAAGTATTGATGGAATCATTTTTTGAAAGTGAATTTAAATATACCCAAGCTATGTTATGCAGGAAAAAGAACACTGGTCTTGGAGTCTAAAATCTGGGTTCAAATCCCCCCTCAGACATTACTGCCAGTGTGATGTCAAAGTCATTCAAGCCTCCCTGAGCCTCAGTTTCCTCATCTGTAAAACACCAGGGCTGGACTTGATGGCCTCTGATTCTAGATCTGTTAGTCTACAATTTTATTTCAGAAACTGGAATCAAAACGTGACCAATTTTGCCTTGCCAAAATCAGGTCTATTCCCACACTGGAACACTATCACTCAAATCTACAGAAATGTATACATGACAGGTCAAGAATGTCCATGAAGAATGAAAATCCACTTTTGTTGTTGACTCCTCCTAGTACTTTCTGCATGTTTGAAACATGTCAGAGCAGATGCTGGGCACTCAGATACTTCTCAAGCAGAGTGGGGTTTTCTTTTTAAAAATAATGTATCACTACTTGGCTAAAGGGCATGCGTTGTGCCCTGATGAGTTTTCTGTTGGCATTTCATGTTGAATCACTATTATTTCACAGTCTGAGAAGTGGAAGATTAACTGCATACCTCCAACTCCATTTGTGATGTTCTCTACCAGTTATATGCATATATGAAGGATAATAACAGAATTATTTTCATTTATTTATGCATGCATATGTGGCCAGAACTCTGATCTCAACAGTGTATAGAACTCTCAGTGTGAAAACTTCCTCCTTCAATGCAAATACACAACTTTTCTGCCATTTACAACTCTAGAGCAGAAGTTCTTGCTCTGGGAGCCCGGGAACTAATGTTTTAAAGTATTGTGATAACTATATTTAAATATATTTGCTTTCCTTTGCAATATGGAATATTTTATATATTGAAAACATGACATTAAGAAGGGGTCCAAAGGCTTTACCTGACTGCCACAAGAAGGGATGAAGAACCCCTGCACTAGAGAATTATCTGGGGCCCTGACACAAGTTCCCTGTGGTCTACTTTAATGCATATAAGAGTCCATGTAAAGATGGCAGAACTGTACAGAGGAAAAATTGCTAGTTTGGGTTCAATTCTCATTTCTGGCACTTACAACCTGTGTGACTGGGATCATATAATTTCCCTGTGTCTCAGTTTCCTCATCTAGAAATTGAAGGGGCTAGACTCAAAAGTCCATGAGGTCCCTTTCAGATCTGAATGATTCTTTGGCATGAACCCAGCTCTTCTGGACTCCAGCAACTTCTTGTCTCTAGGAATGTTTCTCTTCCTCTCATAGAATTGTCTCAATCTCTTTGAACTCCTCAGGATCTAGAAAATTCCATCACATTTCCCATAAACCCTCAAAAACCTCCAGGCCATGGCTACCAAAATGGTGACATTAATGCATAATAATTAACAACCTTGTTTGTCACTGTGTAGCTGAGGAGATTATGTCTCCATAATTGAGTCCTCTAATCATTATCTCTAATCATGTGACCAGTGCTGATACTGCCAATGTAAAAGGACACAGAACAGGAGTCATTCCTTCCTCTCCAAAGACCATGTCAATTGCTCACCCTGTCAATCATTAAACAAAGAATGTCTTTTGAGTTATTGCTTCAACATTTATTAACAATCATGTCAGAGGAAATCTTTGCAATTCAAAACCTGGTTGACAATCTGAAGTTTTTCTGCACTAGTATACATAGCATGTTGGATTTGTCAATGGAGACAGGAGAATTTGAGGGAGAGTGGGGGTCCCTCTTATATATCAATTACTCAGCAAGGATTTATAAGGACCTACTATGTGCTAGATGTTAGAGACCCAGTGATAAAAGTGAAACAACCTCTGATGGGACATTTCTTTGAGGGGGTTTAAATTTTGTTGTTATCTCTACTTGCCTTTAAAAAAAATGAGTTCTCAGTAGCAGTATCTCAGTATCAGCCTTGCTCTGATCTAGTCAGACCAGATTAAAAGGAAGGAACATACCTCAAAAGACAAAAAAGCCTGTAGGGCTGAGACTAGAAACCTGTACCATAGAATTCTTGCTCATGACCAATGCATAAACCCACATCTGACTCTGCCAAGAGTCAAATGAGTTGATTATCATCTCAGATACTGGCCTGACATTCCAAATCGGTGCTTCACTGTTTGAGGTGGCAGATGCAAATTGCTCAAGAAAGGGAAGGGACAAGCCTGACAAACAGAAGACGTTGAGTGCCTTAAGAAAAAAAAAAAACAACTCCTTGACTTCTAGACCACTCCCTGTCTGTGAGTAACACCCATAAAAAGTGATTATACATCAGCCATTGTCATGTCACCTGGTGGCATCAAGAGAAAGACAACTGAACAAACACTGAAGGACAATGGGAACTTTTTAATCTGAGATGATCACAGGCAGGAAGAAAAGCAGAGGAGGGGTCAGACAGCAACAGAAACAATTCTAGTTCCCTTTGGCTCACATCTGAAAACTGCCTCCTTCCTAGAACTTCTGTGAACACTTTGTATGGAGCACTTTCTATACCTAGTCAATATCTGGTCAATCGATCAATTGATCAACAAGCATTTATTAAGTGTTGAGGATATGAAAAGGCAGCAAGGTGGCACAGCGGTTAAAGCACCAAACCTGGAGTCAGGAAGATTCATCTTCTGGAGTTCAAATCTGGCCTCAGACACTTAGTAGCTGTGTGACCTTGGACAAGTCACTTAACCCTGTTTGCCTCAGTTTCCTCTTCTGTAAAATGAGCTGGAGAAGGAACCGGCAAACCATTTGCCAAGAAAATCCCAAATGGGGTCACAAAGAGTCAGAGACAACCAAAATGATTGAACAACAAGAGGATATAAAGGGAAAAAGTCAAAAGTCCCAGACAATATCTAAATTCATATATTCCATATACAAAATGAAAACAAGGCAACTTTAGGAGAGAATGCACTCCCACCTGGGGGGAAGGGGTAAGAAAAACATGTAGCCTGTTGGAATTCTGAGGATGGCAGTATGTCTATGGAAATAGAAATATATGTACACATTTATATGCATACGTGAAGGTTGTATGTTATGTATTTATATGATATATGTATGTATATGTACGTTATTTCTGAATAATAATAATACCTACCATTTATATAGTCCTCACTATGTGCCAAGCATTCTGCTAAGCACTTCACAATTATTATCTCAAGGCTGATGAAACTTGAGATCTTGGAGGTATTGGAAAAAGTCATAGGGAAGAAGAAAGTGACTCATCCTCCTTAACCCACGAGGACATAACATGAGGACCAATGGGTAAAGGCAGGCAAATTCTGTCAGCATCAGTAAAAACTTTGCAGAAGCATCCAAGAGTAAAATCAGCTACCTTGTAGAGGAGTGAGTTCCCCATTGCTGGAGGTTTTCAAGGAAAGGCTGTGGGAACATTGGAAGGTATTAAGGATTGGACCAGATAACTGAGGTCCAATGCCTCCTCTGCCTCTAAGTTTCGATGCTTTTATGATTTCTTCAAGGTTATTTCCCTTTTATTCCCAGCTTCCCCACACAGCAAATAAAGGCACAGTGGCCTAGGGACCCCACAGAGGAGTTGTAAAGATTAAGGGTCCATTGTTTGCACTGAGCTGGAAGGTAAGTACTAGGTAGGAATGCCCTTTGACAATGTTGCCCAGCATTCTTTAGGCAATACTCAGAATTTATGTCTGAGCAAGATGCTTATCTCGTGGCCTGCCTGTGACCATGAAGTTAGAATCTTTTTGGAGACCAGTTCATTCCACTGCATTCTGGGACTGCAGGTTCAAGTACAGAAAGCACAGATTCTCATATTCTCTCTCTCTCTCTCTCTCTCTCTCTCTCTCTCTCTCTCTCTCTCTTTCTCCTTGCTTCCTCCCTGTTTATTTTCTCCCACTTTCTCCTTACTTTTCTACTCTCATAACTGGGGAAAAGGAATATAATTTATGCCAAATGGCTTACAGTTTACTTCCCATCACAAGATCTTAGACTTGGAATAGACCCTTTAGAGGACATTCTGATCTAAGAAAGACAATATAGTTCAATGGAAAGTGCACTAGATTTGTGATCAGAAGACCTGGGTTTGATGCCCCTCCTGCCACTTACTCCCCATGAGTTTCTAGGAAAGGCGCTTTCCCTCTCTGGATCTCAGTTTCCTCATCTGTAAAATGAAAGGGTCAGATGGATGATCTCTAAGGTCTCTTCTAGCTCCAGATTCTCCTCTCCAGCATCCCTGACGAGTCATCCAACCTTTCCCAGAAAACCCCTGGGAATCATTATTTGGCAAAAGCTTCAATGGTTCTCTATTGCCATCAAATCACAGATTTATAGTTGTTAAGGACCAGCTTGGGAAAGTCATCTTATCCACTCGCTTCATCTTTCAGATGAGGAAACTGAGGCTCAGAGGGATGACTTGTCCAATATCATACAGGCAGCAAGCGGAATATCCAGGATCTAAAGTCCAAGGTCTTTGACTCCACTTCCAACAAAGCCATAAAACCAATCTGTAACATAAGATTTCCAAATCCATAGCCCAGTATCAACAATCACCCAAGCGTGGCTACCACCTACATCCAAGCTTGGCTACAAACCTACTCCCTACTAAACATTACATGTTTCCTATTAATCTCTTCATACCTGCACTGTTCCAGTCAACATGGCTCATTAGCTATTCCTCAAACACAACATTACCTCTCCCATCACGTCACCTTGGCCCAAATATTCCCCCAGGCCTTAAATGTATTCTTTCCTTACCTCTTTCATATTATAATAATAATAGCTCACATTTTATATATTACTTTAAGATTCCCAAAGCATTCTGAAACCTGCTGAGGTAGGAATTCGTATTAACCCTGTTTGACAGAAAAATGAAATTATTTGTCCTATATCACATACCTAGTGGCGACCTGAGGCTAAGCCTTCCTGATTCTAGCTCCAGCCTTCTGTCTACTATAGCCCATCTCTCGCCTCCTTCAAAGCACAGTGTTAGAGTCACAAAAGGCAAAAATAGAACAGTTCCTGTCCTCAAAGAGCTTATATTCCACCTGGGATAATGATAGCACCTCCCTGGGCTTCTAGGAAAATTAAATGAGCGATTTTCTATAAAGCACTGACTAAACCTTGAAGTAGTGAACAAATGTACTATTTTTATCAATATCTTCACCTATCTGCTGTAAACAATAGCTCGTCTGTCAGTGTCAATCGACTAGCTTTTATTAAATGCCTAGTAGGCTTTAACCTGGAAAAAGAAATGGCAAATCACTCCAAGTATCTTTGCAAAGAAAGTCCCAAATGGGGTCATGAAGAGTCAGACATGACAATGGTGTATAACGTGATGCCCAGGACTTAACCACAATGGACCAGGTGTGGTCTGACCAGTACAGAAGACAGTGGGACTGCCTCCTTCCCAGACTTTGTCTCTCAACTTTTGTCATTTTAGCCTTTTCAGCTACATGTAATGTAATGTCTTGACTTGGTATGCGTGACATCAACCAAAGAGGCCAAGTGTGATTTCTAATTCCAACTCACTCACTAATAGATCGATTGCCCTCAGGTAATCCTTTTGGCCTCAATCTATCCACCCAGCACATGGATCTAATCCTGCCAACTCTCTGGTTCAGAGTTCTTTGATGATTCACACCATTGAATTATAAAATGATAGCAATTGGATTTGTTAGATAATGATATACTTAGTCCCTCCTGTGCAACCCTGTTCAACATTACGCTCTGAAACAGCTGCAGAGGGCAAGGCTGTCTTGAATTATGATTTACTCAAATAGTCCTGGGTTCCCCCCCCCCCCCCATCTGAAGTTTAAAGCTGACAAAGTGATTAGGGGAGCAGAGAATTGAGATGCATTATTCAAACCACGTCAAGCAAGATGCCACACAATCCCACTCAAGGGAAAGTTGAGGGGGGAAATAATGCCTACCTTTTATTTTCCCTTTTATAACCCAGAAAGTATGGCCTGGCGGTGTTGATAGCCTATAGCTTTTCATTTAGAATCAACAATAATGGCTTCTCCTCCAGTCTTCCTTTTTTTCTCCTCCAACCCCACACAAAGCCGTGAAAGGCAAGATGCAGAGTGGAACATTTGCCCCTGAAATTTAAGGAGGCAGAATAATGATTTGCAGGTGTGAACATTAGCCATATTTTAAGCAAAATTAAATTTGTCCCCATTGGCTGGGAAAATCAATATGCCATAACTGCACAGGAATAAGATGTTTCTGATATTTAAAAGACAGGTCAATTTCTCTGATGGGCAGTTTTCGCTCATGCTAATCTAATAGAAAACTGGTAGTGGGTTTCATAGAATTAAGAACAATGCAAAAGTCAATTGAGCAAAGCAAAGGGGGGAGTGAAGGAATTAATCCTTCTTGCCTACTTCCTCCTTTTCTAGGGAATTTACAAATGAAATAGCTCGGACCCTTTCCCCTCTGGCACTTCACAGATCAATTTCAATTGGGTCCTGAGGGAAAGACTGAAATTCGAATGGATTTTGGGCACATTATTTTTTAAATTCCCTGCCTCAGTTTACCATAGAAGTGTAGTTTTTTTTCAAAGATACCTTAAGGAAATTTAAGAGTTGATATGAACAAAGAACCTTAAATTGGGCAAAACCCTTTGCACTCATGAGACTTAGTTGAGGTAATTCAAGGAAGTCAGAAGAAGACTTAAGAGACCTAAGTCTTCTTCAAAAATTTAAGATTGTCCCCTAGAAGAGGAATCAGGCATTGTTTTGCTTGGCTCCATAGGGCAGAGTTAGGAGCCTTGTTCTCAAACTGGGCAGAAAACCCTAAGCTTGGGGTGAGGAAAAACTACCTAACAACTAGAGCTATTCCAAATTGAAACAGAATGCCTTAGGACAGAGGTGTCAAACTCACAGCTCACAAAACTCCCCCGTGCTGCCTAAACCAGATTAAAATGCCAGGGGGAAATATTAAGCAAAATAAACAAAAATAAGACACAACAGAGATAATGTTCATTTGTGGTTTTCTAAGTCAACATGCAGGCCACAGGGCTCCACTGCCACTGCCTTTGAAGGTATGAATCCATAGATTTTTGACCCCTAAGGAAAGGAAGGGCCTTAGAGGCAATCTAGTTCAGTCTCCTTTTTTTACAGTTGAGGAAACTCAGACCTCAAGAGGTTAAGTGGTTTGCCCAACTCACACAGGTAGTGAGTGACAGGCAGGTTTGAATCCAGGTCCTTTAACTCTAAATTGAAGAGTCTTTACCCTGCACCACATTGCCTCCCTAGAATATGAGCTCCCTAAGGACAAGTATAGTTTTTTTCATTTTCTTTATGTCCTCAGCACATAGCACAATGCCTGGCACTTAAATTAATATTTCTGTTTGCCTCAGTTTCCTCACCTGTAAAAGAAGCTGGAGAAGGAAATGCAAATCACCCCAGTATCTTTGCCAAGAAAACCCCAAATGGGGTCACAAAGAGTCAGACAAGGTTGAATTGACTCAAGAACAATGGCTAGCCCATAGTCAATGCAAAGTAAGCATTTGATTAATTGACATAAATGTAAGCTGCTATTATAGCTCTCATCTGTCATCCTGCTGAAGCTCTCAGCCTTTTCTGTTGTTGTTGTTTGTCCTTCATTCTCTGAGAGGACCATGACATCAGGAAGGTTCAGTCTTTTTCTAGCAAGAATGGGAAATGGTATGCTCCCTGAATTGAATTTGGTGAAATGAGAACTTTAGATCCTTGTCTGCAGAGAGAACAAAGGGGTCCTTTTCCTGAAGTTCTTGTAGAAATAACAGAATGTTATGCCTGGAAAGGCTCTTAGACATCACCTGGTCCCACGCCTTCTCTTTATAAAAGAGGAGACTTCGGGCCAGAGAAGTTAAATGACTTGGATGGAGTTCACACAGAGAGCTAGTGGCAAAACCAGACCTAGTAAGCACCCAGTCTGCTGGCGATTCATCTAGGGAGGAACAGCAGGGGAGGCTGGAAATTTTACTGGACTTGGTGTCAGCCAACCTGGGTTCAAGGAGGTTCATTTGTCTCTTTGATCCTCAGTTTCCATATCTATAAAATGGGGTTAATACTATTTTAATGATTTGCTTCTCAAGTTTGTTGTGTCGAGAAAGTGGTTTGTTAAATTTCAAAGCCTATAGAAGTCTGTTGCTACCATCATCATTTCCACAACCCTGCCCTGACTCTAGGGACAAGAGGATATCTTTCCAGCTCCAATCCTAAAGTTATCTGACTGACTTTTCCTCCAGTGGCTTTTTGATTTGTTCAATGACTGACATGTTTTTCTGGCTGAGGAGTAATTAGCCCCTTCGAAGAAAGGAAAAAAGGAGCGACCTTGAAGATATGTAGCAATCAAAAGTGACTAGCTGTCCTAGAAGAGTGATTTCCTTAAGGGAGGCAGGAAGGAAGGCAGGTGTTTTCTCCGGGAAAGGGCTTGATGAGTTAAGGCTAAAGATTAACTATCTACTACGGGCTGTGACTATCAAGCAAAGAGGCTTATTACCGTGTGTGATCAGCAGCATCAATGTCTCTACTTCATGGTCACATCTCACCCACATGCACCTGTTAACAGTGATGTTAACCAGTTAAAGTGGTTTAATGGGAAGGGGGTGGAAGGCAACTGGCTATGAAATGTCTTGACTGAAGTGAAGTTCAGGATGGTCCCTGGAGCCCCGACTCTTGTATATCTCCTCCTTTTCTCAGACAAATTCTTAGAACAGGTTGTCTCCACCCTTGGTTTCCACTTCCTCCCCTCTGGCTCATCTTTCATCATTTTATATTCTGGCTTCCTCTTGACCTCTTCACTCAACTGAAAGGGAGCTATTCAAAGGCACCAGCCACTGCTTAATTGCCTGATCTGATGACCTTGTCTCTACCCTCACCCTGCTCAACCTCCCTGCAGCATTTGTCATTGTTGAGCACCCTCCATTCTCTCAGGGTTTTTGGAGCACTTCTCTGTCCTGGCTGCCCTTCTACCTGTCTGTCTATTCCTTCTCAGACTCTTGCCAGATCATAAATATCAGGCCTTCTGTTGGTATATCCAAAGGTGCTGGCCTGGCCTTCCTTCTCTCCTCTCTCTCTGCTATTTCACTTGATATCTTATTCATATCCCATAAATTTAATTATCAATTCTATTCAGATAACCCTCAGATCTATATTTCACTTTCTGTCTGTCTGTCTCTTTCTCCATCTCTCTGTCTCTGTCTCTCTCTGTCTCTGTGTCTTTCTCTTTCTCTCTCTCTCCTCTCTCTTTCTCTGTCTCTCTCTGTCTCTCTGTCTCTGTCTCTGTCTCTCCCCATACTTCCATAAGGTAGAATACATCTGACTTCGTCATTCACCTGTTCAATAAATTATAATGGCTCCCTATTACCTCTAGATTTAGGTAAATCAAAATAACAAGCATTTATTAAATGTTTTCTAATGCTCCAGGTACCATGCTAAGTGCTGGGAAAAGAAAGAAAGGCAAAAGGCAGTTCCTGTTCTCAAGGAGCTCATCCACCTTCCAGTGGGGAAGACAAAATGTAAACAACTGTGTACAAGCAAGGTATAGACAGGATCAGTTGGACACAGTCTTAGAGGTGATTAATAACAGCAGCTCTTCCTCTGTGCCAGGCACTGTTCTAAGTACTTCACAATTATTATCTCATTTGATCCCCATAACAATGCTGGCAGGTGTTACTATTATCCCATTTTACAGATAAGGACATTGAGCCAAACAGAGGTTAAGTGATTTGTCCAGAGTCACACAGCTAGGAAATAACTGAGGTTGGATTGGAACTCAGGTCTTCATGTTTCCAGGCTCTTTATCTAATGTGCTGTTGCCCTCATTAGAATGATTAAATATAAATTCTTCTGTGTGGCATTTAAAATGTCACAAGCTGGTCCCAGACTACATTTCCAGCTTCATTACTCACCTTCATAAACTCTATAGTCCAGCCAAACTGACCTTCTTACTCTTCGTCATCTATAACAACAGCTCTCCCATCTCCATGCATTTGACCTGACAGTGCCCCCTGCTTGGAATGCATGGCTTTCTACTTGGTTTTCTCCAAGGCTCAGTTCAAATGCCAGTTTATACAGGAAGCCTTTCCTAATCTCCCTATCAGCTTCCCCGCCAAAAAATTACCTTGTATCACTTGGGTATACATTTATATATGTATATATTATCACTCCTGATGAAATGTAAGATCCTTGAGGTCAGAGACAGCCACACTTGCATCTTTGTACCTTCAGTGTTCAGCACAGTTCCCAGCACATAGTAGGTGTTTAATTAATGTCTACACAATTATGTCTATACCTACTAGACTATCCCCAGAATATCTTCAATTGAAGGTTACTTGTTGGCTCTATCATAGGGGAAAATCCAGTCCATGGAATCTTTTTTTTTAATGCTGAGATTCTGTGGTCCTTTCTTCTATTCATTTATCTGTATAAATTCTGTACACCACCCACCCAGCTACATTGTAGAATTTAAACCACATGAGGACAGAATGATTTGCTCTCATCATTGTGGTCATTATGCCCTTGTATTCCTAGCTTAGTATATTTCCTTGAACATTTGTGTTGTTCAGTTGTGTACTACTCTTCATTACCCCATTTGGGGGACCCTCAGATCTATATTTCTCTCTCTGTCTCTGTTTCTGTCTCTCTCCGTCTCTCTCTGTCTCTCTGTCTCTCTCTGTGTGTCTCTCTCCCCCCCATACTTCCACAAGTTATAATACATCTGACTTTGTCACTCGTTCAATAAATTATAATAACTCCCTATTACCTCCAGATTTAGCACAATTTAATGCTGAGAAAACCTATTGGGGATTTTCTTGGCAAAGATACTGGAATGGTTTGCCATTTCCTTTTCCAACTCATTTTACAGATGAGGAAACTGAGGCAGAGTTAAGTGACTTGCCCAGGGTCACACAGTTATTAAGTGTCTGAGGCTGGATTTGCACTTCCTGATGTTCTTCCTGACTCCAGGCCCAGTGCTTAATCCCCTATGCCACCTAGCTGCTCCCTGTGTTGGTGGATACAAAATAATTCTGACAAGAACATTGGATTTGGGGGCCAATTAGACATTTGTTGAAGTACTGAATTATGTAGACATATTTTCTATTGCATAGTAAAAAATTTGAGCCCTTAGTTGAAGTAGCTTATTTAAAGCTTTCACGATTCTGCCCCCTGTAATTGGGCATTACTTTGGAATGAAAGAAATTTCTGATCAGAATGAATGACGCCAGGCTCAGCAGGTACTGATAGGATTCCATAAATATTAATCTAATGACCAAAGGCTCTTTTGAAAATTAGACTCCATGAAAATGCATTTTTATCTGTTTATTTATTGTGGCCGCTCACTCCGGCACCATGAGTAAGGAGAAGGCACTTAATTCATAGTATGATCATCTTGGGTGCAGTTAATTAATTACAAATTTTATTACATTACTTGAGATTATTTAATGCTTCAGTTTCATGATTTAGGGAAGGAGGAAGGGTGGGAACAACAACTCATCCAGAAAGCCAATGGGAATTTTCACCTATATATTAATTACAAGGTTAGGACCAATAAATGATTGCCTAATTCCCAGACTTAGAGAGTATTAGAGCTAGTTGCTACCCTTTGAGATCATTCAGCCCAAAGCTATCATTTTGCAGATTGAAAAATTGAGACCCAGAGAGATTAAGTCACTTGTTCAAGGTCATTCAACTAGTGAAGAGGGGAAAAAAAAAAGACTAGATTCTGAGTCTTCTCCTTCCCTGTCCTGAGGTTATCACTGTACTGTGCTGAATGGGGGGAACCAAAGACGCTGGGGTGGGGAAGGGGGAGCAAATCCCATTTTCAGAAAAGCTGATAACACTTCAAATGACCTGAAACAGATGTCTAAGTGTTTCCCAGCGGGGTAGGAGGGGGCAAGGAATCCAAGGAGATTCTGGCCGTCAGACAGATCCCTAGCCTCTTAGCCAAAACTCCCAGAATAATGATAAATTTATGAAAAGACCCAACCCGACTTACAATAGAATGGTTGACTCTTAGCACTGAAACCCAGCCCTTTGGAAATCAAAGTTACTGAAATATATGAGTGTTCGGTTTCATGCTCACTTTGGTGCCCCACCTTTTGTGGAGGTCATCTTTCCAGCCACTCCCTAATCTCAGAGTGATATGTACACAGAAGAGTTTGTTCCTTATCTCTCCCATGTCACACCTGGCGCTCTCCATGGACTCTTTGTTCTTGTTTTAACTAAGTGGCATGAAAGATCTCGCCAGTGACTTAACATGTTAGCTCAGACTTTTAACTCTATGACAACCATGACTGTTCCATGTGTCTCAAGCCACAGAGCTACTGATACGCACTAATGAAAACAACCAGAAGAAATCTAATTTCACCTCATGTAATAGATCTGATGTAAATTTAAGATTTTCCTCTTAGAAATAACTTTAATAAAAAGTAGCACACTCCTTTCCCCTTTCCCCTGTTCCTTTAACATAGGCTAATATTCCAGGGTCATTTAGTAACATCGTGTTGACTATGACTACTCTGCCTCCACTCTAGATAGATTGGCAAGCAGCACCCCTCACTTGGACTATTGCAATAGCCTCCTGCTCAGGTCTCCCCCCTTCCAGGATTCCCTCTCTTTAAGCTACTTTCCAAAGAGCTGCTGAAATGATATTCCCCAAACACAGATCTGACCCTCTAACCCTCCTATTGAAAAATCACAAGAGATTCCTGACTGCCTCTCAAATACATAACACAAAAACCTCAATTTATAATTTGAAGCCTTCCTCAGTGACTTGCACCTACCCCTCCAGTCTTATTCATAGTACTATGCTCCCTTTCACATGCAAGCTACTCTAGTCAAACTATTACTAACACAATCACACTGGATTTTAGTAGTGACTTTTCATTTCCCATCTTCATGATTCTATACAGGTGGTTTCCTATGAGCAGTGCTCATTCCTGACCCTCTACATGGGAGAATCCCAAGCTGCCTTCAAAACACAGCTCAGGTAGGTGCTACTCCTATAAGAAGCCTTTCCTGAGTCTCTCGGCCTCTCTCTCTCTCTGTGTCTCTCTGTCTCTCTGTCTCTGTCTCTGTCTCTCTCTGTCTCTCTCTGTGTCTTTCTCTGTGTGTCTTTCTCTCTGTCTTTCTCTGTATCTCTGTCTCTCTGCCTCTGTCTCTCTCCCTTCTTCTCTCTGTCTCTCTTTGTCTCTCTCTGTCTCTATATCTCTATCTCTCTGTCTCTGTGTGAATGCCTCCCTCCCTCCCTCTTTCCCCTTCCCCTTCCCTTTCCCCTTCCCCTCTATGTTTCCCTTGATAACGACACTTTGAGAAGGAGGAGAGCACCAGCATAGGTGGGATAAGGAAAGACTTCCTAGAGGAGGTGATATATTGCTGAGCCCTGATAGAAACTTGGAATTCTATGAGGCAGAAGTAAAAGGGAACAGCATTCTCAGCCTGGGACAGCATTCTCAGCCTGGGCCACGGCTGGTACAAAGCTATGGAGTGGGAGATAGACTGTCAAAGTCAGTAAACAAGGCGAACTTTATTTTAATTAATTTGATGTATAGATTTGGATTTATAAATTTGATTAATATTATTAATTTCATCATTTTTATTAAGGCCAATGAATTCAGTGAGTAGGCTCATTTTGCTCCAATGCAAACTGAATGACTGGGAAATATCACAATTGGGCACAGATACAGCTGTGTGCCAATGCAAACATGGCGACTCTCCTCTAAAAGTGAAGGTGGGCAAAGAAGACTTGCACGTTCTCCCCAGAATACAGACACACAGCTGTATTCCCAGAGTGTCCATGCATCAGTGCTCTTATGGAGAGCCCCATGTAGAATACTTTCATTCCTTCCAACTATGCACTTTTTGTCCTGAGTTTTGACTTCGCTTGATGATTGTTCTGTCCAAATAAAATCATTAGAGCCAATAAAAAATAAAGACAGGGCCTTTCCTGGGCTGAGTACAATGTTTGTCTCTTCTTTCCTTTTATTCCAGGGAGGAGCAAGGGTTCCTTGCTAAATGAGCTTGTTATGATTTACTTTGTGAATATCTCTCCATAGAAAAGAGCAAGCCTCCAGCTCATCCTGAATGGGGAGCCATCCGGAGAAGGAAACTTCCAGACATTTCCCCTTTGAATCTCCAAAGGAAGCATTAATCAAGCAAAAGATGGGAAATGATGACATCTAGCTCCAAAGGTTCAATGTGAGTGGTCAACGTGGGTTTGATCAGAGGGGTCCAGGTGACAATCCATCATGTGCCCAGCCCTCGCCCATATTGCAACGTCTGGGTTAATCAGGACAGGGGCCAAAAATAATATTTTTTGCTGATGATCACAATGCCTATTGCAAAAGGAATTTCCCTGAAAATGGACTCCTCAAACATTGGAGAATTTGTCTTAAATCCCATCAACTAAAAGGAATTAAACACAAAAGTATACTGGAAAAGAGGACAGTCTAATGATGTACCTCTATGCAATCTTACTTTCCACAGAGGAGATTTTGAGTAATGAAACATAAGGAATTGTCTTAGAAAGAAATACAAAATGTTTGATTTTTCTGTCTAATCTTTTAAAGTAACACAATCATGCTGGGTTTTATTAGAATAAATAACTAGAATAGTTGTTAAATAACATTAGTAATCAAGCAAACCAGCACAGTTATTATTTTATCACCCTCATTATTCTTTGTTCTTATTCCACCTCCTAATTTTTCCTCTAATAGGTAGAGATTAATATGAAAACAAATTTTCATTTTAAGTCTGATAATCTCTCAACATTATCCACCAAGATGCATGCCCACAGGAAAGTCATTTAACCTCTTCGTGCCCCCAGGAAATGCCCTAAAAATAGAAATTACAAATGAATTTTTGAGCTATATTCATTGGTGGAGCTTCCATAGCAAGCATTCTCTATAGTGATAACATCACAAGTCCTGTCTAAAAATAAAAATAAGAAATCTACCAAGAAACAAGCTCTTCTGGAATACAATGGCAGCCCCAAATACAGAATGTCTCAGAGAGATTACATTTAGTTGACTTGGTCCCAAAGGATAGAAGTAAAAGCCAGAGAGGGAAGATGTAGGGGGGTAGATTTGTTCTACCATCACGCCTATCCAAAAGTGTATTGATCACTTAGTTTCCATCTCATTAAAAGACTTCCAGGTCCCAAATGTAGTAAGTCCTTAAATGAATGTTTATTAAATATATAACTGTAGGGATGAAGAAAATTGAAATTCTAATGGTTATACAATCATAATTCTAGATATGGTGCCCACAATCCTCAAGGAGAGCCCCATAATAAAGGGGAAGAGATGTTGTAGATTCTAGGTTCTGGTTTCATCACTGGCATTTATTTAGAGGGATGACTAGACAAATACTATCCATCTAATAGCCTCAGTTTCCTTATCTGCTAAAATTAGGGTGTTGGACTCAATGCCCTCTGAGGCTCATTCTAGTTCGAAAATTGACTGTTGATAGTCAAAGCATCTCTTTAAAACATTTTATTCCAGACATATAAATCAAAATATTGACAATTTTATTACAAAAATAGGTAAATTTTTGGCCTCTCTTTGTATCCCCAGCATCTGGAACAATGTTTGGCATACAGTAAGGGATTAATGAATGTTTGTTGATGTGACTTGACAGGGTCCTTAAATCTCAAGCTGTTCCTTATGTAGAAAAATGTACTTATGAGATACTCACACATACATAAACACACACACACATGCACACACAAGCGTATTTCCTAGGGTATAAACCACTCCTTAGAACTCTGTCACTGGCCTTGAGAAATTGCATGAACTCTGCCAAGATCACTAAGACCCCAGTGAGGGATTTCCAAAGTGAGAAATGGGTTGATATGATTTGCTCTTTAGAAAGTCATATGAAAAACTGCTGGGTACTTTGGTACTTGTTTGGTAATTCGTTAAATCTGTGTAGAGTGACCAGCACCTAATAAGTATTAACAAGCATTTGTTGATTGAATGATTGATTTGTGACTTAATCCATAAGGGTCACCCTTCTAATAACACAGGTTGTGATCCATTCATGTCTCTCCATCCTGTGTAACTCTTGTCCAACCAACATGATAGGGACCTTCCTCTAGATCTCTTGATATCACATGTATTCTAGTGGAATACCTGGACTATCCATTCATTACCTTTTGCTTCCCCTAAATGTACAGCCTACTTCCTTTCTTGCTCATACATCTCTCTGATAATATTCTTTATACTACTTCTCCCGCCCACTTCTTCTTTGATGACGTGTTACAGTGACTCACACCCACTATACACTTCCTTATTGCCTTTTTCGTAAGCTGAACTTAAAAATCTTCAGAAACTGTGGTATTCCACGATCAGAGAGCATCATCAGAAAAATTAATGCTAAAGAGATGAGTTTTTATTTCAAAAAGAAGCTCAGGGTCCCTTCTACACATTGCTTTAAGGATTATTTAATGATCTCTTCCAGTATTTTTAAAAGAAATCAGTAGCCATATGTTTTCCTTGGGGTGGGGGTTGACATTGTTTCCTTCCCTTAAAGGCCTTCAGCACTCTCCTCTGTTCCCTTCCCTTACAACCCTTTCTGGTTGGTTTTCTGTTTCCTACATCAGCATTCCCCAACTTGGGGTCCTAAACCCCATCTTCTACATTTTCTAACTCCCACTGCTTCTAGATTTACATATATTCAGTAAGTATTTTTAATCAGTCAGAGGATTCTCTTTCTTATTAAAAAAGGTAATCAAACACACATAAAATTTCTCTGAAAATCTATCTATGGTTCTCTTTCCTGCCATCAGCTCCATTCTCAATGTCTAGACATCATTTCCCTGCCTCTTGTCTGCTTATTTTTTTAATGCCCATTCTCTTCTGTGGCTGTAGGAAGGCAGCCATCACATCATAGATAGATAGGAATATCCATGTTTGTTTAGCAAGCAGCCAAGCTTAGGGCCCTGGATGGAGCTTGTATTCACATTGGTATGTGCAAGTAAATTTCCAGCTTCGCCTCAGGAAAGGAAAAATATTTGTCAGGAAAATGATTAATGAGGCTTGCCTTGTGATATGATGAGGGAAAAGCTTGGTAAATTTATACAAAGGCCACGGACAGTTCAAAGTATCCTATAACAGTAGGAGTGTTAATAGGAGTTCCTATTTTTTTAAAGTTGTCATTTATAAATAATCAGCTATAATAGCCTAAAACTAGTTGTCTTAAAATTTGAATGCCATATTTATGAAGAAGTACCTTTTTTTAAAAGTTTACACAAGTGGGGGGGTGGGCGTTGCAGTGGGAATCCCATCAGCCTGATTCCTCCATGGTCAATATCAAATGGTGCTGGAAACAATGTCCTGTTTTCCTGGACAATGAAAACATCTTCCTTCTTTTATGCCCAGTTTCCGTAATACAGGAAACTACTTCATCAGATTCCTAGTCTTCTTTATTATAGTCTTGATGCTTAAAGAAAAAGTGGCAGGTTGATTGGTTTGTTTTAAAAATTGTGGTATGGAAGTAATACACTGTTAGGGGAGCTGTGGTTTGGGCCAATTATTCTTGGGAAACAATGTTCAATTGTGTCAAAAAAGTCACACCATTATTCATACCCTTTGATCCAACAGTCCCATGAAGGAAGGAAGGAAATGAGCATTTATTAAGGGTTTACTGTATACCAGGCACTGCATTAAATGCTGAAATTAAAAAAAAAAAAGCAAAAAGACCGAGTGCTTACATTCTAAGGGGGAAAGACCCAACAAAGGGAGCTAAAGAGAAGTGATTCAGAGGAAGGTATGCAGCCTTGGGGCATGGTTCTGAAGTTCAGAAATCCAGGAACAGGGCTGGGAGGAGAATGAATATACCCAGGACTGGGGCTCTACCAGGAAGAAATCAAAGCCTAAAAGAAATGTCCTATGTATACCAAAATGCTAATGGAAACCCTTTCTGTGGTAGTGAATGCCTGAAAATAAAGTGGGTAGCCATTAATTGGAAAATGATTGAGTGAATTGTGCTATGTGAATGGAACGGGATGTTATTGTGCTGTAAGACATGATAAAGAACCAATAAAGACTAGAAAAAACAGGAACAGAACTATAGGCCATCCCCAAAAATACTGAGAGGGATCTCTACCAGTTAGATAGACAGATAGATAGATAGATAGACAGACAGACAGACAGACAGACAGAAAGACAGACAGACAGATAAATAGATAGATAGATAGATAGACAGACAGAAAGATGGACAGACAGACAGACAGATAGATAGATAGACAGACAGAAAGATGGACTGACGGACGGACGGACAGACAGATAGATAGATAGATAGATAGATAGATAGATAGATAGATAGACAGACAGAAAGATGGACTGATGGACAGACGGACGGACAGATGGACAGACAGACAGACAGACAGATAGATGGATAGATAGATAGATAGACAGACAGAAAGATGGACTGACGGATGGACGGACAGATGGACAGACAGACAGACAGATAGGTAGATAGATGTTTACGTGTATCTGCACATATGTCTACATATGGATGTGGGGCACATGAGGGCACAAGTATAAATATAAATGTATATGGAGACACAAGTACATTGTTTTCCTGGTTTTTTGTAACATGGCTAATATGGAAATATGTTTTTCATTCCTTCCAATGTAGAATGGACATCACATTGCTTGCCTTCTCAATGGGCTGGGGAGCAACAGAAAGGAGAGAATTCAGAGCTTTTTAAATGAGTTTTTTAAATAAAGAATGTTTGTTTAGAAAAATAGGTATTAGTGTAAGTGTATATAATGGTATGACAAATTTATTTCCCCAAACCGAAAATGAGAATCAAATGGATCTAGAAACCTCTTACTAGAGGACACACTTCACTAATAGAAACATCCCAAGCAAAAACAAAAATTAAATCCTTGTTTCATGAAACAAACTGAGAATTCAGAGGTCTATTCTCTAATCTCTAAGATGAGCTAGGTTCACTTTAAAGGAAATCCATGCCATTTGGGAAGACCCTCCAGAGCATAAGGGTCAACTACCATAGACCATGGACCACAATACTCCCAAGTGCTACAAAAAGACAGATTAAAATGTAATTGGGAAATATTTAACAAAATAAAATTTTAAAAACAAGACATAGATCATGGTAATTTGTGGTTTTCAAAGTCAACATGAAGCCCACAGGGATCCTTAGGTATGATTTATCTCTTCATTTCTATCTTATACCTCCACTCTAGAGGTGGATCAGTTCTCCTATGGCCTTGGAAGACGCAAGAGAACTTCAACTACCAAGTCAGCCATTCTTCCACAACCCCAGAGAGAAAATTATCAGAAATGGGTTAGAAGAAAATAAAATATGACATGCATAATCACTTGCATAGGTACATAAATTATGCATCAGCCCATGCTCCTCTGTGGGTTTAGACCTTATAAAGCCATTTTAATATAATTTAAATTGCTATTGCTTCCCTCTCATTTCTCCCCTCGCCCTGCCATGTTATACTAATTCTCACAATTAGCTTTGGAGAAGGAAATGAGGATCATGGAAAGAGAAAATAATTTTTTTAAATGAATGATAAAAACTGAGGGATGCATAGCAAAGAAACAAAGCAAAGGAAGAGATGGAAGGGGATACTGGAATCCAAGAATGACAGGAATGCTTCCAAGATAACTTCAGAACTCTCCAGGAGGGCCCAGGTCATTGAGAGAAAGCAATGCCTGTTCATATTTCTAAACTGTGATCTCTTGGAAGAAAGAAATCCTACCTTATTCACCATTTTATCTACCTTAGAATCTAGCACAAGGCCTTGCACTATTTAGGCATTTAATAAACATTTACCAAATTGAATTGGTTAAAGGTTTCCCCATGATCTCAACTGCCTAGGAAATCCCTGTATGGAACAGCCTCAGGATTAGTTTTGCCCACTCCTCTCCCCTTTAGCATCAAAAGCTCTGAACTAAGCAATGAGCTGAACTGGACAATGACTGAGAGGCATCGATAGTCACCCAAACCTGCCCCTCTGCAGGTAGGAAGCAGAAGTGGCCCAGCTCTACTCCTTCCCGGGAGGGAGGGAAATGGGACAGAGAGAAATCTCAAGAGTTCCTCTCAGGGACCCATTTGACTAATATTGGCTTTATTATTGTAAAATTTTCATCTGAACATTTTCAGTTTATCCTTTAAAAAAACAGCACAGACATAGATGTCCACGGAACAACAGAGGAAATGGATATGTCTAAGTGACTGCAATGGAGTGAGGAGGAGAAAAATCCTGATGGTCAGGCACTTTTCTGTCACCTGTAAGCGGCCCTCTGCTGCCCAGAAGCCAATGGTGCAGCCAACTTTCCCCCAATTCCTTCTGCTTATGTATGACTAGTCTCTCCTTGTCTTCCCCAATATTTGTTTATTTATTCTTCAGACATTATACTCTCAGTATAGTTATATGTGTTCTGCTTGTTGGTGGGATATTTTTAACTTTCAAAAATAAATTTTTAACTTTCAATCATCAACATGCATTTATTAAGTGCTTATTATATACCAGGCACTCTGCAAAGACAAACTAGAAGCAGTCTGCCCTCAGGGAGTTTACATTCTATGGAGGAAACCACCCTGTGTTTGTAGAATTAGATACATGAAGGACACGAGATGTTTTGGGGTGGGCATGAGGTATTAGTGGAAGCACAGGAGAGAGTTTGAGCTTTGCTGAAAAGGAAGCTGGGGATTCTCTGAGGCAGAGATGAGGAAGGGGAATATCCCAGGCGCTCCTACTCCTCATTTCTCTGAGCACTAGAGAAAACGCAAGCATTGGGTTCAAATTCCACCTTTGCTACTTATCAGGTATGTGACCTGGGCAAGAAACAGCCTTTTTTTCTCTGGGGTTTATGTTTTAATTCATCACAATAGACATAGAGAAGAAGCCTGTGATTTCACTGGTTTAGGTAACTGATGGGTGAGGAAACTCCCTCTGCAAGTGTGGGTTGACACATTATCTGTAACTTTTATTCTGAAAGAATTACCCGTATCAGCCCTGGAGTCAGGAGGACCTGAGTTCAAATCCAGCCTCAGACATTTGGCACTTAACTAGCTGTGTGACCTTGGGTAAGTCACTTAACCCCCAATTGTCTTGCCTTTTCCCCCTCCAAAAAAAAGAAAAAGAAAAGAAGAAGAATTGCCTTGTGCAATAAGAAGTTAAGGGATTTATCTAGGATAGTTCATTCCTTCCATATCAGAACTTGAACATGGGTTTTCCTGACTCCAGAACAGCTCTCTTCCCTGGCATATTAGTAAATAATTGTTGAGTGACTAACTAAAGAATCACACAAGTTCATAGGATCGTGGATTAAGAGTTTGAAAGGAGTTTAGAAATCAAGAAGTCATTTTGCTTTGAAAAATAAGGAAACTGAGGCAGAGAGAGGCAAGACTGGGTTCTGCACCAGTGAAGGAGGTAAGCCCACTGAAGAAATCTCAGGTTCATTCTTCAACAGAAAAGGAGCCAAGTCCACCAGTGAGGGCCTTTGTAAAAGGCAAATCAGACTCATGGACTGGACCTTGGACCCAAATGATTCCCACCACAGTGATTTGCTGTTTCCATGAAAGAATAATGTTTCCTGTACTTTCAACAATATGTCAGCCCATCCTTGAGTAAAGGAGATTGCACCAGCAACTGTTCAGGAATTGATATGTTTAAAAATCCAAATGCTAACACTTCTGGGATTCTCAATAATTGTCTAGGCCTGGCCAGGAAGCAGGAAAAAAAAATAAAGATTTGACAGTGTCTGGGCTCAAAGCCACAGAGAAAGCCTCCTCTGTTCAGGGCTGCAGAGTTTACCAACTTCTGTCCTTTCAACAGCTCCTCAGAAAATGAAGCTGCTGAGTAAACACCCAGGACCAAAAAACAACCCAGAAGAATGCAGATCTTCCCTGGCATCAGGAGAAAGCTGGCTGGGTCCAACAGAGGAGGGCCTGACACCCATAGAACAAATGGGTTAAGAAACATGGAAAGAAAGCATCTTGGGATTTCCCCCCCCCCCCCCCCACACACACCTTCAGCAGAAGGTACTTGTACTTTAGAATATTAAGTTGAAGCTACACTGGACAACATCCTTTTCTGCAACCTGGAAATTCCTGTCTTGGATGACTGCTTTCTCTAAAAGGGGGAAGGCATACATGATGAGGCCTTGGCCTGTTGGTCACCTGAAGACAGGCCGGATATGGTGTCAAAAGTCATGGGTTTAATTCTCACCTCTGCCAACCACTCTCTGTTTCCTATTGGGCAAGTCATTTGGCCTTATCAGGCTACCATTTTCTCTTCTATAAAATGAAGTTGTTCGGCTAGGCCACCTTTTAAGTTTTCTTTCTAGGATCCCAGATACCTTCCTTATGCAACAGGTCTCCGGCACAGCACAGTTGGGTCCTTTTCAGTAGCAAAGTCATAATTCATTCCACTTCATTTCACACTGTTACAATATCTCACAAACCTGAAGACATTGGCAGTCACAACATTCAGTAAATGGGACAAAGCAGAAAGGGGCCTCCCTACCTTTCCCACAAATGTCAGGGGCCTTCCAAATGGTTTATTGAATTTTGGAATATGGTGTCAGCAGTGTTTACCTACTGAGATCCTGGGAGCACTGAAGCCCAGGATGAGGGCATGAGTGATCTCTGCAATATTGCCCCGCTCCGGCTGCTCTGGGGAGAGTTTTATTTGCTTTATAGAAATTCCCTGCCAACTTCATGCATTTAAGTTAAACAAATGACACCACTCCAAAGACAGCCCTTAAAGCAGAAGAGGAAAAGAAAAAAAAAGTCCTGGGACTCAGTGTTTCAGAAAGGTTACATGAAGATTAGAAAATCAGATTCAAGGTCATTAATTGGTGAGTTTTGTTTTGTCCTTGTTGGCACCAGAGCATTCATTATATGACATTTCCATGAAGTCAAACCTTCTAAATAAGTGTCTTTTGTCTTCTGGTGGTCTGGGCCTAGAGCCTTCCCTGAATGGCTCCCCTTCGAACCAAGGCAATGAAACCATCAACCACTCATTCAATAGTTCTCAACAACCCTGAGAGGCAAGGTCACTCCTAATTGTCTCCATCTTTCCTTCCCTTCTCCAGAGTATAATTACTTCAAGAAACAAAAGTCTTGGCTTTAAAAAAAAATTCAGAAATTTTCTGTCTATGTAGCAACAGCCCACTGCCCTGTCTGTTCTCTGTCCCCTAACTGGGAGTGCTGGGAAGACAGCTATTATTTAAAGGGAATGTTGGACCCTGACAGTTCTCTTCTCGTTGCCATCACCTGAACCCACATGGGGCCCTGAGATTATTCCCTCAAATCTCTCAAATGGGAAGAGAGAAAAAACCCAAGTGTGAACTGCTACTAATTTGACTTAGCCAATGACAGACCAAAAGTCAGATAGTTCTATCTGAAATATGTTTTGCATAGTTGTCCACAGGACTATTTCAAAGAGATTTCTGTCTTTACATTCTTCTTCACTTTTTTCCCTCCTGAAGTCATTACCTGAATAAATCAGATAGGCTAGAAGTCTTGGTTTTTCAGGTTTGAAAACAAAAGCTAATTTGTTTTAACTTGAAAAATATGGAGGAAAATTCAAGGGACTGTGGAACTGAATGTTGTAAACTAAAAGTAAATAAACCAATTTAATTTTTGAAAAAAGAAAAAATAAATAAATTAAAATATGGAGGAGAGGCTATGAAATGACCTCCTGCAGAGGTTTCCTGCATTTTTTCCTTTACCACCCAAATAATAAAAAAGATCATGCAAGAAAACTTAGGTAGTGATCACACTGTGCGTGTTTAATCAAAGCCTGTGGACTGACTTACTGTTACTGTGCCTGGAGTGACTGGGTAGAACAATCATGGACCATCAATCACCTCCCAGATTTAAAGCAAGAAGGAATGAATGGTGGGCGTCCTTCAGACAAAGGATCACAGAATGAGAAGAGAGAACTCAAGCCCCAAGGGACCTTGGAAGAAGGCAACTAGTCTTCCCTCACCTCCATCACATGAAGATGAAGGAATTGAGGCAGAGAATAAGTGACTTATACTCAAGGTCATTACAGTGGTGAGAGGCAAAGAGACCATTGGGCAATACGTTATGATTGTGGTTTGCTTTTTGAGAAGGGGACAAATGGAGGCTTCATTGATTCAGAGCTCAGAAGTATTTTAGAGGTAATCTTCTCATCCAGCTGACCCATTTTACAGATAAGGAAGCCAAGACCAAAACAGTTTCAGTGATTTGCCCAAGGTCACACAAGTGGTGAGGGGTAGAGCTAAGATGAGAGCTGTTTTCTAAGCACAAATCTAGCCCTCCTGGATACATCCAGTTATTTAAAAGATATTTAAAATTTGATAAATAATTAACATTTATGTCCAATTTTGAATATATAAATAGAATCAGAGGTAGAAGGAAACTGCAATATCATATAGAGTCTCCTCTTTGATGTCCCTCAGTGGTGGTCATCTAATCTTTTTTTTTCTTTGCTTTTTGGAGGGCTATTGGGGTTAAGTGACTTGCCCAAAGTCACATGGCCAGTAAGTGTGTCAAGTGTCTGAGGCCAGATTTGAACTCAGGTCCTCCTGACTCCAGGGCCGTTGCTGTATTCACTGTGCCACCTAGCTGCCCCAAGGTCATCTAATCTTGACTTGAATACCCACAGTGATGAGGAACCCACAACCTGACAAGGAAGTCCATTCCAACATTAAACATTCTGTTAGAATGTTTTTCCTTATAGGGAACTAAAACACCTGCCCACCTATCCACTAATGTCAGCCTTATCTGTTATAACAACAAAGAAGTCTCCTCCTTCCATATGATAACTGGCATTTACACAGCTCCTGAAGGTATACAGAGTGCTTTATAAATATTAACCCATTGTTCCGCATAACAAGCTAGGTACTATCATTACTCCCCTTTTTATACCTGAGTAAACTTAGGAGGATGAGACTAAGTAACTTGCCCAGGGTCATTCAGTTAGCAAGTATCTGGGTCCAGATTTGAATTTGGATCTTCTTTGATCAACATCAAGTAACTCTATCCACTTGGGCAACAGCCCTTCAACATTTTTACAACCTATCATATCTTTTTAAAAATTAATATTTTATTCATTTTTAGTTTTCAGCATTCATTTCCACAAGATTTTGAGTTACAAATTTTCTCTCCATCTTTTCCCTACCTCCACCCCAAAATAGCAAGCCTACTAAATACCCCTTCCCCCAATCTGTTCTGTCTTATATCCTTCACCATCCCCATTAACTTTCTAGTAGGGCAAGATGGGTTTCTTTACCCCAGTGCTTTTATATCTTATTGCCCTGTTGCATGTAAAAAAAAAAAACCAACAACAATTTTTTAAACATTTGTTTTTAAAACTTTGATTTCCAGATTCTTTCCCTTCTTCCCTCCTCACCCAGAGGAAGACAAGCAATTCAATATAGTTTGTATATGTGTAGTTATACAAAACATTTCCATAGCAGTTATATTGTGAAAGACTAACTATATTTCCCTCCATCCTATCCTGCCCCCTCACTTATTCTATTTTCTCCTTTGGCCCTGTCCCTTTTAAAAAAATGTTTGCCTCTAACTGACCTGTCCCCCAATCTGCCCTCCCTTCTATCATTTCCCTTTTATCCCCATCCCCCTACTTTCCTGTAGGGGAAGATACTCAATTAAGTGTATATGTTATTCTCTCCTTAAGCCAAATTCAATGAGAATAAGGTTAACCCATTCCCTCTCACCTTCCTGCTCTTCCCCTCCATTGTAACAGTTTTCTCTTGCCTCTTTTATATGAGATAATTTACCCTATTCTATCTCTTCCTTTCTCCTTCTCCCCGTGTATTCCTCTCTTACCTCTTAATTTTATTTTTTAGATATCATCCCTTCCTATTCAACTGATCCTGTTCCCTCTGTCTATGTATACATGTACACACATATACACACTCACATATGTATTTATACACACATACACCCTCCTATACATACATATTTATGTATGTATACATATATACATATATATTCCCTTCAACTATCCTCATGCTGAGAAAAGTGTCGTGAGTTACAGTTATTGTTTTTCCATGTAGGAATGTAAATAATTCAACTTTAAAAAGTTCCTTATGATTTCTTTTTCCTGTTTACCTTCTCATGCTTCTCTTGCTTCTTGTATTTGAAAGTCAAATTTTCTGTTTGGCTCTGGTTTTTTCATCAAGAATACTTGAAAGTCCTCTGTTTCATTGAATGACCATATTTTCCCCTGAAGCATTATACTCCATTTTGCTGGGTAGGTGATTCTTGCTTTTAATTCTAATTCCTTTGACCTCTGGAATATCATATTCCAAGTCCTTCGATCCCTTAATGTAGAAGCTTCTAGATCTTGTGTTATCCTGATTGTGTTTCCACAGTACTCAAATTGTTTCTTCCTGACAGCTTGTAATATTTTCTCCTTGACTTGGGAACTCTGGAATTTGGCTAGAATAGTCCTAGGAGTTTTATTTTGGGGATTTTTTCCAAGAGGCGATTGGTGAATGCTTTCAATTTCTATTTTGCCCTCTGGTTCTAGAATTTCAGGGCAATTTTCCTTGAGAATTTCTTGAAGAATGATTTCTAGGCTCTTTTTTTTATCATGGCTTTCAGGTAGTCCAATAATTTTTAAATTATCTCCCCTGGATCTATTTTCCAAGTCAGTGGATTTTCCAATGAGATATTTCACATTTTCTTCTATTTTTTCATTTGTTTGGATCTGTTTTATAGTATCTTAATTTCTCATAAAGTCATCAGCTTCCAATTGCTACAATCTAATTTTGAAGGAATTATTCTCTTCAGTGAGTTTTTGAAATTATTTTTCCATCTGAGTAATCTGACTTTTTAAGGCATTCTTTTCTTCATTGGCTTTTTGGGCCTCTTTTGCCATTTGAATTAGTCTATTTTTTAAGGCGTTATTTTCTTCAGTATTTTTGGGGTCTCCTTTAGCAGGCTGTTGACTCACTTTTCATAATTTTCTTGAATCATTCTCATTTCTCTTCCCAATTTTTCCTCTACTTCTCTTACTTGATTTTCAAAATTCTTCTTGAGCTCATCCACAGCCTATAACCAGTTTGTATTTTTCTTGGAAGCTTTTGAGCAGGAGTTTTGACTTTGTTGTCTTCTTGTGGCTCCATGTTATGATCCTTTTTGTCACCAGAAAAGAATTCTATGATCTGATTGCACTTCTTCTGCTTGCTCATCTTGCCAGCCAATTACTTGACTTTTGAGTTCTTTGCCGTGGAAGAACTCTGCTTCCAGAGTGGAGAGAGTTGTGTTCCAAATTGCTGGGGTTTTCACAAATGTTGTCAGAGGTCTGAGGAGGGTTCCCTCTCTACAATCACCATAGCTCTAGCACAGTGGCCACACACCCCAGGACCACCACCCAAGACGGCAACCCAGATCCAAGCAGGTCAAAGCAAGAGTAATTACCCTCTGAATGGTTGCTTGGGCCCCCTACAATCTGGAGGCCAGGAGGTCTGGAGGCAGCCACTGTACCTCTGCCACCTTTCACCCCTGTGCCTCTGCCACCTCTCACCCCAGGGGCAGGGGCTGGACTTAACTCTTCTGTCATTCAATTCCAACAGAGTTCCGCACTGACCTTTTACCTTCTCTTTGGCATTTACGGGTTGAGAAGTCTGGAAACTGCCACAGCTGCCAGTGATTCACTCTCCTGAAGTCTGCTACCGCCCTTGGTCTGGGCCCAGACAGCTCACGTGCAACTGCACTCAGCTCTCAGCTCAGTGTGATAGACCCTTCTTGTTGGCCTGCAAGGCTGCCTTCAGTGGGAGATTTCTCTCTGTCACTTTGTGGGTTCTGTAGCTTTAAAATTTGTTTAGAGTCATATTTTACAGGTATTGGTGGTGGTTGGCATGGGAGCTGAAGCAGGTTCTTGCTTTTATACTGCCATCTTGGCTCTGTCTCCATCTATCATATTTTAAGAGGCATCATGGAGTCATGACCAGAGTTCTGGATTCAAAGCCAAGAACACCTGAATTCAAATCTCACCTTTATCATGTATTGATCATGTGACCCGGGGAAATTCACTTAACCTCTCAGAGTTCCAACCAACTGTCTAAGACCATAAGTATTGACCTACAGTGGTAGAAAAAAAAATGCCTCATTTGGTAATCCCCTGTACCAATGAAATCTCAGATCTAGCCTTTATCTCCCAGTCTACCTTGTCTTAGCTCCTTCCTCTTAAACCCACACTCAAGTGGAATATGAAGATGAGCCAGGCTAAGTCCCTACTATGCTAGAAATCTTTCAACTATAGACATCAGTGCAGACTGCAGAACTAAAAAGTCACCCAGGAAGCCTGGAGATGCTTATGACCAGGATGACTGCAGAGTAATGAACCTCCTGGCCACCACAACTGGCCAAACTGATCTGTACAAAGGGAGAGAATCTTCCTACAACCAATTAAATTACATGTCATTGAACTATCCTATTCAATTTAACATTTATTAAATACCTATACTTCTCAAGACACCATGCTAGACATTAAGGATACAAAGGTAGGAATAGGGACTAAATTTGTTATTTCCCTGGCATGTGGAACTCCCTAAAAAGCAAATTCCCTCTACCAATGAAGATTGGCACCTCCACAAAGCATCATCAGAAAGAGACTTATATTCAGTGGGACTGATACAACTATTATCCCTGTTTTACAATTGAGGAATCTGAAGTAAATCTAGGCAAAGAGACTTTCCCAGAGTTCTTAGAGCTTGCGTCTGTGACGGGATTTAAACCCAATACCTCTTGACTCCAAATCCAGAGACAAAAGTCAAATAAGCCTGACCCTCAAGGAACTTCAAGAGAAAACACAGGATGTGTATGTATATATATATATATATATATATATATATATGTATGTATGTATGTATGTATATGTATATATATACACATATATATATACATATATATATGTATATATATATATACATATATATATATACATACACACACACACACACACACACACACACACACACACACACACATGGCCAGCATCATACCTCTGGTACCACTACAGCAAAGGAACAATGATGGTGGTGGTGGTAGTGATAATAATTAATAATGGCATTTACATGGCACTCTACAGCTTACAAAGCATGTTACACATGTTATCCCATTTGATCCTCACAAGAGCCATGGAAGTCTGGTTCGTTTAAGTCATCAGTGCAATTCTTACAGAGGGGAGAAGTTTGTCACACTTCCCTAGCTTTCAAAGATGTTTTCTTAAGATTGAAAAGACAGACTTTCCCCTTACTGATCTAGAACTGGTCACTTCCATTTTTCCATAGCCAAGGAACACCAACTCCCTGATTTAACCTGGGAAGGCAATGAGGGCTCATTCCTCTGCTCATGAGACCCCAAACTTTGTCACAGGCTTTATAGTTTGCCCTAGAATATTCGTATATTTGTCTTACATACTATAACCACAGAAGTCTATAGGTCCAGTGGAAACTTCTGGAGAGAACCACAAATCACAAGGCCATGGCAAAAATTACCTTTCTGGCAGGCAATTTTTGAACAGAAGCATTCTCTTAAGCATCATCACTGGATATTCTCCAAGTTTAAAAGAAAACCCTTTGAAGGGTGGAGGAATTACCAGCAAAAGTTTTGTGTCCCTGGGAAGGCTTGCAAGTAGAGACTTGTTCCAGCTGCAATGAAGATGAGAGAATTTAGCAGAGGGAACTTTTTTACTGAGGGTATTTCCATAAGCATTCCAAGCCCTTTCTCCCCAATTAAAGTATCTCAAAGAAATCTTGCAAAAACAAATAAAAGGATTTATTCTATGCCTACACCTCTTAAGAGTGGCATTTCTCCATTACCTCCTTCCCAGGTTATCCGAGAAGCCCATGCTCCAGCTGATACAGAAGGGACCCAGCTCCTAAATATCACTGCCTGTAGCTCCAGCTCTCTCCATCTCTCCCCTGTGCAACAGTTCCTAAGTATTCCCCTGGCCTTCAGACATCCTCCCTTCCCAATCCATCCTCACAGCAGCCAAAATGATATTCCTGGATCATTGATCTATATCACAACTCACTTAAGAATCTCTAAAGCCTGCCTGCTTTCCCAAGAAGAAACTGCAAACTCTTTTCTTCATGTGGCCTTTAAAGCCCTTGGGAATCTGGCTTTGACCCATCTCCTGGTTAATTACATGTCACTCCTCTTCTCATTCACTCTAAGGTGCAGCCAAGCTGGTCTACTTGGCCATTTCCTGATACATCATATTCCATCTCCCTTCTTTGTAACTTTGCACAACCAGTCACACATGCCTCTTACACTCTCCTTCCAACACTGCTACCTTGTAGAATCCTTCGCTCCCTTCAAGTCTCAACCCAAGGATTGCCCCTAGGGGACCCTGGTGCCTACCCCTATATGCCAGGCACTGTGCCAAGCAATAAGGATACAATGAAAGGCAGAAAACGAGTTCCTGTCATCAAAGAACACCTTAAAAGCAGAGACTCTTTAGCTGGTGCTTAATCTTCAGTCTTGTTCCTTGAGAATCCATTTAGATCTGGGGTTCTTAACTCTTTTTCTGTATCATAGAACCTTTCAGCAGTCTGGTAAAGCCTAGGGCCCCCTTCACAGAATATTTTTAATGCATAAAATAAAATGCATCAAATTGCAAAGGAAATCAATTAGAGTGAAATAAGGGTAATTAATTTTTTCTTCAGAAGCTAAGTTCACAGACCATATGTTTAAAGTTCCCAAAGTCAGACTCTTCAAAGGGCCTAGAACTTGAAGGGACTTCTGCTTGCCTCTGCCTCCTCTTCTTTAAAAATAAGGGATCATGATAATGTCTAGTTTCCAGAGTCATTGAGAAGATAAAATGAATTAATGTTTGTAAAAGGTCTTGCAACCTTGAAGTGTTATTGGTAAATGCAAGCCAACTATTGAGTTCCGGGGACTTCATTCTGTATGTATCCATGTATTGTATTGTATCCTCTACCCACTATATCATATACATTGTATCTCTCACCTATCCTAGTGCAATGAGATGTTTAAACAGATGCTGGATAACTATGTAACAGACATGTAAGCTGCATGAGGGCAGGGCTTATTTCATTGTTGTCTTTAGTTGCCAGTAAAGTATCTTTTCTGTAGCGTAGTTCCTTAATAGCTTACTGAATTGTTTATATTTTATATAATAAATATGTTCATATTTATGTTTTTATATGTAGTTTATATAGAAATTGTTTAATATATTGAACTGAATTTTATGTTGCTTTCATTTGCATTATTTTAATTGTATCTATTGTTATATTTTTGCTACCTCAAAAAGCACATCTGCGAATATTTTCGTGTATGTGGGACCTTTATTTCTGTCAGTAACTGCTTGGGGTTCATATCTGCCAATGGGATCCCCCCTCAAAGGAGATGAACAGTTTAATGACTTTCATTGCATGATTCCAAACTGTTTTCTTTGACAGTTGGCCCTATCAACAATTCTATCAATAGTGTATTAGTACAAAGAATTCTTTCAATGAATGAATTGAAATTCTTTCAATTGAATTCTTTCAATCAATCCAGTCAATCAGCAAATACTTATTTTGTTGTTGTTGTTCAGTCATTTTTCAGGCATTTGTCCAACACTTCATGACCCCTTTCGTGGCTTTCTTGGCAAAGATACTGCAATGATTTTCAATTTCCTTTTCCTACTCATTTTACAGATGAGGAAACTGAGGCAGTGTTAAGTGACTTACCTAGGGTCACATAGCCAGTAAGTGTCTGGGGCCAGATTTGAACTGAAGTCTTCCTGGCCCCAGGATCAGTGCTCTATCCTTCACTATCTAGTTGTCCTAAGTACTTATTAAGCACCTATTATGTTCCAAAAGCATCCTGTGGTAGGGGACATAAGAATTGACATAAAAGGCATGAAGGCCTGGGTTCAAGTCCCACCTATGACACATAATAGCAGTGGGACCCTGGACAAGCCACCAAACTACCAATGTCCCCTTGGCAATTCTCTAAGACTTTTAAGTTGTAGGGAAGGTGCAACCTGCCTCAGGAGAGAAAATTTCCTCAAATGGAACTTCCCTATCCAAATGAAATCACTAATCTGATCTCTGTCCTGCTCTGCGCAGGCAAGGTGCTGAGCACCCAGAATATAAATATGAAGAATCCCTGACCACAAGGAGCCTACATTCTAATGAAGGAGACAAGAAAAGTAGGAAAAGAAGGAAGGAAGGAAGGAAGGAAGGAAGGAAAGAAGGGAGAGAGGGAGGAAGGAAGGAAAGAAGGGAGAGAGGGAGGAAGGGAGGGAGGGAGGAAGGAAGGAAGGGCAGAAGAGGGAGAAATAAGGGAAAGAAACAGAAGGAAAGAAGTAAAAGAGAGAAAGAAAGAAAAGAGAAAGAGAGAAATAGAAAGAAAAGAAAAGAAAAAGAGAGAACGACAAACATAAAGAAGATCCACTTATATAGAATAAATATAAACACATACAGAGTCATTATTAAACACAATTTAGTTGGGAAGGGAGGACATTAGCAATGGGAGGAATCAGGAAAGCCAGCTGCAGACACACAGAACGAACAATCGGCGTTAACGCAGCCAGCCGCTATGGAACCTAAATCTTTCCTGGAGAAGAGTCCCTTTACTCAGAACATCTGATTTAATGTTTATTTCCTCTGCAGTGCTGAGAGGCAAACAGATTACCTGTACCCTCTGTACCCTCAAAGTCTGTTAATTTGAAGAAAAAAATCATTTTAGGTGTAAAAGCTTATTTTCATTATATGCAAGCAAAAAACATAATTGAAATGACAGACTAGACACAGAGAATTTATTGTCTCAAAGAAAACTTGATCAATAGATATTTCATTTAGCAAAGTTCATGAAATATTATGAAGAGGGTGGCCTTTTAGGTTTTGATTTTCAGATTCAGATACAAATCTCTGGATTTCCTGTGACATAGATGAGAGAACCAGGGAAAGCCTTTCATGCCTTGTGGAGATACTCAACAGAGGGCTTGAGATCATGGGGCCAGAGACAGAGAGCCAGATCTCATGGAGCCTGCCCCCTCATCTTAAAAATGATATCATTGAGCAGTAAAATGACTGGTCTAAGGTCACAAGGGTGCTAAATAGCAGAGCCAAAATTTGAATGCAGGTCCTTGGGCTCCCAATCCAGCGTACTTTCTTTCCACTGTACCCAAAAGACATTTCAGTTAAACTGTCCCACATTACTATTTGTTTTTCTCACTGATAAAATCTGCAGTTATAAACCAGCCTATAGGGGGAAAAGACAACACCATTTACCCCTCATAATTTTTGTGTTATACTTAAACTCAATCAGAAACTAAGACCACTAAACCATGCATGAGAATCCCTGCAGACTGCAGATTGACCCCATTTTAAAATATAACGTTATCTATTTTATTATATTTTTCTTTATTTTGTTAAATATTTCGCATTACACTTGGATCCAATTCAGGTCACATTCTGGAGTGTTATGGGCCACGCACAGCCCATGGGCTGCATGTTTGACACTTCTATTGCAGATCATTGGGTTAAAATCATTGCACCCTCATTATTTCTCTCTCTCTTGTGGCATATTAATACACTCCCATGAAATTACTTCTCCTCTCCACAAGTGTGACATATTTCTGTCTTTTTCTGTTCATCCTACTTAATATTCCATACAATGAGTCTTCCTGTATGTAATATTGTTATGAGTAAGTAAGTGCTTGGGGTCCCACTCATTCAAAAGGACAGCCTGGAAGTAGATTTTCCCTCTTAGTAATTAGCAAAATTAGATGAGGTTCTGGAAGGATTATTAGGAAGCAAGGTTTGCCAAGCCCAGTCTCACTAAGCAGTTTTCAGGCTCTCAATAGCCTAAGACTCAACCTTTGGGTCATGAGGATAAATCCTGCAGTACATCCATCACGGTTAAGGCAAGCCACTTCCAAGGTCAATGGTAGGAGCAGAAACAAAGGTCATGCCCAATGGGCAGAGATGTTCAATTGGGAAAACGTTGCTTTGGAACAAATGCTCTGCCGTGCAGTGAAGCCCAGCCTTACTCCAGCCTTTTGCACTTATGGAAATGTTGGGTTCCAATGACCTGGTCTAGGATCAATAAGAAACTAATGCAGTCATTTCTCAGTCATTTTCCCTTCTACCCAGAGGATAAATGCAACTAAATATATCCACAGTAATTTGTTCCAAGGGACAGGTTAAGCCAAAACTTTATGTAATCATTTTAATGGCCCAAATTGCTCTTCGAGGAGATAGGGGATGCTTTTGTGATTGTCTTTTCTCTCCAATGTCTACAAGGGATTATGGAATAGGTGCCTCATAAATTCCAGTCGATTAATTGATAAAGCATTTAAAGAACAGATAAAAACTGAAATATCTTGTCTCCTTTGAGCCTCACAATGGTCCTGTAAGTTAAGACCTTTTAAAATCATAGGTAAGATTTGGGCTCAGGTCTTCTGCAATCCAAGCCCAGCACTATATGTACTGTGCCACTCTCCTTTTTCATGTATATAATGTGGCAGCTGGAAAGCCAATACGCTTGATGCTTTCTGAGGCTGCCCTTTTTTCAAAGACCTCAAGAAACTACATATGTCCTTCTTGGAACTGTTCTCCAAAGTAGAGAATTACTGACTCCACTATATTCTGAGCTTTTTTTGAAGGCCTCAAATGCCTTACTTCAAAATCTTGTCTTAGTATTTTTTTTAGTTGTAGCAACACAGTCCATGAAAGGTGAGGTGACTTCTCTTCTGCCTGGATCAAAAGGTGTGGCAGGAGCAGGAGCAGCCCATTAACTATAATTGGAACTCTCCTACTGGGCACCATTTTATGCTCTTTTCCATGAATACCACAAGGAAGTGTCTGCACTTTCTGTGACCTGACTGAACTTTGTACCACTGACTTCTCGACACCACCGTGAAGCAAACTACTAAATCTTACCCACTATCTCTCTGTTGTCTCTTGTGTTTTCCCAGCCCCTCCTTCCAAACTTACCCAGCCAGTTGAGGCTGCACTTTTCACCTCCTCTGTTGACATAAAATGAAGTAACCACATTTATTTGGATTATTGACTGCACATTTTGTCAACAATTCAGCTTTTATAAGTCAACTGGATCATGTTTCAAGGCAAAGTCTTAAAACTTCATAGCTCATCTCTATTTGCTTGCTTGGAGTGGAGTAACTACATGCAATGGGCCACATGACCAACTTTGTTTAGTCTTGTCCACACTGGAGCTAAGGCAAATTATTCTGCACTCCAGTGATACCATATGAACCATCCTGGAAGACAATGAAGAATTAGACTAGAAAAGTCGATTACTTGGTCATGACCCAGGACCCAGAGGTCTGCAGTTATAAACCAGCCTATAGGGGGAAAAGACAACACCATTTACCCCTCATAATTTTATATATTATTTATATATATCCTAGAAAAGTCACAGACAAAAATAAATACCCTAAAATATTTACAGCGGCATTTCTTGGGGGAGCAAAGAATTGGAAGAAAAGTGGGTATCCATCAGTTGGGGAGTAGTGAACTAATTATTATGTTATATGAATGCATTTTATTATCACTGTGATGCAAGAGAATTTAAGGAGGAAGAATTCTGAGAGGCATAAGAAGATTTGAATGGATGAAGGGTAGATTAAAATGAGAAGAAGCTCAAAAGTAATGTACATAGTGATGAAAATAATGTTAAGTGAAAACTCTAAAATGAAGCTAAATACTGTTTGGTTATGATGACCAATCCTGGACCCAGAGAAATATATTGTGGTTGGGGTTGGGAGGGAATGGAGAGAATTACAGATGTACAACACTGTAGACATTTTCAAATATGTTGACTGGTCTTGCTCAATTGTTTTTCTTTTTACAAAAGAAACAGCAGTGTGTGTGTGTGTGTGTGTAGGGCAAGGATGACATCCATTGTGATGTAAAAACAAAAGACATCTTTTCCCCTTACCCCACTCCCTCATAGAATAGTTTCTTGTATAAAAGAAAGCTTTGTGTCGCTTTCTCTTTTATGCAAACTTCAAACTTCTTTGTTGCAATGAAATCCTATTAGAGAAACTCACTCAGCTAATATGTCAGCAACTTCTCTGCAATATATAGTCCTAGAAGCTGTGAGAGTTTAAGTAACTATCTCAGTGACACACAGCCAGTATGTGTCAGAGGGAGGACTTGAACCCACATTTTCTTGCTCCCACAGCTGACCCTAGGGTCACTATATTCCACTACTAATCATGAACCCATCCATCTCTATCAAGATGTTCCCAGTGGCTCCATTTGGAACAGCAAAAAGATGGAAACAGATGGTATGACCAAGATAGGAGAAGGGTTGAACAAATTGTAGCCTACGACTATAATGGGACATCACTGTCATGAGGAACAACAAATATGAAGGATGCTGAGGCAGATGGGATGACCTAGAATGAAGAAAAGAAGGTGGAAAGAACAAGATACACAATGACCAAACATCTTCAAGCACCAATTAAACATAGCCTATGTGCCAGGCACTGTGAAAGGTGCTGGTGATAAAGAGACAGAAATGAAACAATCCCTGCCCTCAGTAAACTTACATTCCTATCCCAAGAGTGTATATATAAGTATATACAAAAGAAATACAACATGAAAATCAAAACCACATCAATGAAGATGACATCAGAAGACAATGAAACTCACCAAACACAAAAGACAGTGATGGCACCAATTTAAAGCATTAATTGTCCCTTTCTAGTTGGTAACTATATGTATTAGCAAGCACTCTAGCATACCCAGGGTGACTGCTAGCACAGGTTTTTAGATCTGCTTTTCTAAAGGAAAGCAACTCAAAATGGGTTAACAATCTGACTTTAATCAATCAAACATATATCATTTACCTAGTTCAGGGGAAAAAGTCAGCACCCTGAACTTCAGAGAATGCAAACAGAATATAAACACAAGTTAACAAGCAGAAGTTACAAGCAGACAAAGAAACAGATCAGCAGACAGGCTTCCAATCATCTGACCATTACATCCATACCTATTCAGTTACCAGAGAGGGAAGCACCAACATCTGGGTTTTTCAAAGCGGGGGGAGCGGGGCTCAATGCCTTCCCAGAGTCTCATCTGGCCAAATCACACAAATCTTCCCAAAGTGAGCCCCAAAGCTAAACCTCACATCAGGGTGGGTATATATAGCTTTCTCCTGGATCAGAGAATGTCACAGTCCTCTTGACCCACTGCCCAATCACAAAGCAACAAGGCGTGGGCATTCCCGAAAAACAAGCCTCCCACCACAGGCTCCATGTGACCACATTCAGCCTATTAGGGGGCAGAGTATACTTTTAAATCAGGGAAGGTTCTCAGAGCCACTTAAGCCTATCAAAGGGCCTAGGAGCAGGGAAGATCTTCAGACTCCCATAACACCATACCAATGGAAAGAGAAGTTTCCAAACAGCCTTGAAAGACTTAACAATTTTGATCAATGCAATGACCAAATTTTATTCTAGAAGACCTGTGATGAAGCTTGCTACCAACCTTCAGACTGAGACATGATGAAGTCAAGATTCAGTGAGATAGACATTTTTTTTGGACCTGGTCAAACTGGCTTTTTGCTTTGCTTGACTATGCAAATTTGTTATAAGGGTTTTAACAATCTTTTATTTTCTCAAGGGGGAGGGGGGAGAGAGGAACGAAATACTTTATTAATTTAAAATTTAAATTAAATTTTAAAAAGAAAGTAAAGTGATCCATCAATTACCATCATTAAAACATGAGCTCCTTGAGGGCAGGGATCTCATTTTTGCCTTTCTTTTTATTCTGGGAGCTTAGTGAAGGGCCTGGAATGTGGCAAAATCTTAATAAATACTTTTGCTAGGTATTGAAGCAGTGTAATATAGATAGAGGTTCAGGTCTCCTCAAGTCAGGAAGACCCAAGTCCAAATACAGCCTTAAACACTTTATTAGTTATGTGACCCTGGACAAGTCATTTAACCTCTCTGTTTCCTTAACTGTAAAATGGAGATTTTACAGCACCTACCTGGCAAGGTTGTTGTCAGGATCAAAAGCCATAATATTTGTATGGTGTCTAGCCCAGGGCCTGGCACTTAGTAAATGCTTATTCATTTCCCTTCCCTCCCTTCTCTTCCCTCTTCTTGACTAATCAAGTGTCTCTATTGAGAGATTTTACTTACCTGTTTGGGAAGGATCTACTTTTGTGAAGCATTTGAGTGTTTGTTGGGAAGTGACTTTTGTGCCCATATAAAATGTATCAATTGTTTGTTGTTGTTGTTTTTTTTTAAGAAGGAGAAATAATTTATTCATTGAAATACTTGGTTCTAGCAGGAATCCAATCAGATGCTCTGCCAATATAGGTCTACGGTTTTAGAGATGGCTGCCTGGCCCAAAGATGACAGCAACATCTTTCTGGAAAAAGAGGCAAAGGCTGCTTAATGACCTACTCAAATCCCATGGTAAACATGGCAAACAGTCCTGGAGAAAGAGCTTAAAAAGCATTCCTCATCCTCCTTGAAGGATCCTACAGAGATAAGTGTGGATCCCCATTCAGCCTTTGATTCTGCACACGTTACATGAAACTGGCTTATTTTTTAAACAATGAATGAAGGTAAATGGAATTATCATTAAATTCTCTCTTATGAACATGGCCCCTCACTGCTGCATTTCAAACAAGCTCCTAATGGATAGCTTTAATTCCTTAATGTGAAAACCATAAGCTAAAATATTAATCAACTTCCTTTAAAGTCTGTCTCCACATCCCAGGATGAAGATATTGGGGGTAAGCAGCTAATTAGAAGTGGAGAAACTCATGGGGATAAGTTGGGGAGAATAATATGAATTTTCCAACTTAGAAAAATTTCAGAAGAAACTTAGGTGGGATTTGAATATCTATCAAATCACAGTAACATAGATTTAGAGCTGGGAGGAACCTCAAAGCCCATCAAGGTTCCCCTCCTTGTTTTATAGATGAGAAAAGTAAGGAGAGATTAATTTTCCTGGGGTTACATGATTCATAAGGATCTAAGAGTGGAAGGGGAACTTAGGTTTTCATGCCCGTAAATCCAGTACTCTGTTGACTATACCGTATTTCCTCTAAACTATGCTTTACTAACTCTCCCTCTCTAATCAGAGGAACCAGGTTCAAATCACACCTCTAACGCTTGTGACTTGGATTACTTTGCAGTCATTTACCTCTCTGCCTGAGGTTCTTCCACCTCTCCATCTGTGATCATATATTACCTCAAGGAACACTGGTTTCTCCAGTCTAGGCACACCCTTCACTGCCCAGACCACAATCCCCTCTATCTTAATGAGCAGTCTTTATG
This sequence comes from Pseudochirops cupreus, assembly GCA_028627135.1. Taxonomy (NCBI): domain Eukaryota; kingdom Metazoa; phylum Chordata; class Mammalia; order Diprotodontia; family Pseudocheiridae; genus Pseudochirops; species Pseudochirops cupreus. The sequence continues at coordinate 25,034,167 of CM053580.1, forward strand.
ACTGCTCCAAGGCAAAGGAATTCATCCGCTAGTGAGCAACCTGCTTATAATGAGACCCTAAAGAAGGGCTTCTTAGCTTGGGTTGTGGACTCCTTTGGCAGTCTGGTGAAGTCCACTGACCCCTTCTTTAATGGTTTTGGATTTTTTATTTAATACATGAAGTAAAATACATAAAATTGCAAAGGAAACCAATTATATTGAAAACAGTTACAAAAAAAAAGTTCACGGGTTAAGAACACCTGCTAAAGTCATCTAGGTGGGCCACAGGTGGCAGAAATGGAGTCCATGCACAGTCTTTCACATCAAGGTTTTTTAGCTTGGTAAACGCTTCTATTCCTTCTGCTCAACTCCCCCGACCTTTGAGAACCCTCCACACCCCCAAGAAGCACTAGGGAACAACTGGTAGAGGTAGAGTAGTAACTACGCTTAGAAACATTGAGTAATCCCTTTATTAAAATAGAATTTTGAATAAAAGAAAGAGAATTGTCAGTTAATGGTACTAGCTGGGGCAGATAGGCGATGTACTGAGTAGAGTGCTGGTCCTGGAGTCAAGAAGATTCATCTTCCTGACTTCGGACTTGGCCTCGGACACTTACTAGCTGTGTGACCCTGAGCAAGTCACTTAACCCTGTTTGCCTCAGTTTCCTCATCTGTAAAATGAGCTGAAGAAGGAAATGGCAAACTACTCTAGGATCTTTGCCAAGAAAACCCCAAATGGGGTCATGAAGAGTCGGACATGGCTGAAATGACTGAAAAATAAATGTATCTCAAGTTGATAGGCTTCTAATACACATATGGCATTTTTGTTGATTACAAGATAACTGACAACAAAAGATAAGATTAGTTCAGGGGTGGGAAACCTGCAGCCTTGAGACCATTCACATGTGTCCCCTCAATAAAAGGATTTGTTCAGTGAAGTTTGGATTCAGTCAAAGAGCTATACTTGAGGACCTAGAGGGCCACATGTGACTTCAAGGCTGCAGGTTCCCCACCTCTGGACTAGGGATTCTCTTGTGCCACCTATATTTGGAGTACTGTTGTAATCTGTTAAGTAATACAAACAGGTTCCTACTCAATAGAATAAATAAGAAATTTTGTAAGCACTTAATCCATTCATCTGGACAAGTTAAGCCCTAACAAGCGTATTAACCATTGGAAAAGACAAAGAAATGGTGACCTGGTCCAGCACCCAGAGCGTTCCATTGAATAGCAATCATCAACCTGTTTTAGAAATTGTTTTTTCATGGTAACAACCTGGTTTACACCTGAATCTTGCAATCCCCTTCAAAGAATGCCCTCTATAAATGGAAAGAACAGTAATTGGAATGGAATTGAAAGAAAGCATGATTAGTTAGAAAAAGAACTGGATTTATAGTCATAAGAACATAGGAAGGAAGGGAAAAAAAACATTAACTAAGCACTCACTCTGTACCAAGAACTGTGCTACGTACTTTAAAAATATTGTCTCAGGGCAGCTAGGTGGCGCAGTGAATGGAGCACCAGCGCTAGAGTCAGGAGGACTTGAGTTCAAATTTGACCTCAGACACTTAACACTTACTAGCCATGTGACCTTGGGCAAGTGACTTAACCCCATTTGCCCTGCCTTCCCTACTCCAAAAAGCAAAAAAAAAAAAAACAAACAAATTATACACACACACACACACACACACACACACACAATCTCATTTGACCCCAACCTGTAGGTAGGTGCTATTATTACTCCCATTTTACAGTTAAAGAAACTGAGTCAGGGAGAGGTTAAGTGGCTTGCCTAGGGTCACACAGCTAGGAAGTATCTGAGGCTGGATTTGAACTCAGTTATTTCTGACTCCAGGCCCAACACTCTATCACTGTACTACCTACCTACCCATCATAGATTTAGCACTGGAAAAGAACTCAAAAGGCATCTGACCCAAGCCCCTTGATTTTACCAATGAGGGCACTAAGGCTTAGAGGTTGAGTGACCCAAGGTCACACCAGCAGTAAATGTCAGAGGCAGAATCTGACTCTGGCACGGATGTGCTTTCTATTATACCGCAAGTCACAAGACCACCTTCCAAATCCCAACTCTGCCACTTAGAACCTATGTGAACTTGGAGAAATCACTGAAGCTGCTTAGCCCTCAGTTCCCCTAACTGTTAAGTAAGGGGCTCAGACAAAATGGTCTCTGAGTTATCTTCCAGTTCTGAATCCCTAAGTAGGAATAAGTATGTAACATAAGCTTTTAGCTGCATAAAGTACCTCCTAAAATAAAACCTAGGAAAAAGATAGCAAGGAAACAGAGAAGGACTCATCACACAGAGTTTTATAGTCTTAGCAGCATCTTAACATGTTGGTAGAATAGACCAAAATCAGCGAAGTCATTCATCTTAAGGTCTCCCCTAAGACTGGTCTCAAAATACATCGGATGGCCCACATAAATGGCCTCTACCCCATAAAAATTCAAAGGCCTTGCCAGTTTCATCTTTTCTGTGTTTTAATCTTTTAAAAGCATGTTCAGATTATATTCATTTGCCGCTAGTGAGACCGTGCTCTAAAACAAAATGCTGGGGCCAGCACACACTCACACATGTGGAATTCCTTTTCTGTAATCCTCAAAGAGGCTTTCGGTTTTGCTTCTAATTCACCAGAAAAGAGTCAGTGAGCAAGTGAGAGGTGGACCGGGATTTGGGTGGCTCCAAGGTCACTCCATACATCAACATAGAAAACATATGTTGAGGAGAGAAGGTTTTCATTTTCTAGATACATAAGTAGACAGACTGACCAACAGACAGATAAATAGATGGATAGAAGGACAGACAGATAGAAAGACACAGACGGATGGACAGACAGATAGCTAGATGACTGGACTAATTAATAAGTGAGTAGGTAAATAAATAATGGCATATGTAAAGACAAAAATGTGCAAAACAATGGTGAGCTCAAGCAATACAACCACATGTTCCCTAGGCAAGGTCCTTCAAAAGAGCTTGGGATGAAGATCTGAGATGCTGTGATAGAGGGTAGGAGATTTTATTAACTGAATGGAAGGGATGGAAGGAGGATAAGGGAAATACTAGGTCAAAAGACTCTCATGTTCCTATACAAAAACAACGAGCATTTATCAAACACTGGCTGTACGCATGTAAAGCATTGTGCATGTCCTGGGGATCCAAAAACAAAACAAAAGCACTTCTTGACCTCAAGTAGTTTCCAAAGGTGTTCAGAAAAGGCTTTAGAAATCAGAGGTACTATATGAGATGAGCCTTGAAAGAAGCTAGAAATTCCAGCATGGGTATGGAAGAAATGGATTCCAGGCATGGAGGGCATGCATGGAGCAAAAGCATGGAGATGAAAAAAAGAATGCCAACTTTGAAGACAAGTCAGCTTAACTGGAATGGAGAGAGAAGAAAAGAGACTAATATGAAATAAGCCTGCAAAAAACAGGCTGTAGACAGATTAGGCAGGCTTTGCTATAAATCCAAATTGAAAAGTCCTGTTAGAGATTCTTAACCTGAGCTGCCCATGAACTATTCTTTTTAAATATTTTGGTGATGGTATTTTATCAATGGTTTTCTTTGTAATCCCACATATTTTGTTTTATGCATGTAAAAACTTTATTCTACACAGGAGTCCATAGGCTTTACCAGTTTGCCAATGGACTCTAAGAAATAAAAAAGGTTAAGAATCCTGTCTTACATGCTTACCCTCGGGGGGGGGGGGGGGAAGTGGTTTTAGAATGGTTATTCCTTTAAAAAAAAATTAAATGACCACAAGTATATGAGACAGGATGTTTCAGGACTTCACTTTTTCATCTTGCAATATTAATTCCCTGATGCTTTGAACTGACAGGCAGGCCATTGTAAATGAGCCAGAACCAGAGCTGGAGCCAGAATGCTTGTCGTGGCATGACAAAAAAGTGTTATTAGGGCTCCGTGATTAATGATGGCGTATTAGAAAGGTACATAACAAGGATAAGATTGTCTTGGTAGACTCATGGCTTGCATGATGCGGTAGGCAAATGTAAAAACATGTATACAGAGATAGAAAAATGTGAATGTTTCCATACTAGATGGAACACTTTACATCAGCATGGAAAAGATATGTCCAGGGCAATTCCCTCGAATACGGCAGAAATGGACCCATCTTGCCAATTCTTGGATCTCTTTGCAAAGTACACCCTTTTTCTCTTTCTTTAATAAACAAGTCAAATCTCACAGTATCCCTTCATTTCATTGGCTAAGTAGCCTTGGTCAGCTAGCCCAGTGAACAAATCAGACGATAAAACCATCTGTACATTAGAAAGGAAAAAATGTTGGGAAGGAAAGTTATTGGATTTCAGACAGCTGGGGACTATATGTGTCATTAACAACTTTGTAGGGGGGAGAAAAGAAAAAAAATTCTAGAAAAAATGTACTGTTCAAATAAAGATATAGCACACCATAACTTTTATGAAATTTAAATTAACAACATCCTGTCCCTTCAAAAGGGAAGGGGGGGAGGGAGGAAGGAAGGAAGGAAGGAAGGAAGAAAGAAAGAAAGGGAGAGGAAGGAAGGAAGGGAGGGAGAGAGAGGGAGAGGGAGAGAGAAAGAAAGAAAGAAAGAAAGAAAGAAAGAAAGAAAGAAAGAAAGAAAGAAAGAAAGAAAGAAAGAAAGAAATAGGTAGAAGACCCTGTCTACAGGTGTTGGAAAGTTTATAAACAAGGACATTTCCCCAGGCCCAGTGTCATGCTTCAGACAAACATGGTGAAAGCAGCAGGGAGGAGGGACAAAGGGGGAGGGGAAGGGAACCATATAGGAACTATGGCAGGGGAAGCAAGCTGTGGAAGGAGGGTTGGCCCAAGGAGGTGATCCATCACCAGCATCTATGGCACACTTACAAAGCCGTAGACAGTGCTGATGGGCCAAACAAGAGTGGAAAAACATCCATGATATTCTAAGTATGGTTCGCCCAAAGTGAAAAGCTGAAGAGAAGCATGACAGGCATAATCCTCACCCACAAATGCCACTAGGGACAAAAGAGAATTTCCTTAGACAGCTTCGTATTCTATCAATGGTAACTCAAGTGAAACCCTGTTGTTTTGCTTCTAAGGGAAAGTTAATGTTTGGAGAAACAGAAAGTTTAGGGAGATTTTGTCTGGTGCTGTTTTCTCTCTAAGTCACAGGTAGATAGACATAAATTGAAATCTTTTTTAGCCCATACTTTGGGTTTTTCATAATGTCATCAATGATCAACCAATTTGGTTGGACCAGAAGAGAAGCTCAAGGTGGCGACATGGGACAGCTCTTCCAACTTTCTCTGGGAGGGGTATATTGCAGAACAATATGTGTCCTCTGCCTTTTCCCCTGGTTCTTGATGTTTTTCCTTTTAGGATAAGTAACTAATCCAGCTTGCACCAATCCCACTTAGTGACCTGTCTCTGCTTTGATTTGATTTCATGATAAAAGTTTCTCAGTGTCTACAGCCAAAAGCATATGTGCCAACTGTTTTCTGCCTTCTCCCCATGTTAGGTCCTCAAACAATAAGTTTTGGGGGCTCAATCAACCATAACCTATTTTACAACCATCTTTCATTCAGCTTACTATAACTTTGTCTTTCCTAGACATCAAGACTCACCTGCCAAAGGGGCTGATTCTACCATCCAAAGGAGAGCAAAACTCATCCTCAAGTCAGGATCATATGGTAAGGAACGTTGGTCTGCTCAAAAACTACTAGTCTGCCAAATTTAGTAGTTAGATAAAATAACATTACGAAAACAATATTACTAATAAAGATCACTCACTTTTAAAATAAGTTAAGGTTTACAAAGCACTTTATTACATTACCTCCTTTGAGACTCATTCATATCCACCCACCATTTGCATGAAGCTTGATTGTAAGAAAAGTTTCTCTTGTGTATCAGATGAAGTGGATGGATAGGAAAGAGAAGAATGTGCCTGCCTTGTTGCTAATTCATCAGTCGGAGAAGCTGGAATCTTACTGGGTGATGGGTGGTGGACCCCAGGCGACTTTTCTTGAATGTCTAATGAAGCAGGTTGACATTTCTCCAAGTTAGGAAAGGAAACTTTCTGATGTCTATGAGCCACTTTTTCTTTAAGTCATACTAAATGACCTATAACATGTGGGTGGATAGGTATTCATTTTATTATCTTCATTTTACAGATGAGGAAACTGAGGCCCAAAGAAGTGATTTGACCAAGGTCACATAGCTAATAAGTAGCTGAAGCAGGATTTGAACTTAGCTCTTTAAGACTCCAAGTCTATAAGATTTTCCCTGATTTTCTTACATCATTTCATTGAGGGGGAAAGTAATTTGGAGCAGGCATTTGAAAAGGAAAAAGTAAAATTGATGATACCTAAAGGATTATGGATGGATTTGGCCCAAGTTTACCTTTATATGATATATATATAGCTATATAGATATAGATATAAAATTATACCTAAAAATAATAATAAATTACTGGGTCTGGAAGACCCAGATCAAATCCTGCCTCAGACATTTACTAGCTGGGCAACTCACTTAACTTATCTGCCTCAGTGCTCTCATCTGTAAAATGAGATAATAAGATAATCTACCTCCAAGGACTGTTGTGAGCATAAAATGAAGTCTTTGCAAAGTGCTTTGCAAACCTTTAAGTGTCACATTAATACTGACTTTTATCATCATCATCATCACCACTTGAACTGTCTTGACTCTTTATCTTTCAGATAACTTCATGCTTTTTCTATTTTAGTCATTGACATAAATTGCCTTACTTTTTTCTAGATTGAAAACTCTCACTTCAGGCATGGATGACTGAAAAAAAAACACTCTACCTTTCTGAGTCTCAGTTTCTTTATATGTAAAAAATGAGGGATATTTGAAGACCCACTGTTGTTGTTTAGTCATTCAGTCATGTCTGACTTCATGACCCTGTGGACCACACCACACAAATGCTGTCCATAGGGTTTTCTTGACAAAGATACTGGAGTGGCGTGCCATTTTCTTCTCCAGTGGATTAAGGTAAACAGAGGTTAAGTGACTTGTCTAGGTCATGCAGCTAGAGAGTGTCTGAGGTGGAATATGAGCTCAGGTCTTTTGGACTGAAAGCCCAAAGCTCTATCCACTGAGCCACTAGCTACCTCCTAACGACTTTTACAACTCTGCCTGTGTGTATGTATGTATGTATATATGTGTGTGTGTATGCGTATATGTGTGTATGTGTTTATGTTATGTGTGTCTGTATATATACATACACATATATATTATGTATGTCTGTGTAGACAGATAGATAGTCTTAGAATTCCATGCAAAAGATTATCAGATTTACTTTGCTAAGCCTGTATTCCTCCAAAAAGAGGAGCTTTAAAAGACAAAAGTAATGCTCTGAACTCTGGAATGTTTCCTATTTGCTGGCCAATAACAAATGAGGGCAAGGCTGCTGTTGCTGATGAATGGAGAAAAAATGTATTCCATCTTTGGTGACAGATGATACATATACCAAAAAAAAAAGTTTCTCCACCATTTGCATGAAGCTTGATTGTAAGAAAAGTTTCTCTTGTGTATCAGATGAGGTGGATGGATAGGAAAGAGAAGAATGTGCCTGCCTTGTTGCTAATTCATCGGTCGGAGAAGCTGGAATCTTGCTGTGGGTGATGGACCTCAGGCGACTTTTCTTGAATATCAAATGAAGCAGGTTGACATTTCTCCAAGTTAGGAAAGGAAACTTTCTGATGTCTATGAGCCTCTTTTTCTTTAAGTCATACTAAACGACCTATAACATGTTCTTTCTTCCTTCAGTTCCACCCGCTACTTGAGAGTGCCAAAAACTAATGTGAGCTCAGTGTGGGCTAGTCTGAGAAGTGATTTCCATTAGAAGGGAAAAATTCATTTTTATAGGAGTAGAAGAAACATTTGGCCTGTTTGGAGAGATTACATTCCTCAACTGTGATCCAAAAATGAAAACATGGATGTATAACATCTAAGGAAAGGACCTCTACACATCTAAGACGCGGTTGGTTTGATATAAGCTCCCGTGGCTTATAAGAAGTTCGACAATTGTTTTGATTTACGTGTTTCCTTTTGGTTTTTTTATTGCATTGCCCTTTATTTGTGAGACTCCAAAATACTAAGATAGAACTTATGGGGGGGGGAGGAACGGGAAAGAAGCTTAACAGGAATCAATTTTGTGATGTTTTCCGTTTGATATATAAATAAATTAGGTAAAGGTGGGTAAGTCTCTGTATGTATACATACATACATGCATGTGAATGTATGTACTAGTATGAATATGCATTATATTATATATTCAATATACATGTGCAGCAATAATTATACAACATGATATGCAAGCAGGAATGGGTTATAAATTGCATCAATGGAGTAAGTGCCCATATCGATGAGATTATAAACTCATTGAACTATTGGGGTATGTTTGTATGCAAAAATGATATCAAATTCATTTCCTGAAAACATCCCATTCAAGTCCAAAGAAATTATTTAAACCATTACAATATTTTAGCTTAAGAGCACGGCCCTTTATGAAATTTAATTGAAATATGCCTTAATTTTCTTTAGAATTCAAGTGCTATTTCAACTCATTCATGCCCAGAAGAAAAGAATGAATGAACATTGTCTATTTTAGTCCTATTCTTCTTAGACCTATTGTTAAGTTATATTGATTTTCCACCAGCATTGTAAAGGGACCCAGAATTAATGTCATGATCTGTATAATTTAATCACAAGTGTGCTTTTTTGTCTACGAAACTCAGTGCTCCATAGAACTCAACCTGATGACTTTTTAAGGTTATTTTACATGTCACACCTTGAGAGTTTATTCAGGAGAGTTACTTCAAGGATCTAGCTACTCCAACTGGAAAGAGAACGTTATTCCAAATAAACTTTCCTTAACCAGTGACAACCTGAAACTGATTCCTTCCTAGCTAACAAAAGTGGTTCACTCAGCACAGACGTTTATGAGTTTCAGATAACCCCAAGACAGATCAAATAAATTGTGCAGAATCTAAATGGTATGATCTTTAATAAAGAATGTTCTTCCCTTGGAAAGGGAAAGGTAACAATAAAAATAAACAAATATTTTAAAAGCCTATCGAAGTATACACAGAAACTCAGCATGTTAGAGCTAGCTAGTACCTTCAAAGTCATCTAATCCAAACCCTACATTTTATAGAGCAAGAAACTGAGATCTAGGGAAGAATTTGTTTAGTTACTTAGTCATCTAAAAAGCCCATTTTGTTGTGGAAATAAATATTCTAATGATTCTCTGCCCACCCAAGGCTCTGGGGTGCTCTGTACTAGGTACCCGCTTAATAAGTGTTCTTAGAATTGAATTGCTATTCTTACTAAAAGAAAGAGGCAGAGTATAACTCTCAGAAAGCATTGGATCTAGAGTCAGGGCATGTGAGTTTGGATCCCAGCTCTGCTGCTTGTTACCTGTGTGAATAGTTTCCTAAATTTCTTCAGGCCCCAAATTAGGGGGTAGAACTGAATGACCTACAATGTGCGCCCAGCTCTAAAGCTATGGTCTTAGTAGGCTGCGTAGAATTTTTTATTTAGATCATGATGGAGAAAATCCATTTCTAAGTTAATAGCAAAGCCTCAAAATATTTTCACTAAAACAGTATATGCAACTACTTATCAGTGATACTAAAAAGGATTATGCCCCTTATCTAATTCTCATTTTTAAACAAGGAAATGAAACATTCAAGTCTAAGAACAGCTTAATTTTATGCCAAATTAGATCTATTACCATTGGCACTGTGCATATGTTTAATGGAGTAACTTGCAACAGAAAGGCTAATTGGCTCAGTTCAGTGTTTTCAAATTAATAATACTATTACAGCCTTCACATTTTCCACTTAACTTACTTCTGGAGTTTCAGCAGCAGTATTAACTGAGATCTAACTTCAAGATGATGTTTCCCCAGAACCATCTTTTGGGGAAGACTGTCTGCCATGGCAATTTTCTACAATGCAGTAATTGGGACCCATTTCACCTCTTGACCTCTTTCAGGGAGCCATTAACATTCCTCCGAAATCACACACTGTTCCATGCAAGTCAGAGGAAACCATCGTTTTTAAAAAATATGACAGAAAGTCTTGTAATAACATTTCCTGAGTACAATCTAGGGACCATTTGGAGGAACAGTATGAAGTCACGGAGGTAGAATCTCCTATAAAAAGTGTGAAATATTAATGAAGACAATGTTTCTCTATTATCAAATAAAAACTTAACACAAAAGATGAAATTCAGTCAGAAAAAGGAAATTTAGGGTCTACATGGCACAAAGTCTAGGTGATTTGGGGAGAACATAAGCATTACAGAATGCCTGTACTGAAAACAGCACTGGATCTGGAGGCATCTAACATGTCCCACTAATGGACATTGAAGAAAAATCCACATTTATGTTCCTCTCATCAACTGTTGACAATGTATTGAGTGTTCTCAAAAAGATTCTCCATTAAATCACTGTATTTCTTCCTTAAAAGTTTGTTGATGGGTTTCGAGCCAATTCTATTTATCGCCATACAGAAGAGAATGACTGTTCCAGTGATTTAGCTAAATAGATGGCCCCTAAATGAGAGTGAACTTTGACTCATTTAAATTAAGCCTGATATTTATTGTCACAGGCCTGACAATGCTTTTGGAAATGATCGAGCATGACCTCCAGAAAAAATGTATCTGGCAAAAGGAGGTACTGAGGAAACACTTGGATTCATTTCAAAGACATCCCACTTATTGGGATTCCACAAGTCTACAAAAGACGGTGATGGAAAAATGAATTAGAGATAAAATTGGTTCAGTACCTTCTTCTGTTACTGTACCTAACCTAATAAAAACCATAGAAAGTTCTAGAATTGTACAAGATCATAAAAGACGCCAAAGTAATTATTCGGTATGCCTGGCATTTCACTGCTATTGCATTCCCTTCCCCATTACATATACAATTCATGATTGGTGGAGGAGGGGGAAGAAGGAGTAAGGCTTTACATACTTTGCAATAACTTAGAAATTAATTCTTATCCACATCTATGCTCAGTATTTTCTCTAATCTACAGCAAGACTGCTTCTGAGGGGCAAACAAAAGAAAAAAAAATCACATTGGACACTGTATCTATTCACATTATGAATAAAAGTATTTTTCAGTAAACAGATACTAAATAAAAAAAATATGGATTCCAAAACTGCTATGAAATCTTAACAGTTTTCCATCTATTTATTTTTTTTTTAATTTCATAAAATGTTTGATAATAATAATACACTAGTCTCCTTCCTTTCTGCCCAAAATGTGACAAATTTTAAAGCAAATACACAATGGTCATAAAAGTTGAATTGCTCAAGACAGCTCTAACTAGAGTATGGCCATCAGGTCTTTGTTCCAACATACCACATTTTGAGGGTTCTGCTGGCACTTGCCTTTTAGCAGAAATTGAGTAAAAATCACATGGTTTAGCACCTCATTGGTAAGAATAATTAGCCAAGTGGGAAGCCTTCTATACTTCACCTCTTCATCTAGATTGCAAATTTTCCTTAGGGATATTCTAAGACTTCTACTCTCTCTGTATGTTCCCCCAGAACATATATTCAATAAAGTCTAGCTAATTTAAATCTTGATCTGTTTTTTCATCTTACTTCACCCCTGCTACACAAATTGGAGATGAGAATAGATTTCTCTTTGTGTGTGTATTCTCTGAAATTAATCATTTTTAATTAAACTCCTACCAAGCTATTATAGTATATTAAATAAGAATATGGGGTTGATTGCATGTCCTTTCATGTAGAGGGATCTGCAAAACATGTTTTCCAAATATTTTGTTGCTCACTAAAAATCTACAAAATCCAAGAAATTCAAATGTATTGTACGCATACACCCAAAGTACAAAAGCCAGGAAAGTATTACTTGCTTGTATTAGGTTTATATAACTTATTTGCGTATGTTTTATAAACATATAGACTGTCTATTCCCCAAATGTTAAGTAAAATGCTGAGCTGGTAAATTTGGCCTACATAGACAAACAATCCACATGATTCAGGATAAAGAAATCTTTCCACAGGTTTGTTTTTTGTCTAAATTATGAAATAATTTAAAGATTGGGGAAATCATAAAACAAAGAGTGTACATGTACACACTCACATGCACATGCACACACAGTCACGTTTTCACATGCTCAGTATGGAAGATTTGGGGAAAGCCAGACTAAAGCTATAGCCTCCTTACTTTGGTGTGATTTAATGAAGCCACCTAAACTGTACAGGTCATTCATTTAACTCAGTTTCCAGGTAATATGGCATTTACATAGTGGGTGCTTAGTAAATATTCTTGAATCTTGAATAAATAGATAATAAATGTAATACAGCAGCTATCACTATTCAAGTCAACATTTCTAGAGAGTTGAGGGTACCTAGTCACACAAAGTAGCTAGGAAGAACTATGCAAAGTCTTCAAAATGCTCTTAGTTGAATACAAAAGAGCAAATGGGCTCTCTGTCTAGTCAGGTCTCAACACCTGGAGGTGGCTAGAAGAATGTCACTGAACGATCCGAATTCGATTCAACCCAACAATCGTGCATCGTAACAAGCAATGTACTACTATCTCCCAGAGACCCACGGACAAAAACCAAACAGGCCTCTACTGGGGAGCTAACATCCTATTTGGGGGAAACAACATGTGTACATGCAAGTAGATATACAATCTATACAAATTTATTTTTTTATTTTTAAACGGATTTTAAAAGTTTTTACATGTAATTTGGGAAAAATAAAATATTATTTAAAAATAAAAGAGAGATGATTTTTTAAAAGTAATGGTGGGGTACGCAAGTGATAGAAGCCACTTAAGTCTTAAGGGGCAGAGGTGGAGGTCAGAAGTGTAAACATTCTAGACACGGGTAGAAACTGCTCAAAGACAAGCGAAACAAAAGAACGTCGCATTTTAACTAACCGGATGGGTGGAATGAATCTGCGAAACGTTTATAGCTGGGGGAGAAAAAAAAAAGAGGAAATATCACAAATGAATTTTTAAACCCTGCCTGTTTGGAAGTGAATACCTTCCTATACGTATACTCACATTTTTCACATATTTAACAAGTAATACCTTTTATCACCACGAATCTGCTATTGATTGCTTCTTTAACAACAAAATGCATCACAAGCAAAAATGAATGAAGCTGTCTAGGAGAAAATTCTCTAGTAGCTTTACTGTCAATACCCATCATAAATAACCATGACATCATATGAGTCTTATCTACGGGTCGCCGTTACTGATCGATGGCATCACTCCGGTACTGTAAATAGCTTCTAATGTCCCATCTCCCACCTTCAAATAGGTTCTGATTATTTATGATAGCTGTTAGGTTACAAGTCTGAGCTGGGCTGGGGATTTATTTTCTACTTCTAGCTGCTGCAGATTTCAAGTTGGATAGGATTATTTTTTAGTTAGGATGATGAACTGGGATAGAGCTGTCATGGGGCATGTCAGACCATCTTCTCATTTGGTCTGTGTGGCCATTTGACGGTAAATACGAAAAATGAAAAAACCTTTCCGTTTAATTAGAATCAACTGAAAATTAAATGAATGAATAGAAAGACAGAGATAATGTCTTTCACTATATCACCAGTTGTTAAGACCTGAACTGACCATAGCAATTGACAGCATGCATGGTTAAAGTATTTCTTAACAGTCTCTCAGATTGTCACTAAATCATCTAGGAAGAGACCATCCCTGCTATGATATCACGAGAATTTTATGATAATGAAAGTATTTCTTCTGGGCCATGACAGCTGGAGGTGATTTAGGAGACAAAAGGAAATATATTACAACACACACCAAAAAAATATTCTTCGGGGTGGGCGTGGTGGAGGGTGTTGGGGAAAGGAGAAGACGACTTGTGTAATAACACATTTTTGCATAAGGAGATAGATATGGGGCTGTGTCCACATGACAGAACCAGGTGAGATGTGAAAAATTCAGTCAATTATCTGGGTGTTTTGTCTATATGACAACAAACAGATGTTTCCACACACTAGAGAAACAAAGCATCAGAGTACTAAAATAGTGACCTTTCCTTCCAGATGTTTTGGCATTGTTTGGAGAAGCCATTTATTTCTACTCAGTTTTCCCCCCCTTTGGAAGAAGAGAGAGGGCACAATAAATGGAAGTTTGAGATCCTTGTTATTTATTTTCTTCTCCCAACACTTTAAATTATTCCTCTTTTCCTGGGTAGAAAATTATGTCAAGTTTAAGGAAGAGAAAACACCTGTCATCTTGCAAAACAATGTGAGGCTAATGCTCTGCAGCTATTTCTTGGTGTGTATATATGTCTATTTTTTTTTCTTTAGTATAATTTCACTCTACTTTTTACCCTATGACAAAAGGAAACTGATCATTAATACTGCAAAGAGGAAGGAACATACGATTTGATATTATATCAGCCTATTCTGCTCCAGTACTTTGTCGCTCCTGAAAGCAATCTCAATGCATGTGTTAAATTCCAAGCTTTAGCAACTTTACCCCCAAAAGAAAATTCTCTAGAATTGTTTTAATTTTATTCACTTACATAATAAAGTTTTACACATTTATAATCAGAGTGTACATGAACTATTTTATTATATATTATATGTATTATATATATGTATATTCTATATTATATTTTTTCACTTTTTGTTACTCAAATGCCACTTTCCCCAGAGCAATAAAGTCCAAATCCCTGGTATTTCTATCAGCTAAAGGCTATTCTGTTAAGTAATTATTCCATAGCTTCTTAGTCATTCCCCAATTATTGGGTGTTTGGGCTGTTGAATGGTTTTTTCTGCCTATTATTATTATTATTAATGAAACTGGAAAATCCTCTCAGAATGAAAAAATCCAGTGATTTAGAGAATACTCAGAAATTTCCAGTTTAAAGACATAGACTCTCTGAACCGTTGACTCCTTTCGGGATTTGTCAGGTCAACCCTCACTTCTAGGCATGCCATACAAGCTATTTCTCAATCAGAAATTTTTTTATCCTTCTTGGGCTACACTTCCTGGATAATTTCTTTGTTTCTTTTTATGAAACTTTAATTCTGTCCATTTTAACTGGAAACTAACTTTCTCTAGCTTTTTGCAAATTGTACTGTCAACGATGAGATGTTTACCTTCATCAGTATTAAGCAAACATTTATGACACGTCTGTTTGTGAATGGCCTAAGATTATGTGAATTATGAATTTGTGGCTAATGCAATCTTTCAGGGATACTTAGAATTTCCAGCTGATCAAAAGCTCAGTCGCCTTAGAAGATCATTTCCCAGGACCACTCTATTTCTTATAAACAATAAATAAAAGAAAGATATTCCTCTTTTAATGGTGACCAAACAATTGTTTGATCACCTTCCAAAATGGAAAACAAAACTATTTTTTTCACAAATAAACTTTTTGTTTCCTTCTAAACCAACATGACGGTGTTCATCTAACCATGAGGACCCTTTACTTCCAACGTCTGTGGCTTTCATTCTCTTTCCGAGCTCACTTTGTAGTTCTCACATCTTAAGGAAACTCAAACCCTCAGTGGAGAGAGAAAAAGTGGGGATGTAGTGGCTGGGAAGGGACAATAAGGGTTTTGTCACATCCAGGCCCTGGTGGCCACTCAGGAAGTGGGGACTAGTCCAGCCAGCTGATGCCAGGGGTGGATGATTTATTGCCTAGTGTCCTTGGTGGCAATTGGACCCTTTCCCGCTGTCAGTCACAACTTGCAAAGATTGTGGCCTAAAGCAGAGGTTCCCCTCCGTTCTAAAGAGATTACAATGCTTGTCATAAAGTGTCTTTTAGTGGGGGGAAGCGGGTATGAAAATGGGCAAAGAAAGAAAACAATCAGAAGACGAGAGAAGATGGATGTTCTCTAACCTTTTCTCAGAGACCCATTTCTTCTACTTTTTCCCCCTGTCTTTAGGGCGGTTTTGTTTTGCCTGATGACAATGCGTAATAGCCTGATAAATTGATTTTGTGAGCCCCCTTTTCTCATCTCTTGAGAAGACACTAACTCGTTGGGACTTCAGAGGGCCCTCAGAGGCAGGAGACAACAATTAGTTTGTTGGAGATGTCAGAAAGTAGCTTCAAAGTTTTGCCAGGAGAAATCCTTTCTGATAGATCAATGCTGACAATGTTGGCAGCTGTTAGCAAAGTGGGGCGAGTAAGCAGCGACTCCTGAATCTCAGGAATGAAGGAAGAAGGCTGCCTGGTAACTGTGTGCAGTGGGGCAGTGCGCAAGGCAGCCCATTGCTGTGGGCCGCGAGGGCGCAAAGATTCTGCACAAGGAGAGAACATCCCCGCACGGTTGGAGAGCGCACTCCGTGCAAGGGCCAGCGCGATCTCTTTGTAAGTGGCGAAGTCTGTTCTCGAGTCGCCTTTAGTTCCTGGAAAAGCAATTAGATTCTGAGACCTTTAAACAAAAATCACGGAATGAATAAATCTCAGAGCTCATTTTCAGAAACTTCCCTGTAGTACATGATTCCAAATTCACATTTCCGTATGTAAAAAATGAATGCCACTGGGTACTGACCACCACACAGGGCGAATTCCTCCCGATAAATCTTTTACAGAGATAACTCCAGCGTAATAAAGAGACCAAATGCTCATAAATATAAGATATTTAAATAAGCTTTTGGTCGTCAAAATATTTCAGTGCTGGCGCTGAAAGAGCTAAGGGTTCTCTAATCATCCCAAACAGCTGTCTAAAAACATCTAAATGGCATCACAAGTTTGTGGCTGTCTGTTTTGTCTGAAGAGGTGAAATTTAGCAAACGTGGAAGCAAAAAACAAAAACAAAACCTATTTCTTGAAAACCCTGCATAGAACCTCATCACCATTTAGCAAATATTATAAAAATTAGTATCTCCTTTCTGGCATGCAAAATACAGCATAGAAATTACCCAGCACAACAGGGAGAGGGAGGTTTGTGCTTTGACACTCTGTCAATAGGTACCTTGGTTTCCAAGGCATGTAATTCTGAATACAATAGTTAGGAAGTCACTACTTAATCTGTATTAACACACATGTGAACACACACATATTTCTTTCTTTTCTTCCCCAACATGAAATACGTCAAGAAATATTTCTGGGTATTTAGCTCTAAAAATGTTCTATGTTTAGACAGGAGAAAAAAGCAGACATACCTCACATTTCTAGGAAAGAAACCTCAAACATAAGGTGTTTCTAACACTTCTCTGGCAAAAGCAAACCTATATTTCATTTCACCTTTTCTTTTTTTAATAGCATATTTGTAGTAGTAAAATGGAAAGAAAACTGAGTGTGGAGTCATAATAACAGCTTGTGTTTATCTGTGTGTGTGTATGTGTGTGTATAACACCTACTATGGGCCAGGCTCTGTGCTAAGCACCTTACAATTATTATCTCATTTGATCCTCACAACAACCCTTGGAGGGAGGTACTATTACTATTCCCATTTAACAGATAAGGAAACTGAGGCAGACAGAGGTTAAGTAAAAATAATAACTTTTATATAGCACTCACTTTGTGCTTGGCACTGTACCAAGTACTTTTACACATATTATATCATTTGATCCTCACGACAACCCTGAGAGGGAGGTGCTATTATTATCCCCATTTTACAGATAAGAAAACTGAGGTAGACGGAGGTTAAGTGACTTGTCCAGGATCTCCCAGTCAGAAGCAGATCAGGATTTCCTGATTTGGAGTCCACGTCTCTATCCACTATACCACATACCCTCTTCTCCCAAGACCTTCTTCTCCCACACACCTTCTTCCTCCTTGAAAACTGTTACTAACCCTCTAAATTTTTAGTGCATTGTCCAGATTTAGGATTCTCCTGTTTTTCCATTTCTGCGTGCTCTCTCTCCTAATGTCCTCTGTCCCGTTTATCTCTAAAAGGGAGATAGGAAGGGGAGATACAAAGGTTGCATTACTTAGTGGCAACACTGTAAAAATAAAAAAGAGATGCAACATGGTAATAGTGGACAGAGTATTGAAGGACTGGTCGAAAAGGCCTGTATTCAAATCCTACTTTCTATATACACTGGTTATGGCCCCATAAGCAAATCCCTCAACCTCTCTGAGATTCCAAAAACTCTCCATCTAAAAGTTATGGACCTCAGTGAAAGGAGTCCTCACTTCAGGAGTGACCATGCAGACCACACAGATTTGGAGATACAAAAATCAAAAAGGCAACTCAGCCCAACCCTGCCATCTGCACCCTTGGTCAAGTCAATTGCCTCCTAGATTTAGAGCTGGGAGGGGCCTTCTTTGCCCCTGGGGACCAAAATTCCACTAGGGTGGATTCATTCTTTTTCTTTTAATTTAGCTCTGCTCCCACTATTCCATATTAGCTCTATATTGATATGACAGTGAAGAATTATTAGGTTTACTAAGAGGGCAAAGGAATGCATTCAGCAGTTAATGTTAACTTTGCAAGAATATAAATTACTGGCAAAATTGTTCATTAAATGCATTAATACCACTGTAAGGAACTGCAGCATGGCATGCTGGTACTGTCATTTCAAAGCTTTTAAAAGCAAATCAATCCAAATTATATCAGCGTGACTTATACCTTCTCGAGTGGAGGACATTAATATTTCATACGAAATGATTCCATACTAAAACCAACATTGAATACATCTGTTCCTATGAGAATGAAGAGTTGATCGAAGGGTTAAATCAGCTCCAAGGCATCAGGGCTACCTGAAGGAGAGCAGGACCATGATTCAAGGGGTCTTCCCACCAAGTCTTTCCAAACTCATATTTCTTTACTTTCCCAACACCCTACACTAAGTCAGAGTTCCATTCCAATGGCTTTCCTTTATAAGATGAGTAACTAAATCATGTTATTGCCCTCCAAAGATAAAACTAGAATTGCAATCATCCCTGTGAGCAGGTTTCTGTGGGGAAACAAGCCTTCTCCAGCACAACAGGACACTTGAAAATTCAAACCTTCTAAAACGTAGGAGCACCCCTGAGAGACACAAATTGAGAGAGATTAATTCAGCGCCCCTGCACCCCTCATTACCAAGAGAACCGAAGTAGGTCAAATGCAAGTTAATCTCCTAAATTCCGCTTGTGTACATGGATGTTAAGGCTGTCATTATTTTACACAGGCTAAGGTTTGCAGCTTGCAACTTTCATAAACAGAGATGACTAGAATGCAAAGGAAATGCTTCAAAACCACATCTACCCCCATGACATTCTACCCTAAAGTCACTAGATAAACAGAAAGGATGTGTGAGTTACCATCAGTGGAAAAGCTCACACCTCAACCAAAACAATAAAAAATCAGTCACAAACAAGTTCCAATTGTTTTGTTTCGTTTCCCTACAATGCATCAACATTCCATGGGAGTGAATTTTAAAATTGCTTAATGTTCATTCCAGGTAGCTACGAAATTTAAATGGTGATGATCACACACACACACACACACACACACACACACACACACACACACAGATACACACACTTATCTCACATGGAAAGTGTTGAGAAAATATTTTACAAGGTAAGACTGCCATCATTCTACTGGAATAAGCCCTTTTCCATCCTAAAAACAAACACTGGGCCACATGAGAGATCACCCAAGCCAGTGCAATCCAAGTCTGGCTGGTCTCACTGGCCTACAGGGCTTTCTAACACCCTCATTTCTCTAAATCTCCCCTTTGTTTTAATCAGAGCAAATCACCTTCATTGTGTTCACTGGAGCCCAATGATGGACTACAACTATTGAGAAGTTGTGTTTTTTTTTTAATTCCCTTCCTTTGTATAAAACAATGATAACCACCTCACATTTTGATTGTTTCTACATTTTACTGTGCCAAGTGCCTTCACGTGCTAATGGGAAGTCATACGATCCTGGCAATACCCCTCTGCAGGGAAAAGGTAACATATTTGACCCCCATGCCCAGAAGACCCAGGATCTCATCTTGTCCCTGTCGCTAACTATAACTAATGTCACTTGCAACATGAGCACATTGGGCCCAACACTTGAACATCTCAGGTCGTGGAAAACATACTCCTGAAGAGTAGAAGCCTCAAGCCATCCTAATTCCCCCAATTCTGCCTTACATTAGTTCAAACACTTTTATTAAGCCCTATAACATTCTGCCCACTACACTATTCATCATCCTCACTTTCCCTCTTCATCCGCTTTCATTCAGATGCAGGAAAATTGCTATAAGAGCAACAACAATAATAAAGCTTTGAATAGAAATTTACATAAAGGGCTCATCTTAAAATGCCTGTCAGGCCAAAGGCCACCCCATGTGCCCCAAGGTAAACATGGCCTATTCCATCAGGACATCATCCATGAATCCAAAGGGGCCAGGACTAGATTGGGTTAAATATGGAAAGGCCAAAGTCCCCTCATGAGAGATGACTTTTCCTAACTTATAATAAGCGTGTTTCAAAAGTCTTAGCATAGTTTTTAGCTTTAATAGCTGAAAACTGTTCTATGAAGACTTTTAAGACATCCTGTACAGGCAGCTTCCAGCGAAGAAGAGGGCATGGGATGACACAGTGAATAGAGTTCAGGACTAAAGAGTAAGGAAAACCTGAGTTCAGATCCAGCCTCAAACACTGACCAATTAGCCCTGTGCCAGGGCAAGTCACTTAGTCCCTCCTTGCCTCAGTTATCTCACTTGTAATGAGCATAATATTAGCACCTACTTGCCAGGTTTTTTGTAAGGACCAGATGACATAGTATAAGTACACTGCAAACATCAAAGGGTTATGTAAATGCTAAGTATTACTTATTACTGAAGAAGAGGAGGAGGAGGAGGAGGAGGAGGAGGAAGAAGAAGAAGGAGGAGGAGGAGCAGAAGAGGAAGAAGAGGAAAAAGAAGAGGAAGAAAAAGAGAGAAAGAAGAGGAAGAAAAGGAAGAGGGAGAAGAAAAAGGAAGGAGAAGAAAGAGAAAATGGAGAAGGAAAAGGAAGAGAAAGAAAAGGAAGAGAAAGAGAGAAAGAAGAGGAGGAAGAGAAAGAAGAAGAAGAAAAAGAAAGGAGAAGAAAGAGAAAAAGGAGAAGGAAGAGAAAAGAAAGAAGAGGAAGAGAAGAGGAAGAAAAAGAGAGAAAGAAGAGGATGTAATAGTAATTAGTTTAGCAGGATACTTAGCACTTAAGTGCTAAGTGTGGAAGGTGCAAACTCTGTCCCACTGTTGAGAAGGCATGAACTCCCCTGTTGATGTGGAAGAAGGGGATTGGCTGAGCCCCTGTTGATGTGGAAGAAGGGGATTGGCTGAGGTGTGTATATAAGCAAGAATTCCAGAGACAGAGACAGAACTGGAATTTTGCTCCCTTTGAAGGAAGAATCCTGGAGACTGAAGCCAGCTGAGGCGGAGAGCATCTGAGAGATAGAATTTGAACGCTGCTCCTGCTGAAGGGACAGAGAGAGAGAAAGAGTTTCTCTCCCAGCATCTGGAAGCTGAGAACTGACTGAGAACTGAGAAGGAGTTTTCCTGAGACCAGAATCTGGTGAGGGCCACCTGGAAGGCTGAGAGGGCTTGCCTGGAAGGCTGAGAGGGCCCTCCTGGAA
>CM053580.1:25056175-25166332 GCA_028627135.1 Pseudochirops cupreus
CTTCCCAAAGCACAAACACAAAATCTGTGCAATGTTGCCACATATTTGACCAAACTTTATAGAAACAGATAAACTGGGAGAAATCCCAACATGGAATGCCGTTAGACTGTAAGCCCAGGAGAATGCCTTATGGCATTATAGCCTTAGCCGGCCCCTGTTTTCCCCAGGCCTGTGTTTGTTCAGTTTTTTATTTTTTTTCTCTCCTCTCCCCCTCCCTGAACCCGGGCTTCAGATTGAGGTTATTCTGCAAACAAGCCCCTAGAGACACACAATTACGCTCCCTTGGAGATTGACCCCTCCTAGCGCCCACCTGTAGCCCACCACAGATAGCATCCTGGCGCACTGAATTAGCACGATAAGCTGATTAGCACAGCTCGGCACAACTCTATTTTATTGACACAATGAAGAGTGGACAGAAAAGGGCCTGAAATGAGAAAATCATTTCCATGCTGACTGAATTAAAGGAACAAAAGCGCTCCTTGCCGCTGCAGCATTCAATTTGTTGGGAAAAAAGGAAGCCACTTATGGGTCACAATAGATCTGAGCAGACAGATGAAATTTAAAACTTCAGCATGAGTGCGATTAGCAGCTGAACATATTCTAAATCATTTCCTCCATATGCAAAATTTTATTTGATTGTGTAGTTCTGTGTGTTACCAAAAAAAAATTAATATTTTTTTAAACCACAAGGTGAGATGCTATCTTCTCAAATGTTTTGGTTTTGATTTTTTCATTATTTAAAAATCACAGAGTAATTTTTCAGTGTATGGAAATAGAGGATAAAATCGGGGTCCTGAAAAATGGAGTGCAGGCTTTCATCTCCCCTTTGGCATTAAAAAACATTGTTATACACCCAGTGAGTATGTGGAAACTAGCAATACAAGAGGGGAAAAAAAACTCTCCACTTAGAAATGAAAGAGGTAATAAACAATCATAATAATTTCAATGTCTAGTCTAAGAGAAGTGAACCCATCATGGCTATGTGGCCAGAAAAGAGTGAGCACTGGCTTTGTTCATTTTTTAGTTGTTGGACCCTGACGATTTGCTCACATACAAGTATTAAAGGGTCGCGGCATTAGGAAGGTTGAGAACCACTGATTTAGAGGTATGGGGTGCTGGGAGAGGGAAAGAGCAGGGAAAAGAGGATTATAGTTAGAAATGACTGTGATAAAGAAATGAAAGGAATTTTTAAAAACTTCTATTTTAAAGAACGATAACTATGCCTGCTTCCATAGTCTCCGATTTCACTGTGATAATCTCTATGTGTTTTTAATTAATGTCTATAACACCAACGATACTACTGTGACTTTCAAACTCACCCCCCCAAAAAAAAGGCTTGCTTCTTTGTCAAACTATTATTTCATTAATTTCAGTATCTGAACAAAATCCTGTTAAATTCATTTTCTTTCAACTTTCATTTTTCTTGCTGTGGGATTTTTAGCAAACCTCAGTTAAGATATAAATTTGCTACAACATTAGAAATGTCCCCTCCCATTTCTATTTGCTAACGTTATGTAAACTATAGCTGACTTAAAGTCTTAAAGGAAAAACAGTGTTGACTGACCTGGTTGAGTGCCTGCAGTCAAGGGACAATTGTCTGTGATCATAGGATTACAGATTTAGAGCTGGGATGGACCTGAGAGGTCATCCAATCTAGTTCCCTTTTTTTACAGATGAGGAAACTGAGCCACGCTAACTCTAGGAGGAAACTTTTTGTGTCTCTCAAAATGAGAAGGCATAACCAACTCTTTCTGACTGTTCAGTTTCTCTCTTTAAAAAAAATTTTGTTCGTTTTTTTTTCTCTGTGTGTGTGTGTGCGTGTGTGTGTGTTTTGGAAAATATTAACCATTCATCTTCATCCCTAAATTAAAAGAAAAAAGAATTCATTCTTTCTGTGCTTGAAGTCAGCTTCGATAAAAAGCATCAAAGCCTTTAAAAGTCTCTAAAATCTAATGAAGCCCACAGTCAGCAAAAGGCAAGGTTGTTCTGAGTTCTTTTGGTGATGGGAAACTTTAGAACACACAAATGCCCATCGATATACCAAAGACGGGGATGTCTGAGTCATCCACGACCAGCTTCCATTTTTCTGTGTAAATGAGGTAAGCATTTTATATAAAGAGAAACTCTAAAGCTTTGGGGATATTTTACTAAAATCAACGTAGTGTAACCTTGCTGACAGCCTGTCACATTTCCCTGACTGTCTGTCTGGGATCTTGTGATAACATCTGCATTCACTCAGTATGAAAGCTTAACATAAGACAAAAAAAAAAAAAAGAGAGAGAGAGAGACGTAGGCCCTGCCACAAAATGTTCCATCAGTCTGTCAGTTCTGACATGTCATCTGAATTTTTTGAATCACTAAACACTTGTGAGATTCTGGCGCTGATTATCTTCTCTGCGTTTCTCTGCTCCTTGAGCAATGCTGGAAAACGTGAAGTCCGAAAACGAGGTAGTCCCCAGCCCGGCTTTTTGTTGTCTAATCCTCAGGCCCTCATTCATGCTCACTGTTAATCTCTTAAGACATTATAAAACTCTTAGACAAAGAAATGTGAATACTTCTACTTTTTTCTAGAATGGGAGGAAACCAAGGAAAATCAGGATCATGCTAAGCCATTTTTTTCACGACAAAGATGGTAACTTAAACCTGCTGCATCAAATTATCTATAATTCCCGACATGGAGGCAAATGTTTTTGAAGAATGAGAAGGAGTATGTCATATAAGGAGAGAAAGTGACTGCAGGATTTTGGAAATGCCCCAACCTCAGTGCCAATAGAAGACTGGCAAGCTCACCCCCAAGTCGCCCAGTCTTTCCCTTCTGGATCCCAGACACATGGTTAACAAAATCTCCTAAAAGCTCATGATGGACTTTCGTTTTAAAAAAAAATGTTTGGGATCCCCAGGAAGCATCACATAATCAGATAGCTCAACCTCGTTCTTCACTAAGAATACTTGGAAAGCCAGCCACTACTGAAACTAAATAACAACCTCCAAAAAGTGTGTCTAAAGTTCATTAACAATGCACCAGAAACGAGTCTGGGGCTTTGATTTAGGATTTTAATGAGCAACACCATCCTCAAAATGGGAAGAACTGGCCAGCTTTGTTTTCTTCCAGACCGAAATAAAAAGGCATCCCTGGAGCCAGAGAGAAGGGCATCCACAGACCAAATTAAAACCACCACCAAGCCAGGGTTTCTGGGTCCTGTTTGCTATTCTTCTCAAATGACAAGAAGGACATTATGCACGCATGAGGTTAAATGGCTATAGACCAACTGACTCTTTAATTGGCCAAGTAGATTGGGAAAAGAGAGAATAATATTAAATTAAGAGGCAAATTTTCTGCTGGACCTCAAATGTCTATTTCCTTTTTCCACAAGCACATGTTTTACACCTGCAACTAATTTCAGTTGGAGAAAATGCCCTGTAAGTGACTAACTACAGGTGTGCTTACCACCTGTGTCCTCTAAATGACTAACTGTCCCCCCAGATGGCCAAATCCCTGGCCATTAGTTATGGGGGGTGTGCAGAGGAGAGAAAGACATATATCTGAGAGATAGCCAATTAGTTTTTTAACAAAAACTGAACTAAAAAGGAAAGATGGAATCTGAATATTTGGTCCCTGGTGCCACAAAAACTGAATAAGTTTCAGAGGAAAGTGGAATGGCAGGAAAGACAGAAAGGAGAGAAAGAGAGTAAAAAAGTGAGAGAAAAGAAAACAAGTGAGGAAGTGAACAATAAAGAGAGAAAAACCGAAAGAAAAAGACTAGTTTAAAAAAGGAGAGTTAGAAAGTAAAAGAAATGGAGAGAGAACAAAAAATAAAATGAAGAAGAGAAAGATGGAAGGAAAAAAGAGAGAAAGAAAGAAGGGAGACAATAGAAAAAGAAAGAAAGAAGAAAAGAAGGAAGGAAGGAAAGAAGGAAGGAAAGAAGGAAAGAAGAAAGGAAGGAAGGAAGGAAGGAAAGAAGAAAAGAAGGAAGGAAGGAAGGAAAGAAATAGGAGAAGAAAATATAAGAAAGAGAGAAGAAAAAAAGAGAGAGAGAAGGCAGAGCAAAGTAGGAAGGTAAGAGAAGGGAATTCTATCCCCACATCAAATCCTCTTCTATGCATTCATGGCTTTAAGCACTATCCTGACTCTCCCAACACAAGACACGTTTTCCCCACAAAAAGTAAAAGCTTTTTGGTTTTTTTTGTTTGTTTGTTTGTTTGTTTGTTTGTTTTTTTGCCGTGGGGCCAGCCCTGAACAAACATCTCCTCTGAGGGAAACAGGCCTCTTTAAACTATTTGTAACGGTGTGCCCCCTTCTCCATTTGGCATCTTCCATTTGTGGAACTTTCTCAAGGGCTGTGCCGGGACACTAGTTGCTTTCTCTTTACCCCGTGCTGAAAATGTCAGCTGTTTACTATTTGGTCCAATTCAAAACAGGCACAATGGCACTTCAGCGGGGTGCTGGCACAACCAAGTGACCAAAGGACCTTATATGAAACAGAGATCTCTTTTATCCTTGAAAACAAATATTCGGGCTACAAAAATCATCTGGAGAACATTTTGGAATATTGAAGGTCGGTTTTTCTAAATTTTCAAATATGACATAAATGAGGTTAGTTTGTAAAAATCTGTCCTGACGGTTAATTTCTGTACACATTTCATTTAGATTAATTTATTATAACTAGAAATGCTTGCTCTACACTAAGGGCTTCCCATGCTTCTTGGAGAAGAGGAGTCCAAAATGGTGAAAGAGCTTGGAGTCAAAGGAGAAACCAAGAAAAAAAAAAAAGAATAAGAGCCCAAAGACTGTTCTGGAAGGTGCTCTGTCATCTCAATCTGAGGACTGGTAGGGGGAAAATTATTTCTCTGCTAGGACACAGTTATGCCTCTTGAAGTGTTGGAGAGGTAAACTGGGAATAAATGAAAGTGCTACATTGCATGACAAGTAGCTGAAAATAACAATTGCTTTGAAAAAAAAGTCACAGAATCATAGAGAGCATTGTTACATTTGAAAATTAAGGTAAATGGAGAGGTAAAGCTCCAAGCATGATCAATTTATTAGCTAGGCTAGCAATAACCAATAAATTAGGGTCAACTAGGTGGTGCAGTAGATAGAGAGCCAGGCATGGAGTCAATAAGAATCATCTTCCTGAGTTCAAATGTGGCTTCAGATGCTTGCTAGCTGTGTGACCCTGGGCAAGTCATTTGTAACTCTGTCTCAGTTTCCTCATCTGTAAAATTAACTAGAGAAGGAAAAGGCAAACCACTCCAATATCTCTCCTATGAGCACTCCAAAAGGGTTACAATGAGTTGGACATGACTGAAAAATGACTCAACAACAAAACCAAAAAGCTGGGTCAATGGCCTCTCTCAATGACCAAAGACATTGAATGAGGGCAGATAGCATCTTTTATAGTGATTAGCAAGATGACAGAGCAAAATCTCTGATCATCATAGGTATGACGTCTTCTGATTGGCTCTAGATGACATAGTCAGAATTGAGATTACATCAATTGGATCTCCCCTTCTGAAAACCCCTTAACCATTGCCAAGAGGAGTCATAAGACAAAAGTTCAGGCATGGGAATGGCTACTAAAGTTTAAATTGATGAGATTTGAACTTTTAGATTAATCAAGTTTCTCTGAAAAGTGGGTAACGGGTGGGGTTACAAAGGTGGAAGTAATTGTAAGACAAAAGCTTGACCTTTAGGCAAGTTCCTCATAGATGTGGTTGATGGGTAAAGTTGTAAAGGGTGGACAGAGTCAAGAAATGTGAGACCAGTGACTTCAGATCAAGTAGCTGAATCAAACTTATAGCAAAGAAGAATGTTAAATCTAACTTGAATAAGCCTTAAAAGGAGAATTGAAACCAATTTTCAATTTTATAGTATGTAGCCCAAGCCATGAAAAGGACCCCCTCCATAGTATATTCAATAAGTGGTCATTGAGCCTTCATTTGAAGACATCTAGTAAGGGTGTGGAGGATGGGGGGGGGGGGGTGTTTGTGTGTGTGTGTGTGTGTGTGTGTGTGTGTGTGTGTGTGTAACCACTCCTTCATCTGGTAGTCCATTTTACTTGAGGATAGCTCTCCTTGTCAAATTTTCCTATGCATCCTATACATTCCTATACATCAAATTTCCTGTGCATGCAAGTCTTAATTTGCCTCTTTAAAACCTCCATCCCTCACTCATTGTTTGATCCTATGAGATCAAACTTAACCAGTCCATTTCCTCTTTCCTGTGCCACCTCTTCAAATTCAGGTTGAGAGAGGACCCCAGTCTCTGGTACCTTATCCTGCCAGGTGGTCTTCTGAATCTTCCTAAGGCAATTCAAATGGAAGTGATTCAATTTCCGGCACAGTGCTCGCAGATTGTCCAGGTTTCACAGACATACAACAATGATGTCAGCACAATGGCTCTGTACACCTTCAGCCTGATAGGCAGTCTAATACCTCTTTTCTCCCACACTTTCTTTTGGAGCCTCTCAAATGCTGAGCTAGCTCTGGCAATACCTGTGTCAGCCTCATCATCTATGTGGACATCTCTGGAAAATATACTTCCAAGGTAAGTAAACATCCACAGCATTCAAAATTTCTATATTTGCTGTAACTGATGGTTCCACAGAAGAATGGTGTAGTGCTGGCTGGTGGAGAATGGTGGTTTTGGTATTGCTTGTCAGGCCAAAATTAGCACAATTAGCAGAGAATTAATGAACTGCCAAGCATGAAAACTTTACTGCAGAGAGCCCAAATCCTAATGGGCTGGTCATATAACCTGAATGCCAAACGTATGTTTACCTAAAAGACTAATTTATAGAGGATTCACATAAGACAAATCACATATGGAAGTCAGAAGAAGCAATGCAAGGATAGTCTCAAGGTCTCTCTGAAGAACTTTAGTATCAATTATGAGACATGGGAGACACTGGCACAGAATCCCCAACTCTTTATGGTGTGCCTACATCAAAGAAAACACTATGCTTTGAGCAAAACAGAATCACAGCAGCACAAAGGAAACATGAGATGTGCAAATCTGGAGACATCTCCATCCCAAATTTTCAAATAGACTATTTGTGCCAAACTGTGGTAGAGCCTTCTAAGCTCAAATTGGACTGATCAGCCATATTCAGACACATTGTACCTTGACCCCAACATCATGGTGTCATTGGTCTTCCAAAGGATGAACAACAACAACTTCAAATTCTTGAAGATAGCTTTTAAATTCTTCCTCTAAGTCTTCTCTTCTCTGCTGTAGGCTACACATTCCCAAGTCCTTCAACCAATACTCATGTGGCGTGATGAAATCATTGCTGTATTTGTTAAAAGCTATATGAGTGAGAATATGAGAGCTATCCTGGGAAGCTATTCCTGTGGAGATGCACCCAGGCAACTGTTCCTACAGATACTCAAGCCATAGCTTGAGTAGACCCAGGAAAGGAAATTCTCCCCACCTAAATCTCTGGCCTCATCAAATGGTTCAACATCAGAAACTGATTGGATTTTATCAGTGAAAATGGCATTAAAGAGGGACCATTACCATTTGTTCTGCTGCCATCCTCCAAGGACCATGGGACCTTGGCATCTCACCAGCAACCAAACCTTTCCTATGAGTTGTCTCCCACTAGAATGGGAGTTGTCTCCCACTAGAATGTGAGCTCCTTGAGAGCAGGGACCCTCTTACTTTTCTATTTGAATCCCCAGTGCTTTGCACATAGTAAGTTCTCAATCAATGCTTCATTCATTCATGAATGATCTGGAATCCCTTCCTCCCAACTGACTTCATCTGGTCATGCTCAAGTTTATCGATGCCCTTCCAAAAATGTAGAACCCAGAACTAAACATAATATTCCAGATGTGTCCTAACTCAGGCAGGGGAAGGGAAGGGAATAAACATTTATCTAACACCTACTATGGATTTGGCAATCTGCTAATTTTTTTTACAAATATGTCAATGATTTCCTCTCTCTAATCCAGGACACTGAACCTCTAGCTCAAGATCACATTAGCTCTTTTGACTGTCATATCAGACTGTTGGCTTATATTAAGCTGCAACACTTAGCCCAGTGCCTGGCATAGAGCAAGTGTTTAATAAATGCTTACTGACATGACTTGTGATTTACTTTAAAAAAAAGTGTTGTTTTTTTTTTGGTCAAATGAACTGCAATCTAACCTCCCATATCGTTTTAAGTGGTTTTTTTCGAGCCCAAGGGTAAGAATTTACATTTATCCTGATTCAATCTGATTCACAACATTTTAGCTCATTTCATTTCAGCTTATTACATTTAGCCCACTTCTCTAGCTTACCACCTGGCAAAGTCTTTTCTGAATGCTATCATGTCCAGTATGTTAGTTCCCAACTTTGATAAGAATTTATGCAACTGTTCAGTTGACCCAGATCTGACTCTTCACGTCCCCACTTTGGGTTTTCTTGGCAAAGACACTGGAATGAATTGCCATTTCCTTCTCCAGCTCATTTTACAGGTGAGGAAATTGAGGCAAACAGGGTTAAGTGACTTGCCCAGGTTCATATAGCTAGTGACTGTTTGAGGCCACATTTGAACTCAGATCTTCCTAACACTAGACCCAGTGCTTTATCCACTGCGTCATCTAACTCTGTGTGTGTGTGTGCGTATGCATGCGCACGCATGTGTGTGTATAAAGCAAATAGTCAACCAACATTTATTATGCACCTTCTATGGGCCAGGCACCATCCTAAGTTCTCGGATAAAAAGAAAGGCAAAAGAGCCCATGTTCTCTAGAAGCTCCACTCCAATGGTGGAAACAATGCACAAACAACTATGATCAAGAGGGAAGGCACTGGAATAAAGAGGGGTGACATGGTCAGACCTGCTTTCACGCTAGTAATGGGAGGGATCAGGAAAACTTTCATGATCTTGGACAAGAAATAACTGGCTAGTTTTGCCTTTATCCCCATAAGGCATCCCTGACACCCACCTCTGCCCTGATTCTACACCCTCCACGAGGCAGCCTCCAGGAAGGGATGTTGTTTCTATTTCCCTCTGATCCCTCTCCACTGATCTGGGTTCTTCCCTGTTGGGCCAAACTGAGAAAAACCTACTCCCTCTTCCTTTAACCACTTGAGAACAGTAGTCATGTCACACACACACACCCCCACCCCCACCAAAGTCTCTTCTCTAATTCCTTCTATGTATCCCTATGTGGCATGAATTTGAGTTCTTCACCATTCTGGCTGCCCTCTTCCGGACACTCTGTAGTTTATCAACTTATCATCCTTCCTAAAGGTGCTGCCCAGAAAGGGAACAATACTCCAAATGGAATCAGAGCAAGGTACAATTTGAACATTGAAAAATGTTTCATTCATCAACCTGTTTCCTCAAATATCTTCTTTTTATTCATTTATTCTCACTACACACACACATATACACACACAATCATTTATAGTTAAACATTCTTTCCACATATTTGAGGCATCCCTCTCTAACTAAAGAGAAGGTAAGCATGCTGAAAGTAGGAACTATTTCTTGTTTTGTCTTCATATACGTAACACAGGACCTTGAATGTAGACACTTTGGATTAAGCGGACTAATAAATGCTTGTGGAATTGGTTTAGAATCTAGACTCTAGATGGACTCTCTAATTTCCTCCAAGGAGAAGATCTACTCTGTGGTAGTTGTGAAAGTCTTGGAAATGGCCTCTTAAAATCACTCTCACATTTATCTCACGGTTGAGGAGAAATTTAAAAAGTTAATTCTACCTGCCATCTCATTAAACATATCAGTTAGCTTTGTTAGTTGAGTTCCTTTGTTGTCAATGGGAGCCCAGTCAACAGGAGATCTTCAGATGTGGTGTGTTTTGCCTAAGTAAACAATCACCAGTGTTGAATACTGCAGATTTGTGATCACTTTTGTTGGGCACAAATGGTGATAACACATTAGCACTCAGTTTTACAGATTAAAGTAACTGAAAGAAGACAGTCACTTTTCCCAAGGGAAAAAGAAAGCTCCTACCATTGGCATTAAGTCTTTTTTTTTCCTTCAAGACCCTTCTCTACTTTAGATCTAGCCCCTGAGAAACTTCCATTTTCCTTGGGTTCTGGTAAACTCTAATTTTTTCATCTACTAGGAGGTTCTAAGAAAAAAATCAAGAATCTTGAATGATATGTTTCTGTATCCTTTGAGCTGGGTAATCTCGTTTTCAGTTCTCAACAGTAAGCTCTGAGACTCCCAAAGGATTTAGAAATAGAGAGAACCTTAGAAACCATCTGATTTAACCCCTTCATTTTCACAAAAGAGAAAATTGAGGCCCAGGACACTAGGTACTTGCCCAAATTTACCCAGCAATTAATTAACAGAGCTGCAATTTAAACCCAGCTCTTGTAACTCAAAATCCAGTGTCCTTTACACTACACCCTGCTGCCTCATCCAAAAAATTCAGGACTTTTCCTACGAGAGAATAGAGCTATGCTCCTACAAGGAGAGTGGCAGATGAAGCTGCCCTTGTAGGCAGGTCATTCTCTTATCTAAATAATACTTGCGTCTTAAATTGACTCTTCTACTCAAACCTACAACTGGATAAGTAGCCTCCAGACCAAATATGTTTCTGTTTGTTATCTTGAGAGATAACAATATAGTTCAGTCCATGAAAGTTCAGCCTCCGCTTCTTTTAAAGGTAGCTTTTCATTCCAAGCCATGAAAGCTGACACAGTCCAAAGAGACAAGCATGCTTACCCTGGTGCATCCAATAGGATAACAGAGAGAGAGAGAAAGAGAGAGACAGACAGACAGAGAGAGAGAGATTGGGTACAAGGGAAAGGCTTCTCTCGAATACCAACTGCCAGAGGTAAGACAGATGAAAGCAAGAGTTCTCTGCTGAATGAATGGCCAGCTTGTCTTAGAGATGGGGGTGGGAGGCAGTGAAGACTGAAGGAGAACATGGTGGCATGAAAACTTATTTGCAAGGAGACTCTGTGGCTCCTGTGACTGGGCAATTGAAAGAACAACAGTGACAGCCCCAACAAAGACCCAGACCTGCTCTCCAAGGGAGAATCAGGAGTCCAAGTGCCACATGGAGATCACTACTGGGCTTCATCTAGTAGAGACCAAGAAAAACAGTCAGGTTTTCCTTAATATGCACAAGACCCCCTTTATACAGAGGGTCACACCATTCCACATGCACTTTACCTGAGGAAACAATTAGATTTTTGGCTACTAGTTCTGTGGAATCCTTTTGATACCTCTGCATTAAACTCCCCCTTTTCAAAACTGTTCCCTCTTTCTATTTTTTTTAATTAATGCTCTGTGGATTGATGACATTTCAGGAAGATCATGAAAGCCAACGAAATGGGTTAGATGAAAGCCTTTCCCTTTCCTCCACTACAGTGTATACCACCTACTGTTCAGCTGGAAATATTATGGAACTCACATCAATAAACCTTCCCATTAATACTCTCTGGGGTGGAAATACTTTATTAGCCAACTTTCTTCCTCCTCCTTGCCCCCCTCCCCATTTTTTATTTCCAATGGAGTCAAGTTCTAGAAGCCTCTGACAAGTGGCCATTATCTGGGGGGCTCAGAGGGTTTCTGAACTTGAGGGGAAATGCAGTGAGGCTCAATGCCCCGGAGGAGGGCATTTGTTGAGTCAAACGAGAAACCTAATCACGTCATTCCACCATCGAAGCTCTCCCTTCCAAAGTCTCCAACTTCGAAATCAAACCACTTCACTCCCTCTGCCAACATGGAGACAATGATTTCTTTCCTTCTCACCAGACGGTCCTCTTTCAAACACCATGTGCTCTTTCTTCCCCGTCAGGGCTTCTGGAGGCATCAAGGCACACCTTTGTTTCATTTAGTATGTAATTTTCACCTCTGACCCAAGAAACTCGTCTTGCGTTTCCTGAACTTTATTGCCTGTTAATAGACTACTGGCTCTCTTTTCAGCAATCATAGAAATGGTGGAGAGGTGGGTTCACCATAGAGACGCTCACAAGGCTGTAGTCAGAGGGATAAAATTGGAATTTAAAGTCACAATGGCCAACTGAGGGAGAGAGGGGCAAACACAAAGGCCCCCAAGTTAAAGGAGAGGAAGTTTTCAACAGTCTTCCTCCTCGATATATTTATGAACAGCATCCCTAAGCTAATTGTTTTTGCCTAACACAACAGACCAAATACTCAGGATGGCGCTAAGTGATTGATCCAGTAATTCATCTTCAGCTTACACCCATCTACATATTTTGTCTCTCCTCATCAAGCTGGAGACATCAGTGACAAAGTCACGCAGCAAGCTCGGGCTTTCAAAAAATGCACCCAGATGCCCTTTGGAGTTTCCTTCCTGCCCACTTCTTCGTGACACATGTTTATAATTTTGCTTGCATTTCTTTTGTCATGGCTTACTCTCAAGTACATCTGTTCAATTAAAATGGAAACGTGTGATAGAGCCAGAGCTCAGCAACTTTTGAGCCCCTTAATGAAATGCTCTCATGAGCATGCCTGAGCTCTTTATTTCCAAACGGGTTCCATTCCACACGGCTCCTGTGATTGAAAAGTACAAATAAAAATACCTTTTAAAGCACACACAAAGAAGTTGACTGTTTTGTTAATAGTTAGGAAAGACCATTATTACTGCATAAGGACATTATTTTACATGAAAAGGCATTATTAAAAATGATTCACGGCCCCATGTTTGGAAACTTATAGGAAAAGTCTGATAATATATTAAACTTGTTTATTACGGCTTCATATAATTTTGAATAATATGACTTTTTCTTTTGACAAGAGCAATAAACCCTGTTGGTGGAGACATAGGTTGATTACCACTAGTCAACTGTGTTGCTTAAAGAAACATGCCCAAACAATCAGTTCCTGACAGCTGCATCTCTGGTTATTTACACGAGCCATCATGCTCATAACTCACCATTTCTATATTAATAAGGCAGGGAAATTTATTATGATGGTATTGAAAAGTTATTAAGTACTGCATCCCAAGTGACAAAGCACCACTGTACTGTCACTACCCAAAAGCAGTGGCCCATTCATCACCTGCCTTTCCAGATGGTCCTGCATCTTTATCGCTCCCAGGTTGGTGACATCACCTGTTCACCCACTCAAAATTGATGATGAAAGCAAACAGATCTATCTTACTTACATTTACCAAATCAATTTAATTTTTACAGGCTGGGCCTCTGTGACATATTGACTGGTTCCCTTAATGGCACCTACCGTATTTAATGCAAGGATGTCATCTCAGGATCCTAGCTAGCCTGACGTGTCATTTCATAATAAATTTTTCTAACATATTTACTTAATGGAAAGAATGATGATGGCTTGTCAGTCCTCTTATTAAACATAATGAGCATTCTTTTCTTTTTGGAGAATCATCCGCCTGGCAAGCCAAGCTATTTTTAGCTCTTCTCTTAACAGGGAGCATCAGCTTGACTATTAAGAAGAATTTTGATCAAGATCTAGAAATGAAGCCCAGGGCTCTATACTTACTGGTGCCCACTCCAAGGGCCTGGTTTTCTTTCTAGCTTCTTAAGGGGGAGCTCCTTCCCCAGAGATGCTATTATTAAAATTTGGAAAAGGAAGCAACACTAAAGATAAGTCTTGTTTCTATGGGACACCAGAGCAGCTGGATAGCTGCATTTAAGATATCATGTCATTTCTATATTTTGATAACTTAACATTCAGCCCATATAGCTACTGCCTGCAGATTGCATGAATATCTTTTCTAGAAACTTTTAGGCTGTGAATAGGAACCCTAGTCTACCAACATGTTCCAAAGGCATCTTAGACTACATTTATCTTTCTTTGTTTTTTGATTTGTTTGTTTGTTTTTTAATTTCATGATTTGCAGATTCTGCCTGCTATGACACCACAAGGCCTCATGTACTCACTCGGTCAAAAGTGAGTGCCTCACAGAGTCACTTTAGTAATGAAGGCCGGGGAGCATTAGAGAAAGAAAAGAAACCCTCTTTTCATTTTAGAGGCAAATGGTCTTGAGAATTTCATGAGTCAGAAACTTGCCTTTGAGGAAACCTGTCAAATCACCAAGATCATCTCCAGTGAGAAAACAGACCCCTGGACAAGTCTTTGTGTGGAACTGGCCACATCTTGTATGGTGAAATCACATTAATATCAGCATCAAGGGAAACCTTGAAGGGGAACATCACCAAGTCAGGAGAGAAGAGGAGAGAAGAGGAAAGGAGGAGAGGAGAGGAGAGGAGAAGAGAAGGGAAGGGAGGAGAGGGGAGGAGAGGAGAGGAGAAGAGAGGAGGAAAGAGGGAGGGAGAAGGGAAAAGGAGGAGAAAGGAGGGGTTCAAATCCTGCCCTTAATAGGAATTACTTATATGACCTTGGACAAGTCCCTAAGCCTTCATATATCTGTGATATAATGATCTAAGACAAAATCAAAATAGTCCCTGCCCCCAAAGATCTCCCATTTTAACAAGGAAACATCATGTACATATACAAGCATTTGTAAAATACATGTACAACTGTGTACAAAACATATAAAATGGATACAAGGAAACCTGGGAGGTGGAAGGCATGAGCAGGGTTGGAGACACACATAGGACATCCTTGGCCTGAGCCCTGAAGGAATGTGCAGCCTCAGGGCTGTATGAGGAAGGGAGTTGAGGATGGGATGAGGAGTGGGTGACTAGGCACCAGACAGGCAGCTCCAGGGCTCTCCAGTGACTATGACTTTAGGTCTTTTGTAACAACAGCCCTCAGCTCACCCTCTTCTTCATTCCTCTGAAATCACAGGGCCTGGGATTTTTCATTGATCCTCCCCCCACATGTGTCATTCCCTAGGTAGGAATGGCTCTGCCAGTCAACTCATTTAAAGATCAGCACTCAATTTCCTGGGGAAAAATTGAAAGGCTAAAGAGAAGGGTCCCCCTGAAGGACTGAGTTCCACTCTGGGGACCACACTTAGGAAGTTCATGGGACTAATCCAGAATCAGACGAGCAAAGCTGTAGGCACCTCAAACACTGGAAGGTTTTGATTTTGGTCTTTGCAATCCTTGGTATTTATTTAACACACTGTCCTTTGCATGCAATAAGAGCTTAATAAATGCTGATTATTAGATTGATTGAAAGTACTTTTCCTTCTCTATCTAAAAACAAAGTTCATCTGACTGTAGGATTTTCTGTATCTCTTTAAATCGAGGAATACAGTCTCTGAAGGCTGATTGGTAGAGGCATCTAACCTGCTTCTACCTGTAGCCCAGGTGTCTGTAAGGGGACTCCTCCTTATTCTCTTTCCCTGGTTAGGCAGAATCTTGCCTGAGGGCAGGGTTTCCCAGAACCAAAAAGCTCAGACTCAGTTTTGCCCAGTCCACAGGTCTACCTCTCCTGAGGCTGCTGGATTTTGTGCCAGGTGAGAAGCATGATCTGAGCATCACGTGCCTTTTCACATGTAACCACACCACAGAGTTCTTGCCTACAGAAACCCTAACAATGATGAACAGGAAAACAGATCACCAATACCTGTGGCTGCCAGCGAAGCCTGACTCTATTGTTGTGTGCACCTGGGAAACCTGGGAAGGTCAGTGGAGGTGTCACAGAAAAATCTGATAGTTTGTGCAAACCAC
Organism: Pseudochirops cupreus; assembly: GCA_028627135.1. Lineage (NCBI taxonomy): Eukaryota > Metazoa > Chordata > Mammalia > Diprotodontia > Pseudocheiridae > Pseudochirops > Pseudochirops cupreus. The sequence goes on from CM053580.1 coordinate 25,071,727, forward strand.
AAAGGCTTCCACCACCCAGGGGAGGAATTCATGAGCTAAGGGTCCATACAATGCCATTATAGGAAGAGGTCTAGACCTGACTGGTCAAGAGCAGAGGCCACCACATTGGCTAACCTCACCTAGGATGATTGTATTTTGGAGCTGGAAAGAGTTCTTAGGTCATCCATTCAGCTTCCCACCCAATGCTGTGAAACCTGAAAGAAAAGGGTAATAGAAGGGGTCCATATCAACTAGGGGGTCAGCTAAGTAGCACCATAATGCACAGAGCACCAGGTCTGGAGTAAGGAAGACTCATCTTCCTAAATTCAAATCTGGCCTCAAAAACTTAGTAGCTGTGTGGCCCCGAGCCACTCATTTAATCCTGCTTGCCTCAGTTTCCTCATCTGTCAAATGAGCTGGAGAAGGAAATGGCGAAAGTACTTCGGTACCTTTGCCAAGGAAACCCCAAATGGAGTCACAAAGAGTCAGATGTGACTGAAAAAATAGCTGAACAACAGTAACATATCGACGAGGGGCAAGATCACAAGTATCTCCCCCACTTCCTTCACAGTGTGTTGGAAAGGTGTTTGGCTTTGGAGCCCAGAGGCATCTGGATTAGAATCCTGCCTCTGACACTTTTTGGTGGTGGGATTATAGGCAACTCACTTGACCTCTCAAGTCCCAGTTCCACACTCTCCGCTGATACTGTCAGCACAGGAGAAGGAAAGGGAGGTTTTTACTGCCCATTTTAAGAAATAGCTCAGGAAAGGGGGAAGTCTAGTTCACAGCAACTTAAGAGAACATGCCTTTTCATTCACTTACATTAGGAATAACTGATATTTACAGAGCTCTTTAAGATTTACAAAGCATTTTATTTTTGAACCTCACAACAAACCTTTAAGGTAGATACTAGGGGTATTATTGTTCCCATTATTCATGAGAGAAAACTGAGTCAAAGAAAGGATCAGGATTTATCACACAACCAATAAGTGCCAAGCTTAGGGCTGCCAGTCCTGGACTCAGATACTACCTCTGATACTAGCTATGTGAGGCTGGATAAATCTTTTAACCCACTCAGCCTCAGTTTCCTCATCAAGGAGGTTGGGCTACGTGGTTCTTTCCAGCTCTGGCTCTGATCCTACGGCTTGTCGAGTATCACACTGCCAAGGGAGGACTGGAGCCCAGCTGACTCCAAGTCCCAACATTCTACCCAGTGCCAAGCCTCTGACACCTGCTCTCACAGGTTCTCAGAGACTCTACTCTCTCCCTTTGGTACAGAGCCCAGGTAAGAAGCAAGACAGAGCTTTAACTGGTGCCCAAGATACTCAGCCAGACAGCCTCTAGTTTCTCAATATTTAGCATTACTTCCAAAGTAAATTTTCAAACTCTATGTACTATCTTCCCATATTAATAAAAAAAAAGAATCTATTTAATTTCTGAGGGTTAGGGAATATTTTCAAAGAACTATGTTCCTCTTTCTTAGCTGCCTGATTAAAAGCTGTGCTGCCATTGAGGGGTTCTCTCTCTCGTTTGGGAGGGAATCACTCAGAAATCATCACCCAGGGGCACCAACGGACAACTACACTTCTGATTTGGAAAGCTCCCAGAACACATGGATCAAAATCGCTCAAGTGTGGCCGCCCCTCCAGTAATGAACACAACGTTTTCCCCTGCAACAAGGGCCCATTCAAGAAAAACATTTTACGGCCTAAACCAGACCTCCTCCAGCGAGATATTGGAGGACTACCACCGTGCCCCACAAGGAAGATATTTTGTTAGATGGCGGAAAAATCCTGAACTAAATTTCATGAGGGCTGTTCTTTCTTCCTCATGACCCCAAACCAACCTATGTCATTTGGCTTTCAATCTCTGTATCCTCTCTGTGGATTGGTGGGGGGCCTTTATGGGAGATAGTATTTTCTTTAAAAACCATATCTTCACATACTCTGTTTTAAATATATTTAAGGCTGTTACAATACTCTCCCAAAAGACCACAAAATCAGAACAGAAAAAAATGAGAATTGTTTCTATAAATTTAAAAAATATCATAGACAACAATTCTTCAAGACATCATAACTCAAGACTGAACTGCTTTGGTGCAATGAGAAAAAACGGCAAAATAATAGTTGGAGATTATATATGTATATATACATATACATATACATATATACATACATACATACACACATATGCATGTCCATGATATTATATATAAAATAATGTGTGAAGAACTTTGTAAAATATGTTATATACATTTGAGCACTACATAGAAGTCAGCCTTTAACAATTATTAATTGTTAATTAAATATTGATTAATTAAAGAAATATTAATTAAGTATTTAATAATTTTGTGGCACCAATAAATTCTTTCATCTTTTCACACAGCTAGATGGTAAAGTGGACAGAGTTGGACTTGGAGTCAGAGAGACCTGTGTTCAAATCCTGCCTCAAACACTTGATAGCAGTGTGGCCCTGGACAAGTCATTTAACCTCTGTCAGCTTTAATTTTCTCATCTTTAAAATGGGGATAATGAGCACCCCTAGTTAGAAGGATTGTTGTGAGGACCCAAAAAGAAAGAAAGCACTGAGTTCAAATGTTGTCTCAAATACTTACTGGCAGTGTGACCCTGGGCATGCCACTTAACCTTACTGGCCTCAGTTTCTTTGCTGGTAAAATGGAATGATAATAGTACCTGCTTTACAGGGTTGTTATGAGATTGTATGTCAAATGCTTTACACACCTCAGAGTACTAGATATTCTGGCAATTAATTCATATTTTTTCTCTTACACTTAATAGAAAGAAACAAAATTTACAGTCATTTCACACATTTAATATCGCTCCTTAAATGCTATAGTTCCTTAAAAGCTAGATTTTGTGTGTGTGTTTGTATCTGCAATACCCAGCACAATGCCTTGCAATATGTTTTAGTTAATTGACTGATCGATGCTACTTGTAAACACATGTTCAAAGGAGACGTGATTCTATGAGAAGATTAGAAACAAGGTGATCAGGTAGGAGTGAGGGAAAACACTAGTCTTGATTAAATCCCACAGGTAGTAAGTGGGAGAGTTGAGATTTGAATCCAGGTTATCTACAGTCAGCGTCCACTGTCCCAAAGTCAGCTTTTAGGTTTTGCAAAGGCCATAAGAATATCCCTTAAAAGCTCCTTTCATTCCTTGATGAAGAAGTAGGCAACATTTTCTTCTCAAACCACCTTAGAGATGAGGCCATCCTAAGGACAACTTGGCTTCTGGCAAATAGACTGGTGGAAGGGAGGAGGGGAAGAGTGATAAATGACCAAGGAGGTCACCCTTACTCCAGTTCAGTGACCCTGGGTTTGATTTGTACTTGATCCAATGACTATATCATTAGATAATGTTAGAATGAGAGCAAGTTCAAACAGATGGCTTCTCATCCCCACCACCCTCATGCTGACCCATATCCAGCACTCTCAACAAATCCTTTTCATGGTTTAATTCATCCCTCGATCATGAAAACAGAGACCAAATGGAGAGAACCCCCTAAAAGGTGATTTTGTGTGACCTTGGCTCTGCTCCCAATGCTGAAAGGCCATCTTCTTGGCCTTTTTTCTGATATGGGAGGTGTGAGAGGTGTCATGGCATACTAAATGGAAAGATTGACTTAGGAGGAACTGGGTTTAACCCTGCCTTAGACACTTGCTAGGTCTAGGACCCTGAGCAAGTGATTTAACCTGTCTGATCCTCAGCTTCCTCATCTACAAAATGGAGAATATAACAATAATATTTACCCAGAGTTTTGTCCCACAACCTACATTCAGGGAAATTAGAGTGGGAAGATATAGGGGAGGAACTCAGCCCAGTCCATCTTATAGTGGCTTCCACTGTAATGAGTTATTCTTGCTAACTAGCTGTCAAGTTCTATTGGTTAATGATTATAAGAGCTGCTGTGCCCTCCAAATTCAACACCCTAGGACAAAGCCCCATTGTCCCACCTTGTTACACTATGCCTATTTTATACCATTGAGGTGAGCATCATTTGAGACAACGTATTTAAAATACTTTGTGACCTACTTTTCCAACTCCACATGTCCGCAATATACCAAAATTATCTCTTTAATTGTCAGATCTGACTGCATTTTCTCAGTATTCATGCTTCTTGATTCTGATGAAGCTTTTGATGTTGTTGACCATTCTATAAATTAAGGGTTGTACTCAGTGCCCTCTAACATCTTGTTCAGTGCTGCTTCTCTGAGGCAATGTTGTTCCATTGTCTGACCCTTCATGACCCCCCTTTGGGTTTTACTTGGCCAAAGATACTGTAGTGGTTTTGTCATTTCCTTCACCAACTCGTTTTATAGATGAGGAAACTGAGGCAAATGGGGTTAAGTTTCTTGGCCAAGGTCACACCGCTAGTAAGTGTGTGAAGCAAAATTTGAATTCAGGTCTTTCTAACTCCAAGTTCAGTACTCTATCTACTATGCCACTGAAGAAAGCCCTGAATCCCATGTCCTTCATTTGCAATACAGGTATCACTACACTCATACTAACTACCTTTCAAGATCATTCTGAAGAAGGCACTTTGTAACCCTAACATAGCAAATAAGCCTAAAGTACAGCAGTTATTATCACTTTCATATGACAGATAAAGAAATGCTGATGCAATATGTTTAAGTGGCTTGTCCAAGGTCACATGGCTAAAAATAGGGAGCAAGAAGACTTAAATCTTGGTGTCTAGCCTCAATGCCACAGGTCTTCCCAATGGACATACTGTGTGTCACGTGACCTTAGATGTGACACTGGGAGAGCCCTTGACTTGGCAGGACCCACCACTCTGGCTGTCACTGGAGGGAGGAGAACCAGGCATAGTAACCCCAGCTCTTGAGAGAACCAAGGACAGCCATACCTATCCATTCACTTGACTGGACATGTAGAATCTAGAAGATGGCTCCCGATCATTGCTGTTTCCCAGCTACACAGACTCTTATACCTTAAGAATCTGAGTTGATTATACACCAGAGGGCTGGGTAAGATCATTATCACCTAAAAGACATGACCTCAGCAGCTGAGGATGAACCTCACCCCCATTCTTCTATGATAGCATAAGTTGTAAGTATCCTATTCCAGACCAGAGGTTATAAAAAAAAAATATGATTCTATCACCTGTGTTCTTGGAAAGATGGTGTCCTACTTTATAGGATCATAGACCTGGAAAGGTACTGAAAGGCCATATAATCCAACTCCTCTTGTTTTGCAGATGAGGAAACTGAGCTCTAGAAAAGTTAAGTGACTTGCTTCAAGTCACCTGGGCAGTAAGCACCAGAGGTGGGATTCCTACCCAGGTTCCCTGACTCCAGAGCCAGAATACTTTACTTAATACCTGGCCCATAGTTACTTTGTAAGAGTTAGAAGTCCTGAGATGAGAGAAGAGCTTCTTGTGAAAGCAGAATAGTCAGTGGTTAGGTGAGTGGCGGCTAATGAACTTCTTCCCCAAGATTCTTGTCTGAGTGAGGCAGAGCATTCTAATGAGACCCCATATTAACTTGAGAACAGACAAGAACAGAAGGAGGAAAGCAGTACTGCCAGGACACTGTGGCTCTCATGTCATTACAAGCAAACAAACAAAAAGCCGAAAAGTATCAAGGAATGAGACGTCATTTTTTTAACCATAATATTAAGGCTGAAAGTGAATGGTGACATCTTACACAATCTAAACTATCAGATAAACGGAGTAGTTACTTTAGAGAGAGAGATACACACAGACAAAAAGACAGATAGATATAGAGATATGGAGATAGTATAAATGATTGATGATAGATAAGAAAACCTAAAGATGACTAAGAATGAGGGCTTTAGAGAACCAGTGAGAAACTGCTATGGAAAGGTCTTTGTTGATAGTTAGGTTTTCTATTGACTAACTTTTGGAACAAGCCCCCCCACCCCCCCCACACACACACACCCTTGGACAGACTCTATATCATGAGTTGAAAATCATTGCCTTGATTGGTTTATACCACAACCTGAAGAGCAAAGGCTGACAAAGTACACAGGCACTACCATGGAGGTGTGTGGCAAGACCTAGAAAGCTGATGCTGTAGAAAGTGTGAGCTCTTTGAACTGTCTCATTATTGGGTCTGCAGCTACCTTGCCTAAAATCAAACCCAATACATGAAAAATTAGCATTAAACATTTGGTAAATTAAACCAGATTGCATGAACCATCAGCTTGGTCCTTGAAGGAAGAAGAGGCACTGGCTTTCTCCATAAGAATTACCAATGTCATATTTTGAATTCATTGCAACAAGGATCATCAACTATATTTTACATGACAAAAATACGAGCATACTTTCCAGAATAAAACACTTTACTTGAGAATGAAAGAGTTTCTTTACTCTGAGGAGTAAATAATTTCAAAATTAATTCTAATTGCTGGGCTTTTCCCTCATTCTCAGAAACCAGAGGCAACTTATTCGAAGATAATACAACCCCATAGTTCACCAACCCCACAACTACAAAATGATTTCCTTCTCAAGACTCTGGTTTGCTCTAGGCTTACTCAAGAATCCTGAAGAGAGCACGCTGGTTGCTCGATTCTAAAGATTTTGTAATAAAAAGCTAATGAGTTACTCATTGCTGGGATGTTTATGGCCATTATTCAAAGGTGAACAACAACAACACAAAGTTCAGACACATTTGGTTTGAAGCGTATTCCACTCACATATTACTTAACGCTACACTGATTTTTTTAAAAGCCACTTATCAATACGTGAGCAACTAAAATACAATAACTTTCCAGGGCCCTTGGCCAAAAGAACAAAGATTTCTTACTTGCAATTATAGGAGAATCTGGTCAGGTCTCTCCCACTCCCCTCCCAGTATTCTAACAATGATTATTTACTGTGGATTTCACAAAAGTTCAAATAGAGCAAAAGGGATAAAAAGTTAAAATTAAGTCCTAAAGGCATTGCTTATTTATTCCTAGTTAAAAATCAAACCAAATATTCTATTAATGATCATAAATATTAAGGGAACAGACTAAAATAAATCTGGCTTATCTGACTTTGGTCTAGCTGAAATACCAGGTACCCATGGTCAGTCACACCTCCCAAAGTTATGGTCCTTCGCACTCACCTCTCCCCCACTCAGAGATGGCCCTGAGATTTTTCAGATGTCACCTAGATATTCCGGAAAAGGTTTGGGGCATGTGACAGAACCACAAGATTTTTCCAAATACAAGGACAAATAAAAGCAGTATTCGTTTATCAAATCCAGAAAAAACAAATTAAGTTTGGCAGGACCAGAGAGATAACACTGCTGTCTGAAATTTTCTTTTTGGACAACTTCTCAGCTTTTCCTCCATATTTTGGACATACTTAACTTTTATACTCAAATAGGAAGGGATGGGGCTATACGAAAATATGGCAGAAATCATGATCACTTTACATTCAATATCTGATCTTTCTTTGTTAAAGCTAGAACTAGGGCAGGGAAACAAGGGTAGTATACTAGGGCATTAAAATTTAGAGAGAGGGGCCTCCTGGTGTCCCCAAGTCTCTGTTCTTCTACCACTTGATGATGTCAGTGTATGTCACCACAGAGGACCTTGCAGCTCCTGCACTGAATTTGTCTTTGAGAAGTTGATTTGGTGACATGTTTCATGCTGTTACCCTAGGCAAATTTAGTGAAACTACCTATTGAACCAAAATTGCTAATTAAGACTCTATAGCAGTGGTTCTCAACCTGTGGGTTATGTTCAATTTGTAACAATGAAAATACATCCTGCATATCATATATTTACATTACGATTCATAACAGTAGCAAAATTACAGTTATGAAGTAGCAACGAAAATAATTTTATGGTTGGGGATCACCACAACATGAGAAACTGTGTTAAAGGGTCGCGGCATTAGGAAGGTTGAGAACCACTGCTCTATAGGTTGCTCTCTTCAGCAGGTTTTACACAAAAGTCTTCTGGACAAAAGGATCCCTATGAAAATTCATAATAGGACACAAGTATGGGAGACCCATACAGGGCCCTGAAGCATGGCAAAACCAAGCCTCAAGATGTAGGAGCAGAACATGTAGTCTCAGACATACGAGCCAAAAAAGCAGAATACATGGAAAATTCAATGAAGCCACAGCACACTATTGAGGAAGAAGCTGCTCCTCTTGCCTGTGATTGAAAGAAAGATCACTGGCAAAGCACAAAGGGTATAAAATGGTGATGATTGTCTCCTCCTGCTATATCTTGGGCATAAGAAAAAAAAAACACTGGAAAGTTCAATTTCCAGCAGCATATTTGTATCCTGGAATGTTCAATTTTTGAAAGAAATTTTGGCTGCTCTAGCCCAGTCTACCGTGTTCCTACCAACATACTTCAAAGCAGAGGAATGACTGGCCCCAATGAATGAGGACTTTGCCTCTGGGTGCCATCAGGTATGAAGGTGCTTCTTCCTCATGGGGACGACTTTTCCCCATGCCTTGTCTCCCCAGTCCCACCAGAGTCCCACTGCAAAGGTGCCACTCATCTAAGTCCAACTCTATTCCTTCAACTCTCACATAAGAGGAGGACAAGCTCCTCTCCAGGCCAAACCTAACCATTAGTTGGATCTGTCCTCTGTGCTCTACATCCCAATTACCTTCTTGTCTCAAGTAAAAAAATATCTAGACACATCTCTACCTGATAGCAGTCCTTGTGTCTCCCCACGAAAAAAAAAAGTGCAGAAATTTAAAAGCTTAGACCTATTGAAAGATCCTATCTGAAGCCAAAATGCCACACATAGAACTTTTTTTTAACACCAATTCTACCATCTTTGTTATGCATGTGATTAAAGACTTTTACTCTTCTAGGTACAGGATACATTATAATAAGCGAATCCAAAAAAAAAAGTTTTCTCTTACCTCCCACCCGTAACTGGGATCTTTAAGGTCTGAGCACTGCTCTCCAATGTATGGCCCAAATTTTTCTCCAACTTCAATCTTCCTTTTGGTCCATATTCCTAACCCTGCTCCAGGCACATTTGACTCTCGGAGTTCAAACTCAGGCGGAATGGGGATGTCATCGGGAATGTAAATGGGGGCTTTGTAAGGAGAGCCCTCCTTTGGAGTGAATTCTTCACAGGATGTTGCAGGAGAAGCTGGTTCTTGGATACTGAGAGAAAGGGTGCCCACTTCTCCATCTACTTCAGACATTTCCTCTAGAGGGATTTCAGGGTAGGTGTCATATAAACATTCATCACCTGTGAACAAATTAGAACTTCATGAGATGCCTCCTGTGAAAGGGAGCTATGGGCTATCAAAGTCTCTGATCAAGATGGCATTTCATCTTTCGTATTGGATTGCCTTTGGGCAATAGCCAAGTTCTTTCAATGACCCCAAACTTCACCTTGAAACAAAGACCCATTTTTTTAAAAAATAGGAATATTCTTCTAGGTTTTTTTTTTTGTATGGTTGTGAGATGTGGAAGATGACAATATCTGAAGAGTTAAAAATGATTATCACCCAAAGGGCGATGGGATGTGTGAAGAAGGTGAGCTTTTCCTGCAATCCATAATAAAGAGGAATAGGGTTAAAAAAAAAAACATATGAGTGAAAAAGCACAATTGATCTCCTGGTAAAAGCAAGAGATAAGAGAAAGTCCTTCAGATTCATTGGTACACTTTTTATATCAAAAGAAAGCAAGGAAAGCCCTCAGCCCATTGTATGGACACCACAAGTTACATAGTATGGGTAAGCACAGATGGGTCATGGTCTTCATCTATGGAGGGACTGCCCATATTGATGAGATGACAGGTCCATTTGACTTCCATTCTTTCTAAGGCAGTGGGGCATGATTGTTAAAGCTTTTCTGTATTTCTATGATGCCCTTTTTGTTAATGCTCATGAATAGTTTTACTAGAAAGAATTTTTTTAAAAAAATTTGCAACCTCATCTCATTTATACACATGGGACCTGTCTTCTGTGTAGTTTATGCAGAGTAGACCTGTAATTGATTCCAGGCTAGCTTTTTCCAACTGCCTGTAGCCTCTTAGGTTGCCTTACCTCATAGATCAGAATTCAAAGAATGTGAAATTATTTAATTATTAGCTCAGCTAAAACATAATTAGTGAGGGAAATATGCCACCCAAAGAAAGAAGCACATTCTAAACTAATAATTGTAGAAGTGTCTTTTGTTTTGAATCACCCAATTAGGATGGCTAATTGGGAATTGAAAGCATAGCCATAGATTGAATGGGGTGAGTCCCAAAATGTGGAAGGTGCTTAACACATATTTAGCAAGAATAAGTTAAAATAGAAAGCTAACAAATGTCCCTTCATGCTCCTTTCAGATGTATAGCAAGTGTGTTCCTCCCTAGCCCAGCTCTGCCCTGCTCCCTCCCCTCAAGGACAATTGCCTCCCCAGTAGTGATCTGGCCATCTTTTGTGGTCTCTTCCCTATCCGGAAGTGATGTCTCAGAATTCCCCTGCCCCATGGGGCTTTGCATCCCAAGTTCCAGTTCTCTCCCAAAAGCCTCTCTTCTGTACCACATTCAACTAAAATTTGTCTCCCAAAGTTGACTTTGAGGAGCCATTCATTCTTGTCCCCAGTACCAAACAGTATTCCTAGTTATGAGTCTTAGTCAAATGCCACTCTTCACTATTCCCATCAATATAATGGGTGGTAAGCGCCACCTCTCTATTTCTTGAAGTATTGTGAACCATCATGATGATAAATGAAAAAAAATTGTTTTTTAGAGAAATATCAATCAATTCAGCCAAACTGGGAACCAGACTGAAATGAACCCCATTAATTTCCTGACCCTTGTACTGAGTCTAAGTCACACATCTCCAAAAACCTACAATGCTTGTCCACTTGGGGGTTTCAAATGTAATCTATGTTTTAAAAAATCCTCCATAACCTTTTACCCCAAAATTGACACCCTCTCTCAAATTTCCTGTTTTTACCAAGGTACTGATGTTCTCCCAGACAGCTAAGGTGAAAATGTCACGGTCATCTCTGATGCCTTCCTCTTCACCCCACCCCATATCAAATGGATCAAAAATCCTATTAATTCTAAATCGCATCACACATGCTCTCCTCTTTTTCCCCTTAATTACCTTCACCCTTGTTCTTGCCTTCTTTGGTTCATGACTGGGTTACCATAGCAATAGAAATTGGACCTGTGGTTTCTTTAGTATAGGGAACTTCCAGGTGAATAAACTCCTTCTACCGAAGTAGCTCGTAACCTTCTGTGCAATTTATCATCCCAAAGAGTTGCCTAGAGCACAAACAAGTTAAGGTTCTTGTCCAGGGTCACACAGCCTGGATGTGTCCAGAGACAAGAGATGAAAGCAGATGTTTCTGGCTTCTAAGTCAACTCTCTGTTCATTATACCACACTGCCACTCTAGAAAACCATAGGAACTTCCTAACTGGTCTTCTCATCCCCTAGCCTATACATCTTAAAGAAAGCTGAGAGATTTCACTTCCTAACACTCATCTCATTCTGCTGCTTGCCATGCATGAAATTCTTTCAAACACTTTATTGCCATCAACCCTCCACCTATATTACCTTTTAAACCATCATCTCTCTCTGTTCCTTTACAGGAATTATCCATTCTATCTGGGTCAATTGTAGTTGACTGTATTTGGGGTCAGAAGACCTGAAACCAAAAGTGAAATCTGCCCCTTGATAGTGGAGTGACCTTGGAAGAGTCACTTTCCCTGTCTATAACCCAGTGTAAAGCAACAGGGTTTAATTAACCAAAAGACCTGTATGTTCCATTCCAGTCCTAAAAATCCTAAGTTCCAATCCCACAATCACACTGTGTTCATTCCAGCCTCAAGGTCTTGGTGTGTACTGAAAGAAGAGAAGTACGACAAATTTAACCCTTTGAGGAGGGAGAGGAAATGTGGACTTTAATAGATGATTACGGGAGGCACCCAGGACTATTCTTCCAGAAGGTTCCTTTTCTCCATTCTGCCAAACGAAACTATACTTGGAGGCAGAGATCCTGGGATCAACTCCTGCCCCAGACTCTTGGGAAAATCATTTCTCCTCTCTGGGCTTCAGTTTCCTCACTGGAAAATGGGGGTGTTAAATAGACAGCCTTTGTAGTCCCTTTCCATTTGGCAACCCTGCTCCTTCATTGTCCAGTCACAGCCACACTCTTGCCCAGATTGTCAGTCACCAGACACCTGAAAGATTTAAAGAGGCTTTAATGACTTAATGGTTTAATGAGGATGTGCCTCGTCCTTCCTTCTAGACACAAAAGTTCCTCATTGGCTTGTTTGGCTCCCCCACCATGTTCAGAACATTGCAGGGGCCCCCTCGATATTTGTTAGATGGATGTGAGTCACATTCTTTGATTGTTTAAAATCCAAGGAAGCCAATTTCCACAGTCAGAATCCTCCTCAGAGACTGTCCAGTCCAGCAGCCACAATGAGGACTGTTTACTGAACACTGAACAACACAGAAGTTTACATCTAGGGAGCTTCAAAGTTGGCCAGTTCACTTCCCTCATTTTACAAAGGAGCAAACTTCAGTCCACTCAAGTCTTGACCAAGGTCATATGGGTAATAAGTCAGACCAAGGATCTCTAATTCGAAAGCCACTGTCCTAACCATTGCACAACACTGCCTCCTAGGCTGGAGCCTGAACCAGATCTAAGCAATCTTACCCTACACAAAACCAAACCAAAACTCAACAGAAGCACCATTTCCTTTGATCAGAGCCCCTGAGGAACATGCTATCACAATAAAATATTTAAATGTTCAGATGCCTTTGACCAAGGCAAGCCAATCCATCATCCATAGGAGTTTTGCACTTCACCCTTGGGGTCAATAGGTTTGAAGGCTGGCTGACTAGTTAGATTTTTCACTGATGTGAAAAAAAAGAAAACTCCCCTCCTCCCTAAAAAGCAACCCTAGGATTTTGCAAACCCAGCTACTACTATAAGGTGATTTTTATAAACTCAACCAGGAGTTTTGCATTGCTGAGGTTTGAATTGCTAGAAGTGGAGACACGAACCACGCAGCAGATTTGTCCATTTAAGTGGTAGGAGAAGCAACCAGGAAAGAAAAGGCCTGGGCGCCTTCAGTAATGATCCATTATGCCCAGTTACATTTCCCTCCCTCCTCAAAGGGTTAAATCAGTCATACTGTCACTTCCATCAAAGTGATCTCCAACCCTTAAAAAGGATCGAGGCAAACCCATCTGTGCCCTCCCACTGGCATGGCTGACCCCATGACCTCTGCACTACCAGAAAACTCTCCCAATGCATAATTTAAACAAGTGCATTTAGATTTTAATTCCTGCAGTGACAGAATACACATCTGGGCCCAGCCTGCTGCACAGAGGGGTTTGCATTCAAAGCCCAAATGCAATTCTGATGACAAAGGCAAAGAATTCTGGTGAAAACCTGAACAACTTATGGAGTGTTAGGGGAATCCAGTGGGTCCATTTGTGCCCCTCTGCGCACAGGGGTGAAATAGATGGACTAATAGAGACTCCTTTTGGCCAAACTAAATTTCACTTAGTATCATTTGAATTAAATATTTTTAAATAGCTTGGATGATCTAAAAAAATAGAAAGAGAAAACTCTTTGATTTACAAACTAGAAACTACAATCATATTTCTAATATAATTAAGCATTTTTAAAAGTTTAGCTTCAAATGTCCCAGTATCACTCTGCTTTGAATACTTGCGTAATCCAAAGCAAACTATCATTTCAGCTAGCATTATTCAAATGATATCCTCCCAAAAAAAACTCTAATATTTTGTCTGAAGGATAAGCTCCCTTCATGATTTCCTTTAAATGTGACCCATTTCTATAGGCACACAGCGTGCAAGGGTCTAGAGACCCCATTGATTTAAGTGGACCTTCATGTGATGAATTGATGTTTAATTTGCATACATTTACATAGGTGCTTGTTACCCCCATATTGCACATAAGGATATTTCATTTTTTGATATTTGTGTCCCCAATTTCTCCCACAGTGCCTGGCACATACAGATAAAGTTAGGGTGTGGACCTGGGATTTCATGAAGATAGAGACTTTCCATATAAGGAGATTCCTTCAATCCATGCAGGGCAGCGACTTCTCTGTAACATAGAGTGTTGCCCAAGGCAGTGGCATCAAACTCAAATAGAAATGGGAATCGCTAAACCATACATAAGGATCCCAGTGGGCCATATATTAATTTTCAAATGTAATGTTGTCTGTTTTATTGTATTTTAGGCTTTTCATTAGATAATTCCCAATTAACTTTCAAGCTGGTTCAAACTGCTGCAGGCCAAGGTGCGTTTGACGAATACCTCTGTTCTTGGAGAGGTTAAGTTAAGTCACTTGCCCAGGATCATACATCTAGTGTGTGTCAGAGGCAGGGCACATAGTGAGTACCTAATAATATTTGTCGATTCATTGGTTGAATTTATGGGAGGTACCACAGTCTCACAATCAGATTTTGTTGTGAGAGACCTCAGAGACTTAGTCCAACACTTAACCCAATGAAGGAATCCCCGTTAGAGCATCTCAGAAAGTGGCCAGCCAGTCCTCCAACCACTAGGTGCTCACTCTATCCTAGAGCAATTCATTTTCCTTAGGGAGGGCTCTAAGGGTTAGGAACTTTTTCCTCATTTCAAGTCTAAATTTTCCTTCGCTTTGTTCCTGGTTCTGTCCTCAGGAGTCAAATGGAACATGTCTAATCTCTCTTTCAATAAAAACACTTCAGATACTTAAAGACAGATATTATACTTTCTCCCCTCTACCCTTTTATCACCAGTCTTCTCTTCCCTAGGCTAAAAATAATCCCATTTGCCTCAACCAGTTGTCACATAATATAGCAAGTACTCAAGACACTTTAGCAGATAAGAAATGAACAGGAAAGACCTAGACAGATATATAGTTGGATGAACAGATGGACAGATGGATGGATGGATGGATGGTTGGACAGAAGGATAGATGGATGAAGGGATAGATGGGGAGATGGATAATGGAAAGAGAGATGGAGGGACAGATGGAGGGATGAAAAATACTAAGCAATTATTAAGTGTTAAGCATGATGTTAAATGCAAAGATAAAAATCAAATGCAAAGATAGCCTCTACCTTTAGGGAACTTACATTCTAGTAGGGAAAGAAATACACATAAAGGAATGATGGTCAGGGAAGGAGCACTTTGGTGTAAACTGTAGTGGGGTATAAAAGGGATGAAACGATCCTCCCTTTTAGGAACCCGGGTAGAGTTGTCATGTGTTATTGGAGGAAGCACCCACACCATTGAGATGACCAATCTTTCCAAGGACTGAAGCATGCAAAATTGACCGTTTGGGGCATTAACTCTTGCTCACTCACAGTTTTCTCTTACTGTGTTCTTGGATCGATTGGGTGCAATAAAACAGGTGAGATGCAGTTAAGAAACATCCTATCAAAAAGTCACTTAGCATTCATTAAACACCTACTATGTGCTGAGCACTGAGGACACAAAGAAAGGCGAAAGACAGTCCCTGCCCTCAAGGTGCTTACCGTCTAATGGGGGCAATCATAGGCAAACAGTTGTGTATATACAAGATAGAAAAAGAGGCTAAACTGGGGGGAATATCAGAGGGAAGTAGCACTAAGGAGGCTTGGGAAAGGCTTTTTGCAGAAAGTGGGATTTTAGCTGAGACTTAAGGGAAGCCAAGAGGAAAAAATGAAAAGGGAGATCTTCCAGACTCAGGGACCAGCCAATGAAAATCCTGAGTCAGGAGGTGGAGAGCATGGGTGAGGATCAGCAGCTCCAAGAAGATAAAGAATCACTGTCGCCTCTTAACAGATGCCATCTACTGTATTGCACATCATATGTTCTTTCTGGCATTTAGCCCAAAGAAAGATTTAAAGATGGAGGTAAGGCTGAAACTAGGAACACAGTCCAAGAGATCAACTCCTTAAATACACTTTTTATCCCTAATAAACTTCTGGAGACTTGGCAAGGAGACCATTCTATGATACATCTAAATAACAAATAGCGAATCTATGACTCTTTGAGACTCCCTCTGAACCCTGGCTCCCACGGGGGGCGGGGGAGGGGGGGGGAAATGCTCCTTTTTGAGAATACCTAGATTAAGGAAGGTGACCAGGCCATGGAATCACAGATTTTGAACTTGAGGGGACCTTCAGGCTAGAAATTCACCAAGTTCAATTGCCTGGTTTCATCAGTGAGAAAACTTTGTCTTGCCCAAGCCCAAGCCTTTTAATGTCAAGGACAGAAGATCTTTCCATTATGTCATTCAGGCAAGAAAATTATTAACCAAAAATAAAGGGGCATTTGTTTAGCAATACATACTTATCATAATACATTCCAAAACATCATTATATTTAATCAGTCAGAGAGTATTTAAGTATGTGCCAGAGTCCTATGTGCCAGAGTCCTCCAAACAGCCTAGAGACATACTTATAACAGACATGAGAGCATTTAGTAAGCACCTACTCTATACCGGGCACTGTACTACATAGGGACGATACAACCATCAAAGCTGAACTCTCCCTCCCTTCAAAAAGCCTGCATTTTACTAGAAGTAAAAGTGGCTTATTCACAAGCCACAGGACTGATGAGGACCAGCATACTCCAAGTCCAGTGTTTCTTCCACTGAATTTGTTGGCACTCTGGTTTGTCCAGGGGAGCACATCCCCCACAGAATCAGCTCGCAGAGGGCCAGGACTGGCTCTTATTTTCATCTTTGGTGAGCACTTAATAAATACTTATAGATTGTTGATTTTCTTTACAAAAATAATGATCATTTATTTAAATTATTGAAACATAAACACAGTCACACACGTCATACAAGCAGCTGTTTTTCCACTTGCCGGGCTAAGCTTTTCATTTCCACACTGCTAAGGCACTGATGTATGAGGAATGAAGCTTCATTTTATTTTATTATCTACATGCCACCATGAATAGAGGGGACAAGTTAAAAACAGGTGCATCTCTATTTCATAAATGTAAGACTTCTCTAAGGTGCTTCTTCTCTCTCTGAAACAGGGTTGTTCCATTCTGAACTTGTCCTTATGTCGTAGAGGGAGTGATAGAGTTAGGAGACCTGGGTTCGAGTCCTGGTTCTGAAAATTACTGGGTGTGTCACAAGTTCTCTGCCCCTTGGTCATTTTTTCCTCTATTATTCAAACCGTGTACAACCTACCTCACAGGGTTGTTTCAAGGAAAACTCTTTGGAAACCTTAAATCTCCCTATAAATGTGAGTTACTATTACTATTCATTCCTACTTTGATCCATCTGGGTGGATGTGAAACTCTTGAGTGTTAGAGAGTTTCCAAATAGTACTGTCCCTCTGTTATGTTTTAAGTTATTGTTTATTAGAAACAGCATGAGATGCGTAGACAGAAAGCTGGACTTGGAGTTAAGGAGAGTCTTGGGGTCAAATCCCTGCTCTGATGCTTACTAGCTCCATGATCCTGAGCAAATCACTGGATCCCTTCTGCACCCTGAGGACCTTCCTAGGACTTCTCTACTGACTCAGAGATAAGCTGCCCTCTGCATGGGTGAAAGGAATGTCCCATGCATAAGACATCACATGTCCTTCAACTATTTATGATAATTACAGATGAAAAACAATAATTTCCATCATAACTATTCTTCATTCAAGCTCATGTTAAGTTTTCTGTATTAATTCTGAAGCAGCTGGCATAGTCCAAAGGTAATGATTTGGGGTCAGATGACCTGGGTTCATATCCTGACCTGGTTACTTACAAGTGTTACCCTGTACAAGTGTATTAACTTTCCTGGGGCTCCATTTCCTCATCAAGAAAATGAAGGGTTTGGACTAAATGATTTATAATTTTCAAAACAACGCAAAATTGATGATTCTATGGCTACGTATATCTGAGGTTTTAAAATTTTCTGTGTTGCATTTCTCATAACTATAAAACAAATAAGATTGATTCTATAAGCCATTGAAGAAAACTATTCACGGGAGTGTGTGTGAGTATGTGTGTGTGTGTGTGTGTGTGTGTGTGTGTGTGTGTGTGTGTGTGTGTGTGTGTATGAGTTGGACTTCTTGAGTTGGTTTGCTAAGAGCAGAGAAGCAAATCCAAGAGAAAGTGTGTTACAATGTGTGTATATATAAATAAATATGAATAGGTATGTATATAAAATCAGTATGTATGCATGTAAATAAAAGATAACACATACAAATGTACATTTGTAAATAAATACACGGACACATGTTTGTGTATGTGGAGGTTCCATAAGCCTCAGGAGGGTGAATATCTTGTCTACTGTCACAGAGCTAATAATCGGGTACCATAATTTGCTATTAAGTCTTTTCTGACTCCAAGTCAAATTAATGTTGTTCAGTCATTTTTCAGTCATGTCTGACTTTCTGTGACCCCTTTTGGGGTTTTCTTGACAAAGATCCTGGCGTGGTTTGCCATTTCCTTCTTCAATTCATTTTACAGGTAAGGAAACTGAGGCAAACAGGATGAAGGGACTTGCCCAGGGTCACACAGCTAGAAAATGTCTGAAACCAGATTTGAACTCAGGAAGAAGTGTTCCCAACTCCAGGCTTGACACTCTATCCCTTGCACCACCGAGCTGCTCCCGAGTCCAATACCCTTCCCTTTAAACCCATAGAGCTTAAACCTCGATATTTTCTTTTTTTTTTTTTTTGGAGGGGGAAAGTAGGGCATTTGGGGTTAAGTGACTTGCCCAAGGTCACATGGCTACTTTTTTGTGTTAAATGTCTGAGGCCAAATTTGAACTCAGATCCTCCTGACTCCAGGGCCAGTGCTCTATTCACTGCGCCACCTAGCTGCCCCAAACCTTGATATCTTCTATGACAATACTGAGTGCAGGCTGCAGGATAGAGATCTGGGTCCAAGTCCCCTTTCTGGTGCATACTGGCCGTATGACCTTGGTTAAATCACTTAGCTTCTCAGTGTCCTCAGAGAGTCCCAATGTGACTCTCTAAACCCATAAGTTATTGATAAGCATTGTGGAAGGGATTTTCTCAACAGGAGTTCATTGTAATGAATGAGATCACAGATCCAGGCCAATAGACTTGTAGAAATCTATGTCTGCATGAATGTGTATGTGTATATACACACGCCTGAGTATGTGTTCACACACACACACACACACACACACACACACACACACACACACACACACATTCACAGAGGTCCACCTTCTCCAGACCCAACTGCATGACTGATGGGGGAGTTCAGGCAGACCTATTGTGCTCATAACTACATGAAATACATGAAGTCCTCTGGAGGAGATCAGTTGGGAAGCAGAACAAATGAGGTAATGCAGAAGCTTAGACATTTCCCCCCATTCTATTCCTTGTTGCTGTTTTGTCATAAAAACATGAGGCACTTTAAAGGAAGCTCAGTCGGAAAGGTTAATTGCCACTAAAGGAGAGGGTAGGCCTAAGCGGCTTGCAAACCGACACAGGAAGGCTCACGTGTGGCTGAGGGCTGAGAATGCCTGCCCAGCCCTGGGAGGGCCAGAGGCGGCTTCCAAAGCTACGGGCCTTGCACATGATAACAGGGCTGGGATTCAATGGGTGTTGATGAGTGTCGGAGATTTCCTCCAAGGATTTAGCACTGGACATGTCGTGCCCTTCCCTTCTGAGGGCAATTACCCAGCGACTTCCATTGGCACATTTGTGAGAAAGCAGGGGGCCCTCGGGGGCCTTCCCCAGCAACTTGGCCAATATACTCATGTGAGCTTTGAGGAAAGGGTGGGGCTCCCAAGGTAACCGCTGGATGAAGAGGGGAAGAGGCCACGGCCTCATCAGCAAAGGACTGTCTCCAAGATCATTAGTAGGATGCAGAAAAAAAGAAACCAGTCAGAAGAAGAAAGTGCACTTCAGGAAAATGACTGAAAAGAAAAGGGGAAATCCTATTACAGGTCGAGTGGAAATATTATTAAAATGATAGTAGACTAGTAATCGTAACTATGATGTGACAGGCAGCGTGTCAGAGTGGCTAGAGGACAGCCACAGGCAGGAAGGCCTAGGCGTGCTGCTGACCATGGGCAAGTCGCTTCACCTCTCAAGGGTGCCTGAGAACTTGCTAAGACTTTAAGTAACAGAAACAGTTCTTATCTGCATTGGCAGATGGAATTTCCACACTGGAAGTAAATCACAAGTCCAACAGAACAACAACAATAATAATTTAATGTAAGAAAGAAACGTGGTGTGGGAAATAGAGCTCTCAGCTTGAAATCAGGAAGACAGAGGCTCAAATCCCATCGCAGTTACTTACTGGTTGTTTGACCCTGGGCAAGTGATTTATTCTCATGGCAATCTCCCAGGACTTATCTACTTTTTCATTAACAGTCCAGGATTTGTGTTCAAAGGAGTTCCCAAGTCAGAATTTCCCTGCATTGATGAAATCACGAATACTTCACATCGTCACGCAGCTCCAACGGTTAAATATACTCTTCTTGAGAGCAGGAACTATTTCAATTTTGCCTTTGCATCTCTGGTGCCCAGCACAGTGCCTAACACACCACATATACCATGGCCTGGAACAATAACCCATACCAGGTCCCTAATAAATGCTTGTTGGTTGATCGGATTGACTTTGGTTTAGGGATGGGAGTCAGCCTATGATTTCATTGTCAGGGGAGGCGGTTTCCATTTATTTCACCATCGTTATCATCATCATAATCACTATTATCATTATTTTTTTGTTATCGTTGTCATTACTTGCCCTACACATTCTGGATTTCCCAAGGACTTCCTCTGATCTCCCCCTGAATGCCACACATTAACCATCAAAAAAGGATGCCAACTTTCTTTCTCCATCTATGAAACTTTTGATAATATAGGAGCTGGATTAAAATGCCTGTAAGGCCTATGATACCATGAAACTTCTAGTCTATGGGTAGGCCCTGACCAATAAAGAGACATACTTACTTCTATCTAGTAGCTGGATCAAGGCTGACTTGTTTCAGTCACGATAGGCGAAGAAATCCTATTCGTCTTTCTAGGAAGCTCTTTCCATAGAAGCCATAGGGCCAAGAGAAAGTGATTATAGGGGGTTAGGACTAAGTGGGACCTCTTCCAAGGAAAACTCTAGCCTGTTTAATGCTTTGTTTCTCCTTTGGTTGGGAAGCCACTATTATTACTACTAAGCCCTGTTACCAAGGGATAGAGCCCTGAGCCTGAAGTCAGGAAGACTCATCTTCATGAGTTCAAATCTGGCCTCAGACACTTCCTAGCTGTGTAAGCCTGGACAAGTCACTTTACTCTGTTTGCCTCAGTTTCCTCATCTGTAAAATGAGCTGGAGAAGGAAACGGCAAACCACTCCAGTTAAGAAAACCCCAAATGGAGTCACAAAGAATCTGAAATAACCAAAACAACTAAACAACAACAAGGTTTGTTACAAGTTGAGAGAAAAAGTACTACATATTGTCCCTCCTACATTTGAACTCCATGGGAACACTTTTCATCACAGGCTTGAGAATCTTTAGGGAACCCTCCTCTCCTCTTCACTATATAACTTTCTCTTAAGAATGCTCCCTACTCTGGAGTGAATATCTCTTCAGATGAATTCACAATGAACCCAAACTGCCCTGGGCTGTGGGTGGCAGCTGAATGGGGTACTTCTATCTCCCTCCAGTGGGCTAAAGTAGCCAGGACTCAGTCTGGACAGGACTCGGGCCATATCTCCAGCGATTATTTGCCAGCCTATCTAAAAGAAAGCAGGCATTTCCTGTCACACACGAATGGGAGGGACCCCCTTATCTAAATGGCTGTTTAAACAGGTATTTAAGAAAAAGCTATCTCAGGCAGGAATTGAGCCTAGGACGGAACCCATTACTTAAAGTCTGGACACAGCAGTGGAGGGGGCTAACCCTTAGGCAGGAAAAGGAACCTATTAAGTTTGGGGAAGGAGTAGAAAAAAAGGCTAAGTCTCAATGTGAGCCAAGATGGAGGCATGAGAACATGCTGTGGGCATATAATCCCTAAGGTAGAAAGGGAAAGGAATGATTTCAAGAATCCATGTTGGAGCTACCAAGAGTTTATAAGGGAAGCACCAAAATTAGCTTTTTGACCCATTAAAACTGCTCCAAATACACAGTAGAGAAGGTTTTCTGCCCCTTCTATCTAATTTCTCTCCCTTCCCAATACAACTTGAATTTATTCCCATTAGGAACCCATAAAACTGGGCTGTTATTCTCACATTAAGTAGACTGCCCTCTGGTGAGGACTGTGGTTTGTGTGTGGCCAGAAAGTGTGGTTCACTACCTAGGGATTTGTTTATGTTGTTGATGGTGGTTTAGGAAGAAGGCTGTAGCCCTTCAGAATTCTAACAAGGGACCTGGGTTGCTTACTTGGGGGGGTTAGGGGGGGGGCGGCGCACAGGACAGTGCTGTTCTAATTCATTCAAATGGGGGCATGATTGAGCATTAATGTGCCATTACTGATAGAGAAATATTTCCCCTGCCTTGCCTTCATTCAGATGGTCCTGAGAACCCCAGAGTCCCAACTTGTTTATTGTAATTACCTAAGTGGACCTTGGTGGCTGTTGGCACTGGTCCCTTTTGCTTCCAAAGAAGGAAAGACCCAACTGCAGGAGCTGAGGTCTCGCAGTGACTTGGAATGGAAATAAGCAAGGTTTGCGGCACATGACTGACTTCTAATGGCAAAACAAAACACAAAGTTAACATGTAAAATCCCAGCATTTCCTCACTGCCTCCCAAAAAACTCAACAGCATCAGAAGCCCCACTGAATGCTAACCATACTTTCAATACACCTTAGGTCCAAGGAATTTGTTCATTTTGGGGAAATGGTATGAAGACCTTTAAGGTACACTCAGATTCATTTTCCTAACTGACTAAACTTTCCCTGTTGCTATACAACACCCAGTCTTCCTGGCAGCCAGGAGTCCTACATAAAGAAAATAATTATGCGTATCCGGCAGAAGAGGGAGTCGTAGCAAAATGCTGCAAAGAGGCATGTGAGCAAGCCCAGGAAGACACAGCTAACCAGACTCTGGGCTTGAAAGCCTGCCCAGAAAGAAAGAAATTGTGTCCAAGGAAGAATTTAGGAGAAGTCGTACCAATATACCTTCCTTCTTCTAAGGCCCATAAGAGGGATGGCAGCTGAGCCTTCAGCCCTCACTGGGCCACTGAGAGATAGAAGCCATGACTTGGGCGATCTCAAAAATGAACTCTGCCTCCTTAGGAACTCCACATCTCAATGGAGAGACTTCCAATTGTTATGGGGCACTGAGGGGAGGGGGGATGTCAGAGAACTTCTTGGTCCCATCTCCTCATTTCACGGAAAAGAAACTGAGGCCAGAGGGTTGACCCTTTCTCAAGATTGTACAAGCACTAGGTTGGCAGATTCAACATCCAAACCCTGGTCTTCTGACTCCAAATCTAGAAGGTTTTTTTTCTACCTCCTTAAAAGTGTTAGGTTTTGTCTCCAGAAGGAGGAAGGGAGGAAGAGAATTTGGAACTCAAAATTTTTTTAAATGAATGTTAAAAATTATTTTTACATGTAATTGGGGAAAAAACAAAATATTATTTTTAAAAAGTTTTTTCCCTCTCATTGGATCATAAATTCATAATTAAGATGACATCCCAAGCCATCTAATCTAGCCCTCTCATTTTACAGATGAGGAAACTCATTCAAGATCACCCAAGTCACAAGTAGCAGAACCAGAACTCAAACCCAGTTCCTGAGACTGCAAATCCAGAGCTCTTATTTCTGCCCATAAAATTTAGCACATGCAGCACCTGGATGGTGCAGTTTACTGAATTGCATCATGTCACAGCTACATTCATTTAAAACAGGAAGGCAGGATGGAAGGCCACTGAAACCCATAAAGGAATTTTAAAAAAAACCCAACCACCCTTAAATACTTGGATGAAATCTGTTTGCAGAAGAATATGATCAGATGTCACATTAAAAACACAGACAAACACCACATCACACTTGTGATTTGAGAGGATAATTTCAACATTGCTAAGTGGTAACATTAGCCTGGGAGTTAAGAGAATGCAGCAAGATGGTAACTTCATAGACCATTGTACTGTATATGGCTTCTGGACACTGTCATTATCAACAGCCACAATAACTAGTAGCGTTAAGTCGTCTGCTCAGTATCTTTCTTGTCTAATTGAGTAACAGAGTCGAACGCACTTGATGGGCACCAGACATTGGTTCTTAATGAGGCCTGACTTTAAAAAAAAAAGCATTCAGTGCTTTTTCCGTATAAATTACTTTCATTTGCAGCCACAAAGAATTATAAATGTTTGCTGGAGAAAAAAGGAATTTATTTACAAACTGGGTCTAATTTATTTATGGTTTCTGTGCAATCAGCTTTTGTCGAAATATTTATGCTGTCTGTCCTTTGCTTTACTAGACTCTACTGTAATCATAAACACTGTTGAAAAATTATTTGCAGTTAGCAGGGTTTAAACTACCCATTATATCACCAGCCAGTGCCAGTAAACTTTTGCACTGGTTGATAAAGTTTCCTCCACGGGATAAATATACATTTGCCTTTCAAAGAGCTTTGGTTGGATTCATACTGGAGAGAGGGAGGAATGGAACAAAGAGGCCTGATCTTTGCAGGTTCTATGTGGTTCCCAAGGTTGATAGCCTTTGGTCTTAATTCACAAAATCCTGATAGTTTAATCTTGGAAGTACTCTGGTCAAAATAGATAAGATTGATGATTTTGTCAGTTCAAGGAACTTCCAATGTAGGAATTCCCTTCTATTAATATACTCAGTAAATCCCAGTGACTCTCTATCACCTATAAGATAAAATATAAAATCTTTTTTTCTAGACTACTCCCATCCAAGCACTCTTGTGTTGTTCAGTCACATCCCACTCTTCCTGACCCCATTTGGAGTTTTCTTGGCAAAGATACTAGA
The DNA here is from genome assembly GCA_028627135.1 of Pseudochirops cupreus. Lineage (NCBI taxonomy): Eukaryota > Metazoa > Chordata > Mammalia > Diprotodontia > Pseudocheiridae > Pseudochirops > Pseudochirops cupreus. The sequence continues at coordinate 25,096,561 of CM053580.1, forward strand.
GGTGTTTGTCATTTCCTTCTCCAACTTATTTTACAGATGAGGAAACTGAGGCAAACAAGGAGAAGTGACTTTCCCAGGGTCACATAAGCTAGTAAGTGTTTGAGGTCAAATTTGAACTCTGAGAGATGAGTCTTCCTGAATCCAGGTCCTACAGACTCTACAATCCAGCTATTCCTCACATACACAACACTCTACTCTCAACTACACCCAACTTGGCTAATTGTTAAATTTTCAGTTTGAGCATTTGCACCTTGGAAATTGGCAATGCTACAACTCAAGGCTTGATTCATTGTTTTGTTGTTTAGACTGAAGAAAGTGTAAATAATGTAAATTAAATCTTGAAGTGTTTCTTGAGTGATTTTTTTTCTGAATGTTGTTAAACATTTACCAGCACGCTCCTAACACCAGCCCTCTTCATTGGCTCTTCCCCTTCCCCTGTGCCCAGGCCTGAAATGCTCATTCTCTCATTCTCTCATTCTCTCATTCTCTCATTCTCTCTTTCTCTCTTTCTCTCTTTCTCTCTCTCTCTCTCTCTCTTTCTCTCCCTCCTTCCCTCCCTCCCTCTCTCTGTCGTTAGAATGTAGGCTCCCTGAGGGTAGGAACCACATTTTGCCTCTTTCCCTAGTTCTTTGCACAATTCCTGGCACCTAGTAAGCACCTCAATAAATGCTTGTTGACTGACTGACTACCAGTACAGATCACCATACTATGACTTACTCCATAAGAGTAGTGAGAGCTATGAGTGAATTTAAGGGCCCACAGTTATCTAGACTGTAAGCATCAGAGACAACATTGGAACTCAGGTCTTTCAGACTCTAGGGGCTACCTAAAATAGCTGAATGTAATCATTCTGCTGCACCAGGATGAGGATAGAGTTTAGATGTGGGAAGTTTAAAGAAACACTGCTGGGAATATGCTGAAAATCTGGATGAAGCAGAAATCAGCTTTGTTTGAGCCAATCCAATAAATATTAATTAATCTCCTATTCTTTACAAGGCACTGTGCTGAGTACTTGTGGTTACAATGATCAAATGAGAAATGATTCCTGCCCTCAAGGAGTTTACATGCTACTGGGATGACCCAACATATCATTGGAGAAGGATGCATGTGATCATTTGAGGAGAAAAGAAATACTCACTATTAGGAAAATTAAAAAAAAAAATACCTTCTCCTAGGAGGTATCACCTGAGTTGAGCCTAGAGGGAAGCCAGGGACTTTGTTGTTTTTGAGTGAGGAAGGAAAGGTAATTGGGGTTAAGTGACTTGCCCAAGGTCCCACAGCTAGTGTCAAGTGTCTGAGGTTGGATTTGAACTCAGGTCCTCCTGACTCCAGAGCTGGTCCTCTATTCATGGCTCCACCTTGCTGCCCCAAGGGAAGCCAGAGACTTTGAGAAGGTTCCAAAACTTCATAGATTCCTAAGCTAAGAATCCTTTTTTTTTTTGCTATGGTAACATGTGTAGTTCAACTTTTTATACTCATTAATACTAATGGGCCTTGACCACTGCTTTTCACAATCAATAATTTAATCAACAAGGGTAGCTAGATGGCACAGTGAATGGAGCACCTATCCTGGAGTCAGGAGGACCTGAGTTCAAATCTGGCCTCAGACACTTAACACTTACTAGCCATGTGACCTTGGGCAAGTCACTTAACCCCAATTGCCCTGCCTTCCCCCTCCAAAAAGCAAAAAAAAAAAAAAATCAACAAATACTGTACTCATAAGCAGTATATTGTACTAGACCACCTCAGAATTTTACTGGTTATATGACTCTGGACAAGTCATTTCATCCCTGTCAGTCTCAATTTCCTCATCTCTAAAATGGGGGCAATAATAGTACCTACCTACCTGACAAGGTAGTTGTGAGAACCAAATTAGATAGTGGATATAAAGTGTTTTGTAAATCTTAAAGGGTCATATAAATGTGACCAACACTATTATTTCTCTCAACGCACTGTGCTAGCCACTGCGGAGGATGGAGGGAGGGAGAGGAAGAGGAAAGGAGGGAGGAAGAGAGAAACAGAAAGGAGAGACAGAGAGAAGAGAGAGAAGGAGAAGGGAGAGAGAAAGAGAGGGAGAGAAAGAGGAGACAGGGAGAGAGGAGAGACAGGGAGAGAGAAGAAAGAGAGAGAAAAGAGAATCAGAGAGAAAGAGGAGAGAGGAGAGAGAAGAAAAGAGACAGAGACACAGAGACAGAGAGAGAAAGGAGAGGGATGGAAAGAGAGAGAGAGAGAGACAGAGAGAGAGAGAGCTGGATAGATAAATGAATGAACAAACAAATAAACAAACCCCGCCCTGAAGGAGATGGCAATATAGTCGTAGAGACAAGATTTACTTAGAGACCAAATGGCATAATGTCCAGGGAACCGGTCTAAATTCTCTCCTGGGCTCTGCCACCCACCTGTGTGACACTGAGGATGCCACTCCACTCCCCTGGGTCTCAGTTTCCCCATGTGAACAAGGAGCAGTTCAGACTAAATGACCTCTAGGGGCTCTCCTGGCTTAGACATCCTACTGCATGAAAAGATACTGCGGCTAACACAAAGCACTAATTGCTCAATCAGTGGTGTTGGCAGTACATACTCTAAGGGTTCCAACTTGGAAATCATGTGCCTCTTTTTTTTGAGGAAAGGAAAAAAAAAGAAGAAAAGAACCTGAAGTAGAAGGTGCCTGAGCCTCCAACCTCATGATGAAGGCAGATAATGGAGTAAATTTTAAAACAAAGGTTACCAATAGCAGTTCAGCCTTGTAGAGGTAATGACTTTTAATTGGATTGAGTTTATCATTTTTGCAGAGGTACAGCAGAAGCAGAAAGAAGGATTAGAATGATTTCCACATTTCATTATTTGGCATAATGAGAAAACAGAGGGAGGTCCACACCCCTGATGAGTACAGGAAGCCACAGGAGATATTTAACATGGCAGTATCTAGTAGTCTGGGGTTCTGCAAAATAGATGTGCTTATCCAAATATAATGGAGTCCACTGAACTCTCTTGGAAAGAAAAATTTCCCAGGTCACAGACTTGTGTATTGAAAAGTTGTTGGGTTTTTTTTTTAAATGAATTATTACTGTTTTCTTAAGATTAGCTCTTTGGTGTCTTCATTCAGTTCCTAGTAGAGGGTTATTTCCATATTTGGCTTCAAAGCTCAGATCCCCGGGCTCTGAGCATGAAAGGTTAAATGAGAATGATTGGCTAAAGGCAAGCCATCAGAGTAACTTTGTACGGTTTAGGTTTTTAGAATTTTTTTAGGAAAAAAAAGATGCTTCTTTAGCTCTTCAAAGGGGAGGCATGATAAAAAAAAATCTAACCAAGAAATTCCAGATCTTGAATGAAGACATCATGAATCCTGACAGTGTCATGAACTCAGCACATCCAAAGTCCAAGTGAGTCAACATGGAAAATGTGAGAGGATCGAAAATCCCATGACTTTCAAGCAACAAAGGTCAGAGCAAGTCTCCTTGATTGAAAATATCATTTCACTGCCAATTCTGTTCATTTGAGAAATAGACAACTCAAGACCTCATTCTGGTTAACAATAAAGTCAGCGACTTCTTTGAGACCTCAGCATTCCAGAGACCTGAGATTTCCAAGCAGGGAAAACTGTTGTTTCAAAATGCTCAACATGAAGGTGTTTAATAAATACACCAAGGAGTCATGGAGTTTATTTCATGTCAGAGTTCTCTCCAGCCATCTGTGTATTATGTAGAGCCTTAAGAGATGTACCTGAAGCTCATGGGAGGGGACATTTGCTCATATAGACGAAGCTAAAATGTGCCCGAGGTAAGATTCGAAGTCAGCTCTTGCCAATTTTAGTTCAACATACCATGCCCTCTACCAGATTGTCTTGCTGTCTACTGGATAAACATTACTAAAAAAGCAGCAACATCAAGCTGACCATATGTCTCCTTTATATTATGATCCTATCAAAGCTGCATCTAGTCTGAGAGCTGGATTGTAGCTGTGAATGCCCTCACAGGGCAATAAGCTTATGTTCTACTAGGTAGCTGCTGGTGTTAGGACTCATGCTCACAAAACCCATGCAGAGGAGGAATGTTGCTTTGAACTTTTCATTGATTTTGCAAAGCTGCAATCTCTATCAGTCTCATATTATATGCTCGTGACTTCTCCAGAGTTGTGTCTCTGAATCCTGACATGTTTGCAGGGCGTGGGGGGGAATAAGCCAAACCCAAACCTTATACTGACATTAAAATTAAAAATCATAAATGACATTTATGGGGGCTGATTAGCTCATTTAAGCCTCACAACAGTACTGGGAGGTGGACTCTTCGGGCATTATTGTCCTTATTTAAAGATTAAGAAATGAAGACCCAGAGAGGTTTAGTCACTAGACTACCATTACACAACTGGTAGCTGACAGAGGCAGGATTCAAAACCAGATGTGCCTGGCTCCAAGACCAGACCTCTAGACACTGTGCCCACTGGCTAAGACCTCCTGGTAGACATTGTTCATCTTATTTATTAACTCTACCTTTTAGTTATAATGAATCTAAGGCACATATCCATGCAAGTTCACAGGAAAACAAGATACTGAGAAAGTGAGTTATTATAGCAATGTTCCCCACTCTTTGTTCTATATTAAAGTGCTGGCTCCTGGGAATGGTGCTGAGAGACGTGATGATCCTTGTAGGAGAGCAACCAGATGGCTCCCTTCTCCACTCTAATATATAACTTCAAAAGCCCCAAAGCTTCTGGAGTCCCTAGAATGAGGACCAGGCTGGAATCAGTAACCTGTCACTCATGACAAGTTGGGATAGCTAAGAGACCCTCTAGCCATCCTGAATCAAACCAGCCAAGTCCTGGTCTGGAGGCCTTCTAAGAGGTCAGATCTGTTATAATAGCTGCTTTGAGAATAAAATATTCAGGTTCTAGAGCATAGCTCAAGCAAATCATAGCAAAAGTAGACCAAAGGAGTGAAATGGACTGACGTTTTCCATTGTTCTCCTATCACAAACTGCCTGAATCTATTAACAATAGATTCCAAATCTATTCATAAATAAATCACATATGGTCTTTGTGACAAGGTGGAAAGATGGGGGGTTAGATGACTGTACAAGTGTATCCAAAACTGCTTAGTAGCTGGACCAAAAAGAGTAGTCATGAATGATGTTGAATTGGAAGGTCACCAGTATGGGAATGTCCCCAGCAATCTGAATCTGATCCTGCACTATCTAACAATTTTGTCAATGACTTAGACAAAGAGATTGATGGCTTACCATATTTGCACACAACACAAAGAAGAGAGAGAGAGAGACAGAGACAAAGAGAGACAGAGAGAGAGAGAGACAGAGAGAATTAGAATTGACATACTTGATACCAGAGTCAAGAATCAAAATTATCCTAATGGGCTAGAACATCGAACCAAATTAAATAAGATAATATATAATAGGGTTAACTATTTCTAAAGTCTCACATGGGTTCAAAAAATCCATTTTGTAGGAAAAATAAAAGAAGTATGGACAGACAGCAATTTTTCTGAAAAATATCTGGGAGTTTTAGGGGACTGAATGAAGAGTGTTAAGTATCCAAAATTCAGTCTTAGGCAACATTAAAGATATATAGGGTGTCTAGGACTGGGGAGGTAAAGAGTCCCACTGGATTCTGCCCTAGTCAGACTACATTTGAAAGTATTCTGTAGAGTTATTGGCAGCACATTTAAGGGAACATATACATAAAAGGGAGTCTCTAGAGGAGAGGAGCCAGGATACTGAAGGATCCTGAAATCACACTATCTAAGTATCATTTGAAGAAACTGGAGATACACTTAGTACAATATCTGACACACAGTAGGTGTTTAATGAATGCTTGTTGCCTTGACTTGGTTCGTTTAGCCTGGGGAAGAGAAGATTCAAGTGAGGCTTTATAGTTGACTAGAGAATCCCATGTATTTTGAGAATTGGAAGGGGCTTCAAAAGTCAACTCATCCAGTGTCCAAATGAAAGAAATCCTGATGATAACGTAACCAATATGTGGCCAACCACTGTTTTCAAAAACTTCCAAGGAGGGAGAACCCACTCCTCTGAGCAGTTCATTGCACTTTTTAATAGCTCTAATTGCTAGGAAGATTTTCCTGACTTGGAACCTAAATTTGCCAACTTCCAGGCATCACTCCTGGTTCTACCCCCTAGGGCCTCTGCAACAAGCTTCCTCTTTCCTCCACATGACAGCCCTCAAAACTCGAAAACAACAACCAGTATCCAAAGGGGTGTGTCATAGATGGAAGAAGGATGAGGTGTCTTTTTCAACTTGTCCCCAGAGAACAGGGTATAATGGCAAAGAAACAAAGCTAACTTGGAATTGTTAGGAAATCTTTCCCGACAACAAATATAGCTTTGGTGTCAGGAAAGATTTCCTAACAATTCAAGCTATCCTGTAGTGGAATTGGTTGCCCTGGGGAGTGAAAAGTTTTCTCTCTCACCAGGTCTTCAAACAAAGGCTGGATGGTCTCTTGTCCAATCTGTTGTAATGAGTACTCATTCATGTGCTGCATGAGTTAATTAGATACCTTCTATGAGAATCTAGGGTTACTTCTACCTCTGAGAAGACAATCATAGTCAAATGAGGACAAATGTTTATTCCGACACTAAATATTAATGTTCATCAGCAAAATCAAAAGCAAAGGCGAATGAAGTGACTAACAAATTCTTTTCAGAACTATACTGTAGCAGGATTAATTTAGAATGGACAGAAAACATCTTAGACCAGACAAACAACGGGAAACAAAATGGTAGAAAGCAAAAGAGATTGGGATAAAGGCTTAAAAAAATTATTATAAAAATAATAATACTTGACATTTATGTAATACCTTAGAGTTAACAAAATTCTTCATATGAATTATAGTAATGAAAAGGTAGAAAAAGAATATTCACCAATGGATAACAAACTACATTGGATTAAATTATATTTAATCAGTCATTTAACGTTAGGATCAAGAAGGAGAAGGAACCTTAGACAAGATCAATATCCCTTCTAGTCTTCCCTGAACAAAGCACTGAATTCTCCCTTTATTCCAAGGAGTATCTTCTGCCATGAGATGTGAAAAAGTGAGAAACAAAACAGCTGGCACCCATTTAAAAGCACTTCAAAAATGGATAGACTCATCGGGCATGAATGTACACATCACCAGTGCAGATATAATAACTGTAAGTTTTATAAGGTTCAGGAGCCCCACAGTCAAGAGAACCTATCCCCTCTTCTCCTAAGACTCCATTATGCAAGAAAGAAAAGTAGCCAGGATTCTGGAGAGGGGAACATGGGGGTGGGAGCGGGGGAGAAGATCAAATTGGCATCTGCGAGAGCGTCCGTTTATATTGTACCATTACCAGATCAGGCCCCTGGACATTTTATGAATATTAATTGATGTCTTCACTGTGAAGTGAGTCAGTTGCTAACCTAACATTCCATGCTTTGTTCCAAGTCTCATATCATTTTCTTCCAGGCTGTTGACTTTGGAGAGCCTACATAATTCTAGTGAACTGCTAGCAAAGAGTGATCCATCAATGTTTGAGTGCTCCTGGTTCATCCCAATAACTTGGAGATGACTTTAGTATTCTCGGGGGTGTGTGAAATTGACCTTCCTGAGACTTACAAAAAACATGTGGGCACAGGATGTTCTTGTGTCTAGCCTAATTTTCAGTGGATATGTCTATCCATAGCACCTCTTCCCTTATCCCAGGTCCATTCTACAACCAAACTTGAGCTCCTGCAAGGCCATATTCTTATTCCATGAGGAAGTCAAAAACAGAAAGAGGGGGGTCTAGTACATAAAAAAAGAAATAAAAACACTTTTTGTGGTAGGAAGAACTGGAAACAAAGTGGGAAGGCCATTGATTATGGAATGACTAGATACAGAGGGTACATTAATGGAGGGAGGGAGAGAAGGAGGAAGGAAGGAAGGAAAGGAAAGGAAAGGAAAGGAAAGGAAAGGAAAGGAAGGAAGGAAGGAAGGAAGGAAGGAAGGAAGGAAGGAAGGAAGAAGGGAGGGAGGGAAGGAAGGAAGGAGGAAGGGAGGGAAAGTGGGAAGGAAGGAAAGAAGGAGGGAAGAGGGATGTTGGGGAGGGAAAGAAGGAAGGAAGGCTGGATGGAAGAAGGGAGGGAAGGAAGATGGGAAGGAAGGAAAGAAGGAAGGAAGGAAGGAAGGAGAGAGGGAAGGAAGGAAGGACCTCCATAGATGACAAAAATCCAAAGGAAGCATTTGGCTAACCATCTAGAGGCCTGACCTGAACTTCCCCACAATTTACACTGGGTTTCCCAGCAGTGAGTAAGTATTAGGGCTGGGTTTGTAAATTACTCTCGGAAGTGATTTTGTCAACATTTTATGCTCTTTCTTTTGGCCTATCTCAAATGTGCTCCAACATATTATCCAATTCTTTTACAATGACACCATTTTTTAAAAAATTAGCTGCTGAATGGAAGAAGTTGACAAGTAACAAAATGCCCCCTTTGAAGGAGCCAAATGCTTTCTCTCAGTTGGGATCTGATTCCACAGTCCCAACACCGTCAATGTCCCCACTGGAGCAGCTCCCAGCTTAGGCTAAGAAAGTCCTAGAGTATGGGGAAATGTCAGACAAAGACTATACATCTCATTTCAGATATATAGCACAGGGTAGGTTTTTTCCCTGATGCTTCTCTGCCTTACAATTTGACATCCATTTTAATGATGCTTGGTTTATTGCTTGTCAGAAGAGTGAAATGGCTTGTCAATTTTATGGAGTTTCACCTACCTTTTGGATGGTTATATTACATTTTGAAATAAGTGTATAGCTGCTTTTTTTTCTCCCTTAGCCTAAATGGTGCATGTGTGGGTTTGGTACTTGGCTGCCAATGGAATGAAGTCATATTTTCAAGAGTCCAAGAGAATAGATCAAAATCACGCTAACACTTTCATGGATGGGTATATGCTGCTAAATGGATGTTTACCTAGGAAAGTCATCATCTGGCAAGCAGTATTGTGAATGTTTCTAAGCAGCTAACTTATGTATACTAAACAAATTGGGTTTGGCTGCCGTGTGAGCTGCCCTGTGGAAATTCTCCACATACGTTTGTTTGATGGAGCTGTCATCTTTGGTTGATCTGCCTGTGATCTGTGTCACTTTGTTTAAATGTCCTGCTGTTGGTTTTTTTCATATACGCAGTGAAAAGCCAGTATGTCTCGGTGATGGATTAAATCAAGGTGAAATTTGAGAGTGACTCCTGTTTTCGATTTCAATGCTCTCAGATGGGTCTGGAATGACCGAGAATACAGTATGCATACAGATGGAAAAACAGGGTAAAATGCGGACCCCTTCTGATTTAAAACATGTTGCCCCCTGAGATATGTCAGCTACCAGATTCTCCCATTACAAGAAGTTGTTTGAGATTCACCAACCAAACAATCCCATGACTTACGTCCATTCCCGTAGTCCCTTCGAACAACCAAAGAACAAAGTGTTTAAGAGACGCAAGGATTCTTTTTTAGAATGAAACCAGAAATCAGATTGAAGGTGATATCTAGGCTGGATCCCCAAATCTCAGAGAGCTTATTAGCACATTAGGCAGAAAGCAAACCCTAGAATATCACACTGGGACTGTCAGAGACAGTTTTGAACTGGAAATCTGTTTGTTCTACATTGAGAGCATTTCCTACAAGTATCCCCCTGAGATCACAGGTGGGTCCCAGCTTCTGCTACTAAATATCCTCTAAGTCTTCTGTTTGTTCTGTTCAGTCAAAATGCCAGCTCCCCCTGGATCTGAACGGATTCTCTTTACCATTGGAGAACGGGGAGGGGGGTGGCGAGAACAGAATGCAGTTAGCTTTGTGCAACCCAGATAACCTCCTCCCCTGCATGACATTGCTAAAAAAAAAACCCAAAACCCTCACCTACCCATCAAAGATCTCTGCTATTGTCACTAGACCCCAAATTCCCAGGGCCAGAGATGTTTCTTCAATGTTACCTCTGAGAGTCTACTTTTAAAGTGTAAATAAACCAGCACGGGATGACATTAATTCAACTGAACCAATATTCATTAAGTATCTCATGGGATCTAGTCCAATTCTCTCATTTTACAGATGCCAGAAACTGAGAATACGAAGACAGCCATGAAGCAGTCCCTACCCTCAGTGACCTTCTATTCTGCTGGGGAGGGGAACAACTTGTTCACAGAGAAGTAAATAAAAAATATAAGTACAAAGTCCTTGGCGGGGGGAGAAAGAAACAACAATTAATACTTTATCTTTGCTTCTATCAGATTGGCAAGTCGGAACCAAGGGAAAGTAAGTTTAGGTGTGAGGGAGAAGGATGGGGGGGAGGGGATCAGCAGATGAGTGAAGGATGCTTACCAGGTGAAGACAGAAAGCCCGAGAAAGACACTTTCAGAGGGATCAGGAAGGGAAGTGAGGAGAGAACTGAAAAGAAAGACATTCAGAACCAAGATAAACTGTGCTAATCCTATCGACTAAGTGAATAAGAAGCACAGACTCTTGCCTGGGAATAATTTAAAATTTGAGACAACTTCCTGGTATGATTTTAATAAGGTTTAGAAAAAGCTAAGTGGTTGCTCACCATAAAAAATTACAGAGAGCTCAAAATTAGAAAGGACATCTGAGGCTATCTAGACGAACTCATACCTCAAGCAAATGCCATCTCAAGGGCAGCCTCAAGACGTAGCCTTTGTTTGAGGTCCTCCAAGAGCGTACCTACACTTCCTCTGGAAGTAACTCAATGTCAGTAAATCAGCTGTAATTGTTGAGAAATGATTTGAGATGGTTTGGGGATTTTGTTGTGATTTGTTCATATTAAGTTTAAAGCTATATCTACAACTTCTACTCATGATTACTGATTCTGCCTTCTGGAACCAAGCAGAAAAAGGTCTGCTTCCTTGCTCACCTGAAAGCTCTTCACATACCTAAAGAAAGCTATTATGTTTGCTCTTCTCCAGGTTAAATAGTTAGAGTTCCTCCAACTGATCATGTCATGATCTCAAGCCTCTCATCCCTGGCTCCCTCTTTAAGACACAACCTAGTTTATTTTAGAAGCGATTCAAAAAAACTGTTTAGCTATATGTTTTCTATCTGGTTTGCAAGATTAACAACAAACCTATCCATTTGTCAGTGTGTTCCCTTTCCCCCTTAGCAACTCCCACCCTGTTTTCACTGAGAAAAACAACTTCTCTTTGTAGCAAAAACCACCTAGCCTAATTGATGGCAAACTGCTCCAAAGACAAGAACTCTGTCTCCTTTTTAACTTTCCAAAGGACAGTACCAAGGTTTTTACATAATTGGTACTTAAAAACTGTTTAATTGATTTTGGTGTGTGCCACAAACATGGATTCCAAAACAAAATTTAAAAACCCAAAACAAATGTAGGCTCACTGCCTTATTTCCCTTAGATCCACAATGATTTCTTTTAGATCTTGGAATGTAAGGGAGCCATGGGTTCTAGTCCTAGTCCTGACATCAACTAGATATGAGTCAATGAACAAGTCACTTTCTTATTTATTTTATAAAAATGAAAACACTAGGCTGGAGGAACTCTGTAGTGCATTCCAAACCTAGCAATGTAGGATCCTATGACTAATGGTCCAGTAACATAAAAGGATCCATATCAGAGATGCCCCTCTTGTCTCCCCATTTGCCTAGGGGAAAAGGGAAAGTCCTAAAGAGCACAGTAGCCCTTCCTGACAACAATCAAGGAGCTGAACTATTCAGAGAAGGTTCTGTTAGCACTGAATTACTCAGCCCCAGGCAGGACTCTCCAAAGATTTGCTTGGATACCACATCGAAATTAAAAGGTTCCTACAGAGTAACGATAACAACACGTGCATGGTCCCTTCCATGCCTTCCCTCACTTGACATTCACAACAGTTCTGTGATGTAGGTACCAGAGTAGAAATACTCTGATCCTAGTTTTACAGGTGAAGAAACTGAGGTACAAAGAGATTCAGTGATTTGCCTCGGGTAATCAAGTCAAAAGAATGGGAGGATGAGGTAGCGGATAGGGCACTGGGCCAAGTCAGGAAGACTCAGGTTCAAATCCTGCCTCAGATACTTACTACCTATATGACCCTGGGAAGGTTACTTAACCTTGCTGTGCCTCAGTTTCCTCATCTTTAAAAACAGAGGGTTGAACTCAGTGAGCTCTAAGATTTAAGTTTTAATCTATGATCCTATGAGCTGGGTTTGAATCCCTGGTCTGACATAGAGAGATGATAGATAGATGGATGAATGGGTGGGTAGATAGAAAGAAAAAAAGATAGATGGGTGGACAGGCAGACCAATAGATAGATAGATAGATAGATAGATAGATAGATAGATAGATAGACAGACAGATAGATAGATAGATAGACAGATAGATAGATAGACAAACCAGATAGATATATTAGATTAGACAGATAGATAGACTAGAGGTAGATAGATAGATAGATAGATGAATGAACAGGCAGACCAACGGAGAGACAGACAGACAGATAGATAGATAGATAGATAGATAGATAGATAGATAGGTGGGTGGATGGCAGTCAACAAGCATTTATTAAGCACTTACTGTGTACTTAATTAGAGAGAGATTAGAGAAAGGATAACAGAGAAAGAGAGAGAGAGAGCACTTATTAAACCCTTCCAATGTTCCCAGCACCGTGTCAAATACTGAGGATAAAAACAAAACTAAGCAAGACAATCCCCATCTAACGGGGAAGACCACAGATAATGGGACACTGGAAAGGCATCAAAGTCTATGGTAAAGGACCCACCTGGGGGCATGTGAGGAGATTACTAGATATGGCAGAGGCATCGAGGCCTAGTTCTAGGCAAAAAGGGGCAAAAGCTACCTATCAGGGTTAGGGAGCCAGAAAGAGAGTTCGTTTAGGAGAGGGGGGTGATTAGAGAGTGACACCGTGGTGGTCGGGGAGGTGGGAATCTTGTGAGCAAGGATTTGAACCAGGGTTTCATGACTCCAAATCCAGAGCTCTCTCTAGACAGTAGAGAATCCTTCTTCTTCCTAATTCACGTTTGTGACAGAAAACTGCATTTCCTCTCAGTAGAAATCAGCTGAGACTCAGGTTCTTCATCTATAAAATGGGAAAGGGAAAGGGCAATGCCTGGGGTCCTTCCAACCTAAATCTAGCAATAATCAAAAAACCTTTAGAAATGGAGAGTTGTTTGGTAGGTTAATACATGTGTATCAATACATGTATATATACATGTGTATGTAATGCATACATACACACATATAGGTACACACATCCATAATCTCTCTGCTTGAAAGGATAATGCTCATTCCCTCTAACCAAATCCAGGACAGAAAATAGAGATTTGACTTTTTGAAACTCATAGAAAGAAAGAAGAATTCAGTAAGCACCAGCCCTTCTCCAATCACACTCAAGAAGATCGCAGATTCCTTACATGGAGCTCAAGCAGAGTCCTAGCCTCATTTACACTCCCTGGGTCTTCTCTCTACCTCCTCCACTGGATATGAGGGCAAGCCCCCAGGAGTTCCAAAGGGCAGACTTGTCCACTGTCCAGTGTGAGAAATACAGAGGGGCTGCATCTGAAGCCACCTCCTACCCCCCACTCCCAAGTTCCCTCACGCCTGGCCTATCCTGCAGACTACAGCAGACTCATAGAAGGGGGAAAAAACCCTTGGACGCTGAGGGCTGCCTTGCATTTGGCTCGCCAGTCAACCAGGGCACAACTATGATGGATGATGATGGATCACGGTTTCACCAAAACCGTGTGAATTTCCCAAGGACACTGATTATTCTAATCAAGTCCCAGAAGCTCACAAAAGCCTCCTAAGGAAACCTGGGAGCCCCCTTGTTTGCCTGACAGAGCCCCCACCCCCACCTAGAAAGCAGCGCTGCTCGGATATGACCAGCTCTCTCCCTGACACGAGGATTTGCGCCGACCCATTGTCCCATTCCATGATTTAGGCCTTAATGAATTTTTAATGAACACCCAGAGTTAGGCCACAGAGGGACAGCCTCCCGGCTTCTCTCAGAATGAGACAATGGCCTCGGTTCCTCCCTGTCATCTTTCCCAGTGTCCTCTGCTAAAACAGAACAGTGCTCCCGGGCTGCATGAACTCTCTCTTTGGTGTGTTTCCTCTCCTTCTTCAAAGGGCAAAGGATCACCATGAGTGAAACACCTCCCTAAAAAGAGAAATACGATGACAAGATACATCTTCTAAGACTAGTTAAACAAAACTGTAGCTTCCTTCATGGAATTAGGAACCATCAAATCACAGCCTTCTAAAGAGAAAGGCAGCCAGTCTATTAGTTTAAAAAAAAAATGCCTCAGGGAGGCAGCACAGAATAGCAAATAGATTGTTGATTCTTGAGAGGACCTGGGTTCTAATCCTGCCTCAAATCCTACCCTAGATATTTACTAGTTGTGTGACCCTGGTCAAATCCCTTCACCATCTGCCTCAGTTCCCTCAACTGTAAAAAGGGGATAATAATTGCACCTTCCTCCCAGAGTTATTATGGAAATAAAAATAAGATATTTGTAAAGCACTTAAGACAGTGCCCAGCACACAGTAGGCACAATATAAGTGCTTGGTTCCTCCCTTTCCTTCATTCCCACGTTTAGAATACTACCATGAAACAAGGATCTCTGATTGACCTCAATTTTGGAAGTGTGGGAAGTTCCTCTAATAATGCAAATAATGACCCATCTCTAATTTGGAAGCTTGGAGGGTTTCCTGAGAGGTTAGAAGTGTCAGAGGCAGGATTTGAACCCAGCTTTTGCTGATTCCAAATATACAGCCTTCTACCTACCACCTTACCCATGTTGCCTCTTGTACATTATACTTCCACATGCACGGTTTATACTCCAACATTGACATGAATCTTCCATCTTCTTGACTGAATTTCTCCAATGATGCAGAGACCAATTGGCTTTTGCTCATGTAACCACCCTTAGGCTATGAGTTTCTTGAGAGGCATTTAACCTTTTTAATCTCTGAATCTCCCCCCCTCACTAAGGTAAGGCTGGAATAATGTATACAGGAGTCTTTGTTGCTTTATTGTTGTTGAAGTTTCTTTTGATCTAGATGTGATTTCATCTGTATGGGAAATTCCTTCTTCCATAGATGTATCTACTGAGTACAAAATATTGCAGCAGGTGTCAAACTTCAATAATATACAGTCCCTTCCCTCATGGGGCTTATAGTCTCATAAAGATAATGGAGTATAGAGGAAAGAGTTCTGGACTTACAGGTGAGAGACCTTCAAAGTCTCTTGTTTACTCACCATGTGACTCTGAGAAAATCACTTTATTTCTCTGATTTCCTTCTGTTAAATGGGGAAGCCAATTGGAACTAGAAATCTCCCTGATTCTTCTTTGAGCAGAGCATTTTCAAAAATCTTAATGCATTCTATAAATGATCTTTTTTTTACTGGTGTACTTGTAGTATCTCCAATGCATCTTTCTATCTCCCTCCTTTATGTCTTTGTTTGGGCTATATTATAGACCAAGAATATACTTCCTCTCACTCTTATTTCTCCTGGCTTCTTTTCACCTTCAAAGGGAAGCCTTTCCTGATACCTCAAAGTCAACATAGTCACAAAACATTCATTTAGCCCCTGCTGCATGGTCTCATCACTCTCAAGTGATCAAGCATATATTTACTTGCTTGACATGTGTATTTACCTCGATGATCCCAGAGAATGTAAGCTTCTTGAGGGCACAGACTATTATTTGTTTTGTCTTCGTACCAATAAGGAGCTTGTTGCAGACTTGCACTTATAAATATTTAATGAAAATGTGGAGTAGTAAATTAGAATGAATTGAATTGAAATGGTTATTCCTGTTGGTAATCATAAATCTCAGCCACCAACATTCATCCAGTTTATGATAAAACAATAAATGTACTTTCTCCAGTTCCTCAGCAATTCTCTTACTAGTTTATGATATAATATTATTCAAGGGAAGTTAAATAGAAGCATTTAAATATCAGTACTATAAATGCTGGAGAAAAGGTATATAGACACACTAAAACTTGACTGCAGTCCCGAGCCTTTGATTTCATTTGTTCAATAAATGGGAATCTCTACTTTACTTTTTTTTTTTAACTCTTTTACACCAAGATGGAAGATGTATTCAACAAAGGCACTTCAGCCAGGTCCCCACTGGTAGTTAAGATGCATTCAGGATAATAGTTATCCACTAGTCTCTGAAATAGCCGAGTAATTCAGAACTCAACATCAGCTCCTAGCATCAATGAATTGTTTTACATCCATGTGCAGAGTAAGAACCATAAATAGCTATAATATAAGCACATGTAGATATTGATTATGTATGGTTTACTTTTCCACTAAAGTCCTATTCCAATCCAATGGGACAAAATATTTTAACATCTCGGAAAATCTTCAATCACAATTCACCATCATTTTCCTGACTTTCCTTCATTGTGACTTAGGTATGAGACTTGAATCTCAAAGCTATGCCAATGGAAGATGAACACTGGCAATTTCTCAAATTGAGAAGGCTCTGAACACCGGTCTAGCAATGGATGATGTATCTCTAATCTGAAGACTTCCCCCCAGTCAGTTAGGAGATGCCTCCATACCCAAAAGGCTGGAAAATAGGTGACTAATGGAAGTGAGGCTGGGCACAGAAATGTATGTTAGCCATATATTAAGACATGGAAAAGCTGTGATCTGCATGGGTTGGAGGAGCCTCCACACTGATGAAGGAGGAGATCTTTTGAAATACTGGAGTACATATAATTCTTACAGTTGTGTATAATAATAATAATAATATATCTAATATAATAATAATAATAATAACATAGTGTTTTAAGCTTTGTATATCACTATACATAGGCTGCCTCAGTTGAGATAATCCTTAGAAGCTACTTTTATCCCCATTTCACAGATGATGAAACTGAGGCAGAGAGGTTAAGCAATTTTCCCAGCATCCAATACCTAATAAATGTCTGAGACAGGATTTAAAGCTGGGTTCTTGACTCCAGGTCCAGCATTCTATCCACTCTATCACCTAGCTGCCTCTGTGTTAGCCAAGTAGCTTGGATGGTAGCTCTCTTGGCCCAAGATGTCTGTCCCATGTAAAATTCTAATCACAATCTCTCTTGGTTCTCATGCCCAGTAATGATAGTTAACATTTACACATCACTCTCATGTTTTTGAAGTGCTTCAATTATATCATCTTCCTTGATCATCACAACAGCCGCGTGAGGCAAATGCTACTATTATCATCCCCATTTTACAGATGCAGAAACTGAGTCTCAGAGGAGTAAAGTAACTTGCCTAAGGTCCTATAGCTAGTATTTGACTAAGGTGAGGTTTGAACCCAGACCTTCCTGACTTTATGGCCAGTGCTCTCTCTCCCACATAATACTGCCTCTCAAGAAATGGACTCAAAGAGAGTAATTCTCTGTTGGTCTTCTTGTTTATTGACTTTATGTCAAGGATGCATCCAATCCAAGTTTGGGCACCCCGCCTTCCAATAGATTAGACACAGACGATGATGGACGGCAATGCAGATATAGCAACTGTGGCTACAAGTGAGATCAAAGAGGCAACAAGAATGGGGTTGTCATGATTTCACTCAACTTTGTGATATTCTATTGCCTTGAAAATCAATTTTCCTTCTTTTTAAAAAAAAATGAAGAATAGAGATTGGACCTATAATTTCATTTCCCAGGTGAAGAAACCCCATATGCCAATTGAAGGTTGGCATCACCTCTGTAATTGATGTTGTTACAGAATAGGCTAGAATTGTGACAAGTTATGTGACTTGTCCAGGGTCACATAGCCAGAATGTGTCAGAGGAGAGATCTGAACCCAAAATTTCGTGATTCAAGGCCAACTCTCTGTCCACCCATCTTCATTTCTAAATATAACTCTCCCCTCTCCTACCCATCAACCTAACTGTTGTAACAAAGATTTAAAAAGGGAAACATGCAAAACCAACCAGCACATTAAGCACATCTGACAGTATCATATGCAATATTTTATACTGACAGTCCTTCATCTCTGCAAAAAAGGAGAGGAAAATCATGTATATCTTCAAAGAGCAGAATCTGTCTCCAAAAAGCTCAAATCAGCTCCCTATGCCACAAAGCCTCATGGGATTTTCACTGTCCAGAAAGTACCAGAAATAAAAGGGAAAGCTGGGGTGGCTAGGTGGTGCAGTGAATAGAGCACTAGCCCTGGAGTCAGGAGGACCTGAGTTCAAATCCGACCTCAGACACTTAACAGAAAAAACTAGCCATGTGACCTTGGGCAAGTCACTAAATCCCAATTGCCCTGCCTTCTCCCCTCCAAAAAAGTAAAAAATAAAATAAAAGGGAAAACTCCAAGCATGGCATAGAACTTTGCCCCAGCAAAGGACCTAGTTTACCATCAAAGGGAAGACTGCTCCCTGACAGATGAACACCTTTAAACTGTAACCCAATAAAAGAATTAACACTCCCAACATGTAATCAGTACAGCGAGCAGAGAATGTCAACACCACAGAGGCAGAATGAACAGCTGGCATGGAAGGTGAGAAGCTGCCAGACGGTCAAAATAGCAGCCCAGGCCCACTGAGCCAGACGGCCCCTTCCTGCTCCTAAAATTTCTCATACCACAGAGGCCTGGAATTAATGCATAATAAAAAGGAGAATCAATAGTCCTGAAACTGTAAAAGGCCTGGGATGCTTCTAGGATGAAAGAACTGAAAAGTTCCAAAGGAAAGAATACATGGGAAAGTATTTTGACTGTCAGGAACATGGCCACTGGCTAAGGACGCCTGGTGCGTGTGTCCTAGGGCAAGACATCCAGGGAGATGGAAGGGAACATTTGAACATTTTTCATGGTCTTTTTTTTTTTTAACAAATTCACATTTTTAATGATATGAAATTCCTATCTTCGTACACAGAGATATTTATTTTGTGATATCAAATCACATGTGGGAAAGCTCAAAGCCTCTAGTGGACAGTTACACCCTTGTGAGAATGCACCAATGAAGGAAAACAGACTTTACAAAGAATTCCCTCTCCTCAACTCTCTCTCTCTCTCTCTCTCTCTCTCTCTCTCTCTCTTTCTCTTGCCCTCTCTCTCACTCACTCTCTGTGTCTCTCTCTCTGTCTCTGTCTCTCTCTGTCTCTCTCTGTCTGTCTCTCTGTCTCTCTCTGTCTCTCTGTCTGTCTCTCTCTCTCCCCTTCAAATTCTGCTCTGTTGTGATTCTATGCATGTATAAGTAATAATGGTTTTGTTTTGCTTTAACAGCTTACTCTAAAGGGAAACTAAGTAAAGTCATTGGAATTGGTGGCCCCCACGATTCCTTCCAGATCTACTCTTTCAAGAAGTCAAATTGTGCTCCTGCTCTTTTGGGGGGGGGGGGGATGGGTGTCAAAATTCGCAAATCTAACCTTATCCTTGGTCAACTTCTTCCCAACTGACCTGCATCTAAGGTTCTACCCTGTCTAGGAGCTAAGCAAAACAACTCCCTATGACACAATATAATACCTAATATCTGTTTCCTTTTCAGAATGTTGGTCCTCTAAGCAACCTCTCTCTACCTTCACAAAATGTGTCATCTGGGCAATTCTTTTTTAGCCCTCCAGGCAGGGTTCACATGATTCTAGTAGACTCAACATTACTCTTTGAAAAGCATTTATTTTTCCATGGCAAAGATCCTTTGAACATTAGAGGACAAACTCCATGGGTTCATGAAATAGAAAAAGATACACTCCAGCATGGCCCATCTGATAATAAAAATAATTTAAAATCTGTCATCGTGATGAAAACAGGAAGACAGACAAATAAAAGTATAGAATTATCATTTAGAAAAAAGTTATCCTCCATCCTTTCAAAAAGGAAACACTAATTGTAGCATATTTGTAAAAAATACATCGTAGAATAGCAGATTCACACAATTTACTTTCTTATTGTCATTCAACGTCATTGGCACCATGAATGCAATGAAATCTGGGGCTTCATTTGCCTTCGAGTCCCAGGGCTTTCAGATCTCCACAATACTTTTTTTCCCACCTTTATTTCCTGTGAACATAAGGATACATCACCCTGCCATCAATATGTCTCCCCGAGACTGGAATGAAAGCCCAGAACCCCAATGGCCAAGCATAGAACTGGCTCCAAACAATGGCCATCAGAGAGAGGACCACAACAAAGCAACTGTGCTAAGATGGGACTTTACATTGAATTACATTTGCATTAATTTGTTTCCTAAATCGTTTCAGAGAACTTGGGGGGAGAAAAGACTGGGCTCTTTTTGTTGAGTGGTTTTAGAAATATCAAATGTTTTGGGTCAATCAGCTTTCCCCTCTTGTACATAGAATGAAAGCACAGTTTTGTTTGGGCATCTCTTTGACATGGTCTCAGGCAGCTTACGAGGCCTGTTTTCATTGCTTGTACTGTCCATACACCCCCAGCCTCTTTATAATGAATGGCGATGAGGGAGGCCCATGCTGCTTTTCCAACTCTTCCCCTCACCCAGTTCAGAGTCCTCGTCATTTCCCACCCAGCACCCCATCTGTAAAATGGAGAGTTTGTAATACCTGTCTCCAAATAGGAAAAGCTCTAAAAACACAGGGCATCTTTCTGCTCCTGCTTCCTTGACATTTGAAAAGTTAACAGAATTGATGAGGGACCTGAATCAAGGTGTGGTTTCATCTTCAAACTGAAATTTGTCACCACAAAAATGATCTAAGCAATCACATCACCCACGCCTCCCCCTAAGTCTAGCCTTCTTTCTCCTCTAGTTATTCTTGTATGACTTTAAAATACTTTTTAAAAAAATATTTCAGAGAACATTAATTTCATGGATAAATGAAATTTACCAATGCAGGCTACTGTCATGAGCTCTTGTCCTTTTTGGCATAGTGTCCCATTCGCATTAGCCAAAGGAATTCCAGACTTCCCTATAGTTAATGAAAAAGAAACCTGGGTACAGTACTTAACTCAAAACCAAGTATGAAAGGAGTCAGTGACGTCTTGCAAACATAATTGTTGCTAGTTAACTGTAGCTCAAGTTAAAAGGCTTTCTCTGTCCAAAAGATCCTAAAAGTCAGGAGAAAATTTCTACTCTTAGTAGAAAGTGGCCTTGTAAAATTTTTATTTTAAAAATGTGAATTCCTATACAAACTTAAGCAAATGGTGTGGTAATGTGTTCCTCTTCTAAGACTCCTCAACCCCCATTGGAGGAAAAATTTAATCAGAAATAATTAAATTTAAATGCCTTATTAAAAGGAACGTGGTTGGTTTCCATTTTCATTTTCCAAAGGAATAAGAAGCCATAAAAATGTTTGGCAAAGTCATTTTCTTTCTGAACCCTGAGAAGATAGTCAGGAAGCCAAGATGAAAGATCCTCCTCTCAGGAGAACTGTTATACAACAAAGTATACTAAAAAGAACACATGAAAACACCCAAATGACTTTCTTCTATTCCTGTTTTACCATCTCATCACCTAGAAAAATCCTTTTAGAAAGGGCTTCACTTATTTGGTTTGTGGATCAAACAAAAGCATCCAAAGGTACACAGTCTGTCTGTCTCTGCTCTCTGTCTCTCTCTTGCTATCTCTCTCACTCTCTGTCTTTCTGTCTCACTTTATGTCTCTTAGTCTGTGTCTCTCCATCTCACTCTGTCTCTGTCTCTCTGTCTTTCTGTCTGTCTCTTTCTTTCTCTTTCTGTCTCTGTCTGTCTGTCTCTCTTTTCTGTCTCTCTTCTCTGTCTGTTACTCTCTCTCTTTCTGTCTCACTCTATGTCTCTATCTCTCAGTCTCTGTCTCTCTTTGCTCTCTGTCTCTGTCTCTCTGTCTTTCTGTCTGTCTCTGTCTCTCTGTCTCTCTCTGTCTCTCTCTGTCTCTCTCTGTCTCTGTCTCTCTCTCTCTGTCTCTCTCTGTCTCTCTCTCTCTCTGTCTCTGTCTCTCTCTCTCTCTCTCTCTCTCTCTCTCTCTCTCTGTCTCTCTCTCTTTCTCTCTCTGTCTCTCTCTCTCTGTCTCTCTCCCTCACTTAGTGTTAATCTTATCTTTTGACCATGACATTATAATCACATCCTTGGGGCAAGTGAAAAAAATTACAGAAGGGGCCTACATCTGTATGATGCTTTCAGGTTATAAAGTGCTTTCACATCTGTTACCTCATTGGAGTCTTACTCCAAAACTCATGAAGTCATAGAGACAGTAAGCTATAGAGAGAGGATTGAGCGCTGGGCTTGAAGTCTATAGGACCTGGGCGAGAATCTCTCCTCAGACATTGACACGCTGCATGGGCCTCTCTGAACTTCAGTTTCCTTATCCGTAAAATAGGCTCAATAATAATAATGTAGACCTCATTTGTGAGGCTCCAGTGCCATAAAAATGCTCAATTATTCCTTTTTTGATGAAGGAGGAAATAGGCCTTGGGAGAAGTTGTGGTTCATTAAGACCTCCCAGTGAGGATACGGCATATGCAGGACTCCAGCCTATTTCATAGGATCATCAGTTTACTGGTAGAAGGAATTTCAGAGGCCATCTAGTCCAATACTCTCATTTTACAGATGTGGAACTGGGGCCCACAGAAATGAAGTGAGTTGCCCAAGGTCACACAAGTAGGGGGTGGCTGAGATGGGATCTGAACCCACACCTTCTCCCTCCCAATTCTACATTCTTTCTGATATGTTACTCTGCGTCTCCAATAAATCTCCAATATGAGACCAGTGCCCTGTGCTGTAAGGCCAATATATTCAAAAACTGTCTCTCCAGATGTGCTTTGCATGGCTTATGTAAATACCTCTGCTAAAATATTTCATTCAGGTGTTTTCTTTACCAAATACTTTATGGCTGAAAACGTGTGTGGTTTCCCCCCAAAAACGGGACGATGTGTCCCGTGATTCGGTCAGGCTGCTCCGGTGACACTCATGTGGCAGCATCACTGAGCCCCATCAGACCAAGGGCCAGACAAATGCTCTGGGCAGCTGGGGGTCTATGGGTTTATGGAGCAGAGTTCTTCTCCTGTAGCCAAAAAGAAAAACAAACATCTTCCAAAGAAAACGGAGGCGAATGCCAAAATATCTCATCAGCTCCCATGAATAATCCTTCTTTAACACTAATCACGAGACTCTGTGAGTCACAGAG
Source organism: Pseudochirops cupreus (assembly GCA_028627135.1). Classification (NCBI taxonomy): domain Eukaryota; kingdom Metazoa; phylum Chordata; class Mammalia; order Diprotodontia; family Pseudocheiridae; genus Pseudochirops; species Pseudochirops cupreus. Next base: position 25,119,635 of record CM053580.1, read on the forward strand.
GACCAAGAGAAATTAACATTTGCTAAGAGTGTGAAGAACATTAGCAGCATCGCGATCTGGGCCATGTTCGGTGCCCGAAAAGTGGGGAAATACATCTAAGTTCAGTCCTGTGCAAGGGAGCTCGCTAACGCTTCCCCAGAACAGTGCACCCAAGTTTCTGTGGGAGAAGGCCAGAAACAAGGCTGAAAAGATTCCTCCCATCTTTCTATCACCGTCCATTTCGGACTCTATCACCCGTCCACAGACCTCAGAGCAAGGTATAGTATTTTATTGTTGTGAAGAAATCACTTTAGCTTTAATAACTGTCTTGATTTACCCTACTGTGATTTGGAAGGTTCTGAAAAAAAGAGGGGCATGTTCCCCCTTCTCAAACCTCTCTTTGCCAGACCATAGATGCAGAGAGAAATGAGTGGGGCTTTGGATGGTTGGCTCAGAGTTGTAATGGCCAAGTGATCTCAGTTTAATTGAATTTAGCCTATATGATGCCAGGATTGAAATAAATTATCTCTTTGTATCCCTAGCACTTGGTAAACACTTGATCAACTAATCGTCAACTAATTGACTGGCTGGTACCTTTCAAGTTTATAACTGATAATCCTAAAAAGATAGAATTTCCTAATATTATATCGGGGATGGTTGTTTGTTTCTCATACAATCATTTGGTGGATTCCTGATTACACAGACAGTGTGTGATAGGCAAGCTTCAGGCTCAAGAGATGTAGGTCTGAATCCTCCTAACATATTCCCTTGGATGAGTCAATTCACTACTTGGTAACAGGAGGGTAATAATACTTGTACTTTCATTGTGGGTTGCTCTTATTGCAAGGAAAGAGTTTGATAAAACTTAGAGTGTTTGGGTAGATATCAGCTATTATTTCTGGAGTGTAAGCTTCATGAGGGCAGGTACTATATATTTCATCTAAACCATGTTTCCCAGAGCCTAGCTTGGCACTCCATATATAGCAGGCATGTAAATATTTCTCGCCTTGAATCTATTGGGTTGAACGTAACCCGTGGATATATTTATCAAAAATAACATTATCAAGACTATTAAGGGGAAAAAAACAGAGAGAATAGAGGGGAAAGGCCTACTATTCTTTCCAAGGCAATACAATATAGTATCTACAATGCTATGCTTGGAGGCCTTTGTTCAAAGTCCGGACACGGACACTGGCTTTGTGGCCCTGTCAACTGAACCTTCGTCTTCATTAAGAGTTATCAGTTAAGACCAATGAATGCCCTGAATCAAGAGCTCCAACGTCAGTGAAATCACAGATCCATACCACCACCACTCAAAAAAATCCTTTACAATCGAAGTAAAAATTTATCCTATTTTTAAAGTTACTTCCTAATAGACTCTAACAGAAAACATCCATGGATCTGTGGTCTAATTAGTTTGGGGACCCCGTCTATCACTGTCAATCACAAACTGTCATTCTCATTCTCTTGAATTCTTGTCGAGGTATTTTTTTAAAGAATCAACTCATAGGTGACTCACTAGAGATTTCCTCTAGCCACTTCAACTAATATCATTCATGCCTCTCATTCCATGTGTGTGTTTCTAGTCATATATGTTCCCAGTGATTAGTTTCATCCCACAAGCAAATCAGCATGGCCAGCAAGCCACAAACTACTTATGTCCAACAAGGTCATAAAGTGGTAGCATCTCTGGGGCCAAATGCTAGATGCCCTGATTTGCTCAGGCCAATACCCTTCCCACTCCTTCACCAAGATACCCAGACAGCTTAGTAGACACGACTTTTGCAGCGATGGAAAAATCTTGCAATTGTCAGATCAGCTGGACAAACACAGGCAACTAGGAACACTTTTAGAGAAAGAGCTCACTCACACCCTCCTGGACCTGTTCCCTGCCAAAAGTTGCAGAGTAGGAAGGGAGAGGCCACCAAGTTCTTAATACGGTAATGAAGAGAAAACTGAGTGGCAAAGCTATGATGAATCGCGTTTCTGGACATTAATTAATGGAGAGGCTTTGCTTGGATATCAGAAGAAAAAAAAGGAAAGTGGTGCAACTCATTTTCCCCAGGGAACTCAGTGCGAACCCTGAAAGGGAAGCAAACCATCAGGAGAAAGGAAATTCTTTCAGTCACTGGCATTAAATCAGGTCAGGGAATTCAGTTCAAGATACAGTGTATACATTTCCATCTTCCTCTTATACTAGATTTATTGAATGAAGGAGGTTAAAAAAAACATTAGATGTCATTTCTCCCAACTCTGTCATTTTTTAAGGGATAACACTGTGTCCAAGAATTGAAGTGACTTAGTTAAGATTGTGCTTTTCAGTGAAGCTGGGGACAACTTCCCCGCATCTCAGTTCAGAATTGATTTCACTCTTCCATTCTCAGAACCAACATTCCTTGACCATGTTCACTTTCAAAGAAATCTATGGCAGAATATGAAAGAGAGAGGGACAGGGACCAGACATGTGATTCTTGGGAAAAGGGACTCCCAGGTGAGGGAACTCCTCCCAGTGCAGGTCAGCATGTTCTCTTAGAGAATTGCCTAGAGCATGGAAAGGTTAAGTGATTGACCCATGGGGTCACAAGACCTGTCAGCATAAGAGGTGGTCCTTGAGCCCAAGTCTTTTTTGCCTTCAAGGCCAGATCTCTACACTGCCCCATGGTCCTCCAAGGCCTACCCAACCATGCCCTGTAAAATGTGATTATCTTCAGTTTAAATTGAGCAATTCACAACCTTCTGGAGCCTCAGTTCCCTCATCTGCAACATGAGGCATTTGGATGAGATGGTTTCTTAGGCTCCTTCCTACTCTAAATCTATGATGCAATGAAGATAGTTAGACAAGGCTATATCCTGGCTCACATTAGCATTGACTTAAACCAGCCATTTCGTTGGTGGTGACCATTCCCTGTAGATGGGCATCTGCTCTGTCATTTGTGATGTGGAGGAGCTTCCTGGGACACTGAGGCCAGGCCACACAGTCAGGCTGTGCCAAAGTGTTGGTCCTTGAACCCAGGGCTTCCTGAACCCAGGACCATCCCTCCACCCACTGCACCATGCTAACTCTCCACTGGCCCTGAACCAATAGCAGTGATTGTGAAAAACAAAATTGGAGAGTAGAAATCAGATACCTAGGTAAGCCACATGGCCTCAAAACTCTAGTTTTCTCATCTATAAGACAGGGATAATAATATTTTTATTTGAGGATACTTAGGACATAGACTTGTCATGAGGGTGAATAAAAGATGATGTATGTAAGGCACTTTTTATGGAAATGTCAGCTCTGGTTAGAGTAAGACTACAACCAACACAAGAGATGCTTTTATGACTAAAGCAGAGATCCTGCATCTTCTCTCCAGTTGTCCAGGGCTGTTCATCTAATCACTGATCTCATTTTGAGCTTTGACAAGGAATGGATGCCTTAAGAGTAGGAACTGTTTTTCATTTTTGTCTTTGTATCCTGAGCTTAGCCCAGTGCCTAGAATAGGGATGGGGTGGGACAGGAGGTTATGCTCCATTTGGAACTTGGTTCAGAATTGTCATGACATTCATCGCTCTTTAGTCTCCTCTTATCCATCTTGTCACTTGTGACTCCTTTACTGGATCAACAACCATATCACACTCCCTAATTGTGGATGGATCCCAAGACTCTATCCTGTGCCCTCCTCTCTCTAAACTCTCTTGATGACCTCATCAGACTCACAAGTCTAACAATCATCTCTGTCCTAATGACTCCTAGATATTCTCTTTCTCTCTCTCTTTCTCTCTTGGCTCTGTCTCTCTCTCCTCCTTTCAATCTACTTATACCTATAAATTTCTCTAAATATATGCATGTGTATGTGTGTATATATACTCCCATTTATACAAAATGTGTGTATACAGACGTATGTGCATATGCATGCATGTATGTATGTCTATGTTGTCTTTCTCTTGAATTCCATTTCTACATCTCTGACTGTGAATAGGGTTTTTCAAACTGGCCATGCCATAGACATCTCACACTCATCATATTCAAGATTTTACTCATTCCCACCACACACACCATTCCTCTTCCAGACTTCACTATACCCATCGATGATACTATCATTCTGCCAAATCTGATTATTTCTATTTCCACAAAGTCTTTCATACACATCACAATGCCTCCACTCACTCACACAATCCCCACCCAGGTTCCTGCATGTGAACTATTCGATAGCATATTGATTGGTTTCTCTGCCTAAAGTCTCTCCCCATTCCAATGCAGCCACCATCATAATTTTGCTAAAGCTCCACTCTAACCATGTCACTTTCTCTCTCCCTCTCTCTCTCTCTCTCTCTCTCTCTCTCTCTCTCTCTCTCTCTGTCTCTCTCTCTCTCTCTGTCTCTCTGTCTCTCTGTCTCTGTCTCTCTCTCTCTCTCTCTCTCTCTCACACACACACACACACACACACACATTCGGTAAACTACAATGACTCCTTATTATCTCTAGAATTAAATATAATCTCCCCTGGCATTTAAAGGACTTAAAACCTTTCCCTTTCCCACTTTTGTGTCTTTTCCCACCTGACTCCCCTCCAAGAACTCTTTAGTTCAGTACACTGGTTCTATAAGGTAGGTGCTATTATTATCCCTATTTGACAGATGAGGAAACTGAGGCTAAGAGAGGATAAGGGATGTGTGCAGGGTCATACAGTTATTCAGGTATTCCTAACTCCAAGTGTATTCACTGCATCACCTAGCTGTCTGGCCATCTAATTCAATTTTTTTATAGATAAGAAAGTTAAGACCCATGTAGATAGACTTGTCCAAAAACATACAGGTAGTAAGTTCAGACGTGGGACTTGAACCTGGAGCTGAGGCTTTTTATATGATTCTCCCAGTTTTCAGTGTTCTCTCCTTCTTGTAATAACTTTGTAATACTTTGCATATAGTTTGTGTATATTCACTTTGACCTCCCTGAAGGTAGGCACTGTTTCATTTTTGTCTTTGTATCTCCAGAACCAACCATATAACACACAGTAGGCCCTTTAAATAAAAGTTGGTTGAGTTAAACCAAGATGGAAAAAGGCTAATATATATATGACTGAATGTGATTTATATTTGCCCTAAGATATTTAAATGGTTTTTCAAAACTCTTGTGATTTGTCTAAGGCTCAAAGATGCCAAGAAATGTGCTTCTCTATCCCTGCCAGAATTAACAGTCAAAATGCCCAAGACTTCTGGTGAACCCATGACATTTCATCATCCTTCCAACCACCCTGAAGTTACTCCAACAACACGAAAGAAAAACTCACTTGTGGAGTGGTCTACCCATGACAGCATTGGCTCAAGAGGCTGCATTCTCAGCCTGACCTTGAAAGTAAAGTCAATGAGCACTTTTGAGGCTACCGAGGTGCAGGACCTCTGGTTCTTGTGCTTCAGAGACCACACTCCAGTTCTGAGCCTAGAAGTAGCATCTGTCCAGGAGAAGAGCCTTTCACCCTTAAACCCCGCATCTGATTTTATAGGGAAATGGTGGGAAGGGTTTCAAAGGTTTTGCTGAGCTGATGGACCATGCATCGCTCTGCCTCAACCATGACTTCCATAACAAGTTAGCGGTGAATCTCCAGCGAAGCTCAAAGACGTAGCTCCTGACCTGCTGCCCAGAGGGCCTTGAAGAATCTGTGTCATACAAGCCCCCACCGCCCCCATGGTGTGAATGAGGATAGCTGTTCATCTGGAGCGTATACAACATGGAACATGATGGCTGAACTTTCTGCATAAATAGAACAAATCTCTAAGCTCACAGAGCTGCCTTTATTTGACAAAGATTTCACCAAGCTTGGAGTCTCCTTGAATCTATTAGAAAGCCTTCCCTGAGTAAGGAAACAGACATAGTAAATGAACCATGACTCAGAAACCCCCATGTACCAGCAAATATCCTACAGATTCCAGAGACGTTTTTATGTTCTGTCTATTTTCCTGACCGACTCATTCTAACCATCTGATTCATTTATTTTTTGTTTAATGCTTTAACCAGTTTCTGTAGATTATTATAGTCAAACAAGTGGTTTCTTTCAGGGTTGGATTTTCCCCTCCCTGTCTCTGGAAGAGTTTCAGATTCAATGAAGGCAGGGCTCTGTTACATACTACAATAACACATGCTCCTGTATATTCATCTGAGCTACAATAAGAAAAGCCAGACCTAGAACAGATACCTTGACCTAAACAAGGAAATAAGAGAAAAATTACATCCTAGAGGGCACTTGCAGTCACAGTCCCTCTGAGCACACCACCCTCCCAAATAATCAGTTGGAATAAATTAAAATTTTCTAATAGAATGGGAGTCAAATTGTTGTAATGGATCTCACAGGACTGTCAGTTGTATACATACATCTACACTCTATCTACACTGACACAAAGCCAAAATAATTCATCATGTCAATTCCACCCTCGCCCATTATAACAACCAAAAGAAAGATGTATTACCTGTGCAATGGGCATGGTGTGTTGGCCCAAGCATACAGTTCAACCACAAAGTTGGTGCTGATCCAATCTCTAGACTCCGTTGCTTCTCTGAGAGATACTGACCACCCCCTAACTACAAGGAACAACACCCCCCAAGCAGTCTAGCTAAAAGACTCTACAATACCAGCTTAGATACTTAGGTGGATATGAATATCACTCCCAGTGATATAATCCATCAATTGTTAAACATTTATGAAGCACTTACTATGGGCTCAGTACTGTGCTAAGCATCTTTACAGATTATAACTCACCCATACCTACCCATCTTATGTGGCCCTTGTCCACATCCCCCCAGTAATTCCCCACAAAGAGATCTACCCAATGTCCTAGGGGCTGTTCACATTTTTTCTCCACATCCTGAGAACACCAGAGTACTAAAAGTATGTCATTTCTTGCTTATTAAGCAGTTCATTTTCTCTTTCATGCATAGGTTCCTTTGACAACAGCCTTTATGCCACCATTTCTTCACTGTTTCCTGTTTCCCATGCATTTCAGCCTACCTACCCTCCATATGTAGCTCTCCATTGCTCTCAGGGAGGCATTTATCTCTAATTAATTGGAGACCTTAATGTTCTATTAACCATAGCCATACAACAATATAATCCTGAAATTTCAACTCTAGAATACAATGCTGAAATTTTCCAAGTTTATTTACTCATCTTTTGCCATCCCAGATCTGTTTTATAATCTGCACTGGCTGTCAACCAACACGTTCTATAAGTAATATTCTGTAAGTGAGTCTTCAACATGTGGCAAAGGTAGGAGGCTAGGGAGAGGGAATGTGGTAGTTTCTACCATGTGGGGATTATATTCCCTGAGTATAAAGCAGAAGAATAGCAGAGAACAGTGGCTTAGTATATCATGAGGCATGTTCCTTAGTCTCCTAGCCTCAGGTGGTAGAAAAGGGAAGGTAGTCCAACGACTAAGGCTGTATTACTAAGTGGAATAGAAGAAATGATCAAGGACATGTAAGACCAGAAAAAAAACAAAAACAAAATCCTTAGCTTGGTATGTAAAGCCCTTGTTAATCTGACTTTCAGTCTAACTCACAAGACTTTTCCAGGCTTATTCCATATTATTCCTCTTTATCCACTCTTGATTCATGTCAAAAAGACCTCTTAGCTATTTCTCAAACTTGGCGTGCCATTTCCCATCACCATGCCTTTGTACTAGATATTCTCTGTGTCTAGGATTTTTTCCCTACTCACCTCTACTTCTTAGAATCCCAAGCCTCCTTTGAAGCAAAACCCGGGTGCCCCCTCACCAACAAACCAGACCTTACTGATCCCTCCAGGTCCTCTAGTGCTCTCCCCATCTGCCCAAGCTGCTTTGTACTAAGCTTAGTACACATTTTGAACTGATATGTCTGTTCATGTATTCTGTCCCTCCCTCCTCCCCCAACAAAACGTAAGCTCCTTGAGGGCAGGGCTTGTTTTGGTTTCGTCTTCAATGTCTAGCAGAGTGATGTGTGTAACATAAATCTGGAATTAAATTGAGAGAAATTATACCAATCGTGTAGCAAGAACCAAGAATAAAATATGGACAGACTGGGCATTGCGCTGGTATTCACAAAGTATTGAAAGACTTCTAACGTCTTAGTTGAATCTTTAACAGAAAGTCATAGGCAAGAATCACACAGCATAAGAAGGTATGCATGGGTTGGAACCTACACCAGACCAGAAACGCCCATGCTGGAGAGATCACAGAGCCATTAGAATAACACAGAATCCCAATCCAAGCCAAAATGAACCCACAAGTAGGACAGAACAGTGACACTCCAAGGAAAAAAAAATCACGGGAAGACAGGAATCTCTCTTTCTTGTGGATTAAATCACTTTGATGGTTGCATATTCCCTTTGGAAACCTTTCTTTAATTACTTTGCTGCTTATAGAAGCCTGAACCTTCAAAACATGGTGGAAAATTAATGTTCACCTTACGTGTTTCTCAATTCATTCAAGCTGAAAAGTATTTTTCACCTTTTGAAATGCCTCTGGTTTGAAGCAACGCACTAATAGCATGAACCATGTTAGAGACAGTTTGTGCACTCAGGAGTTTGGGAATTGCCGAAGTAAAAGGGCTAGAAGTGTAATTAGAGCTAATAGGAGATTAATTGAGCAGCATGTGGAACAGAGAGGATCATGGCACATAGTCATTTGAATCCCACCTCCCAAATTCAACCCACATGAGGCGGTGGATGGATGGATGGATGGTTCCTCCAGTGATACACTCATCACAATGCCAGGTACAAATTCACCTTCACACGGCATTCTGAGAAGCCCAAGGTACTCCATGTGTGATCAATCTCCTTTGCTCCTCACAGCAAACCTGTTAGACCGGTGCTATTCTTATTCCCATTCTATGAGTGATAAGACAGAAAGTCAGAGATGTTAAATCTCTGGGGTCTCACACTAGGATCTAAGACGGGATTTGAACCCAGGGTTTCCTGACTCTAGATCAAATACATCCTATAGCATATTCCCTCTTGATCAGCAGAAAGGGTTTCAGGTTACAAGCCAACCGATGAGTAGGTATTTTGTGGTTATCAATTAATTGAAGGTTATGGAGCACCCTTCTGTGTGCCAAATGCCGTGCTGGGTATCAGGAATAAGAAGACAAAAATGAGATAGTCCCTGCCCTCAAGGAGCTTACATGCCATTAGTTATTCAATCATCCATGTGTGTCATTATGACATAATGACTCTTGTATTTTGGCTGTGGTTGTGTTGCTTTTCTTTCTTTTGCAATTATCAAATAGTATTAAATCAAGGCCAACATGCCCATGGTTCTAGGTTCTGTTGTCTTTAGCAACCATGATTCTTTGACCCAGGACCTGAAAAAGTGAGGTATTCATAGAAGCCCTTATCCAATCATTCCTCTGCGTTACCCTAGAGAGGAGTATCTGTGCTTTCAGTACTCAGCCCAAGGACCATCTCCTACAGGAAGGCCTTCTGATTCCCCCCATTCCAGAGCTATGACCTCCTCCCACCCCACAAAAATAAATTACCATCTATTCATTTTTGTATTATCTGATCTATATATGTTTTGTCTCCCCTAATATCACAGAACTTCCGTGAGGGCAGGGACTAAGTTTTTATATTTGGATCTCCAGCTCCTGGCACTTAACAAATGCATATTGAATAAGTGAAGGGCCTTATGGTTATCCAGGACACCCTATCCATTTTGCAGATGGGAAAATGAAAGCCCAAAGCATTGTGTTTAAGTGATAAGAATGATGAAGAACCGGGAGTCAGGCAATCTGAATTCTAGTCCTAGCTTCAGTCCGACTGAAAGAGTATTCATTAAACATGTGCAAAGCAATGCTGTCCAGTATAGTGGGAAAAGCAGTGGTTTTTAGAGGACTTGGGTTTGATTCTGGTTCTCTTGGTTACTAACTGTACTATGATGTCTCCCTGAGACTTTATTTTCTCATCTAGAAAATGGGCAGATTGGTCTGATTGATATACCCAATGTCTCTTCCACCTCTGTAATTATGGTCTGAAGATTGGGAAGTTTGGCCTTAAACTAGGTAGATCACCCCAAGTGAGTCACGAATGAGATTCAATTCAAAAAACACCTAAGTTATGACCTGCCTTTGTACAGAAGGCACAGTGTTCTCTGGGTTACCATTTCGTCTTTTGTAAAGTGAGGGAAGAAAGGATTCTTGCTCTTAGAAAGGTTCAGGTAGGTGGTCTATGACGTGCCTTCTAGCTTTGAGATCCTATGTTCATTTAAGTAAGTGGTCTCCAATGTCCTTCTCATTCTAATGTTGAAATTCCTTTACAGTATTGAAACACCAAGATCTACCACTAGAAAGGACCTCAGAGGACCAACACTCTCCCTTTACATATAAGGAAACTAAGGCCCAGACGAAGTGCTTAGCCAAGGTCACACAGATAGTAAGTGTAAAAAGCAGGATTGGAACCCAGCTCTCTTTCCACTGCATCAAAATGGCTCCTCACCTACCAACTCAATAGCCAAGCCAGACTAGGACCCAAGTCTTCTGAATCCCAATCCTAGGTTTTGGCCACTAGCCAGTTGCTCCCCTATCGCTTGGATGAACAGAGAGCATTCTTTCTTCATTTAAGCAGATCTGTGCCATTAAAAGTTTCAAAGAAAGCGGTGTCTCACAGACTGCCCACAAGTATTTACTCACTGGTCAAGTCTTTGTTAGAATAAGATAGAACCTGCTTAAGAATTCCGAGGAGTTCAGTTCCCTCACAGACTGTACACAAAAGCAGGGCTGAGGCTGGACTCTGCAGAGCACACAAGGAAGACAGCCCAGTGGACATCAAAAGGATTCTGTTGAACTTGCCAAATTACAATAATGACTTCTCAGTACTGATTTGAGTTTACCCAGCTAGGAGTGAAATGCCCCAACTTCCTGAAAAGGAGATAGATTAGCCAAAGAGGTTTCTATTAGAAGGAAAAGCAATAGCCCGGCAACATCAAAGGAGGCAGTTTGGGGACTGAAGCCATCACTGTCCCCCTTACCACACCTTGACTGGCTTCTGGAACACCGCGCCCCAGCTCCCAGGGCAAGGTGACATAGGAAAGACAATCAGAGAGGGAAAGAGAGCAAGGGAAAGGGACTTTGGAATCCTTGCCTGAGACTGAGATGGAAGTGAGATGAGATAAAAGTATACACCTATTATTTTTTGTTTGTAAAATGCTCATGACCTCTGCCATAGCTATTTCTCAAGATAAAGGATGACAGTTTAACTTTGTAGAGCAGGTAACTCACACGAGGGGTTTGGGTGTCAACAAACAGACCTGGGTAGTGGAGGAGCAGTGAGGGAAGCCAGGTCCTAGTCCGAGGTCTGCAGCAACTCTCTGATCCAATCTGAAAAAGTAATTTCTCCTACTAAACCTCAGTTTCCTTATCTGTAAAATGAAAGGGCTGGGCCTGATGATCTCTGAGGTCCCCTCAGCCCTGACATTCTATATTCTTCCCTCTCTAAGGTCCCTTCCAGTACACTAACGATCTACCTTCTAACAGAGCATCATCTAACAGTCCACATTCAAGGCCCTTTCCAGCTCTGACAGTCCCCATGCTAATGGTCACCATTCCATCAGTCAATCTTCTAACATTCCTTCCCAATATGACACCCTATGTTCTAACATTGACTTCTAAGGCCCCTTCCAACTATATCATTCTATGTCCCAACAGTCTGTGTTACAAGGTCCCTGCCGACTATCCTATGCTCTAACACTGTATGTTCAACCATTTCATTTTAGACAATTCTGTGTTCTAAGACGCTCTTGTTTAAAGTTCCTTCAGCTCTGCCATTCTATGCTCTGACCATCTGATAGTCTATGTTCTAAGGCCTCTTTCAGCTCTTCTACCTTTCTGCGCTCTAAGGGTAGGTTCTAACAGTCTTCATGCTAAGGTTTCTTTCAGCTCTGAAAATTTATGCTCTAACATTCAATATTCAATAATTTTCTGTTATCAAATTCTACTTTCTTCTACCAGTCAATGTGCTATGGTCCTGTGCAGCCTTTCTAATAGTCTATGTTCTAAGGGCCATACTTTCTAACAGTCTGCATTCTAAGGGCCCTCCTTTCTAACAGTCTACGTTCTATGGGCCCTCCTTTCTAACAATCTACATTCTAAGGGCCCTCCTTTGTAATAGTCTATGTTCTAAGGGCCCTCTAAGCTCTGACAATTCACAGTTCTAAGGGCCCTCTTTCTAAAAGTCTGTGTTCTAAGGGCCCTTCTTTCTAACAGTCTACGTTCTATGGGCCCTCCTTTCTAACAATCTACATTCTAAGGGCCCTCCTTTGTAATAGTCTATGTTCTAAGGGTCCTCTCAGCTCTGACAGTTCACAGTTCTAAGGGCCCTCCTTCCTATCAGTCTATGTTCTAAGGGCCCTCTAAGCTCTGACAATTCACAGTTCTAAGAGCCCTCCTTTCTAACAGTCTGTGTTCTAAGGGCCCTCCTTTCTAACGGTCCATGTTCTAAGGGCTCTCCTTTCTAACAGTCCACGTTCTGAGGGCCCTCCTTTCTGACAGTCTATGTCCTAAGGGCCCTCCTTTCTATCAGTCTATGTTCTAAGGGCCCTCTCAGCTCTGACAATTCACAGTTCTAGGTCTCTCCTTTTCTAAAGTCTGTAGACTCTGATTTATTGCATCAGGCAATGTGTCACAAGGGAAGCTTTCTTTACACAACAAGTACATACACATAAAACAGATGACCAATTCTCATAACCTACCAATATGGGGGGAGTGGCCTTGAAGACAATCAAATTGGTTATTTTAGTTGACTAATTAATTCAGCGCAAAATTATAAAAATGCTAGCTGTGTACATGCACAGCCTCATGTATTTACAAGGATGCTCTGGAGAAGAACACTACTAACCTGAGAAGAGGGCTATGGAGACATCTGAGTTAGCCAGGACAAAGTCCGGAAGTGCCCGAGAGCTGAGAAGTGGCATCTAATCACCCATTTCCCAGCAAGGACTCCTGGATAAAGCAGTTACTTTCCATCATAAAGGAGGTCTCATTTTCATCCTCACTCACTCAAGGTAGGCTTCTTTAAGGAACAAAACTATCTCTGAGGTCACTACCAAGAACAGAGAAAGTAGATGTGGAGCAGAGAGACCCTTCCCACAGTGGCCAAAACAACTCAAGGTTGTCTCCAGCCAACCTTGGCCAATGGAAGGAATAAACATCAGAAGCAATGAGAAGTTCCCTCCTTCCAGAGTGCCTCTCATAAGGCCAGTAATCACAAAACATTAGTGTCCAAAGGCTCTTAGAGATTATCAAGTCCTACCCCACCATGTTAGAAATGAAGACACTGAAGGGAAAGGAAGTAACTTTCCTAAATCAAGAAGGTAGTCAAATAGCCAAGGCAGGCTCTGAATGCTTCAGATACAAACCCCACTGTGAGGTCAAGATATAAAGTGACCTGCCCAAGGCCACCCAAAGGGACATAGCCAGGAATTCAAACCAGCCCAAGGTTCTGCCGTCATGCTTTCAGCAATAGTGTGTCTTATTCTAACAGAGGTCAAAAGAAGACTCCAAGTCCAACAGTCTACCCACTACACCACTAGTTGTTTACAATAACTAATATTTATATAGTCCTTTAAGGTTTGTAAAGAGCTTTACATGTATTACGCCATTTGCTGTGAGGCATATGAGGGTATCATCCCCATTTTACAGATGAGAGCACTAAGGCTAAAGCATGTTAAGGGACTTGCCCAAGGTCATATAGTCAGACTTCCTGGCTCTAAGGCTAGCTCTCTCCACCACGATGGGATGTCTCTCATTCCCTGACACACAAATAGTTGTGGGCCTCTGGCCAAGTCACCACCTCTTCAAGCCTCAGTGTGCTCTGAATGTGAATCCCAGCTCTGACACCTGCCCACGCAAGTTCGAACCTCAGTCTCTCCATCTGTGAAACAGAAACAATACTTGCATCTCTTGCCTCACAGGAGATACTGCAGAGAAAGTCCTTTGTCAGTCTCAAAATGCTACATAAATCTGGGTCATTATGAGCTGGTTTAGACCAATAAAAATATTTATCAGGCCTCATATTTTGAAAATCTAAGACAAGTCTTCCCTGGGTCTGCTAGGGACGGGTGTCCAGGCGTCTATTTTCTCCATCCGCTGCGTTTGCCTAAGACTGGTCATTTGTTACCTGCTAGTTTCAATCGATTTCCTTTTGCCTTTGCTTCCCTTAGCCATGTGAGCAGAGAACAAATAGTACGATTTATATCGGCCATTTAGTACCAATCATTAGATAACAAGACCCTTTAGTGAAAGCATTTAGAGTCAAACAATACTTTAAACTTACCTTTGCTTCTATTTCCTCCTTTATTACACTAGGTTCAAAGTAAGGCCAAAAATGGTATCTCAAGGCCTATTTAGCCATCCAGGAGAAGGAATGCCGAGTCATTCTAAAGAAATCCCTCAGCTCCTGTAGATTTTTTATATGGTTTCAAACACAAGTTTCCAATAAAAATCCAGGGCCTTGTTCTTATCCCTGTCTCTTTTAGCCCCTGTCTTTGCCTGTTTGGGGCAATGAGTAATGAAAATGGGCCCCTCCAAGTAGAGTCTCTTTGCCATCCTGTGTTTGCTAAAGAAACAAGAAGGTAGGTCCCTTGTGACGCGCAGGCCTGGCCTACCCCCAGAGGGCAATGTGGCTTTTGTCTACTGAGCTGTGGAGGCCCTTTGAATTTTTTGTCCTCTACCACAGTGGAAGAGGTATGAAGGTGGCAGAAGGTACCTGCCAAACTGGAAACTGGGACAATTGCTGGGAATTTGTGCAGCTTTCCAATGGAGAAAATGTAGCCCTACTAAGTGTCTATGGTTCCATCTCTTCTAGATGTCCCAGATATTATAAACACAAGACTGGCATGCCCTATTGGCTCACAGTCACAGGAAGAAGGTGACAAACTGTCTGAACACAATTCCTCTGCTCTCTTTTCAAAAATCCGCTATATTTCAGAAATAAAAGACTTTAGAAAAAGCCAGGAGGAAATTAACCTAAGCCACTCACTCATATCTCTCCTGTTCTTAGCTAAATGGCACCAAGATACTACAGGCCTCAGTTTCCTCAAATGTAGACTGTGGGGGTTGGACTAGGTGAGCTTAAATAAGATCCCGTTTAAATCTAAACCATGATCCTATGAAATGTAAAATGTGTGGAGCCTGTGAACACCACACATGTAACCAGTAAGCCATAACAATAATTCCATTACTATAGCTCTCTGTGAGACAGATAGTGGAAGGATTTTTCCCATTCTTTGAATTAGAACTTTGGCCTCACAGTCACACAACTTTACAAAACACTTTCCTCCTAATGACCCTGTGGGAGGAGATAATGTATTATTCTCAAATTACAAGTGAGGAACTAAGGGGCAAAGTCACCCAGACTGTAGGAGATATAACCTGGATCTGACTCTAAGTCCAACATTCTTTCCTCTACATTATGCTCCCTTTCAGTAAAAGGAATGGAAAAGACCTATCCTCGATCCTTAAATGAGAGAGTTGAGGATTTCTCAGGAATGGTTAGGAGCATGTCATCGGACTGGATGGGAGAAATAAGAAAGAAGCTGCTTTCTGGCCACCACCATGGGAAGAAATGCTGAGCACCACTATCACAGAATAGCAATCTCATGTGCATGAAGGTCATACTGGAAACTAAAGCGAAATCACCACAGAAGCGGTATAGTGTCATAGGAAAACACAAACAACGCTAGTTCTAAGAACGAGGTTCAAATTTTGGGCCAAATTCGGGCCTCCTGAGCCTCATTTTCCTTATCTATGAAATGAGATATTAGAACCATCTATTGCTGGATGTCCCTTCCAAATCAAGGGTCTAATTCTACATTTCTAATGCTAAACACATCTCCCTAGAAGAGCACAACACCAGCAAGTATAGATGAACCCACGGGAAGATCTTCTCTCCTGAGCATTATTATCCTCAGTACCTTTTTGTTTGCAAATAAATTTCCCCGACCAATCGACGTGTCCCTGGGCCACTTTCCTGCCCTGCCTCACACAGCAGATGGAGGCTCCAGTTCACGTAAATTCACTTCCACGTCTGCCAACAGAAACAAAATGTGGACTGCAATTTTTTTCAGGTCACATACCAAATTCTAAAGTAATTTAGAAATTGTGCATTACCCACTGTCGGGGATTCCCTCAGTATGGAGAATCTCTGGCTTTGTTTCCTTTGTATAAATGCTCGAGGGGACCACAGCAATTTTTACTCTTTGAATTGTTTTTTTCATCTTAGCTGGCTTCCAATGGATAACTAAGGACATTCAACATTGTAGCAATATATATTCATATATATATATATATATATATATATATATATATATATATACAATATGATATATATATAATATAATATAATAAGGAAAGCATAAGGTATCCATCAATCTATATCACAAATTACCAGTAAGATTCTTTTTTCAGTCTTGCTTTGTTTTGGTCACTAGACAAAGCAATCACCATAACCAAAGTATACCGCCTCTACATGGATAGTAGTCTCATTGGTTTTTCAGCTATCTAATTTTTAGACAGCCAGGAAGACTCCATTTTCTTCTAACCACCAACATTCTAAGATTCTGATTTTTTTAAGGTCCATTAAATGGAGAGATCACTGTTACCCATCTCTTTGTGGGTAATAAGGTCCCAATGCACTGAACATCTTGCTATTGATTTTTAAAATGTATGCACAGTTGAGGTGACCCTACATCAAAGACCACAAACACAGCTAAGAGATAGGCAGTATCTTCTCAAGAAACCAAACATTCTTATAAACCGAGTTGAAAGAGAAAGGTGAAAGGCCACCTCTGATGGCCCTCTGTCCCAGGCCAAGGTTTTGTTTCAGTTGCAACTAAATGGGTCCTCTCATATCTAAAGGAATAAAAAGCCAGGTACATTCAGATTGTTTACAGTGTGATTAGTCCCCTTCATGAGCCAAAAAAAGTTCCTCTTGGGTTTCCCTGCCCTCTGCACTTGTCCAAGCCCTTTTATACATACATGCAGTATGTACTGAAGCTGTGTAAATTTGACATATTTTTCCTCTTCAATTAGAGTAAGATGTATACTTCGATGTGTGGGCCAAAGTTTATGAAGCAGTAAAAATCGGGTGAATGGAAGAGAAGCAGTCAGTGCATTGCCGACTATGCCAATTGCATCCAAACACTCCTCCTTTAATTTCTAGAGATGCTCCTTTGGTGAGTCTCCATCCAAATGCTTTTGAGTTAAATATAGTGGGACCCTTCATTTTGGATGGAAAATTACAATATCAGCCTTCCAATTGTTTATTTTTTTAAAAGTGTGTTTAGATTCCAGTCATCCTCCAAGTTGAAAAAACTACCGGATAATAACTTCATGGAGTCTTTACGTTTTCTTTAGAATAAATTCAAATCCTCTAAAAGAGTATAAGCTACCCTGAACTAGAACATAAAATGCACAGCCCAGGTTCGCCTATTTCTGTTGGCACATTCTGGGCGAAATAAGCATGCTTTAGAAGCCAAGAGATAGAAATGCATAATTCAGTTAGTTCTTTCTTATTTGTCCTTGGCATTAATGAAGAACAAATTAGCTACTCTCCTTGGGTGTCTACCAGAAATAATACTAACAAGTCAGACTCGGTAATATGTTCCTTTGTAGATAAGCACTGTGGAGAGGTAAAATAATGTCTTTTAAAAGTTTACTGTTTTCTTGTTCTAAGATGTAAATGATAGGGGAAGGACTGGGAGCCGATTCAGAAATATTTATTCCCTTAAGACAATAGCTTTTGGTCATGAGAAGAAAGAATCGGGGCCTATCAAAATGAAATAAAAACACAACAGATTTCTTTCCACTTGCAAAAACCAGTTCAAAAAAATAAACACACCTTCTCTCCATTCATGGTCTCACTAGATCAGCCTAAGAGTTCAGGTGGACTCATGCCTGAAATTACTCTAATAGCGTCCGTGAGGCAAATCTTTAAGGAAGGACATGGCATTTTAATTTGAGGTGATTCAATAAGTAAAACAATATACTTCATAAAAAGTTTGAGGTCCTACTTTTTTTGTTGCGAAATGATTCCAACCAACTTATTAATCTCCAGCGTGTTTCATCAACCTTTTATGATGTGTGACCAGGAGTTTTTCAAATTTAAACTTCATTATATCATTCTACAGTTATAAAAACCTGACCACTCTAATTCTTGTTTTTAACTACGCAATGAAGAGAAGAATGTATTCATTAGGGCCGTCCAATTTTCGAAGCCTGTGGTTTAACCACGGGGAAGGAAAAGAACGATACTGACATTAAGAATACCAAGTGAGCTTTAAAAAAAGACCCAAAGATTAATTTGGAAACAACACTATGTATTTCTATAATTAAATTAACTTGCCATTGTTTCATCTATTATGTAGATGGGGAAATAGCCCACAATGATTATCCTTTCCTCTGCCTAGGAAGGAGAGATGAACGAGGTTAAGCAGCAAAAAGTTGTTTCCTTCACTGTGGCTTCCTTAACTAGCTCCTGGGTAGAATTCATTAATTTTTATTAACAGGGAAAACATTTGTTCCCGTGACAATATTTGCATTGCCTGAATGATTTTCACCTCTGCCACAAGGTGTACGATCAGCTCATACATCACCCGATTACTTGGCGAGCCCAAAGACCCTCAGTCATTAGTGAGTGAATTAAAGATGATCTAAAGAGCTATTAATCACAGTGACAAAAACCTTAATGTTGCTGTGACCCCAGTGGAGCCTGGGGACTCAAAGGGAAGCAGAGGGAGAGAAAATGGAAACATATGTTTTCTCCAAAATAACCTACCTTAGGAGAACTGTCAAAGAGAGAAGCACATCAAACTAAGAAATTTTGCCATCACATGGCCCCTGGACTGAGGGGGTATTTTTCTTCCTGTGAGCCCCTCTTTCCTTGGAATGATGATCAATATAAACAATTAAGGCTAACATATATGTTATCTTTGTATCTCTAATCTATTTCAAGTTTCCTACTGGAAGACCAGTATTTCCCCTGCGTCGCATATCTCAGTAAAAAGCACAAAGGAAATAGTACTCCGTCTGCAAACTACATAAATCAAGGTTAAAAAAAAAAGGCAGAAAATCCCGGCAAAACAGCACTATTAACATTAATTCAACCAGGTATGATATTGCAATAATGGACAAAAACTGTAACATTATTAGGCATCCTGTTAGATGACAGCACTGAATCATTCCTGAATATATCTAGATGCATTCATACAGACATTTACAAGATTATAATGGCATCAACTCAACTGTTAATAACCTAGGCACTTGCAGGAATTCCAATTATCTTGCACAATATGTTGACAGAGGGAATGAAATGATCACTACTCATTATTTCTGCATGTAGCAAGACAAACTCAATCCTCTTGTACTTCTTGTAGATATGGGAGAAAAAAATCATCGATCAGGCAAATGTTTTCTAAATGCCAAGATAACTAGACAATTTGAAGGAGGGACAAGTGGGGGAGTGGAGGGAAATATACATTTATTTTGATATTATGTTCTGGGGGTAGATGGGGGCTGTTTCCTTGATTTCCTCCCTCTCTCCCCTTTTCATTTTAGTATCACATCATACAATCAGAAATTCTCTTTTTCACATATTTTCTAAGTATTCAAATGCCTACAATACTAAGCAGTTTCAGGAGTGATTTGCTTTAGGGGAAATTTTTTTTGGCTCTTAATTAAAGAACAATGGTAAAATTCCACCGAGTTTTCCATCAAAATACTTGCGGTCTTAGCTACATAACAAACTGCTTTCACTTTGGATCTCTGACTGCACTCTCACAACCCACGTAGTTTTGCGGTTTCTTACCTGCGATATTACTGATTCTATCTATCTGTTCTATCTAGATGGTTAAGTACTAAGTGAACAGGATGATGTCAGTGATGTAGCTTCTTTCTATCCTTCATATAATCTCACACTTACACATATAGTAAATGCTCAATGGCTGAATGTTGAATGAAGGAATTAATTAGTCATATATCCAAGTAACTACTTAAAGGATTGTTCTCTTCCAAAAACATTATAATATTAATATTGTAAAAATGAACAATTAATTTTGAGGACTTTTATAAACTGATAAAGAATGCAATGAGAAGAACCAGGAGAAGATTTAGAAATAGTTGCACTGTAAAAACAAAGGATTTCGAAAGCTGTGAGAGCCATGATCCACACAATGACCATTCATGATGATGAAATGTGGTATCCATTACAGAGAGGGGATGGATTTAGGGGGCAGAATGAGATATGTTTTTGTATACAACCATTGAAGGAATTCGTTCTGCTTTGCTACACATTTTTGTTTTGTTTTGTTTTTTCAACTGGGCAGGGACTTGAGAGCAAAATATATTGCTTTCATTTTTAATAGGAAGGTGAAGGAGTGCTACAGACGTGAAATGTTGGACGCATTTTCAGATGCGGTCTCTATACTATTAGTTTTACCGAACTGTCTTAGTCACAAAAGACTTCTTACAAAGTTGTGCTTATAGTAATCTATAAATGTTAGTGTAAAAACAAAACATCCATAAAACTTTTTTCAAAGTAACATTGGGAAGATTACGTCATACGCCCCCCCACTTCCAACAAAAAGTCAAAATAATTTTCCAATTTCTATTTATCCATCACATACACACAATGGGGAATTAGCCAAGGAAAAAATCATAAACCAAAAGATCTTCTCCAAACCCAAATGACTGGAAGGTATTGACACTTCCTGAGGCAAGAGCAGATAGCTTAGTTGAACTTCAATCATTGAAAGCCTCCAGTGGAGAACAGCTTTCAGCTAAGAAGCCATATTCTCAAGAGTGGTGGCACAATTAAGTCAAAGACCGTACTTTTTTGAATTACTCTCTTCAAAACTCATAATGAATTTTGTGCTCTATTTAGGGAAGAAAATGCTTCCCTGGGAATATTTAGTTCAATGGCCAAAGGCAACTTGAGAAAACTTAAGTCACATTCATTGGCCAAATAATAACACCTCTTTGCACAATCTTACAGATTCCAATTATACCTCCAAGCATCTAAAGGAACTGAACTTTGCAGAATGTTGGCCCAGAGGCCAGAAGTTTTGTCTATAATTTCAAAAAAGTGATCCTACCTCCATTCCAAGCTTTTTCCTTCCTCATCCTTCACACCACCAAAAAAAAATTGGGGGTAAAATAGATTCTTGAGTTATTGGGGGCAGGGGAAAGAATGAAAACACTGATTTATGAAGGGATCTGTTTCTATTTGGAGGCCTTTCTTTTATCCAGGAATGTACGGCTGGACAAACCTAAAGCATTATAATTTTAAATTTATGAGACTAGGAAAAATGTTTTCCTTGAATAACCAATTAGAGATTCCTTTCATAGCTCATCTCCATTGATGGTATTAACACAGTGCCTTGAACACAGCAGCACACAGCAGGCACTTAATAATATTTATTTATTAATAATTTATTTATTCTTAATAATATTAATATTATTAATATTTATTATCTCTTCCAAATTCCCTTGGACTCTATTTATCCATGTGCATCCTCTCCACATTTCTAGTCCTCCCTACCCTCACCCCTACCTACAATAAAATGTAAGAGAATATAAGCTCTTTGAGAATAAGAACAGTCTCATTTTTGTCTTTGTCCCCTCAAGACCTAGGACAGTCAATGCCCAGCACAGAATAGGCATTTAATACCCTCTTGTTGGAGTGAAATTCATTTCAGCTGAGCTTAATCTCAGAGGAAGACAGAGCATATTTGGTGATACAAACTGTCTTCTACCACCAAAATGGAAAGACCCACGAGAGAGATAGTTACGTGTCACTGAACCAGATATATTAAAACCATGCCAAGTCTATCAGCATAGCAACAGCAACGATAAGAACAACCAACCAACCAACCACAACAGCTAGGTTCTACATAGCCCTTTAAGGCTTGCAAAGTACATCACAAATGTTATCTCATTGTGTCATTGCAGCAACCCCGGGAGGTAGTGCTATGAGTAGCCCCATTTTACAGATGAGGAAACAGAGGTGAATGACTCACCCAGGGTCACACAGTTAGTAAATGTGGATTTAAAGCTAGATTTGAACTTAGGTCTTCCTGTCTCCAAGTCCAGTCCTCTTGTCACTGTATCACCAAACAAAGGGAATCTTATTTTTCAGATTACCCATTAAACCCCACATCTCGGTGCTCCAAGCTTCTGAAAGACTCAAATTAACACCAAATGGAGTCATATCAAAGTGAGAAGGGCTATTACTCATTATTCTGTCACCTTGTCCCAGTGTCAAAAACAACCTGAACCATTACGAAGATTCTAGTATACTTGGTCCAAAGGGAGAAAATGTTGAAAGAATCTGGCCTTTCGTTTCACAGTATCTATGATGTTAAAAGTCTACATTTCGAATCTGATGTGTAATTTGCTGTTAGATGCTTCACACATAGTAGGTTCTTTATAAATAATCATCAATAGGCACTTATTGTCTCCTATGGGCAAAGAAAGGAGCTCATTTAAAGAGAGACATTAAATCATTGCATAAGTCTCACGTTATTTCCAAATACAATAGGGCTGACTGTCTTAATGACATTTTGTTGAGCTACTCATTGAACTTTCTCTGGGTCTCAGTTTCCTCTTTTGGACTAACTGGCTTCTAGAGCCCCTTCCAGGTCCAAATACACCTTCTGATGCTCAAATCCTCTCCTTCTGGTTTTTCAGTTTTTCACAGCATGTCTTCCAAAAGGAACCTCAGAGAAGAGGGTTTGGGGGCTGTTGATTTTCATTTTTTGTTTTTAATGTAGGGGAAAGAAGAGACAGACATAGAAACAGGTCATAGGATGAAGGGAAAGTCTTCAAAGACAGCACCAGTCTTTGGATGGCTTCCCTCTGGTGATTTTTTGACAGCTGACCTCTGACCCAAAGGTCAGACAATCAGGCTGGCAGTTTTTCAATGCACATTGATAAGCATTGTACTAAGGATTCTATTTCAGGATGTTTGAGAAAACATGATTGCTCACAGGACACAATGAGTTCAGATTATTATCCCATTTGGAGGACCCGACTGTGCTTCAAATGCCCATATCCTCACTCAACCAATCCATACAATCCCCAGAAAACTGTAAACAACACCAAAGAGGAAAAAGTGTAGAAAACAGATGATGAATTAGGTCTTGGGCTTTTCCTATTGTTTTTACGATGGGAAATTGCTTTAGGGGACCTTGATATATATGTGGATCCTAAAAAGGGGACTCAATAGTTCCTTCAGTAAAACTAGCAGGGCTTTGTAAGAGCATGTGGGAGTCCCTACATAGAGCCACCACATCAGGAGAAGAAACTACACAAGATAGGTGTCTCTCATCCCCATTTTGAAAGAGGAAGATTTCCTTTCTTCTGACTGTCATTAATATATAACATTCTACTGTTATATTGTATTTACTTTGAAATTTTAAGAAAGCATATCTCCTACCATTTATGAAACATTTTCAAACAAGAATGGGAAGGGAAGGCAAATGAATTAACTTGAATTATTTTGTTTTGATTTTTCTAGGAGGAAGAACCCAGATCAATATGATAGCAGAGCTTTGCATTTAAAATCAGAGGACCTGGCTTAAAACCCGGGAACTACCATTTACTTGCTGCGCCATCCTGATCAAGTCACTTCATCCTTAGGAACCTCAGTTTCCTCACCTACAAAATGGGGCTGGATAAATCAACAAATATTCATTGAACACTTTTATGCCACTTACTGTGCCAGGTCCTGGGACTACAAACACAAAAATAAAAATCTTTGTTCTCAAGGAACTTACTTCTTCTCAAGGGAAATGACAGAAACAGAAATAAGCATATTAATATCTACAATGGGGCAGTTACATTGGGGTAATTATTGCAAGCCTCTAATAGAATATTTGTCAAGCATTTCTAACTTCAACAACTCTATATTAATCAATACACAAGCATTGGTTGAGCACCAGTTATGTTCCGGACATTGTGCTGGGCACAGGAGATACAAAGAAAAATACCAAACAGCCTCTGCCCTCCAGAGGCTTCCTTTCTGCCTAACTATGAGCTACCATTGTCATCATCATCATCATCACCATCAACATCATCTTTGTCATCATCTTTGCCACCACCACCACCACTATCACCATCATTGTCATCATCATCATCACCACCACCATCATCACCATCATCATCATCATCACCATCATCATCATCATCATTATCATCATCACCATCATCATCATCACCATCATCATCATCATCCTTTGCTCAAAACTAAAAAGTTGCCTCAAATTCACTATGGCAGAGACTATGGAATGAGTTTCAACCTACTCTCAAGTTCTCAACCATGCTGAAGCATCATGGTGTGTTAGATGGGAGGACTGGTCTTGGAAGAGGAAAGACTTGAGTTCAAATTCCACCTCAGACACTTAATAGCTGGGAGACCTTAGGTAAGTCACTTAACCTCCATCTGATTCTGTTCCCTCATCTCTAACATGAGGACATTATACTAAATGACTCTTAGCTCTCTTCAAGTTCCAAATCTTTGAGCCTCTGAGACTTATTTATATGAGGAAGAGAAAATAGACAGGATGTAGAAGGAGACTTATTTGTTATATAATCTTAAAACATAAGAGTATATATTATGCAAAGCTCAGGGGAGTAGGTTCTACATACCAACGCTGTTCTGTAAAATGGTAAAAGTGCTGTGGATTGACCTGAAATTAGTTTTCTGACTCCACTCTTACCTGGCTCAAAATAAGAGATATTTTTTTTAAATGTTTGGTACCAGATGCTTTTCTCCTTGAGTTTTCTTTTATATCTGTGGTGCTGTCAGTTTCTATTTTGCATTTAAAATGCAACTCAGGGAGCTTTTTATCTTCTGGACACATATTCTTAATAGGCAATAAATATGTGTGCATATATATATATACACACACACAAATATAAATACATCTATGTGTGTATAGACATATATGTGTATATATGTGTGTATATATATATATTGCAGACAATAAAGAGATACTGAAGTGGATGGACTTTTAGGTTTTCCAAATGATTAGCAAAGAACATTTTTGAAGTTACATTTCTTCTCCTGAATGCTAGGGGAGAGAGCTTGTGGTTCTTCTGTGGTGAGAAACTGCCTAGGAAGAGACAGCCTAGACAGTGGCCCTAGGCACAAAGGGAAGAAAGGACAATCAATGGGATCCTGATCAGAGACCCCATATGAGAGTTAGGGCCACTGCTAAAAGAACATACTGTTGCATCCCCCTTTTTCTCTAGGCACATTAACAATATCTAAAAAGCTACCACCAATAAGACTTTTTTAAAAAATAATTTTTGTTCAGGCATTTTTAGTCCTGAAACTAAGAGCTAAACACAGCTGATGGACATCATCAGCATATAAGATTGCTTTGTAGCTTTTGTATCTCTGTGCATTTCCTGTACTTGATTATAAGTTCCTGGAGGGCAGGGAATAGGTCTGTTTCATCTTTGTTTCTTTTACATGTCTTTGTATCTATTGCCCTATAAAAAACAAGGACCTGGGTTCCACCAAAATGACTTCGTATTTTCTTCATCTATACTAATGTGATCATGCTGTTCCTCTCAACAGAATATAAGCTCCTTGATGGCAGGGATATTCATTTCTGGTTTGTTGGGGGGGGGGGGGTTATCCCTGGAGCTTAGCAAAGTGCCTATCACATTAGGCATTTAACAAAACTTTTTGATTGATAGATTTTTTAAAGTTATTGAGTGCTGATCAAATAAACATCCAACAAAGCCTACGTTCCTCAAAGAGGTGAAAATTATACCTATTCCTTTTAGGTCTGTAAAGAGTTTATTTCCTGTAAATAAAAACAGAAGTAGAATCCAAGGGAGAGAGCCTATTTTGTCTACTTTGAAATCCACTGGGTTTTCATGGAAAGTCATAAATTCAAAGCAATCCAGGCAAGTGGAAATTAAATCCTTCTCCCACTGCCTTAAAGCATCTACTGTCCCTAAACCTGAGAAAGTGCTCCCAAGTTGAGGGGTTTGGTGATGAGAGGATGGGTAGCTGGAAGGAACAATATTCAGTCCCATACCTCTCACTCTCTCCAGGACATAGCTAACTGATATCTCACTCTACGTGAATGGCTCCATGATCTCGCTGGTATTAATGATACGGATTGCAACCAAGGTTTTCTTTCCTAAATGTATATAATTCTTGCCTGTGTCATCCCACAGATCATCCAAGAAGGGACTGTCCAAATTGTGTGGATCTTTCCTTCTAAGGCTTTTGACATTCCATGAATTCCAGTGGTGAACCCTCACTCTCTCTACATGACTCTTCCAATCATATATTTACTGAATAATGTTCTTCATACTCCATCTGCTCTTCAAGAACCAACCTAGCTAAGTGTCAAGAGGCTCATCACCACTGGGTAATTAACAAGAGGTCATCAATTATTTGGCCACAACAACCAATGAAGCAAAATCCTAACTTACAATCACTTCACTTAAAGTCCCTAAATTGAATTTTCCTGTTCTCCTACATTCTCTCTTCTCAAACTTTCACCTGTTTCAAATGCCCTTATGTCTGTGATTAACAGCAGTATTTCCCAGTCCCCTAAGCTTATAAATTTGGAAACATCTTTAATGAGTTTTTGTTCCAAAACCTTACCTCTCTGGGTTTATCAGATAGCAGATCATTGTGGTCATTTACTATAATGTAATTTGTACCTAATCTATTCTACTGATCCACCAACCTATTTCTTAGTCAGTACCAGTTTGTTTTAATTACTGCTTTATAATACAGTTTGAGATCTGGTATGGCTAGATCACCTTCTTTCACATTTTTTTCCATTGGTTCCTTTGATATCTTTGAGTTTTTGTTCTTTTGAAAGCATCTTTAACCCCATTCTTTTCTCCTCTCCTAAGACCCAGTTTGCCTTCAAATCTAGCTAGGTGAAACAGCTAGAGGCATCAGTTAGGTGTCACAGTAGACAGAGCTCTAGACCTGGATCAGAGAGACCTGAGTTCAAATCCACCCTCAGACACTTCCTAGCTATGTGACCCTGGTAAAGTCACTAAACCTCCATTTGCCTCAGTTTCCCTACCTGGAAGATGAGGATACACTTACCTCCCGAGGTTGTTATGAGGATGAAAAGAAATTCTGATAAAGTGTTTTGCAAACCTAAAAGCATTATATAAATGCTAGCAATTATTAACATTATTAAATCCTTTTTAAATTTCCCTCAAGGTATCATTTTGATCTTTCCACCCAAGCCCTCAAATCCTATAATGAATGCCATTTGGTTATTTCACCAAGTAAAGCTCCTGATATGGATAGGTCAAGATTGGTATTTCTTAGTCTTCTGTTTATATATATATATATATATATATATGTATTTTTGTTGGTGTTTTCCCTACAAAAACTGGCTCCCCACTGACCTTCAGATTATTTAGGGGAGGGACTTTTAACCTTTTTTGTGCCATGAACTCCTTTGTTAGTAGTCTGGTGAAACAATTGGAATCATATTTTTAAATGCATGAAATAAAATACATGGGATTACAAAGGAAACCAAAAGGTAGTGAACATATTATCTTTTTTTTTCCCATTCACATTCAAAGATGCCCTGAAGTCTATCCACAGATTGCAAAGGGATCCATAGGTCGAAGCTTAGGTACCCCAATATGGAGTACTAACTCCTTTACTGCCTTTTCATTCCCCCAAATAAAAGATCCCAAGATTCGAGATCTAGAGACAGGATGCTCAGAGGCCATCTAGTCCCGTCTCTTTACTTTACAGATGAGGAGAATTAGAACCAGTGACATTCAGTGACGTGCCCAAACTCACACAAAGATGAAGTTTCAGATATTGTCTTTCATGTGTGAAGAGAATACTATAATTCAGCTCCTCTATCAGAAGATGCCCTGCTTTGGGTGGGAAGAAATGGTGCTAAACCATAGCCACTCTCTAATAACAATAATAATGATGGTCATGGCATTTGTGTAGTTCCAAGCTCTGTGCTGATTACTTTACAAACATTATCTCATTTGATGCTCACAGCCACCTTAGGAGGTAGATACTATGGTCATTCCCATTTCACAGTGGAGGAGACTGGGACTAGAAGAAGTTAAATAACTTGCCCGAGGTGACACAGTTGTAAGTGTCTCAGACTGGATTTGAACTTAGATCTTCCTGAATCCAGGCCCGGGGCTTGATCCACTCTACCACCTACCTCCTCCCCATCAATTCAGGAGGAGATGGGTCAGGATTAGCAGTACAGTCTGTGGCTATAGGGCTGAAAGTTTTCCTGGGCTCCAATGAAGGGATAGAACTTCCATTAAGCTTAGCAACAGACTCCAACCAACCAATCTAGATAGAGATTAAGTTCTTAATTGGATCTTCTCTGTACCTGAGCAATAAGGGACCACTCCTAAAGTCTGGAGATGAAGGGCATCAAAGGTTATTTGTATACCTCATTGTTTTGTCTCTGGATGGATTAATTTCTCTGTTTGATATTTTAAAGTCCTTCCAAATCTGGCCCCAGACTGTACCTTTCCAGGTTTATTGCATAATACTTCTTTGCACACACTCTACCTGCCAACCCAAATGACCTGTTTGCTGTTCCACGTACACAAGATTCCACCTCCTGGTACCATGCAAAGACCTTGGGGAGCTCTCACTCCTAGAATGCACTTTCTCTGTGTCTCTACCTATTAGAATCCTGGGTTCCTTTGAATGCTTAGCTTAAGTGCCCCCAACTACATTAGACCTTTCCTGATCTTCCCAAGATGTGAGTCTACCACCATCTCTCTCAGAACTACCTTTGTGTTTTCTGTGTCTGTTTATTTTGCATTTACTTAGACATGTGATGTTGTTTCACTCAATGTAATCTAAGCCCCTTGAGGGCAGAAACCCTTTTGTGCCTTTGGAGCCCCATCACCTAGCCCTGAGCCTGAGATGTAGGAGCTCAGTGCTTATGGAATGGAACAGAGCCTAGCAGTAAGAGCAGATGAGCACAGGGACTACGATGTGAGTGGATAGAGCCACCACAAAGCAATTAGAAATGGATGTTGTGACATTCCAAAGAAAAGGTTGACCTGAAAGAAGAGAGATGAGGAAAGATCTCTGTAATCCCCCACACTCCCACCCCTTTGTGGAGCTAAGGGTGGAAGGAGGGGCAGTCCATGGATCTGGAACATGACTATAGTGTCAGACTTGGTTTGATCTTTTACTGAATCAATTTAACTGAATCTATTTTTTCTTATTCCTCTTTTCCTTTCTTTTAAAAAGAAATTATTTGATAGAAATGGCCTCTAGGAAGGATGGGGCCAGGGATGAAAGAGAAAGTCTAAAAAATGAAAAAAACCTTTTCACTAAAAAATCGTTTCTATAAATAAGTGTTTTATTTGATTGACTGATTAGCTCAAATAACTCCAAATGGGCTTCACAGAAGACAGAAACCACAAAGCAGAGGTGTTTTCAATGAGGTTCCATTGTTTACTGCTTACAGAATCAAGTCACATGGAGTAAGTGCCTCTTATGATGACTGGTATGACTGTTCCAATATGGCATTTCTCTCCTACATCAGCCCCATGATTCATTTCCAATCTGGCCAGCACCTACAGTGGAGAACTCACAGACACATGACACTTGCATACACTTCATTTAATCAGAAGGGCACAGCAGTCAATTTTCCCTTTCCTAACCAGATTGGACCCACCTATAATGCAATGCAGACATCTTTTGCAATTTGGTGAATTTCCTTCATAAAGATTCTATTTGACTTTGGATCTCTAAGAGCCCCTAAACCGATTGGTCCAGGGGCATTGTACATTGCTCTAGGAATACCACATCATGCTCTGAAAAGAAAAAGTTTTGCAAGCAATGCCAAGCGAAGTTCATTCTCAATAGGTAAAAAAAAAAAAAAGAAAAGAAAAGAAAAGAGAAAAATAAAGGGACTGAGACCCCAGTACAAATGAAGCATATCGTAGTAAATAGGAACTGTGTTCAGTGGCAGTCATGCACTCTAGCCGTTAAGCCTTAAGGTCTTAAAGGTACCAAGCAATGCATATGATAAATTCCTCAAAAACATCCCAGCCATAACATAGTTCTTGCTGATTGCTCATTTACCCATAATGCATGCTGTCATAGCAAAGCCTGACAAATGACAGAGAAAGCTCAGGTGATTTTTTACCCTGACTGCCAAGCCCCTCACCTTAGATTATTCATTTATTAGGGCAATCACTGAGGTCTGGGTACTTAATATTGTTTTCACCAAATATGAAAATGATCTACTTGCCTATTCTTTAGTTCCTCCTAGGGCAAGCAATTTATCATCAGCTCAGGATAAATGACTGCTTCATTATGGCCATAATTTATGAGGTGTTAGAAGTAAAGAGCCACACCTAGAGACTTAAAGCTTTAATATGGATTAAAATAAGATAATCAATCAAGCTCCTACAAATTTTCTCCTAGAATTATTTCTGGGCATGAAGGAGCTTAATATGTTTTAGAATGGAGGTCGTGTTGGCTCTCTCATTACCCAGCAACATAACAACAGGCCTGCTCCATCTGAGGCCGCCAGCAAATAGGAGATCCACCACCTTGCTGGTGGAAAATCAGGCCAAAATGAACTACCCCACTGGGATTCCCTGAAGCCCTTGTTATCCTCAGTGGTTCCAGCAGAAACCCAGCTAGCAGCTAGGCGATCTGGAAATATAATTTTGTGTCTCCTATTCTTAGTCTTTGCTGGCATTAACCCTGCAACAAAGAATTTACTCTTGAGAGAAAGATGATGTCTTCACAACAATGTCAACAATCTGACTCTCCTTCAATATTATCTGAGGAGGGCTTCTCATCTCATGCCTTGGACAGCAGCCCCTCCTAGCTGTGTCAAGGGACTAAAGAATATTTCCCACTAAAATAGAAGAAAAAAAGTCCACCCACTCCCCTGTTTCTGCTTTGTATCTTGATTGTATCACTCCCAGTTGGAGCCAAAACAAATATTATTTCTAAATGACACGTCAGACTCAAAACCCTAGCACCAGCCTATTTGGCTACGAACCTTTGAAGGCCGGACAGGAAGTACACTGCTTACTGCTTCAGACACATCCCGGCAGGAAGAAAAACCGGGACAATTGCAAGATAAACAGGCGAAGGCCAAAAGACGCTCAGGTGCAGATTTAAAACCTTCTGGAAGGCCTGACCATATTCCTAAAGCCCCGTGGCTTGCAGGTGAGACAAATGGCCCCCGCCTGCTTTCAGGCAAGTTTTGAATGATACCTCCAGCAAAGCACGGTGACTGGGAACTACTCAGCCTTGAAATTAACATCCCCAGGAAAAACCTTTTTCCTCCCTATACACAACAATCGCTTACATCTTCATGGCCAAGACAAAAAAAAGACAAAAGGAGGTAGCTAGAGAAGATAGTGAAAAAAGTCATGTTAAGAGACATTTGCTTATTTTTTAACGGAGAGAGGGCCCAGAGAAATCCCAGATGCCTATAATGGCTGGAGCTGATGGGGACAATCTCTGTACTTCCTGACAGATGTGCCCAGTTGAATGTCCCTCAGAAGAAAAACTGGGTCTTGGGCAAAGGCATTGATCCTCTGGGGGGTTGTTGTGTAGAAAAGCAAAGCCATTTTAGAGAAGAAACAAAATCTCTCTTCAAGCTCATGATGGCAACTTAGTACCCAACCCATATAATTGTAATCCAGGGCATGGCAAGCTATGATAGAAGGTGTTTCCACTTAACTGAAGTGTTTTTCCTACAATAAGATTTCCAGCAACAAAAAGCCTCTTGAATATCATTCACATGGGTTAAAGTTAAATTCCAAGCTAAGTCTTTGTTAGTGAAAGGACATTTTTCAACCCAGTCATCTTTCTCCACCCTTACATATAATTCACCATCAGCACTTGAACAGGGACAAAACAATTTAAGCTCTACTGCTCTTCTGTGACTATGTTCATGGGTTTTCTAGTCTCTGTGTGTTTGGGCTGAAACAGATATACATGCATCGAGGAGAAAGAGAGAGAGAGAGAGAGAGAGAGAGAGAGAGAGAGAGAGACAGAGAGAGAGAGACAGAGAGAGAGAGAGAGAGACACAGAGACAGACAGAGAGACAGAGAGACAAAGAGAGAGACAAAAACAGAGAGAGACAGAGAGACAGAGACAAAGAGACAGAGACGGGGCGGGGGGGTGGGGGGAAGGAAAAAGAGAACCCATGTGTATGAACAAACCCAGTTTAGACGGTTATGTAAAGAGAGAAGATTTCTAAATTATCCATTGTAATATACACATGAAGTGTTCAGTTTTATTTAAATCTTCCTTTAAAGGTAGCCCATGGGGTGAGAGGAATCTCTATAAAGCTAAGAAATTCATCTTGCAGAATATAATAAGTAGAAAGAATGAAAACTCATGTGAATAGGCCTCTGATGACTAAGGGAAAATGGAATTATAATCGGATCCCAACTTCTCTATCCACATGACCTTGACCAAGTCACTCTGGGCCTCAGTTTCCTGATCTGTAAAATGAGGGAGCCAGCCCAGATAATCAAAAGTCCTTTCCAGTTCTGTCTACGATAATGATGAGAACAGCAACTGTTGCTGATGATATGCTTTCATGTTGATAAAGCACCATGCAGAGCTTCACAACTACCCCATAAGATATGTATTACGGCTGTGTTTTACTGATGAGGAAACTGAGTCTCAGAGGGGTCAAGTGACACACCAACAGTAATACAACCAGTAAAATAGGATTTACTAGGGTCTGTAGACTCTGATTCTAGTGTTCCACGCACAAGCCAAGAATAAGAAGATTTAATATTGAACTATTAGTTGTTTTGGCCATTTTATTTAGGGGTTAAATACAAGATCAGCTTTTGTGCTCTCCCCATCCCATCCAGCCATGAAATTTTCCCACTTCCTTCTTATTCAACCCATTGAAAATAGGGAAGAGAAGAGGGAATAAGCATTTATAGAAGATGTACATAACAGACCCTAGGCCAAGTACTTTGCAAATATTATACCTCTGGGGAGGCTAGGTGGCACAGTGAATAGAGCACCGGCCCTGGAGTCAGGAGGACCTGAGTTCAAATCCAGCCTCAGACACTTGACACACTTACTAGCTGTGTGACTTTGGGCAAGTCACTTTAACCCCAGGTGCCCTCCAAAAAGAAAAAAAAAAACCAAATATTATCCCTCAGATACATGAATTTTTAAAAATATTTCTCGAATATGCCCATCTCCATATCGTTGTTACTGTTTGTTCATTTTGTTTATGACTGACTCTCTGTGAGTCCATTTGGGGTTTTCTTGGCAGAGATGCAGGAGTGGTTTGCCATTTCCTTCTCCGGCTCATTTTACAGTTGAGGAACTGAGGCAAGCGGGGTTAAGTGACTTGTCCAGAGTCACACAGTCCATCCTAGCCGATCTAGGAGTCAAATTGGGGTCCTCTTCTTTACTAAATAGGATA
The DNA here is from genome assembly GCA_028627135.1 of Pseudochirops cupreus. Lineage (NCBI taxonomy): Eukaryota > Metazoa > Chordata > Mammalia > Diprotodontia > Pseudocheiridae > Pseudochirops > Pseudochirops cupreus. Next base: position 25,153,046 of record CM053580.1, read on the forward strand.
CTGATCCGTTACTGTGTCATGAAGGTGACCCTGAAGACTATGTCCATGGAGCTCCAGCTCTGGTTGGTTCCCACTGAGCTTCAGGAGCCCCAACTTGTCAGGCAACAAACTGAGTGCCTCTGTTGGGTTCATTGATTCAGAGGGTTGGCTAACAGGTCATTTTTTTAATTCTACACACTATAGTACCGTCTCTAGTGGGTGAGATTACTAATCACTATTAAGATGATTTCTAATGCTATGTGGCATAAATTTCTGTCACCAAACAAACTTAAGTAATGGGAGATAACCAATTATAAGCAAATATAAAATAAAACTGCAAGTATGCAAATAAATATATAAATAAAATCAATAGAAAATATTTTAAATTTCTTTATGATTATTTTCCATAATAAATAAGAGCTGAGTACTATTATCCACTTAACAAACAAAAATTATTTCGTTGCAGGGAGATAACATATGTAAAGCTCTCCATCAACCTCAGAGAGCTATAGAAAGGTCAGCAATTATTATTGTTTTTATTAACTGAAAACTTTTAAGCACAGAGACAAACAAAATCCAGTTCCCTCCCTGCCCCGAGAATCTACTGTTTTCCCCAAAATGAAGTTTTCGGACCAGTCATTTATTCAGAGGGGGTGTTAACCCTGATCATGGCTGTAATATATGTGGTCCCCTCAGGCTGGCCTTTGAAAAAGAAGATGAAGAATCAATCAAGAAAAAGAAATTAGAAGAAATCAATGCTTCCAACAGGAAACTATCGATATTATTGGATTTCGTAGCAAACTGTTTTCCTTGTCAAGTGTTGTGCTCCAACACACAGTGCAGCCTTTTTCTGATTGGCTGGCAGAGAGCATGTTAGCGCACACTTCTGTGGGCCCAGATTACGGCCAGACAGCCCTTCCCTTTATCTCTTCTGCCCTCCATGACCACGCACGGGTGAATCAGAAGGCAGAGGTTAGATTCCTCTGCCCAGTTCCTTCCTTGCAGAACAAATCCGTTCCATGTGAGGTGCCCTACACTCACTCCCAAAGCTCCACCAGAGAGGACAGGTTCGTGACAGGTTCCTCCACTGGGTTAATCACTGACCACCCATCCCGAGTGATGCAAGAACAATGGAAACCTTCCTTCTCTGTCTTGACAGACCACTCCAGCTGGATCTTGATTTCTGTCTATTGGCAATCAACTTTTTGCAAATTCCACTTTTTTTCATGAGGAAAAAGACATCGTTCCAGATAGAGTCTTTTCTTAAGAGCAAAAATATGCGGGTCTTCCTCACACCCAGACCACCGCCACAGTCACTATGACCCCTTGCAAAAGGAGGCATACACTTTCACAGTGGCATTCGTCTTCCTAATGATCTTGAGCATAAATGGGCACACGTTTAAATATTAGGGTATGCTGACAAACCCTCCAAAAGCAAATAAATGTATTTCACCAGGCAGAAGCCATGCTATGCACAGAATAAACAGAAGCTGTTACCTTGCATGCAAACTGCTAAGTTACCAATTAGCTTCTTAAAACAATTGAAAGTCATGGAGAGCCCTCAATGCACAGAGGCGGTTAATTAATTAACATTAGATGTGATTAATAATGAGTCTCATTTAATAGTAAATATGTGCCTGCAAAGACTGTGAGACAGAACAAAAAAGCCTTCAGAGAGCCAAGCAGCTCTATTTATCCTGATTTTCCTCGGGATTTTAACATGTTCTGTGCAGGGCTGACAAATGGCCTATTAATTATCTAATGTTGTCTGACAACAACAGCTTGATAAAGATGTATGCTTTGGAATTGCAGGATGAAAACTACTGGAGAAGAGCCCCAGAGGGGCTTTGCTGTCCTAAAACTGGGCTCCTGGCCACAGTGACAAGCAAGACAAAGGCCTATCTCCTGCCACAAGCCTTCAAAGATAAAATATGGCTGGGCATTAGGGACATATTTTTTCCCCTTTCGGAAAACTGCTTCTGTAATATCTGATTAGGGAAAGGAGGAGTGGGTCTTTACTAAATTGGGGTTAAGGCATAATCAATATCATATATGGAGTGTCTTGCCTCTTCTGCATAAACACAAGCACTTCATATTATTAAGGGGACTGTAATGTTGGAGAAGCATATGGCAAGACACTGCAGCTCTTTCCACGCGTTTTTATTTCGAAGTTTATCTTCCAACCTGTTTGACAGCTGCTCCTAAGTGGTTTCACAGTGCCAAATTATTTTTATGATTGTTTGATGTTTTATTCTCCCATTTCAGTTAATGAGATAGGATCCCACAATGGTCATAACTCAGGACTGTCAGAAGTAAAAAGCATGCTTGTGGCAAGATAGCCTCATGGTAAATAAGGCTAAAAGCACTAGATAATAAAGGACTCTGGGAGAAGCGGCTACTGTGAGCAAGGAGCCAAACTTGTTTGGGTCAGCACTCTCCTTCAAAGGGACTGCTCCTGAGAGAAGGGGGGGACCCAATCACTGCTTTGGGGGATACGTCCTGCCCCCATCTCTTAGCCCCCCCCTACACACACACACACACACACACACACACACACACACACACACACCCTCCTTCCATTTGCCACTCAGCATCCCTTCCCTTGTAATGGCTCACATTGAATATGAGTTCCTGCAATGTCGGAAGGTCTGAAGATATGAAGTGCTCTATTCTAATTAAGGGGCTTGGAGATCATTTGTTGTGCTAGGAGAGTCATTTGTCATACACTGTAAGGGTGGAAAAAATAATTGTTCGACAAATAACCTTTAAGAAGCCAGAGGACCGCTCTCATAATTAAAATCGGGGGGGGGGGGGCCACGGGGGAGGTTGCTGAGAACTTTTTTATTTGGTTTTGAAATTTCTCTATCCCTCCCCCCCCCAAGAATTCTCTAGCCATTCATGAGCAAGAAGTAGCAACTTATTTTCAGGAAAGGAAAGTCTGGCTTAATTACACTTACAAATGCCTGGAGCCTTAACTCAGGAAGATTTTTACCTCAAAGCAAAGCAGATGGCCCAAGGAAAGGGGAGGGGGCTTCCTTATGTGAAGAGCCCTTAATAGGGATGTTTTGAAGAGACTTCAAGGTGGATTTATTCCCTCCCTCAACTTTAGACTTCCGTGCACGCTCTTAATAAAAAAAAAAACCACCTTTATTTTAAATATCACATGACAACCTCAGAGGGGAGAAATAAAAGATTCAGCAGCAACCCTATGGAATCTGCTGAAGAAAGGATTGGAAAAGTTTCTGCCCAAAATCTCCTCCACTTTCCCGAACTGTATTTCTTTCTTCTTATTCCCCATTTAAAATAATGGTCCTTCATAGACACGACAAAAATTCAAGTAATGGTAAGTCCCATAACTAATTATAAAGGCTGACATGTCTCATGTAGAAACAGTCCCCAATGAGCACCAAAGATTGGCCGCTTTATACATATTTAATGCCCTCCTGGAACCCGGTTTTCCTATCGCATTTGTCTTCTTTGTAATCAACCCAGTCTGTGTGGTGTCGTCGTGTCTGCACAAGCCTTAACTTACTACATCTATTCCAGGCTATGAAATGCTGAACATGACAGATCTCCATAAAGTGAATGGGACAATTAATTACCCAATCCGGGAGAAAGAAAAGAATGTTTCATGGGCAGGGAGTCCCGATAACATTGGCTCCAAATACCTCCAGTTAGAGAAAGAGAACATCAGGAAAAGACGAGTCTACATGGAGCTAATATGGTACCATCCAGGTAGTCACTTGGGAAGGTAGTATGGTCAATTTACAAGTAGCTCCAACCAACTCTTTCCGTGATTCTTGTATATTACTCTTCACATACTCCATGGTTCAACCAAAGTGTTCTCTATCCATATTTTCTCTGTCGTTAGACGGGCTGTATCCCATATATGGAGTGCTGTCCCTTCTCAATGCTGCCTCTTGCCTTCCCTAGCTCCCCAAAAGGGAGCTCAAGGGGACCACGCACTACAGAAGACCTTTCCTGAACTACTCTCCATATCTTAGCGCTCTGCCCCTCCCCTACTAAAACTGCTTTGCACATACAGTAGTGACTTATTTGTATTGTTTCCCCAGCCCAGTAGAATGTTAACTCTTCAGGGTCAGGGACCATTTCTTCCTGCTATCCCCAGCCCTTCAATCTGGAAGACTTATAAATACTTACTGAGTTGAATTGAATATCTTTGTATAAAATCTAGCAACCTTGAATTCCCTCTACAATCCAACTGAATTAACATTTATTAAGCACCTTCTATATTCAGAGTGCTTTGTCAAGTTCCAGGCATTCAAAGACCAAAAAGGAAAGTTACCTTCCCTCAAGTAGCTAATCGTCTATTGGGGTGCAGAGATAAGTAAACACAAAATAATTTTTAAATATAAGGAATATGCTAAACTAGGAGGCGGCAGGTGTTAGGACTCAATGCACAGTAGGTACCTAGTAAATGTGGATTAATGAATGAATGAATGAATGAATGAATGAACGAATGAACTAGGAGAGGGACAAGCTTGCTCTTCTTCTAGTTCACAAATCTCTCCTAAAGATGAGAAAATCATTTGTCTTTTTCCGTGGTGCCAACTCCCACCCATTCTTGAGTGTTCCTACACGAGATGTCAGATGTAAATGATACTTATGGCTAACATGTATACAGTGCTTTAAATTTTGCAAAGGACTCTGCGTGCTATCTCATGTGGTGCTTACAATAATCCTGTGAGGTAAGTTGCTATCATTACACCCATTTCACAGATAAGGAAACTGAGGCTGAGAGAGGTTAAATGAGACAAGATATGTAAAGAGCTTTGCAAGCCTCCAAGTGCTGTATAAATGCTAGCAGTTATTCCTAAGTGACTTGCCCAGATTCATATAGTGTATAAACATGTTAGTCAATATTTGAACTCAGGTCTTCCAGGATCTAAGTTCCCTATGCCACTAATACTGGCTAACATTTCTATAGACTGCTTAGGTTTATAGAGCAATTTTCATACGTGATCTCAGAGAACTGGACTCTTTAAGATGCAAAACACTCAGAGATCATTTCACAATCCCAGGTGATAGCAATCACCTTGGGAACCTTAAAGTTGGGTGAGGAAATTCATGGAACAATGCAGCCTGCCCAGCAGCACTTATGGAGGAAGGCCTATGAATAATGCTCAACCACAAGTCACAGAATCATAATAGGGGTGGTGAAAATAGCCACCCCCAGAGACCTTCCTTATCTGGCTCCCTGGTACCCAGCTGGGCTGCCCCTTCCTTCTCTTGTAACATATGTACTAGTTACAAAACTGGAAGAGGCCCAAGACCCCAAGGCTTGGGGAGCTTCAGGGAGGCCAAGACAGGAATCTGTGCCTTCTTCTCTTCCCCCAATTATATTATTTTGTTTTCACCTTGTATTATACTCACTACCAGGTAACAGTCTTTTTTTTTTGCGTATGCCTTTGAATTTAGACCATAGGTGGCAGGCACCAAAGATAAATTAGCCATATGATCATAGGGTTTAGAGCAACTTGGCTGCCTCCAACTCATTAAATCTATGAGGGCATTGTCTCTCCCCAATGCTAAAGTGATTTGTCCCAAGATTACAAGTCAGTAAGAAGAGAGTCAAGATTCAAACCCGGGTCTAATGATATGAAACCCTGTGATCTTTCCACTACATTGCCCATGGGAACACAGAAGCACAAATTCAGAGCTAGAAGCAACCAGGGAGGTTGTGTAGTTCAGATCCCTCATTTGACCCACAAAGAGCCAAGGTCCCAAGAAATTAAGTGGTTTGTAGAATAATAAGCAGAAGAGCTAAATCTAGGAGCATTCTCACTTCAAGTTAGTCCAACCCCTTTATGGATGAGGAAACCAAGACCCAGAAAAGTAAAGTACCTTCTCCTCTCAAAAGTAAAGGAGCAGATCCACAATTTGAACCCAAGACTCTTGACTCCAAATCCAGAATTTTTTCTGCATTGTCACTCATGACCTTTTCTAGCTCCCACTTTTTGCCGGTGGAAAAACCAAAGCCTTGAGAATCAAAACAGGTTACAGAACCCAGGACTGGCAGAGCCTGATTCTCAGAATCTCTCCTCTTCACACCGTGCTGTGATGTCCAACATCTTGTCCAACCCACCATCTTGGTTTTGAGCTCCCAGAAACCAGGGAATCTGACCTTGTTTTATAGAGCCAACATGCCTGATATAGTACTCCCTGGGAACTTAACTAGTTGCAAAAGTAGGGAAATATCCAAAGATCTCCCAAAAGGGGCAAGTGATTCCCCAGTCCCTCCCAGCAGTCCTATTGTCAAGTGTCAGAATGTTATATAGGATAGGCAAAGAACAGTGAAAGACCCAGAGACAAGGAGGACTCCTGAGGGAGCATAGAGAGGACCAGCACTGCCTCAGTCAGCCCAGGCCCAAGGGCCAACTCTTAATCTCATTAGTCTAAGAGCTCACCTTGCTCTGAGGGGCTCCTCTTTTACAGTCCAGACATAGGTAGCATCATTTAGAGGGGAAACCACTGAATGTCAGCATCTCCAGGGCATCTTTGTCATTTGACAGCAATTAAGGTGGACTAGTCCAAGGAGTCTTGCCAGGTGGTTGTTGAATCCTTGCTCAAAGCTCAGTTTCAGGAAAGAAAACAGGCTCCAGGACAGGTGAGATCCAAAAAGAAAAGCATTCCATTGGAGAGAGTAAGGGAGCAAAATTCATCAGCATTTACCAAGTACCTACAGGGTGAGGCACTGGGATACATGGACAAAAATGTAAAAATCCCTGCCCTCACGGAGCTTACATTCTATGGGGAGGTCAACAGGCGCTCAGTCAAGAATATATTCAGTAAGTACAAAGTAATTTTGAAAGGAGGTAAGATGCTGGCCTTGGTTCAAATCCTGGTTATCTAACGGTTACTCATTTATAAATTGGGACTAAAAAACTATATCCCTTATTTCTTAGGATTGTTAGGGAGCTCAAATGAGATAAGATCTACAAATATTATTTTATTATATTGTGTATGTATTATATGTGTATGATATATGCCATATATATACATGAGAGTTTATATATATGAGATCTCATGTGTGTGTGTGTATATATATATATATATATATGTATATAGCACTTGGCCAACCTTAAAGAGTTCACGCCTGCAATACCCACTTCCCAGTGTTACTATAAGACTCAAATGATCGAATATTTAAAGTGATCTATGCATGTCAAATATACGATAAGAATTATCTGGTTACTACTGTCTGGTGGTGGGCACGTGTGTACAAGTAGAAGCTATATATGACGAAGATCTCACCCTTGAAAAGAAAAAAGGAATCCCAATGTTCCCTCTTTTTCCACCATGCAAAGTCAGTATTGGCCTTCAACCTATAAAGCTTCCCATTAAACATTTTGTTTCCTTTTCTCTGCTTTCCACAGGGAAATACTAGATATTATCTAAAATATTCGTGCCACACACTGGTGATGTCCTGTCTGTCCCCGAGTCGCTCCATTCAGCATCTCTCCTCCCTTGTGGAAATGTGCAGAGACTAGAGAAATGTTAGCAGTGAGGATTAGCATTCTCTAGGTGGTGGAGTGAACAGATGCCTAGACTTGAATTATTCAGGAACACCTGGGTTCAAATGCTACCTCTGACACTTCCTAGCTGTGTGACCCTGGACAGGTCACTTAACCTCAGTCTCAGTTTATTCATCTGAAAAATAATGACCAACCCTTTACCCCACCTCAAATTAGATAATACATGTAAGCCAGTGTGTAAAACTTAATAATATACATTTCTAATTATCTCTTTATTCTCATGTTCTCTGGTGGTATTCAGCAAGAAGTAGTCTCGGAACAAATCCCAGTCCTGCTACGATTCTTTTCTATTTAAGGTTCTACAGACAATTGCCCAAGTGGGTAAAATTGATACTGAATTAGAGTATTAGGAAGTGAGTTCATTTTCTATAGACTCATTGAAAACATCCTCAAACTGTTATATAGACACAGATAATTGTCATGTATTATGTAATTAGGTATGTCATGTAATATACTGCATTTGTCATAGATTATTATTCTTATCGTTGGTGAAACTTACTGTATTTTTCCATAACGTGCAGATGCCATAGGGCAAAGCCCCCCAAAATGAGAGATGGCTTCACTGGGGGCTTCACCTCCTCCTTTTCCCAGTCCAAAGGAAAGAAAATAGATGACAGCACATGGTAGAGTACTAATTGATTTATTACCTGCCTAAGCAAATCCTCAGCCCAGCCTGGCAGGCTCAGACTTAAAGCAAATGATTTACAAGATAATGTTTGACTCTGGGAAAGGGTAATCAGATCCAGATACAATGGATGATAGGATAATTGAGAAGAAATAAAAGAGGATAAATTGCTGTGTGCTAATGAGTTTACAGGCCCTAATGGGGAAGACATCAGTTTTAACACTCAGGTTATGAGCTGGGAGCAAGGATTCTTTTCTTCTTCTTCTTCTTCTTCAGCTGCTGAAGATATAGTGCTAAAACAAACCAAGATTAATGGCGTCCTGTTCATTTACTTGGCCATCTTTTACACCTTAGACAGCTCCCTGGATTCCACAGGGAGATGGGCTAGAGCAGGCTGAGGAGAGGGTCTGGATAGGTTTTAACCTAACCTGGCCCAGGTCAGAGACCAGGAACCCACCTATGCCTAGACTCAAGGGTCTGGAGATCAGCTTTTTAAGCCACCCTTTTCTCCTCCTGTCACTCACTCCTTGGACCCTGAGGGCTCTCTAGAACCTGGGAGTTGGCATCATTCTGTGCCAGGCTGAGGATCAGGTTGGGAACATTCCTAGACATTTCTGCAACCTGGTTGCGCTTCCCTCCATTCCTGCTTGCCAGAGCAGCCGTCGCACCCGGCCCCATGATTCATTTTTATTTCCTGCTCTCTCCTCGACACCCCGCATCATCGGTGAGAAGCAGTGACACTTTATTGGTATTTCTGATTACTGCTGTAGCCATCTAAATTTTTCACGGGATGGGGGTTTCTGGTCCTAATGCAGCAAACTGTACAAAGGGGCCAAAGCTGTGAAGAAATCAAAGGTAGGAGGGGGTAGGGTTATGAGGAAGCTGAGAGAGTTGAGGCCTTTCCTTGGAGATGGAGAGCGTCTATTCTCTTGTAATGTTTCCACCAAATGAAACTTAATACTTTGAATTATAATGCAGGGCCAACAAGAAGACGCACTCCCACATGCTACTCAAATGTAGTGTCTAAGTCAAAGGACAGATATATTTGGGACCCTCAAACAAACTGAAAGGCCTGCAGCCCCAAATGGCTATTCCCTACTGTCTGGAACAATGGGGAGATTTCCCCAGAGGACTGCCTATCAGCCTTGACTGACTAATTTAATGTTTATTCATGTAATCCAGGCCAAATTGCACTGTCATTAATAAAAATCAATCCTGTGTAGCTGCTAAGGCTATTAAAGTGATAAAGTCATTCCTTCAGAAACCATATTTTATTTTCCTTATCTGGTATTTAGGAATCTCAAAGCTTATATTTAGGGCAGACAACCTGGAGATCTGGGTTCTGTTTCCAAATCCAACACTGATCCACCATGAAGCTGCTGGAGACCAACCAACCTACTCCTTCTCAGCCTTTTATACACTTTCCCTCCCACCCTTACCCCACCGCCACTTACCGAAATAATGACTCCATGATCCTGCTACAGGGCCAGGACAATATCCAAGTCACACGTATTGAGTGGGGGCAGACACAGTGACACGTGGGGAAAGTTTGCCTCCTCAAGTCAATTTTCATGCCTGCCCATTTATTTATTTATGTGTATGTGTATGTGTATGTGTATGTGTGTGTGTGTGTGTAACCACAAATGTAGCCATACATACAAATACCCACGCATACATACAAATTTATAGCTGGACACACTGTACGCTGACTCCAATGACAAGACATCATTGTGGTTCTCTTTGAGCACCAAGGACAAATGCCAGCACAAACACACACACACACACACACACACACACACATAATATATATATACATATGATATATATTTATATATATATAATATATAATACATATAATATATACACACAAATATATGTATGTATGTATATATGCTTACATGTGCATGTATCTCTACACACACATATGTGTGAGGCAGAATAGTGTAATGGGTATGAAAGACAATGTGGCACAGTGGATAGAGGGCTATCCTTTGAGCTAAAAAGACCTGAGTTCAAATCCTGCCTCTCACATGTATTGACTGTGTGTTCATGGGGAAATCACAACCCTTCTATAACCTAGGCAACTCTCCAAGACCACAGCTACAAATCAGTTACTAATCTTCATTGATGATGGGAGTTTTCCACACAGATGAAATCTGCCTGCTACCAAAAGATAGATAAATATCTTGTGTGTATTTTTGTGTGTTAGAGAGGGAAATGGCAAACCGCTCCAGTATTTTTGCCAGAAAAGGTCCAAATGAGGCCACAAAGAGCTGGACAAAACAACAGCATGTATGTGTGTGTATATATGTATATATGCATAAATGCATGTGTGTGTTATGTGTATATATATATATATATATACATATATGTGTGTATATATAAATGTAAATGTATATACACACAGATATGAGGGGGCATACTTATGGTTTTATACACACACACACACATTTCCACAGGGTTCCAAGGCTTACAAAGTACTTTTCCTCACAAGCACCCTATGATGTAGGAGATGTGCCACTACTGCCATTTTACAGAGGAGGGAACTGAAGCTTAGGGAGAGAAGATCATTTGTTCAAGGTTCCATAGCTAGGAGGCAGCATGATCCAGAGTCCTGGACTTGGGGTTAAGACTTCAGCTTGAATCTTGCCTCTGACCCTGCCTAGATGGGTGAACATGAGCATCAAGCCAACTCTCTTGGTCTTATCTCTAGGTTATGTGCAGGTTGTGGGTCTGGTTTTGTGGAGGAATTTCCCACACTGATAAAATCATAGGTTCCTGACATTGACATAGAATGAGGGGCTAGACTCTAGCCTTAAATTGATAATCCTGTAATCTCATAAATCCACTACTATTTTTCCAACACCCCATTGCCTCTCCAGTCCAGATTTTCAATTTATATATGTAAGTAGATAATAATAAAAGGCATCCCTGACTACATAAAACTTACTTGAGATAACACATAGGCCCTCCCCCATCTTGTGTACATTAACAACCTGGGTAGCAAAACCCTCCCTCTGCCATCTCCAGATTATCCTGCATATATATCTCACTCCTACATAGTTATTTGCATGCTGTCTCTTTTATGAGATTGTAAGCTCCTTGAGAATAGGAATTGTCTTTTGCCTTTCTTTGTAGTCCCAGTATTTGGCACAGTGCCTGGCATTTAGTACGTGCTGATAAATCCTAGGTGACTAACTAACTAACTCTTCTTCCGAAAATAAACCAGTCCAGCCCTGCTGAATTATTGCAAATTGACTGAGTTGTGCTGGGTTTTGCTGCATCCTTCAATGCTTAATGACTGATGGAGTTTTATCATTATTAGAATAACACTTACGGAGCTGAGATGGTCACATTGTCATCTACACTGAAGCTATGTATTCTAATCTTTCAGTTGTTGTATGTAGCCTCTCTCAAACACTCTAATGTAGCATTTTTCGATGAAGGAAAATTATATTAACCCAGTTTCACAGGTGAATAAACTGAGTCATGCAGTGATTCAGTGGTTGTCTAAGGTCACAGAGGGAGTAGTGACTCTGGGAATCAGTCCCATGAGCCCAACTCCCACTTCCCCATAGGGAGCACTAGACAATACTGACATCGTCTATGAACTGAATCCAAAAACTATGAAAGATAAGTTGTTTCCTCATATTGTTCAAAGAGGGGGAAAATAGAATAACTTTCCCACGGAGAAAAAAAAAACACCTAGTGAATAAGCCAAATTCTCCCCCTATAGAACTGGATGTGAGAATTCTGAAAGGGCCTGTTTGGGTGATTGCCTATAACTCACGAAACCATTGAAAGTAGACAAAGAGAGTTTGTGTCTAGACAAGAAAAATCTAGAACCACAGAGTGTTAGTGCTGGCAAGGACCTCAGAGAGCCCTTAGAGACCACTCCATCCAATTCCATTTTACATAGGAGGAAACTGAGACCTGACTTGCTCCAGACACTTAATGGCAGAGCCAATTAAATAAGATAGAAACAAAGTTAACTGATTTGTCTTTGTGATTCTTATTGGGCTATTTCTCAATGATTTCTTGTAATTTAATAGTAATGATTTAATGTTAATATTAATCATTTAATATTAATTAATATAATTAATATGATCGATATAACCAATTAAACTTCCTCAAGGAGTATTTATAATTTTTTAAATGAGCTTCAAGGCACAAAATGTCACTGTGATTTCTTACTCCAAGTCTCTATGGGGCATCCATGTTGGACTCTCAGCTCCATTTACTTTTCCCCCTAGTTCAGCGGTTCTTAGCCTGTGGGTTGTGTTCAATTTGTAACAATGAAAACACATCCTGCACATCAGATATTTACATTACGATTCATAACAGTAGCAAAGTCATAGTTATGAAGTAGCAACGAAAGTAATTTTGTGGTTGGGGGCCACCGCAACATGAGGAGCTGTATTAAAGGGTCGCGGCATCGGGAAGGTTGAGGACCGCTGCCCTGTTTGGTCAGAGTTAATGTATGCTTTGTTCTTTTCCTTTTTGCTGTTTGGTTACGTCATTTCACAAAGCCCTCTCTGTATTTCTCTGGCAGCCTCATACTTGTCAGGCCTAATTGCATTATGGCATTCCGTTGCATTAATATTCTGTATTATTTAGCCATTCCCCCATTATTGGACATTTAGTTTGCTTCCAGCTGTTATTTTTTTTCTCCATAATTATATATAATTCTACTATAAGCATCTTTGGACAGAGAGTTCTTTTTTTTCCTTTTTGATTACAGGCATATTGTTTTCATCTGAGGGTGAAGCCATCCCTCACTTTCCTTAAAGGGGTCAAAAATTAAGTTGGCTGAAACAGATTTCCAGTTTCTATAGACTCAAAAGGAGATTCATTCATTCATTCAAGAAATATTTATTAATAAGCACCTATTTTGAACAAAGCACTGTGCTCCCTCCGGCAGGAGGGTGAGGACTTCACAATTAAATGAGGCATGGTGCCTACCTACCATCAGGAAGTTTTCCATCCAACTGAGGGGTGAAGGAGGAAGCGCATATTGCCAAATAATTATTCTTCAAGGTAAAATGCTAATTCCAGAAGAGAGGTATAGACAAAGAGGGAGGGAATCAATCACCAAAAGTGATTACTATGTGTCAGGTGATGCAATTA
>CM053580.1:25166432-25188750 GCA_028627135.1 Pseudochirops cupreus
AGAGAGAGAGAGAGAGAGAGAGAGAGAGAGAGAGAGAGAGAGAGAGAGAGAGAGAGAGAGAGAGAGAGAGAGAGAGAGAGAGAGAGAAGACATTCCAGGTAGAGAGAATAACATGAGCAAAAGTTTGAAGGTTGGAGGAGAAGGGAACATAGCTGGGTAAGACATCTCATTTGGCTGCGGTTTGTGGTAGTCTGGTGAAGGGGGAAGAGTACATTTGCAATCAGAGTTATTGTTACGCAGTTGTGTCTGATTCTTCATGACCCCATAGAACATAGCACGCCAATATTGTCCATGGGGTTTTCTTGGCAAAGATACTGGAGTGGCTTGCCATTTCCTTCTCCAGATCCCTTTACAGATGAGGAAACTGAGACAAACAGGGTTAAGTGACTTGCCCAGGCTCACATAAGCCAATAAGTGTCAGGTCAGATTTGAACTCAGATTTTCTTGACTGCAGACCCAGCACTCTATCCACAAAGCCACTTCTCTGGGGTTCAGCTTTCTCATCTGTTAAATAAGAGGGTGGACTAAGTGACCTCTAAGTTCTCCAGCTCTCAATCTCTGATCCTATGTCCCTCAAACTTAGGCTTTCCAGAGAGAAGTGATTACTTGGGCTAGAAGGGTTAAATAAGGCAAATGAAAGGAATCTCTACTTTCTTGAGCAGACAACGGGAAACCATTGAAGGTTTTTAAATGTGGAGTAACATCACTGGAGCTGTGCACTTAAATGACACCTCCATCAATAGTGTTCAGGATAAATTGGAAACATGGAAATAATTCTGAAGGTCAATATATTTGTCTAAATGAGAACTAAAAAGGAAAAGGATCAGGGATAGTGGAAACAGAAAAGGAAGCATATGTGAAATAGAACCCAAAGATCTTGGTGATTAATTGGATATAGGGACTAAGTGGGATGAAAGATTCAACATTTGAAGGATATTGGAGACAATGTTGTTAAAGGGACAGAGCACTGGACTTGGAATCAAGAGAGAGCTTTGCTCAAACCCTGCTTCCTACACTCACTAACTGTAGTCAGGGATAAATCGCTTCTCTGAACCTCAGCGGCTGCATCCAGAAAATGAGATGATAGTATTCATCATATGTATGTGTCACAGGTTTTTTGTGGGACTTTCAAGTAACGACCAGATGACCACTTATAAGGGCTGATGTGGAAAGCATCTCTGTTCAGGTATGGGCTTGACAAGATGCCCTCAAGTTCAGAGGGAGAAAGGGAATGTGAAGAAATTGATAAAAGGATAGTGGAGCATCAGTAAAAGCCAAGATGAGGTTTCATTCAACAAACATACGTTAAGTGCCTACTACATGTCAGGCACTGTACTAGAGGCTAAAGATATAAAGACAAAAACTCAATAGTCCCTGCCCTCAAGCAGCTTACAATCACTACAGGGTAGCAACTTCAGTATTACAGGCTACTCAAAGTTTGACTACACCATGACCTCCTTCTGAGGTACCTGCTGCTCCTAAAGCCTGAAACAACAGAAATGGGAATCGCCATTTGAAATGACTAAGGTATAACACTGATGGAATCCATTCTCCAAAGACATGGTCTGGGCCGTTTTGATTTCAAGAACAACCAAACAATTTAGTCATATTTGAAGGGGCTCCCCTTTGGGGGATGGGAGGGAGAGGGAAAAGAACAAGGAAAAGGCTCTGGTGTGAATCACCAGAGAAACAAAATGGCAGATGTGTAACTTGACCAAACAGATGTTTTTGTAGTCATGGTTCCCAACAGAAGTAAGGCTTCATTTTAGTCCTGAAAGGTACTTGTGATCTCTGATAATCCTAAAATTGGAAAAGGCTCAGAGATTATCTAGTTCAACCCCCTTACATGATTCACAAAGCCACACTACATTATTCCTTCAGTTTGTTTGAATACCCCTAGTGACTCAGAACTCATTACCTCACAAGATAACACATTGGATATAAATGATATCTTTTTGGAAGTTCTTCCTCATTAAGGCTGATTTGCCTTAATCAAGTAACATACATTTATGAAGCACCTACTGTGTGCCGGGTAATGGAAATTTCTGCAGATATTCTTAATTCTATCTCTCGAAGCCAAATAAAATAAATCTAATTGCTCTTTGCACATAAAAAGTATTTCGAATATTTTAAGACAGCGGTCACAGTCTCACTGAAGGCTTCTCATGTCCAATCTGAATGTCTCCATTTCTTCTAGGTATTCTTTGGAAGACATAGTTTTCTATCCTTTCCTTTTTTCAGGTCACTTATCTCTGGATACAATTCAGTTTGTCAAAATCCCATTTATAATATGGTGCACAGAACTGAGAACACACATACACACACACACACACACACACACACACACACAAATTCACACATCTTCTGCCACCACCACCCCAGTGTGACCTCAACAGTGCAAAGTTGACCGTACTTTATAGAATTCTACCATTACAGAGCTAGATGCAACCTAGTAACCACCTAGAACAGGTAAAGAGGAAGGACATTTCACAGATAATGAAACAGAAGCCTAGAAAAGGTTAAGTGACTTGTACAAAGTCACAAATTAAAGTCAGAACAAGCATAAGGACCCAGTTTTCTTGATTACTTCTATGTGGTTCTTTCTAGCACACCATTACAACTCTCTAGAGTTTAGAACCTAGAGTCTAGGATCTATGAGAAAACAAATAACATTTATGAAGCACCTGCTGTGTGTACATCACTATGGGAGGGGACACAAAGGTTAGATCACAAAACAGAGAGGGACCTCAAGGGCCATCAAGTCCAACATACAAAACAAAAATTATCTTCATCACATCCCCAACAAGTGGTCATCCAGTCTTTGGACCAAGATACCCAGTGAATAAGAACTCGTGAACTTCCTGCCCATGTGGAGTGTATAGTCTGATACTAGGATACGACACAAACGCAAATCACCATAATATGCAACCTTATGTGGTATATGAATCTAGATCACTCACACCTAAATTGAAATCCCGACTTAAAAGCTAAATAACAATCTTATTTGTTATTTACTCTGTAAATTCAAAAGGTGCAAAGCAATGGGTTATGAGAGATCTGAAAGGGAAGATTGTTTTTCCAAGGGGATCACGAAAGACTTTATTAATGTAATGGCATTGTAGTTGGACTTAAAATGACAGATAAGAATTCAGTTGGCACAGACGAGGAAGGACGGCATTCCAGGTACAAAGAATAGGGTGGGAAACGATAGGGAGGCAGAAGGAAGCATGATACATTCAGAGGTCAGAAAGTAGACCAGCACAAGAAAATAGTTTGGAAAACATATAACAACCACCTAATCATTTACTTTCCACTTTAAAAAAGCAAGCACCAGTTTCACCAAAAAATAAAAAAGAATTGATCGCATGGGTTCACAGGTGCAAAAATTACAATAGCTAGAAGCAAGTACCCTGGTAGATCTCTTCAAAAGGGCTTCTTAATTACCACAGAAAGGAAAATTCTGAGAGGGTTGGCATGCCACTAAAAGTTGGGGCTACACTACAAAAGGAAAGTAAGCCTCGAAGATCTCCTTTTGGGGCTCTCAGGGCTGACCACTCAGATGACCTATTACCAAAAATGGTAGCATGGTCATGATTAATTCTTCGGTTCTAACCCTAGTTCTACAGCACTAGAATGATCTTATCCTTCTCTCTGTGCATGAAAAGTTCACTTCCCTACTCTTCTCTCCACCATACCCTGTGCCCCCAGAACTCCATATTAGGTCATTTATCTTGTTGGTGTCGCTGAACCTTAGAAGGACCTAGGACAACTTCCTGAAGATATGGAGGATCTAAGGTTAATAAGTACCTGGGGAGCTAAACATCTCAAGAAACAAAGGTGACCAAGAAGAAAACACAAAAAGACCATTGGAGTTGTCACTAAAAAAAAAAAAAAAGATGGTATTACCAGTCAAGTGACTAGGATGACATGGAAATTATTGCTCTAGGTTGAGACAAGGCTCTTGTCACTTCTTAGAATTGCAGGAAAGCCATGTTCTACAGATGGCCATGATTCCCACGTGGTCCCAAACATTAATTCCAATTAGCCTCTTGCATTCATCACATTTTTAAGTGCTTTTGTTCTCAACTAAGTCACTCTCAGTCATGCTGACTTCAAGGATCAACTCAAGCATCACCTCTGGTACCTGAAAGGCACTTCAGAGATCACTCAAGTCAAAGTCTTCCCCCTATTTCACAGATAAGGAAACCCTCTTCTTCTTCAAATTATTGCATATTTTCACCTATAATGGTTGTTCCCCATCATCATCCTCCATCCAAATACAATGCAAGATCCTTCAGGCAGTAACTATTTTTCATTTTTTGTTCTTGTGTCCCCACTGACTAGCACATAGTAGGTCTATAATAAATGATTGTTGAATCGAATTGAATTGAATTTCATCAACTGGTGAAGTTGCTGATGAAATAATTAATAATAAGAATAATAAATGATTAAATGATTAAGCTGTTGGTTCCATATTAAAACATGGAACGAAAGATTGAGAGGAAATACTGTGAAATTTGGAGTCAGGAGAGTCTTAGATTTTAATATGACATGTGACATAGAAGGAATGGGTACATCTCATCTCCCTGAGCTTTTGTTTTTCCAGCTTTAAAATGGAGACAGAAATAGTATATTAACTACAAGTATAGTTCAATGACATAATGTGTGCAAAGTACAATTATCAGATGTGATGATGTATGTAAAGCACACTTTAAACCTTAAAGCATTCTAGAAATGTCTATTAATATTTCTATTATTATATCCAAACCACTTCAGGAATATGGGAAAGAAAAAAAAACTCAAAGCAATTAATTTTCCCACTCCTCAGTAAGCCTGATTAAAAATAGGGTAAGGGAAGAGTTGAGAAATGATAGCTTTTGTTGCATTTGTGTATTTATTTCATTCTTCCCTATTATCTTTGCTGAAAATTCCCATGGACAATTCAGAGTAAGTCAAAAGCACTACTGCACCATGTGAAACACAAGAAAATGAAGAATTCAGAAAATCATGAGAAGTCTTAAATGAACTGAAACAGGATGAAATAATCAAAAGCAAAAAAAATACACTTAATGATAAAGTAGAAAAAAATACAAAATCAAAACTTAATTCTGCAGTTATAACAACAAAGCCTGCCCCCAGAGAATTGCTGAGAAAAAACAGTGGTTTCAGATGCTAGTAAGTTGGTATTTTCTAAAGTGATTTGTGAAGTTATCTTGAGTGGTCCATAAATAGAGTATCCTCTATGTATATAATGTTAATTTTGGAAATTTCATAAACTAAATATTTCATATACTTACATGAATTCAATAGGGAGACAGACAGAGACATAACAGAGAGACAGAGACAGAGATCATGTTTTACTAGCCCAATCCAAAGGAGAACTAGAAGGAACAGCCTTTCAAAGCTTGGGTTAACAGGAATGACCATTTTCCCACCATCCAGCAAAAGCCCCTTCTCCCTCCCATCATTTATGCTGTTTAAGCAGAAAGATCAATGCTCATTCCATTGCACGGACTAGGCAGTCAAGGTGTGCGCTTAGCACGTATGTGTGTATACCAAATCGTCAATAGATGTCATTTTACAATGCATTGCAAGTCCACCATAGAGGACTTCCATTCCCAGGACCTGTGTAAAAGGCACCAGGCATTAAAAATAAAAATCACACCAATGGGAAATTGGAGGATTACCCAGAGATTCCTGTGAGGTTTCATTCATCATGCACAGATATTAGAGTGATGCTCTTGTGAAAACATTAAAACCCCATCTGTTCTCTGGGCTTGTCGCAGCTCAAGGTTCAGATGGTTTGTTTTAAAGATTCATTTGTAATGGTTAGCTTGGTGATTCCAACTGAGTCTTTCACAGAGAGGAACTCTACATGTGGTTTTAGTAAAAGTGTTGAGAGAAATTTAAACAGGTGAACATCATCTCTATGTAAAAGAAATGAAATAAGCAAGGACTGAGATGCTCCCTCAAGATCAATGAGGCAGGCTTGCCATCACTGAAGTGATAGATTATGGCAAACACAGATGCCCACATGTTTCAAGAGGAATTTTGCTCTAAAAACTGCAAAGGGCAATTGCTACCAATATGGGTGTTCACAATTAAAGAAAAAGAGAACACCGGAATGTTTTTTAACCCCTAAGGCAGCTAAGTGGCATCATAGAGAATGTTGATTTTGGACTCAAGAAGATCTGAGTTCAAATCCTGAACTTTCTAGGTGGGTAACCCTCGGCAAGAAACAACCTTTCTGGAATTCCATTTCCTGGCCTATAAAATTAGGGGTGTTGGACAAAATAACCTATAAAGTCTCTTCTATTGGTAAACCTAAGATATTATTATCTCTTTCCCAGTGTTATTAGCTTCAAAAGAGGGGATATGATGATTATACTACTTACTTCATTGGTGTGTTAGAAAGCACTTTGAAAAGAATGCAGTATTACAGTTGGGTCAAATATAATATTTTTCTTATTCAGAAGCCACTTGTCTGGCAACCTCAGTTATTTAGAGCACGTCTGAGAATAGGGAAGGCAGCAATTGTTCATGGTCTCTGAGCTACTGAAAGATATGATACAAAACCAAAGCTCCTTCACATTCCACTGAGGAAGGATGTTCAGGATTTTGCTCAGAGCCTCCTAATTTTTACTTACCCACAATTCTAACAAACTCGGACACTTACTAGCTGTATTACTCTGGGCAAGTCACTTAACCTCAACTTGCCTTAATCTACTGGGAAAGGTAATGGCAACCACTCCAAAAGCTTAGCCAAGAAAACCCCATGAACAGTATGGTCCACAGGGTCACAAAGAGTGTTGAATGTCAGCACCCCCTAACATTCATTTAGTGCTTTAAGCTTTACAAAATGCTTTACATTTATCGCTTCATTTGATACTAAAAACAACCCTTGAAAGTGATTTTTATTATTATCTGTATTTTATAGATGAGAAAATCGAGGCTGATCAAGTTAAGTGACTTGCCCAGGGTCACACAGCTAAAAAGTGTCTGATGTGGGATTTAAATTCAAGTCTTTCTGACTCCAAACCCAAAATCACCTAGCTCTTACTGATCCAGGTTCTTTACTCTGGTAACAAATAGAAGTCTAAAACCTATTCCATGGGACAGTCCTTCAAATACTTTACCACTGCTCTCATGTTCTCCTTTAAGTCTCCACCCCAGCCTCAGCTCCATCAGATGATCCTCCCATGGAGCAGCTTCAAGACCTTTGCCATAGTGGCTACCTCCCTCTGGATACTCTAAGCTTGTAAATGTTCTTCCTCAACTGTGATGCCCAGAATGGATCACAAAAGTCCATCCACATGACAAAGTATAATGGAACCAGCATCTCTTTGTTGCTCGAAGCTCTTCCCATCATGGTAGCTTTTGAGGTTGCCAATCTATGACTTCATTAACCTAAGCAACTTCCAATGAGGAAATTCCCTCTGTTAAAACAGATCCTTACGTGTTTTGTGACTTGAGTGAGTTTCTTGAGGTGCTGGACTATTGTGACACCCAAGGTCACACAGATTCCACGAAGAGTGAGTTTTGAACCCAGGTTTTTAGGACTCTGAGCCAAATCTCAAACCCCTCACATCATTTCTCTTCCTCTTAACAAATTTTTACTCACAAATCTGGAGTTTAGCAACTGTTGGCTTTCTTTGCACACTCATGAAAGTGTTGTCTTGCCTTCATCCTTGAGTGGAGTCAGTTAGATGGCACAGTGGAGAGTGTGTTAGACTGGGGTCAGGAAGACAAGACCTCAGTTTGAATCCTGCTTCAGATAGCTGTACCTCCCTGAGCAAGTCCCTAAAGGTCCTTCAGCCTCCCTTTCCTCTTCCGTGAAATGGGGGTAATTAGGTTGTTGTGAAGATCAAATGAGTTAAGGTATATAAAACACTTCATAAACTTTGTGCCATTACTGTTCTTGTTCTTATCCTACATTTAGTATATACACAGACCCAGCTCTCTGAAGAGCAGCACAGGATGGGCATTTGATATGAAACAGGATGTTCTCACTAGATTTCAATACTTCAAGGATCTAGCTGTTGGTATTTATTCTCTTCCAAGTAGAAACCCCCTCCATGCCTAAAATAGACAAAATCACATGTTTTTCTGGCCAAAAAACAATAGTCAATCACCCCAAGACCAGACTTCTGGTAATGAATTTAACTCAGCTATATCTCCAATAACCCACATGCTCTGGTGCTGGGCCCCTGGTAGAAGCCTTTCTGTTTGGCAGAACTAGTCAGGATTTGTGTTCTGCTAGTTTATCTCTTAACAGCCCAACAGTGCGCCCACTTCAAGGCAGGATGATGTACCACAACAGGATTTCACAGGAAGCTAGCCTCACTGGTATATAAAATACTCCTTAAAATACACATAATTACCATTGTCAGAGAAAAGATCACTAAAAGGACACTCAAACCTGAGTCACTGGAAAACCAACATGGTCCAGGAAGATAGACTCAGAATGATGCCATGGGGCAAGCACTTTGGAGACAGGGGGGTGGCAAAATGGCTTATGAGGTTCCTTCTAGATCTACATCTATGACCTGCAACCCAGTCAGTGTAGGGACAGGGAATGACAGAGGCATGATGAGATGCCATCAGGAAATCAGGTATTTTTGCTCAACTGTGGAAGTAGGAATATCCAGAAATTACGATTTAAAAATAAGAAATGATAAGATATATAAAATAAAATAAAACATCTGTGATTCATATGTACGTATCTGTGCATCCTTCTGCTATCAGAAAGGCTGAGAGAATATTCTATGTATAATGGAGGAGAATAACACCACAACAGTCCTCAAGACCATCACGGTAATATCAAAAAAGCTTAATTCATAGCAGAGATTTCAGCTTTGGCCAACAGGTACCGCTGAAAAATCCCAGGGAACACAACATGCACCAGCTGAATCGGCCTAGGGATGGCTAAGCTGGCCATAGATATTGGTATTTCCAGGATGTACTTCTCAAAGGAGACCTCCTGCCCACCTTTGACCTCTAACTGGGGTGTGCAAACATTGGTGTAATGATGACTACCAATGAAAGTTCTTCGCTCTGCTTGGCTGCCTTTTCTATCTGAGTGCCAACAGCAAGATAAATGAAAGACGGGCTCGCTGGAGTACTAGTGGTTTGGGGGCTATTGATTTTTGGTCCATTCTCTTTAAAAGTGAGATCTAAAAAGTTGACAGAGGGTCATTAATTTCATCATATACTTGTCGTCTCTTCCATAACCAATCCAGGAGCCCAGTTCCCTTGTCACTCTGGGTTCCCACTTTATTTGTTTAGGATTTTCTTGGTGGTTCCACTTTCCTTCCCCCTTTTTTACTTTAGATAGGTGGACAAACAGATAGATGGATGGTAGATTAATAAATAGATAAATGGATGGATGAATAAGTGGGTGGATAAACAAATAAATGAATGAATAGGTAAATAGATAAATAAATAGATGGATGGATGGATAAACAGATAAGTATTAATATATATAAATAAATGGATGAATGAATGAATGAATAAATAGATAAATTAATGGATGGATAGACTGACAAATAAAAATATGTAAATAAATGAATGAATAAATAAATAAATGGATAGATATAGATAGATGAATGGATGGATGAATAAATAAGTGGATGAATAGACAAGTGAATGAATGAATAAATGAGTGAATAGGCATAAATAAATATATGGATGAATAGATAGATAGATACATGACCAGAGACCCAACAATTTATGGACCTCCCATGGAATTACACAGCAAAACCAGAGACAATCAAATAAAATGACTTGGGTTATGGGAAGCTTTTAAAAGGTCCAAAAACAGGTATAGAAATAGAACCTGTCCCTGTCTGCTTCATCCCACACTTAGTGGGAGAAAAAAAAATGGCCCCTGTAAATAATAAAAGCCTAGTCCAAACAGCTCCATTTTAAGAGACTCTAGCGGGTTGAGCAATCATTTGGATGAAGCCTTCTTAGTGAAGATGCATCATGGCCCTGAAGGTCCTGAGAAAGGACATCTAATGGTATGAGAACAATTGATTGGAAATGTCTATAATGGTAAGACTAGAGTCACTATTTGCTATCTCCAACTTTTAGACACGAAGACCATGGATGCCCCTGCCTGCCAAAGAATTCCAGTGTTGGGTGAATAGAAGCAAGCACATGCATCAACTCATTCACTCACTGCTATTTCATTTTGTTTGGCAGGAGGAGGAGGTGGAATCCCAATTGTCTGCCAGCTGGCACAAGGCTAGTACCAACTTTGATCACATCAATTGTGGGATCAATGATGTGGCTCTGCTATAATTTTCCAATGGACTTTATACCTTTTCAAAGTCAGTTAAAAACCATTGGAACTTGGATTCAGAGAAGTTGGGAAGGAGATGGGGGTGAGAGGGAGTTCAGCACAGTTCAATGCAGAAATAGCTGGTTTCTGAATCAGAGGCTGTGAGGGCACAACAGAAATAATGCTGGCTCTGCAGTCAGAAGACCTGCATTCAAAGCTGGCGCCCATTACTTAGGTAACCTTGTACTTTCCATGGATCTCCATTTCCTCATCTGTAAATCCAGGGGATAGGGCTAAAAAGTCTCTGAGGCTACTTATCCATCTCTCAATCCCCTGATTCTCACCTCTATGACCCCCTGAGAGGTCATTTAACTTAGGTAGACCTCAGTTTCTTCATCTGAGAAATGGAGATTATAATATATTACATATAACATTTACTTCCCAAGCTTGTTACAAGATTAGGAGGAGATCCTATACATTAAATGTTTACTAAACCTGGAAATGCTAGAGAAAAGCCCACTATTATTACTAAGAAGTCTTAACCAAGCTCCAGACTGAAATAAGCACATTTTAGAACATATCTGGTTTGTATGGTTTTTGTTGCTATTATGCAGGAATGTGTGTGTGTATATGTGTCTGTGTGTGTGTGGGCGCGCATGCACATGTGCCTAAACCCAGGCAGAACTCTGTGGCAGCATCCATAATTATTATTGAAATAACCATCAAATAAAATCTTTAAGGCTGGTTGAATATTCGATGAGCTGTGTAAATCTAGGCTGTACAGAACAACAGCAGAAGGGGATGGAAGAGTTATGGAGCACACCAATTTTTGAGGGACACCCCCAAATGTCAGTGGAAGGGGTTCTCCGCCCAACCTGGGCTCAGGCCATGACTTAGTCATGTGTTGTCTCTTTTGGAACCCAGTGCAAAAGAACCCATGCAGAAAGTCAAAGAAAATGTGATTAACTTTTTTGGACCAAGGCAAGAGAACCCAGTATTAATAATATCACAACCCACCAGTAAATCTGTATTTTATAGGTGAAGAAATACATTTCTACTTTAAAATGTGTTTTTTATATACCCTTGAGTCCCCAACTAGCTGAACTACCAAGGGAGCTCTGCGTGATTTAGAAGTTAATCCTTCAAATGGCTAACAATTGAATGGCTCAGCTGTTTGTCGTTTCCTACTGCTGGCTAATTTCATTTCTGTTTCATGTGTTCAGAGTGAGTTTTCATTATTCGCAGCCCTGACACTGAGGTTGTAAGTGGAGTTAATTTCGTTAAAATGAGTCTGGAAACAGCCACAGTTTGAGCCTGTTATGGCTAGACCTGAAACAAGTTGAAGCCTTTAGTCTGGTGAGGAAATTCAAACGTAGATGAATGAATGAAAACACATACGTTTATTCATTCACTCACTCAAGGTTCTTGTAGGGAGAGGAAAGGGACAAAATCCATATGATCCAGTTAGCATAGGGATAAGATCGACTTTATCCACCTAGATTATGGAGAAATCAACAAGTGCCTAATCAAGGTAGCTTGTGAGTGGGTTGGGTGCTCAAGCTTATCCGTGGTTCAAGAAATTGTTTTTCTGCCCAACCCCTAGACGTCTCCTTTTCATCTTAGGTTTTTTCCCAAACCCCCCATAACTCCCCATTCCCAAAGCGTGTTGAAGAAAGAATGGCATCATGAATCCCATACTGAATCACTCATACAATGGCTCATTCATAGAATCCTTGGTTTCCTTTTAGCAACACCCCACTTCTTTACCCTCTCCCCCACACCAGTTACTAGCACTTGGACAGTCTCAAAGTTATGTTGTATTTTCTGTAGACACTTTGTATTTACTTATCTTTGAGATCAGGCACCATTTCACTCATATCTTTATATTCTCAGAATCCAACACAATGCCTTACACATAGTGGGGTTTAATAAATATTTATAGAACTGAACTGAGTGTGCTCTAATTTCCACCAAAACATCATTCTTTAGCCTTTCTTCTTGAGGGGATTAAATGACTTAGCGGATAACACTGGGGACTTGAAGTCAAGACAATGTGAGTTCAAATCCTGTTTCAAACATTTCGTCTAGACAGTTCTATAGAAAAGCCCTTTCGTCTCTCCCAGCTTCCATTTCCTCAACTATAAAAGTAACACCTACATTAACAGAGTGTCAGTCAATTAATCCTTTATTAAGTGCCTACTATATGCCAACCACTATCCTAGTACTGGGTGTTATGAAATTTAATTGAGATAATCTGTAGAAAATACTTAGCAAACCTTAAACTCTATATAAATATTATATCTTGCTCTTATTTTTCTTTCAACTAATAAGAATTTTATGAGTCCTAGGCAGTGGGAAATATAGAGAAAATAGAATGAAACCAGCCCAACCCTCAAGGAACTGACATCCTAAAAAGGCATACTCTCTAGCATCATAAGGCTCCAGCATGTGCTGCATTAATTTGTCCAAAATGAGGGTGCACCAAGTCTTCCTTAGTACTAATACTGGCAAGGTAGCAATCTTTCCTGCCTCTGTTCAGCTCCAGGATTGCCTACAAAGCCAGCCGTAATCAAAAATGAAAGTATGGTGTCCATCTTCTTTGCCAGACTTAGTTTTATGCACACAAGGAAAAAAAAATACAAAACCCTCCACATTCCAGTGGTTCCAAAAGGGGGAGCAGTTTGAGCACCATGCTCAAAGAGATTTCCATGCGAGATTGAAAGTTAGAATTAAAGACAAGTTACTGTTTCTTGATACCGTTATACCACTCTTCCAAGGCCTAGCTTTTTACCTAGCATATAGTCAATTGTCAATATTTTTTTTAATCCTTTCACAGAATTTCAGAGTTGGAAGTAGGATCTGTGCTTGAATAAAAATTCCCTCTACAACATACCCAGCGAGGGATCATTAACTCCTTCCAATTCAGTTTGATCCGATAAGTGTTAATTAAGTTCCTAAATGTGCCAGACACACAGGGCAGAGTTGGGGGGTGGGAGGGAGATTGGGATTTGCAAAAAGAAAAACATTAAGTTCTTGCTTTCAATGAACTTAAGTTCTACTAGAAGCCTCTAGGGATGGGAAACACAACTGGTCCCAAGGCAATTTCGTCCACTTTGGGAAAGCCTAAATTTGTCTCTTTCAACTCCCAGAAATGGCCTGCACCCATTCATGAGCTGACGGTCTGACAGAATGCGAGACTCGGCTTTTTCACCTAAAGACCGATGCCCCATAACCCAGAAAAACTACAACCTCTGCAGAACTTGGCCCTGCAATTCTCAGCTCTCAAGATCCCTATCACAACATGAGTTAATTGGAGTGATTTTCATGGAAAACGGCTCTCCATGATAATTATCTTTGTTAAAATAAGAAACAATCAGTCATGTAGAAGTATGAATAATGTAAATTTCCGTGGTTTAAACTCATCGACTTTCTCTCTGACCCCTAACTCCTCCACCACCCATCTCCAGATTATGAATTTGCTTATTTTTAAAAACCTATTGGGTTTTTTCCCTTTGCCTTCATAAAATCCTTCTTTCCATAGAGATAAATATATTTTTTCAAGAAGTCATTAATTTTGGAGTTTGAGAAATATGAAATAGACAAAGTGGGTAATTTTTCACACTTAGAACAATTTCCCCATTATGTTGTGACTATTTTTGTAGCCCTGCTATAAAAAGATTAATATAACTTATTTTCTCCACTAATTGGCTTTTCAGATTGCCATGGGAGATAACACCTAATAAAGCCAAACAAAGAAAAAAATACCAACAGGGCGAACCTGCAGCCAAACAAGGGCCTCTATTCATGAGGGGATAATACTTCATCAACAGGGTTTTCTATGGAATTTGTAGGTGAGCGTTCAGGAGGTACCAAAGCTGTAAGTCAATTACCCAGCTGCCCTCTTCTCCAAAGGACTCTGAGACTGCATGTAAATGGCCCCAGAGGGCTGCCCAGTTGAAGGATAGCACAAAGTCACTAGGGAAAGAAGAATTTCATTCTCCAACCAGCAAGTTATCATTAGTCAAGCATACTGGCCCTAGATGTAAGAGTTTATGTAACAAAACCCTTGTAGAAGGATATATTAATAACGTCTCCTGACAACCGCTCTTTTCATATTACCGGTTTGGTCTGGACCAGACCAAAATGGCCATGTTCTGGCCTAATGACTCCAGAGGCAGGGTTTTGAGAAAGCTTTGAGGTGCTGAGATCTTGCCCTTTTTGGCTACGTGAAGACACATTTTCCAGCTTCTGCAACCGGGGCTCACAACGTCCTTCTCTGATACCTCATCATGGCAAGGAGGTGGCACTGTGGACCCAAAGACTAAGTCAACAAAACTCTGGCAGGCCCTTTTCTAATCCAGAAAGTCTATAGCTGACGTCATTGACAACGGACTCTGCCTTCTGTGTGAGAACCAACCAGACAGCATGTTGGCCACTTGGTAATGATTTTTTTAACTGTGGTAAACTGCAAATGAGAAAAAAAATGGAAAATGGCCTTTTGTCCTCTTTGTTACTTTCCACATTCACAACTTAATGGGGAAGGACACAAAAGGTGCCTACAAAGGGGGAGGAAAAGACAGCCCCAAAATCCTTTTTGTTGTTGTTGCTGTCATAGAGTCACTTTTCTTCTATACCCAATTTAAGTCTCCCTATAAGGCCACTCAGTGCTACTCAACACTCTAAAGGCTTTTATTGAATTTTACTGTGGGGGAAAAGATTACACTCCTAGAGAAGAAACATGGGAGAGTGTATAAGAATTGGAGCTGCAGTTAGGAAGGTCTGATTCAAAGCACTTACTAGTTTTGTGACCCTAGGTAATGTCACTTAACTTATCTGAGCCTATGTAAAATGTGGATCACCTCAAGGGTCCTTTCAAGCTTAAAAATATGTGATCCTATGGTTAGGAATTATAGGTCATCTAGCTGATACAGTGGCTAGAGAACCCTGGACTTGGGGGCAGGAAGATCTGAGTTCAAATCCAGTCTCAGATACTTACTAGCTCTGTGACCCTGGGCAGGTCACTTAACTTCTGTTTGCCTCAGTCTTCTCATGTGTGAAATGGAGAGAACAATAACATCAACATCTCAGAGTTATTGTGAGGATCAAATGAGATAACACTTGTAAAGGGACTGACAAATAGTAGGTTTTGTGTAGCTAAATCAACATCAAGGTACCATGATCTGAAGTCTGCAGATCCAGGTCACATTGTTTTAACCTGTCCTCTTTTCTGTTGAATATCACTCCAGTTAGAACCAATAAACAAAATCATGCTGTGAGAACAAGTCCTTTAATAAAATAGAGATACGGAAAGAAGATTTGGAGGAGGAGTGGGAAGTGGCCCCGACGCCATCCTCATCCCACTCGGTTCTCACGGTATCTGCGTCAGAAAGGGAAACGCTTAGAAAAAAGGGATTCTTTCCCTGGGATAGATTTCTGTGAACTTGGAGGGGGAAATCATTATATCCTCATTTCCACTAATCTCTAACTGAACTGTAGCATTTCCTTCGATTATAACTGTAGGCAACAAACATTCTGAGAAGGGGTTCATAGGTTTCACCAAATGACCAAGGAGTCCATGACACAAAAAAGGTTAAGAACTCCTGACTTAGGTGATTAATTTTCAGGAGGTCAAAAGGAGCAATTCTCAACAATTGTATAATTCATTTAAAATTCTAAATGCATTCTTGCCAGGAAAGTAACATCGGTGACAATCTGTTTGGAAAAAAATGGGGGCACAGAAATAAAAAGGAGGGTGAGGAGGGTCTGGTAAGAAGAAGAGGGAAAGCAGGAAGAGAAAGAGAAATTTAACTCTAAGATAGCTGAATATCACATTTGATTATTGACATGAGAGGTACTATAAATTGCTGATCTATTCAAAAAACAGAACGCAATCCAGGCTGCTCTCGGAAAATGGGGCAAAAGCTTTACCTTCCAATCTCTAATGCCTTTTCCTCCACTTTTCTGCCTTTTATCTGTATTTCTTAATTGCAACCCCTTTCTCACCTTCCCCATACATATGTATAACCTTCAGCCAGAGAATTGAACCCAAGGAAAGACAAGGAAAAATAAGAAATTCCTTTGACTCAATGGACAGTGTTCCTGTCTACGATTTGCAAGGCTGGTGAGGGAGGGGTCCTGTCCCAGAGGGGCTGTAGTTCCTGGTCAGGAGAGCTCCTGAGTCCTGTCTGTTAACTACTAAGCTCTTTATGAGTCTTTAATTTCTGTTTTTCTTCACTGTCTGGCTCCTCATCAATGCCCTGAGGTCTCGCTTTTGTAACCAAGTGGAGGAAAGAAGTACTTGATGGTCTCTTTCCTTTCTTTTTTCTCAGCCTCTTTGCCTTTTTCCTGTTTTTCACCCATAGCACTAACTCTGGCTCCTGTTTTCCTTGATCAATGCATTTATCTTTAATTTTCATTTTGTACCTTTAATGTCAGCCTGCAATGTCCTGGCTGTCTCCCCAAAGCCCACTTTTTCCTTTGATTCACTAGGACTGACCTAGACTTCCTTTCTGATGGGAGGAAATTCTTAAGGACCAGGGTAAAGTAAAATCCTGTCCTTCCTGAGCATGGCCACGTGTATTGAAATGATTTGCAAATGTACAGCTGACACTCTCAGAGAAACTTAGTTCAGCCAATATTGCATATGAAATATAAAGCAAAGCAGTGATGATGACCCTTCTGGGTTTAAAAGAGACAGAGATAAACAGAGAGACAGAGACAAAGAGAAAGAGACACACCATGACAGAGAGAGACAGACAGAGAGAGAATGAGAGAGAGGAGAGAGACAGAGAGACAGAGACAGAGAGAGAGATAGAGACAAAGAGAAAAAGACATACCATGACAGAAAGAGAAAGAAAGAGAATGAGTGAGAGGAGAGAGAGAGACAGAGACAGAGACAGAGACAGAGAGAGAAAGGAGAGAGACAGACAGACAGACAGAAACAGAGAGACAGAGAGACAGAGAAAGAGAGGTTCCATTACAGGTGCCATATTCACACATGTGCTCACTCTTTGGTCAAGTAAGTGATTCTCACTGGGGTTTAGTTTCCTTTTCTATGAAATGAGTTAAATCAGAAGACCCCAAGACCCCTGTCATCTCTAAATCTGGGATAATTTATGTCCCTCTCATTAACAAGTCAGACTTTTCCAGTTGGGTTTGTTTTTAACTTGACATTTTCAGCAATGATGAGGCAGCGACTGTGCAAAGAATGTAGATTTAGAATCTGAGGGACTGAATGCAAATTCTGACTGCCACTTAATACCTGTATGACCTTACTTAACGTCTTCTATAAAATGAGAAGGTTAAACTAAACCATCCCGTAGGCCCCTGCAAAGCTCCAAGTCCATGATTCTGTTGTTCTAGGATGCAATTAGTATAATTAGGGAAGAAAAATCCCTGTGTCACACACTCAATACATCAGTGAATCATTTACTTAATGAAAAGCCACTATGGGACTCAGTTTCCTCATTTATAAGAAAAACAGAGATGTACTAGATTGCATGTGAAATAGAACCTACATGCGGGCAACAAGCAGTTCTCTCCATAGATACATACCCCATCAGAGTCTCTATCTAGATGGCTCTTGCCATGTTAACCGCTTCCCTATCAGAGTTCACTATGAGATCATGGATTTAGGGCTGGAAGGGGCCTCATTTTATAGAAAAAAGAATCCAAGGTCCAGGTTGGGAAGTAAAGTGATTTGTCCAAACTACCACAAGCAATAAGGGTGGTCCAATAGAAAATGGGATGGCCTGGGAATCAGAGAGCCTGGGTTCAAATGCCATCTGTGTGCCCTTCATCTGATGATTCCGGGTAGAAGACCTGCTTTCATTCAATTCAACAAACATCTACCAAGCATCCACTTCATGCAAATTCCCATCACAGGAACTGGAAGCCACAGAAAATTCAGATAAAACAAAGTGCCTGGCCTCCTAATAATAGCTGGCATTGATATCCATTATCTCATTTTATCTTCATAACCACCTTGGGAATTAAGCAGTCTATGTCATATCATCCCCGTTTTACAGATGAGAAAACTGAGGGCCTGAGACAGGAGCCAGCAAACCATAGCCCATAGGCCAAACCATTCCACTGCCTATTTTTGTATGACCCACAAGCTAAGAGTGGTCTGCTCTGAGTGGTCAAAAGATTTGCCCGTGGTGATATTGTTATTCAATAGCCACTGGGATTTGAACCTGGGTCTCCTGATTCCACATCCATTGCTCTCTCTACTACTGCTTTCTTCACGGAACTTAAGAGTTTCATGGAGGAATCTGACACATACACTGGTTATTATATAAACATATACCTAAATGCATGAGAGGTATGGACAAAATGCTATGTGCGATACAAGTTGGAAAGGTCATTACTCTTCTTTTCCTCAGGTAATTGGGAGAGAAGAAATCAAGGAAAGCTTTCTAGAAGAGGTGACATCTGAATCGGGCTTTAAAATGGAGAGAAGTTATACAAACCCAGAGAATGGCTTAGTAGAAATCAGCTAGCCTATTGCTTCTCAAAGTATTGTCCACAGATTGATAGAAAACATTCCTGAGATGCAAAATGACAAAGCAAACAACCAAGAATTGAAAGAATCAAAGACACTAGCCCAGGGCTAGAAGTTGCTGGATTCAACTCAACTCAATAAGCATTTAATGAGCACTTGCTCTATACCAAGCATGCTATGGTGCCAAGATACATACAAAAATGAGACTCCCTGCCTTTAAGCAACCTGGCAAACCTCTGGCATCTAACCTCTCTTAACAAGTCCTTATAGCATTCTGCGCACATCAGGGGGTGTGTGAATGTTAACTGAGAGGAGAGATATCTGAAGTTTAATGGAATCCCTCCACACCTGGAAGAACTCATTTATACCCATTATAACTCATCAAGTTCTCATTTTTTTAAAAATCCACAGATTTTGCATAATGGTTTAAGCCTGTACTTTCCATTTGCCACAAAAATCACAGAGCTTGGGAGGACCTCAGCAAGTCATCAGATTCAACCCCACACTTGAAAAGAATCCCTACTACAATCAATCTAAGGGGCCACCCAGCCTTTTCTGAAGCCCTCCAGTGAGGGGAAGGGACTATATCCCAAGGTAGACCATTCCACATTTGGATAGCTCTAACCATTAGGAAAATTTCCTCTACATCAAGTATCAATTTGTCTCTTTGCAATTTCTAACTATTACTCTTCATTCTTCCTCTGGGGCCGAATAAAACAAGTCCAATCCATCTTCCAGGTAACAGCCCTTAGAGTCTTTGAAGACAGCATTCATACTCCCTCTCAAGTCTTCTCTTCTCCAGGAATACCATCTGGAGTTCCTCCAGAGGGTTCTCTTATGGCTTCCTCTTGTGGATTCACTCAATCTTATTAATGTCCTGGGAATTCTACCAAGAAGATAACTCCCCATTTGGGGATCACAGATGGATCTCTTACTCAGCCAATGAAGAAGCTTTCTACCAAGAACCAAACCATAATCAATATCAACACAGATTGACTTCTGACTGTTGTCTGTAAGACTGCAGTCACCGCACTCTCCTTGTCCCCTCCTTAAAACTTCACCAAAGGAAAATTTCACATTCAAAGTAGAGTTCAAATCTGGTGAGTACATTTTGCCTGAGAAATAAATATAAAACAGATATTTCCCCCAAATCTAATCATTCTCAAAATGCAAAGATTCAGTGGATTTGTATACTCCTTGGAGGTTCAGACCTCCAAGGCAGCTATGCTCTTACAAAAAAAAAAATTGGCAATAATTCTTCATTTGAAGGCAAGGGGTGAAGGTCTAGGTATAGTAAATACTTGTTGACCAACTAAAGCAAATTCTATAGTCAAAGAAAAGGTCATATCCAGAGTTCAGACAATGAAAAGGTAAGAAGGGTGGGGTTGATTTTTGGTGCTTTTTTTAAATCTGGAATTTTCAAAATACTTCTTACAAATCTTTGAAATAAAGTATCAAAAGGATGCCATTTGCACAAAAGCTGTCACATTATTGGGTTAATGAAAATGCCAATTAAGAAGGTATTTTTTGGTCTCTAGTATCAACTTCCAGTTTCTAGGCAGCCAAAATTATATGCTCTGTAGAGCTGTGGGTCAGAAAACGTGATGTAGTGGAAAGAATTTGGAGTCAGAGAACCCGGTTTCTCATCTTACTTGTCTGAGTCCCCACTTCTTCATCTACAAAATAAAAGGGATGGGTAAAATCTGAGATTCTTAACCTGGTGTACAGGAACTTTAAAAAAAAAAACATTTTGGTACCTGAAGTTCAATGTAATTGGCCTCCTTTTTATTCCTGCGTATTTTTTTATAAACATTTGAAAAACATCCTCTTGTTTCTGAGCAGGGATCTATAGTCTTCACCAGACTGGCTGCAAAAGGAGTCAATCACACACACACACACACACACACACACACACACACACACACACACACACACACACACACACACACACACACACTGAACTGTTGTTTTTGTTTAGCTGTTCAGTTGTGCCTGACTCTGTGACTCCATTTGGAGTTTTCTTGGCAAAGATACTGGAGTGATTTGCCACTCCTTCTCCAGCTCATTTGACAGATAAGGAAACAGAGGCAAACAGTGTTAAGTTGACTTGCCCATAGTCACACAGCTAGTTGGTGTCTGAGGCTGGATTTGACCTCATGCAAATAAGTTTTCTTATTTGCATTGCTGGCGCTCTGTGCACTATGGAGCCACCTTACTGCCACACATTGGTCTAGATTGGCTCTAAGGTGTCTTCCATCTTTAATTCTTATGAATGTATGCATATAAAGACCTCAAAACATTCTTTTCTCAGAAAACACTGATCAACTTTATTTTAATTGCTCCCATTTTATAGACTAGAAAGCTGAGTTACAGAAGGTAAGTAGAAAACACAGGAATAAATCTCCTAAATCTTGACTTCTGCTATTACTAAGGTGTTAGCTACCTAAATATAGCTTCAACATGTGCAGGACTCTGTACATCTGCTAGCACAACTTATTCTCACAACAACCCTGTGAGCTAGCAGCCATTATTATCTCCATTTTGAAGATGAGGACATTTAGACAGAGAAGTTAAGTGACTTGCTCAGGATCATACAGCCAGGAAGTATCTGAGGTTAGATTTGAACTCCAGTCATCCTGACTCCAAGTACAGAGCTCTGTCCATTGTACCACTTGGCTGCCAGCCATTCTTCTCAATCAACTATTTACTAAATGTCTACTATGCACCAGGTGCATGTATGAATAGACTTCGAATTACTTTTTTCCAAGAAGAAAGCAGTAGCAGTTGGGAGTGGAGGATAAAGAAGAGATGAGGAAAGGATTCATATAAAAGTTTAGCTTAAGCAGAGGTTAGGAGGGAATGCATTGCAGGCAAGGGGCGTACAACCAGTGCAAAGGAGTGGAGGTGGGAAATAAGAGTATCGTGTGAGGAATGAATGAATAACCAAAAGAAAAGACACTTACATGCAAAGCACAGATACAAAAGGAAAGCAAGAAGGCAATTTTGGTTGGATTATGGAGTGGAGGTAGAGAGGCAAAGCACAATAAGGTCACATCATCTCAGCCCCCATTTATTAAACACTTAATGTATACCAGATGCTGCACTAAATACTGGGGATATGAAGAAAGACAAAATTAAAACATAAAAAGCAGATTGATGAAATAACTTGGGACCAGGTTATGGGGGCTTTGTCACTAAAAGGAGGAGTATGTAATTAATCCTGGCAGCAATTGGAAGCCATTGGAGTCTAATGAATGCTAAAGCTGAATTTGACTGCTGGATAGTTTGTTAAATTCAGAATGAACACAAGTATCAAACAGTGAAAGAAAGATTTGCACCATTCCAAGGAACATCATATTTATAGTTATGTGCATTTTCCATTCAATAAAAAAGGTATTTATTAAACACATACAATGACTCTATTTTAGACCCTGGGAACACAAAGACAAGAATGAAAGAAAGAGGGGAGAGAGTAAGGGAGGGTGGAAGGAAGAAAGGAAGGAAGGAAGGAAGGAAGGAAGGAAGGAAGGAAG
>CM053580.1:25191350-25224358 GCA_028627135.1 Pseudochirops cupreus
CTCTGTAAAAGTTGCGAATTTCTTTAGACAAAGGGAAAGCTTGAGATCCATGTACCGCCGTGGTCAAGAAACCATGGAAGCTACACACCGCGGCGGGATGCCTGTCGGATAGACAATTAGAGTGGCCTGGGAATGACATATCCCCTCTTGCCAACATAATTAAGGTGTATTATTTGTCAGAGAGGTCAACGGTGAACAAATGTCCTAGCAAAGTGAGACTGAAAGACAGGGAAGGAGCAGATAATGAAATTCAGGGATGACAAATGGCTTTGAGTCTGACACTGTGGCATCTGACAAAAAGAGACATCCAGCCAGTCTGAAACTTTTACTTGGGCTGGATTCAAAGCTGTTTGGTTCAGGCTGATTTTTCCCCCATAAAGGACTTCTTTTTATACCACTTAGATTCCTTAGTTCTCATACAGTAAAAAATAAAATGTGTGCGTCTGCATCTATATCTATGGATGTATAAACGCAGACACACATATGTATACAAAATGGGTCTCCTGCAAGTGGCAGGACCCAACGCATCCCCGCCTTGGGATTTACCACATTGTTTCCTCAACTAGCCCTGTTTCAAAGCAGGATTCTTTGACTGTCCTTCGTTGCCCATTTCTCCATGCTAACCAACGACTACTATTGAAATGGAGAGTTCATCCAAGTATAAAGTCATCATCTTCCCAAGGCTGGCCCATGTCTCAAAAGCCTAGTTATGCTTTCCGGTCCTCCCTCCCAAACTACCTTGTCATTCATAGTTATATTTATTCTCTTTCTATATATGAAAGACAGACAGAAAGAGGTGGGAGAAGAGAGAGAAAGAGGGAAAAGAACAGAGAAAAAAGAGAAAGAAAAAGGATAGAAGAAAGAGAGAGGGAGGGAGGGAGGGAGAGAAAGAGGAAAAGAAAGAGGGAGGGAGGGAAAGAGAGAGAGAGAGATTGAGAGAGAGAGAGAGAGAGAGAGAGAGAGAGAGAGAGAGAGAGAGAGATTTGGCTTTGAAGACAGGAAGATTAGGTGGTTAAGGTCCCATTTCTGACACCTACTGGCTGTGAGATACTGAGCAAGTCACCTAATTTCTCAATATAGTAGCAA
Source organism: Pseudochirops cupreus (assembly GCA_028627135.1). NCBI lineage: Eukaryota > Metazoa > Chordata > Mammalia > Diprotodontia > Pseudocheiridae > Pseudochirops > Pseudochirops cupreus. The sequence goes on from CM053580.1 coordinate 25,192,437, forward strand.
TTCTTTAAGATCCTAAGTTACAGGAAAGGGAGTTTCCTTTTTCCAGTGAAATCACAGGTTCCCATCTCTGTTCTATGCTTGTATATGTACTTGTTATCTTCCCCATTAGAACATAAGGTCCTTGAGAGCAGGGTAGAGTGGTTTCAGATTTTGTATTTGCATTCCCAGCACCGGTATCATTAATGCCTTCCACAGAGGAAGTTCTTAATAAATGCTCACTGATTTAATAAACCTACTCCATAGAGTAGGTTCATAAATGTTTGTTGGGAGGTGTATTTATTCATGGTTATATCTGTGTAATTTATGACTGTGTTGTATATAACTGATGGTGGTAATGTATGTAATCAATTACCGTACTGTGTGTAATTGATGATTATAGTCAAGAGAATGGAAAGTTGTGTTGGAAAACACCCTATAGGAGAAAGAATGCTTCCTCCTGAGATGAATAATACACCTTTTGGGGAAGAGTGGCCATCCATACATGACTGCAACATCATGCAGTGAGAATACTCACAAAGACAAGGACAAAGATCCACTGGGATACTGGGACCTGCTCCCCCTTTACTCTGTAGCACAGAAAGTACCTCTGGATCCTCACTTCCCAGGGACCCCAAGTGTGGGTCATGGTACCTTGCAACATATCAGCATTAAGGAAGACAGACCATGGTTTGGATGCCACTGAACCTCATTTTGGCACACAGGCATAGAGAACAGATAACAGCACTGATTTTCTTACTTCCATATCAAGGAAATTTACTAATGCTTAGAATGAATGTGTGAGAAAGGAAAGAAAAGAATTTTGTATTAGGGATAAGAAGACATGGAGTCCTTGTCCTATAGACTTTAGGTAAGTCATTTAATCCACTCTGAGTCTCAGTTCTATCATCCATAAAGTATGAACAAGGATACCCACCCTACCAACATCAGGTTTATTGTGGAGATCACGCACAAGCACCTAATGAACTGTAAAGAACCACTCAAACATAAGGGACTTCAGGGGCTCTTAATTGTTTTTGTCCCGCGGACCCCTTTATTCATCCGGTAAAGCTTATGGCTCAGGATAACATTTTTACATACATACAATAAGATGCATAAGAATGCAAAGTAAACGAATTAAATTGAAAGGCAGTTATAATCGGGAGGAGGAGAAAATTCTTTGGCCCCGGATTAAGAAATCCCTGGATTGGATTAAATGATGATGATGATGATGATGAATAAATATAATAAAATATATGGCTAATATAATTAAAACGAGTTTTACAGCATTGTCTAGAATTTATTGCTATATAGCACTCGTATTGATTGACTTGGAGAAGAAAAGACTCAAGAAAGATAAGAAATTTTAAAGCCTGCCATGGGGAAGAAGAAAGAGTCTTGGCCTGTTTTGCTCCTAGAGTAGAGTTAAGAACAGTAAGTAGATAGAACAAGGAAAAGCTGCACATTTAGGCTTGACGTCAGGAAAGCCTTCCGAACAATTCAAGGCATCCCAAACTGGGAAGAGCTAACTCCAGAGGAAATGGATTTCCCCTTTATTAGAAAAGTTTGGTTAGCTGAGCAACAAGCACTTATTAGATGCCTACTGTATACCCAGTATCCTAGGCACTGAGGATAGATGCAAAGACAAAAAAGGCAACAATCCCTGCTCTCTCACACACATACTATGGGAAAGAGAGTGTGCCATTATGGACAGTGCAATAGATCAGAAGGCAAAAGACTTGGATTCAAATCCTCCTTCTAGAACACATTAGCTGCGTGGTCCTGCTAATATAACTGTCATACGTATCTACCTCAGAGTTGTTATAAGTATCCAAATTGTAAACTGCTTTGCAAACTCCAAAGCACTATTCAGGGGCTATAGTATTTGAGGAAAGGGGGGCTGTTTGTGTCCATTGCATCCTCCAGATTGACCCTTTCCTCTGTTATCGGGGTCTGATGTTCTTCTCTTCCTTCTCCTTGTGTTCTTGTTCATCTTTTCTCCTTTCTACTTTCTATTGTGGTTGTGTCTGAGGAGAGCTCCTTAAATAAACAGGTTTTGTTTTCAGGAGGCTGTTTAGGGTTGTTGCTGTGGTTGTTGTTTTTAATGTCCAATGACTTATGGGTCCAACTCCTCTAGAGTCCTACAGGGGCCAGAGGGATGGTTTCTAGTGAGTCAAGGATTTATTAAATATAAGGCAGGAGACAGATGAGAGTGGGGATGAGTAACAGGGGTGTGTGTGCACGTGTGTGTACATATGTGTGTGTGCATGTGTAACCCAGGGCTGTAGTTTGCCAACTGACTTAAGTCCATCTCGCAATCTGCAAACATAAAAAGTATGCTAGTTGGAACATATGATTAACCCACAATATCTTGGTTGTTTAGTTTATACCTTCATTAAGGGTTGCTAATACAACAAAGAGTTGTATATAATTATCTCAATTTTTTAAAGGGTAAATAATGAATGAGAGTGAAAACTAGTTAATCCCCGGTCTCTTGGAGTTTGAGACAAAATTCATGTTATTTGAAACATTCAAGTAATGAAAAGGCAAATTATATTAGAGTGTCTGTATATACATAGACAAGGGCAGCAAAGTGGCTTGGAATCAGGAAGACTTGAGATCAAATCTGGCCCCAGACACTTACTAGCTTTGTGACCCTGGGCAAGTCAGTTCACCCTGCTTGCCTCAGTTGCCTCATCTGTAAAGTGGGCTAGAGAAGGAAATGGCAACCCCCTTCCAGTATCTTTGCCAAGAAAACCCCAAATGGAGTCATGAAGAATTGGACATGACTTAAAAATGACTGAACAACAACAACATAGAAAGAAGGAGGGAAAGTTAGACGGAAAGACAACCTTTCCTTAGGACTTCCTTCAACCTACTTCCTCTACTAAGAGATACTATAAAGCCAACAATTCTCCTTGATATCTTCTGTCTCTTCTGCTGGGGGAAAGAATTCAGCTCTTACATTTCCATTTCTCATCTCCCTCCCCCATACCTCCTTACAGCCCGAGATTTTATGCTAAGGGAAAAAGTGAGAAACGAGATACCCAAATCTTGTAAACCATGCTTCTGCTGCTGCATCTGTGGTTCTAATTGGCTCTAATGGAAGCTCTAAATGTCAATAGTATGATGACGGTAGTAATCACAATGACTGACAATTACAACAGTAAATGACAATTATAACAATGACTGACAATTACAACAGGAAATGACAATTATAGCAATGACTGACAATTATAACAGCAAATGACAATTATAACAATAACTGACAATTATGGGGCATTTTAAATTTTTCAGAGTGCTCTACATACATGATTTCATTTGAATTTTATGAGAAGAGAAGTAGTTCTGGTATAGTGGAAAGTCTTTTATTTGGAGGCAAAGGACCTGGGCGCTAATCCTCATGTGGCCATTTGTTACCCATGTGTTCTCAGGCAAGTCATTCACTTTCTCCAAATCTGAGTTTCCTCTTCTATAAAATGAGGTTTGGTGAACTTGACATCTTCTAGGGTTACTTCCATCTTTAAGTCTATGAATCTATGAGCCTATGATTCGTATGGATCGGTCTTAGAGCCTTGAGAGGTAGGTAAGACTATTATATCCCCATTGTACAGATGAGGAAATTGAGGCTTAGAAAAGTGAAACAACTCCAATCAGGGTCAGTAAGCTAGTATGAGTGAGAGATAGGATTTGAATTTAAGTCAATCCTAACTCTGTGTCAATTGCTCTAGCCATGATACTGTGCTGCTTCTGTAAGAGCAAGAACACAAGAGAGAATCATTCACAAATTACTTACCATTGGGAGAATCTAGGCCACCTTTCACGTGGCAAAAGAAAATGCCCTTTTCAGGGCAGCTAGGTGGCACAGTGAATAGAGCACTGACCCTAGAGTCAGGAGGACCTGAGTTCAAATCCAATCTCATATACTTAACACTTACCAGCTCTGTGACCTTGGGCAAGTCACTTAACCCCAATTGCCCTGCCTTCCCCCTTTCAAAAAAAGACAAAAAAAAAACCAAAAAGAGGAAATGCCCTTTTCACAATTTCACATGCCTTATTCCCACCACTCACCCCTTTCCATGAAGAAAAGGATTTAGTCTTAGTTAGTTTCACGTATTCATTCATCCAATTCATTCATTCATCTATTAAATACCTACTATACACAAAGGATTATACCAGATGCTGGGAGAATAATCTATCTATCTATTATATATTATAGATATAATATTATATAATATAGTATTATATATAATATATATTTTATATATTCATGTATATATAATATATATGAATTATATATTATATATGTATTATAATATATTATATATCTATCTATCATACCAGATGCTGGGAGAATAATCTATCTCATCACTCAGTACATACTATCTATCTATCTATCCATCTGAGGTAATGAGTTAGAGTGAGAAGAAAAACAGACCAACCATATGTACAGATAAGAAGATAAAGCTTAGTTAGAGTCACAAAGTCTGAAGCACTGAGTTACAGTCCTGATACTACATGCCCAAGGGCAAATCTTTTAATTTCTCTGGGACTCAGTTTCCTCACCTACAAAATGGGCAGAATAATGCTACTACCTCCTTTTCCCAGTTCTTACAAAATAGCTAAATCAATGGGAGCCATCATTAAATTTGAGCTGGCTATCTATCATGAGATTCTTATGCCTAGAAAAGCATTTGCTTACCAAATGCTTTCTGCAACTAAATTTCCATTAGCCTAGCTCTCAGGAGATCTAGGAAGACTTCTTTCTAGCCTCCTGCTCCACTTCCCCAGTGAATAACCATATTTTTAACATGCCTTAAAATTCCTGATTTCTAAAAACAGTACATGGATATACTTTTAAAATCTATGGCCACAATAGAGAGACTTGCCAATATTTCTAATGGAAATGGTCCAAAGGAACATAACAATACAGATACTGACTCCTTGTTGGAATGAATATCAAGATTAATTGTCCCTAGAAAGGTAAATAAATATTGACAATGATCTCACTTTGGTCCATATTTTCCTCTAGGGTCAATAAATCTCGATATTCACCTCAACCTAAGTCAATTTCTGTTGATTACAAATTCATGGTATACTATACATGCAGACCTACACACTGCCTAGGATGTGGAAACATGATATTATAGTCCACTTAATGGTTACATGTTATGTATTAAATAGAGCTGTTAAAATATAAGGGCCAAATCCTTCCACACATTAATTAATTTTTAAAATTAGTTTACAGATTAAGTATGGTTTGCGAAAATAAGATACAAACAAGAAAAGTTTCTATTTTAATTTAAGATTTTAATCATAGATTTTTTTTATCATAAATTTATAGCTGGAAGGAACATCAGAGGTCATCAAGTCCAATGCTCTAGTTTTACAGATGTGGAAACTGCAACTAACAGAGAAGTGACTTTCCCAGGGTCACACAGCCAATCTTCCTGACTCTAAATCAGTGCTATCTCTTTCCTTCCGTCCTTTCTTCCTTCCTTCCACAAACATTCGTTGAGGACTTCCTTGGTACAGGATACTATAATACTTGGGGAGGGAGCAATTGGGGAAGATGAAGATAAAAGAGATGCAGCTGCTGCCCTCACAGAGCTTACAATCTAAGTAAGAAACTAAGAGATTATACAAAAGTCATTGGAGTCTCAGAAAGAATATGAAAATCCAATATATGAGCTACTTGGTAAAATGATACAGGAGCTTAAGCAAGAGAATGATCGTTTCTGCTAGACATCATCCTACTAGACTAGGGTGGGAGAATTCAGTGAGAACTGTTAAACAGGGCATTGAAGAACAGGTAATAATTGAACTGGCAAGGTTTGGAGGGGGAAAGGAAGAAGAGGAGGGAGGGAGGCAGAAGGAGATCAAGGAGAGCAGAAGGGGAGGGGGGGAACTGCTCATTTAAGAATAAAGTCGTTCTTTTCATCTTACAGCCAGGGAAGATTTCAACATTTTGCAAAAGCATCCATACTGGTCATTGGCATGGTTCTGGTGTGAGCCTCCTGGAAATTTTGTATTAAGGTCTGTACAGGAGAGAAGACAAGGTGAAACTTGAGGAAGGAAGAGAGGAGAGGGGAGAGTTTATTGTCCAAAAAAGGGTCAGGGCTGTCTTCATATTCCACGAGCCTATAGAGCTGAGAAAAAACCATCCACGTAAAGGTTCACCCCATTCAAATAAAGAATAATTCCTCAGACAGGTGCCCACCACAACAGGTCCACCACAGCAGAAATTTACAAATGCAGAGTCAATCAATGACTATACAACTCCCTCGGGTTTCATGGACATCCATGAGCAATGCTATGGTCCCTGAGATAAAAGGAAATATTTAGAGCCTCCTGTGTCAAGCCTCCAACCACCCTTTCTAGCTTCACATCACATCTCTCTGCTTCGTCCACTCTGCGCTCCAGTGAAAACTCAGTTACTGCTCTTCCTCACCTCCGATCTCCCATGTTGCTGCCTTTGCCTAGGGTCATCCAGGTTGTGATCCTTTCTCATTTCCACTTCTTAGGATTAGCTTATATGACATCACTCTGAGAAATCTTTCTTGATTGTCTCTAATACTCAGTGTTCTTGCCCTCCTTAAATCATTTTGTATTTATTTAATTTTTAAATGTTGTAAGCTTCTTAGAGACATCACTTCTTCTCTTCCTTCCTTCTTTCCTTCTTTCCTCCATTCTTCCTTCTTCTCTCCCTTTTTACTTTCTTCATCCTCTCTTCCTCCCTTCCTCCTTTCTTTATCTTTCCTCTTCTATTCCTTTCTTTCTTCTTCTTTTCTTCCTCTCTCCTTTCTTCCTTATTACTTCCCTCCCTCCTTCCTTCCTCCCCCTTCCTTTTTTCTTTCTTTCTCTTTCCTCCTTTTTTCTGTTCCTTCCTCCCCTTCCCCTTTTCTTCTTCCTTTCTTCTTTTCTCTTTTCTTCCTTTCTTCCTCTCTCCATTTTTCTTCCTTCCTTTTTTAGGGGGGTGGAATCCCCAGCACCTTGTACATGATAGACCATGTTGCTTTTGGCGTTGAATTGTGTCTAGCCTCGTGGCAGCCTTTGAGATAGACATATTATGAGTGCTTCCCCAGCATACATTGTGTGAAGCTGTAGCACACAGCCCGTGAAATCTCTAACATGCTGATAAGTAATAATAAGGTAGAGTCAGAAATGCTTTGTCCAGGGGACCTGAACATTTATTAAATGCCAACTGTTTGCCAGGAACTATGCTAGATACTTTCCAAATATTATTTTGTTTTATCCCACTTGCACCCTTTAAGCAACTAGAAACAACTGAACTTAGCACCTAGCTAGTAAGAATAACTTGTCAAAATAGGACATTCCAAATGCTTCCAGCCAGAGGCAGCTATATCCCAAGTGAGGTCTTCCATGGCATGGCCCAGTGCAGACCCTACCCTTCATTCCTGTCTTGGGCATAAAAAATTGCTAGTTACAGCTCTGCTGATAAGGTTAAGAGATTGAATATATATGAGTCATGCATAGTGAATTTAAGTAAAAATATACCTTAATAGCAAAATAGACATTTACTGCATAGTGCATTAAGTCACTGTCTACATCAATTTGTCCTGCTCCATGTTCTAGTGAATAGCATTGTAGCTATCCAGGGCTAAACATACAATCTGCCATGACCACAGTCACATTCATCTCTGCTAAGCTGGAAAGAGCCAGTGTTTCACTGGCTAAGGCAGAAATATACTGTCATTCATTTCTCAGGGCTTTATCCTGATAGTGCTAACAAAAGTATACACAGAGCATATTTTAAAATTAGGGATACATTTTTACTGTGGAGAAATCTTAAATAAAGATACTAGTTCTGGTTTATCTTCACAAATTTAATATATTAAGAACATTGTCTTCATTTTTATTCCACAATGACATGGTTTTGGATTTTTCATGTCCCTGTGACCTTTAGAGGACATTGGGAAATTAAAAGCAAGGGTTCCTTGCTGGAGTGTGTCCATTGCAGGGAAACCAGAGAAGGGCCTTGAGATACAAGGATGGGTTGAAGGAGCTGGAGATGTACAGCTTGAAAAGAAGACTTAGGTGGGGAGACCTGGGGGAGGCAAGGACATGGTAGTTGTCTGTAAATATTTGAAAAACTATCATGTGGAAGAGAGTCAATATATTCTGCTTGACCCCAAAGACCTACAAATATCAGTGCCACATTAAGAGTTCTGAATATGGAGTCACTAGACCCACAGCTGAATCCCAGAACTACCTCTTAGCACCTGCAAAATGAGAAGTTGGACAAGATGGCCTCATATGGCCCTTATAGCTCGAAATCTATAATGTCAAGTTGCAAAGAGCTAGACTGAGGATTAATTTCAATTAAATTTTCCTAAAGATAAGCAATGAGCTATGTGAAAGAGGCTGTCTTGGGAAATAATGAGTTTCCTTTCTTTGAATGTCTTCAAATAAAGGATGAATGACAACATGTTGGTGATATTGTAGAAGGGAATACTATTCAGATGTGTTTAGAACTGAGATTCCTCATCTATAACATGAAGGCGTTGGACTCAATCACCTTTAAAAATCATTCAGTTCTAAATCTATTGCGCTATGATCCTAAGAAGTTATAAGCACGTATCTGATCTAGTGTGGAGGAAGGAGTTTTCATACTAGAAGTTCCCCACACCAGCCATCAATGAAAACAGGAGTCCGGACTTTTTTTAATCTGTAATTTATTTATTTTCCTCAATCATATTCTATGACCTTGATATTCACCTCAACAGGAAGGAAGGAAGGAAGGAAGGAAGGAAAGAAAGAAAGAAAGAAAGAAAGAAAGGAAGGAAGGGAGGGATTGAGGAAGGAAAGGAGGGAGGAAGGAAGGAAGGAATAAAGAAAGACCCCACAACATTGCCAGTCAGAGAGCATTTCTCCTACAGAAAGTGATTTAATCAGAGGTAACGGACTGTCCTTTGGATTCACTGACATTTTATGAATAGGGAAATGAGATAGCACAGTAAAGAAGGCCTGACAGCAAGAATGAAGACTCAAGTTAAGCTGTTGAAAGCCTAACGAGATAAAGACCGGCAGGAGAGAGTTCCCTTAAATGTGATGAAAATCAAGCCTGAAGGGAAGGAATGATAGAGAGACTGAAGAGTGCACACCACAAGACAGAAGATGAATGTCCCCAACATGACAGTGACACGCAGTGAAATTAATCAGATTCCTGATCGTGGAAAACGGTAGCTGAAGATATACAAAATTTATGCATCTGTCATTTTGGACTGAGGATGTCACACAATGCAAGAGGATAATGGGTCACATTTTATAATATTTCCTTAGTCCTTAAACTTCCTCCAATGCTTAGGAGACCACATGGGCAAGTGCCCAGAAGTCAGGAGCCCCAAGTTTTGTTTTGTCCATCAGTAATATAAATGCAGTCAGCCACGGATCTCTCCAGACCCCTCCCTAGCATTTCTAACTTTGGATCACTGCCATTTCTTTATCTCTCCCTTTAAATTATATTTCTTTGGTTAAAACAACACTATCCAGGACCTGATCCAGGTCCTCCTCCACGTCCAGAATTCATTTTGGGGACCAAAAGGAAGTTCTTGGGTGATGCTGCTCCCCTGGGGTCTGGCCAATGTGTTTTAAAAAGTACCAAACGATGCATGAGCTAGGAGGGCCTTAGAAATTCATGGTCAGCACTCACTGAATCTCAGTGCTAAGCACTGAGCATATAAAGAAAGACAAAAATACTCTTCCTGCCCTCAAGGAGCTCACATTCCAATGGCAAAGACAATATACAAATAACTAGAAACAATCTAAGATTCATATAGAAGAACTGGAAGGAAACCCAAAAAGAGGATGAAAATGCAGCTGGAATAGACATGGGGGCTGAAGGGAGGAGCGAGCACCATAAAAGGCCTCCTTTAGAAGGTGGGATTCAGGTTGAGGATAGAGAAATCATCTAGCAATGGGATCAGAAACCAAGAACTGGAGGAAACAAGATCAGGAATCTAGAGTTTGGGTGACCTCAGAGGCCATCCAAGTCAGCTCTCTATTTTGCAATGGAGGAAGGGAGTCTTGCCCATGATCACATAGTCCAAGAGGTAAGATTAAGTCCACATCCTCTGGCTCCAGAAGTTGGGCTCTTTCCATTGCTTGTTACCTCACAGCTTAATAAATAGAGCTAAGAGTTTGGATTTGGACATAAGAAGACATAGTTTTGAGTATTGCTTCCATCACTCCCTGATTATATGTTGTGACTTGGCCATTTTTCAGTCATGTCTGACTCTTCATTGTCCCATTTGGGGTTTTCTTGGCAAAGGTACTGGGGTAGTCTGCCATTTCCTTCTCCAGCTCATTTCACAGATGAGGAAACTGAGGCAAATAGGTTTAGGTGACTTGTCAAGAGTCATGCAGCTAGTAAATCCTAGCTATATAATCCTGGACATATCACAACCTCTCTGAAAACCAAGCAGCTCCACAGGAAACTGGACAAGTCAATCAGTCACTTTAAGCCTCTGACAACTACCTTCTCATGAGTCATCTATTGTCATAGAGTATTGCAGTCTGTGGTAACAAATGGAGTTCCCACCTATAAATTCCCCCAAATCCTTTGTTTATCTGCTTATGATTGTTAAGTAAAGACCAATCAGAGAACCACAAATTCACTCATTCTTCTCTTCCACTTCCTCAAGCAGAGTGGATTGCTAAAGGGCCACAAAAAGGGAAGGACTCACCCTTTGCCCTTCCCTAAGCATATGTCTGGTCCAGATGTGCCAACTTCAAGCTGAAAACTCTGCAGGAGGCTATTGTACCAGTCCTGAGTACTTGTCAGAGATGTACACTCTCCTTGCTATAGCAGTCAAATCAGGCAGTCAACAAAAATTTATCAAGCCTTTAATATGTGCTAAGCTGAGGACACAAGGAAAGACAAAAACACAGTTCCTGCCTGCAAGGAGCTCCCATTCATGTGGTCTAACATATTCAGGAAGTACACTCAACCACAAGGGTTGAAATAAAAAGAGGTCTGGGTTTAACCCACCAATAACCAGGTAAGTGTGATAAAATACGCAGAGAATGCCAAGTTTGAATTTCAAGGATCTTGGACTTCCAATTTTCAAGTTGAACAAACCAACTTCCTACCAATGTAACCCTAGCAAGTCACCTAACCTCAATGTCTTCAGCTGTAAATTGAAGAGTTCGTGGTAGATAACTGCTAGGGTTCCTTTCCACTCTGTAATCTATGAGCCTGTGAAACTAATTATTCAGAATGTCTCATTTCCTAAACATTCCTGGTACTGAGATTTTGCTGCATAGGATACAGAAGGATTTCATCCTGACTTACCTTGTCTGTATCATCTCATCAAGGTCATGATCCCTTCTCAAGAGAAGGAAGTTTTTCTTTCTTTAGATACAGATACCCTACCCCTATCCCAACATTCCATTCACCTTCATGATACTTGATTAAAATTAAGTGGTAATCTAGCTAATGCTAGCTTGGAAAACTTGTAGCTCTCCTTGGTACTTTTGTCCCACCTTCTGTGTAGCCTAACTTTCTCCCTATTAAATTGCAAGTTTAGCTTATTTTCTTCTAGTGATAGAAAAAAATCAGGCCCATCTTTCTTGTAATAGTCCTTCATACAGTTGAGGACAGCTATTAAGTCACCCCTAAACCTCCTGAATACCAGTAATCCCAGCTCCTTTCATCTTTTTTCATCAGTGCTGTTTTCCAACCCATTAATCATTTTCATTGCTCTTCTCTGGACCCTATCCAAGTTCTCCACGTATCTTTAAGCTTTTGTGAATTATGTGGCCAGTTTACAGCTCTGATAAGCCCGAATGGTGGTAAAGGTAGCATCTCTTCCCATCAGACTGTAAGGAGGAGACAAAGCAATGTGTTACTCTAAAACATGGAGAATTCCAAAACAGATCAGAGATGTTCATTTAATACTTCTTCATTCTGTCCTTGGGTTGCTGTGGTTGCTGTCATTGTTCTTTAATTGCACATAAAACAGCATTTTAAAATGCTGCAAAAGAAGGTGTTTACCCAATGCTTTTAAGGAACAGAGAAAAGTGAAAGCCTTTAGCTGATGGGCTATATTTATCCTGAGCCTAGCTGTGTGTTAATAGCATGGATTTTTCTGTTTATTAAGTTATTCTATCTGCAGTACCCATGAAGGTCGGAGATAATATAGGATATAATGATAGCATCTTCCATGTTCATTCTGTCCTTTGCTTTATGGAATGAACTTCAGTGGCTACAATCCTGATTCAATCTGTGGTTAAACAGGGTTACTTCTAGATCTTCTGAAACAGGACTGGTTCCTAAGTCAATCCTATAACAAAGTGGCAAGGAAATAGCTCTCAGCCATGACAGATGTAAGTTCTTCCTCTACGAGAGATGGAATCCCATAAAAATCCAAAAAGCTCTTGAAATGAGAAAAAAGATGTAAGTTTCTTGATTTTATTATCAAAGCATCTGCGAGCTAGAAAAACAAGGTGAAAAGAGATACGTTGGCTGTATATTCCACCATGAGCTTCTAGACCACCTCTAGCATGGTACGATGGAATTTTAGTATTGGACAAAATCATAGGATCATAGATTCAGAGCTTAAATAAACCTCAAAGGTCATCTAGTCCAAACTTGACATTTTTACATATGAGAAAATTGAGGTTCTGGGAAGTTAAGTGATTTTCCCCAAGGCCACAGGGTAAGTGGGATCTGAATTCAAATTCCCTGACTCCAGAGCCATCGTTCTTTCCACTTTATTATTACCTATGTGATCCGGGGTACATCACATAACCTCTGTGGGCTTCAATTCCTTTAACTATAAAATGAATTGGCAAGACTAGATGATCTTCTAGGGGTCCCTTGTGGACCCAAATCCATGCTCCACACTCCTTCAAATCATTCTACACAGACAGTTTGATGCCTCTGCCTGCTGTTCTAGCAGATATTCCTGGAAAGATTCTCTGACATCCTTCAGAAATACATGTCAGAGCTGGAGTAGAATACCTCAAGTCAAGCTTGCATATGGAAATTATTATTTTCAAGGCCACGGGCTCTGGTTGTACAGGGTTGGGGTTGCTCTTGACACAAGAGAGGGGTTTCCTCAAGTTATTTTACAAATACATCATTCCTCTAGGATTGCCATTAGCTATACCTCATTTGGGATCAATTGGTTTGTCAAACTAATGTTTATTCACAGTAAACTATTCCATTGGTTCTTCAAAGGAATTGGTGTTCTTCCCCACAGGCTGTCAGCAAGCTGCCTTTCCCAGTTTCAGTGACCTGTTTCTTTTCCCAAGCAGCCTTTTAGACTGTAGAGGGCAGTGAAGGGACTTCCGTTCCTTTTTTCCTTCCAGCATCTCATTTTCACTTCCTGCCCAGTACCTTTATTATACATTTTGAATGGTTCAGTGCATTCACAACTAACTATAAGAAACCACTGGCTTTTGAATTCTCCATGTGGGACCAAGGGAAGCAACCCATTGTGGTGCATGGAGAGCAGGCCTCCAAGTCAGAAAGACATGTGTTCAAGTCCTGTCTCTGACACATACTGGTTATGTGTCTATAAGGGGAGAAAGAGAGCTTTCCTTAGATGGCTTCAATGAGCTTTTCATCATCCTCAGGTTATTGGTTAATAACCAGATAATCAATCAATTGTCAAAAAAGTACAAGCCTTAGAATCAAGATGGTTTGAGTTCAAATGTTACCTCTCATATTTACTAGATATGTGGCCATGGGCAAGCCACGTAACTGCTACAAACCTCAGTTTCCTCATCTACAAGATAAAGGGGTGGCACTAGGTGGCCTCTATGGTAAGCCCCTTCCAGCTCCAAATCTATGATTCAACTATATTCTAGATCAGAGGTTCTCAACTTGTGGTTTGCAACTCCTCTGGGGGTCGAACGGGGTTGCCTAAGACCATCGGAAAACACATATTAGGAACCTCCTCTATCCATCTCCAAGTAGGTCAACCCACATGCCTTCACATCCACATACAAGTACTAAAGGGTAGTGGCATTAGGAAGGTTGAGAACCGCTGCTCTAGGTGTTTGTGATACAAAGACAAAAATAAAACAACTCTTGCCCTTTCATTCTATCAGGGGAAACACTACACAAATAAGTATATTCAAGATAAATAAAAATTTGGGGGGGGGTAGATATGAGCAGAATCATGAAAGACTGTGTACAGATGGTGACTTGAGAAGAGTTTTGGAAGAAATAAGAGACTTGAACTCAGGGGGATGCATTTAAGGCATGAGGGACAGCCAGTGAAAGAGCAGGGCTGCTCTTATGAATAATCATTACAGAGAATATGAGCTGGTTGAAGCAGTTCGCACACAGAATCCTCTCACTGATGAAATCACCAGCTCAAATCGCTTGCTTGACCCCCCAAAAGGACTGAAACGAAATGAAATGATGTGGACATTAGGAGGGAGACAGCTCTCTGATTCTACCACCCAAGGGTGCATATAGACAGACAGAGAGACCTCACCTCTCTCTCTCTCTCTCTCTCTCTCTCTCTCTCTCTCTCTCTCTGTGTGTGTGTGTGTGTGTCTGTCTGTCTGTCTGTCTGTCTCTGTCTCTGTCTCTCTCTCTCTCCCTCTCCCTGTGTATGTGTGTGTGTGTCAGTCTGTCTTTCTGCCTGTCTGTCTGCCTCTGTCTGTGTGTGTGTGTGTGTGTGTCAGTCTGTCTGTCTCTCTCTTTCTCTGTGTATATGTGTATGCGTGTGTGTCTATATGCATTCTAGGATAGTAGAATCAGAGAGTCGTCTCCTCCCTTCTAATGTCCACATCATTTCACTAGTGCAGACATTTCTCAGATATACACAAAATCAATTTTCTCACATACAACATCACCAGTATAGGGTGCTCTCAAACAGGAAGTTCCTTTGCCAAAGTCACTTGTTCTTCACCTTGTACTCTTAAGAGCAGATGGTCTTCATTTTTTTTACGTCATGCTGGACCCCTTTGGCAATCTCATGAAGCTTATTGGCTGACCCCTTCTCATAATAATATTTTAAAAGCATAAAATAAATACATAAAATTATGGAAGATACTAATTTTATTGAAATATAGTTATTAATACATTTTAAAAAGACAAGTTCACAGACAGTAGCTGAAGAACTTTGGATTAGAAATGTGACTGGGACACAGATTAAATGACTTGGTCACCCAGCCAGCATGTGTCAGAAGCAGGACTCAAACTCTGGCTTTGCTAACTATTAAGGCCAGCTCTCTTCACCACACCAGTCTGACTCTCTTCATATTCATAAAGTTTCTAAAGCCTTCCAATCCTCCTATCCCTCTAAGCTTCCATCCTCTCTTGCATTTTTTCATCAAACATTGTCAAAAGATCAGTCTCTATTTGCTTCCTCTCTTTCATCTCTGGCCATTCACTCTTTAAACCCTCAACATCTGCCTTCTGTCCTCTACCACTGCACTAGAACTGTCCCTTTTTAAAAAATATATATTATATTGATCTATCTTTGTTACATTGCCTACATTTCTCAATGTAATCCCTCTCCTGCCTCCCAAAGAGTCAGCCCTTATAACAAAAAATAAAAAGGGGGGAACAATAGTTCATTAAAACATCTCTTACATCAAAGAAGTCTGATGTCATATACAGCACCTCAAATTCATAGTACCCCATAGGCACAAAGGAGAAAGGAGGAAGGTGTTTCTAATCATCAAACCCAAGAGCCTTTTTTCCACACTCTCGGTATTTGATGCTTATGATCACCCCACCTCCATCTACACTTCCTACAATTTCTCCTCCATGGATTTCCAAACTCTTCACCAACAATTATACCATCCAAATTGCAAAGTGTGCCCTTTGATAACTGCTATAATAGACAAGTAGTTACTGAAGGAAATCATTAACACTAGCTGACAGTATCCTATATCCCTCTCTAAAGTTTGCAAAGCACTTTATAGACACTTCAAACCAATCTCACAACAAGCTTAGCAGGACAATGCTGGAAAACTGAGTGTGAAATTTTCAGTATGAGCATTTAGGCTTCAAAAATCAGCAAATGCTACAAATGAAGGCTTCATTTATTGTTTTGCTGATTGTCTAGACTTGAGAAAGTGATGGGGAAAATTTTGATGATGCAGATTCAATTTAAAATTGTGTCCTCAGCATACTTTCCCCCTCCCCAGAGAGCTGGTTGTTAAACACTTGCCAGCACATCCTTGATTAAAATAGATAGTATAGGGGTGGCTAGGTGGCTCAATGAATAAAGCGCCAGCCCTGGAGTCAAGTGGACCTGAGTTCAAATCTGACCTCAGACACTTAACACTTTACTAGCCATGTGACCTTGGGCAAGTCACTTAACCCCAATTGCTCTGCCTTTCCCCCTCCAAAAAGTAAAAATAAAATAAAATAGGTAGTATAGATATTACTATCCGCATTTTACAGATGAGGGAACTTCAAGCTCAGGTAATTAATTTACAAGCCCAGGACTGCACCTCTAGTAAATGTCAGGGTTAAGATTTAATCCCAAATCTTCTTGGCCCCAGATCAAGCACTCTAGCCACTTTGCCTGGGTGGTAGAGTGGGGAAAGTAATAACTTTCTACTGGGGATCTAGGTCTGAATCCTGGCTCTATCAATACCTGGTTGACCAAATGGGAAAGTGACTTAAACCCTCTGGATATCAATTTCCTCAGCTGTTGAGATGATGGGAATTGGACCACTGGATGATTTTAAAGGTCCCTCCCAGTTCTGGTCATTTGTTTGCTATTTACTGAATAAACAATGTAGGAAATGGTGTGCCAACACCTGCATCCTCCATGTTCTCAAGTTTGGACTTGTTGGGTTTGCTTTTGTTTTGCTTTGCTTTTTAGACAGAAATACTGAAGTCAATGCTGGTAATTCAACAGACAGAATTAAAGAAACCTACCCCACCCCCTCTACTTAACCCCACCCCTAATTTATGTTTCCTGAAATGTAATGCTGCCTAATCCTCCTTTCCCATTCATATTAATTCAAAAAGTTTGAGACCCATGAAGCTATGACATGTCCCTCCTCCCATCATTGTCCCCCTGGTCCTTAGAACTTCCTGGAACCCAATCATCCTTTGGACAGTTTATCTCCTAGTTGAGTTTTTTTTTCTCCCAGAAATTATAGATATTTCTGGTGTGAGATACATGGCCCACCACTTAGGTGGGAAGCATCCCACCCAAAATTGATTTCACAGTGCCCTGAGAGTACTTAATAAAATCCTCTTGCCTATGATCTCAACTGCAGATGTCTCTCTTCATGGCCTAGTAAACTTGGCATGAATTACTCCAGGTATCATGTTTCTATCCCCACCTGTGATCTCTAAAAGAGACATCTTAGCCTAACTGTAGGCTTCTTAATTTACACTAAAATGTGGGAACTCTGTAGATGATCTAAATAGGCTACAAAATATTTGGGATTTTTTATATTAAAACTTTCCCTCTGATTCTCCAGACTTTCTCTACCATGCCCTTGTGTATGTATCTTCTCCCTCCATCCTCCTCCATCCTTCAGCTTCTTTTCATCGTCTGTCTTCCTTGAGGACAGGTTTTGTCTTTCTTTCTGCTTTTCTTTGTACACCAGGGTTTTCCCTTTTGAGTAACATCAAATCAAATTAATAAACATGTATAAACACCCACTGTGTGCCAGATACTGTGCTGAGCAATGTGGGTACAAAAAGAGGCAAAAGAGGGTCCCTGTCCTCAAGGAACCCTAACAAGGAAGACAATCTGCAAAGAAATATACACAAAGCAAGCTATATTCAGGATAAGTAGGAAAACAATTAAGAAAGGGAAGGCACTAGAGTTAAAAGAATAAACAAGATTTGGATTAGCTGGATAAAATTATTGCGAAAATTCAATCATAAAAATTTTCCTAAGAATGTATTCTTTAATATCACATATTGCTATGGCCAATGAATTCATCACCACGTTGCCAGCTTACTGGTTAGAAGTCTGTTTCGCACTGAATTAGGCTCCTTCTCAGAAAGCAGATTCAGCTATTGATGAAATTGGATTTTCATCCTTACTATCATGGAAGAAGCTGGCAATGATTGAGCTCCAATGGCATAGATTTCAAGAACCCAGGATCACCTCCATGAAGAGAAAGCAAGGAAAGTTGGGTGGACCCCATTGCACCCTTTTGGGAAGAAGAAGAATCATAAAGGACGGACAGGCATAAGTAGGCTGTGATCAGTATCACTGGAAGAAATATCCATGCTGATGAGATTAAAGAACCATTAGAATGTTGAATTTGAGTATTCTTCAAGATCAACAAAAATAAACAGAGTAGCTGCAGCTGTTAGAACATAATTCTGAAATTGCTAAGCAAAAGATGAGATAAAACACTAGGCAATAAAATATTGATCTATTGGAAGAAGAATCAGTTGGAAGGTCTAAGAAATTCTTTCCTTGATAAATTTCTGTGATTCATAGACATTAAGCTTTACCATATTCCTTGTAAATGTAGAACATAAATGAATATGTTAAGTGATGCATTTTCTTAGAAGATACTGGGTTTTTATCATCTTTAAAAGAAACTCCATTCCCTCCTTGTTTCTGTTGGAGGAATTAACACAATTCTCCTAATCGCCCACAACTTGAAACCTCAGAGCTGGCTCTGAGCCCTCCCTCTCCCTCACTCCCCATATCCAGTCAGTTGCTATGTCCTCGTGGGAGCTTCCTTGACTGTATCTCTGACATACATTTCCAGTTGTCCATCACCATTCCTGCTATCTTCAGGGCACAGCACAGTAACAGATACAAAAACATACTTTGGTTCCTCTTTGGACTTCACCCCTAATTCTCCACGCTCTCTCCAACCCTGGCCTTCTCACGCTGGAAATATACTCTATCCCTGAGGCTCCTCTCTCTGATTGGTTAGCTCCTCTCAGAAACTTTGTTTCAAGGAAAGCACCAAGGCCAACTGTGTCTTCATCCCAATTCGGGCTCCAGACTTTGTTGATTCTCCAGACTTTCTCTACCATGCCCTTGTGTATGTATCTTCTCCCTCCATCCTCCTCCATCCTTCAGCTTCTTCTCTTGGTCTGTCCTCCTTGAGGACAGGTTTTGCCTTTCTTTCTGCTTTTCTTTGTACACCAGGGCTTTGCACAACATTTGCAGTATAATAAATGCTCAATAAATGACTGTTGAGTTGACACATAGTTTGTGGTTGTTGTTGATCAGTCATTTCAGTTGTTTCTGACTGTTCATGACCCCAGTTGGAGTTTTCTTGGCAAAGATATAAAGTGGCTTGCCATTTACTTCATTTTACAGCTGAGGAAGTAAGGCAAACAGGGTTAAGTGACCTGCTCAGGGTCATACAACTAGTAAGTGTCTGAGGCCGGATTTGAACTCAGGAAGATAAGTATTCTTGAGGCCAGGTCCATCAGTCTATCCACTGTGTCACCCTGCTACTGCCATAGTAGGTGCCAAATTAATTCTTGTTGGCTTTTACTTCCACGATTGTGAATACCTCCAATGGTCTTCTTGTCCTCCATCTTTCTCTCTTCTAATCCAGTCTATCTTCCAAGAGCAGAGTAGTCTTCTGAATACATAGTCCAATATATCTTTCCTGTAGGAAAACCTTCAATACCACACTACTCCTTAGCAAAGTGAAAAATATTTAGCAAGTCTCAGAACAGCCCTCCCACATGCCTTTTCAGCCTTAGCTCACATTATTCTTTATTTATTCTATGTGTCATCCAAGCTAAACTACTTCCCAAATTCATCTTGCCTCTAAATTTTTGCATTTGTGCCCTCTTATTGGAAAAATACTACATTCTCTCCAGTTCTCCCTATCCTCCAATGTCCTGTTTGGGCACTACCTTTTCCATGAAGATCCCTCTCATGCACTTCTCCACCCCACCACACTTCACTGTCTGAAAGGAATTTTTCCCTCTTCAGATCCTTCATAGCCCTTTGTTTGCTTCTCTCTTACTTGCTTGACTCAGGACCCATGATTTCATTGGTATGAGGAACTCTCAAGGCAGAAACTCCTTCCAACAGTACAGACTGGTGACTCTTCCCTAACGTTTAGCCTTAGAGAGTTGAAGCACTAAAATGTCTTCATGATTCAGCTCTAGCTACTACACCATGCTGTCTTGCCCTATCAACTTCCCACATTTTAATTTTTAAACTAGTTGATTAGGACTTTACTTTATCTATTCTATTAGATCCTAAGCTCCTTGAGGGCAATGACATAAAATATGCTTTGTCATATCTCCAACACCTAACAGCTTCTTACACCTAGTAGTTGAATAATAAATATTAGTTTGATTTAATTGATTGGAATGTGAAATATTTAGCAAAAAATCTGCCATATCTTGGGTAGAAATTTGGAGGATTTGTGGAAGGCCTCAGAACAGAACCACACAGGATGAGAAGGCAGAAGTAGGTAAAATTTATTACCACAGAAGAAAATCTCCATATTGGTGAAATCACAAATTCAGTGCAATGTTGGGATGATTCACAGACTATTGGGGCCAGAAGAAATCTTAGGAATCATCTGGCCACAGCTGAGGGAACAATAACCTTGAGAAGACAAGTGACTCTCTTAAGAATTTGCAGAAATGGGAAGATTCAAACCCAGGTCTTCCAACTCCACTCCACATCCAGTGCCTTTCTACTACACCATAATCTCTGAGAGGTGTCTCTTGCTAATTGTGCCCCTAAAGAAGTTTCATAGACTCGATTAATGTGGTCTTGAAGCATCAGAGTATAAAGGATGGTGAGAAAATTCTAAAAGCATGCCACTAAGTGCTTTTTTGACAAAGTTCACTATTATAAACTATATATACATACATATATATGTACATATATGTACATATATATTCCATTTTGAAAATGGAAAGTCATCTCTTGAAAAGAAGTACAGACTTCACATATATAATTGATACCATACTATTTACCTTCCATTTGTAAAGAAAACGGGCTGAGGAGAGAGAGAATTTGGAACGCCACAATTTTTTAAAATGAATGTTAAAATAAATAAAGTATAATTATTGCTAAAAGAAAAGAGATACAAAATCCCAAAGCACAGCGCAGCGGCTACCTCCTGCATGAGGAAGACCTTTCTTAATCTCCCCAGTTGATAGCACAGGGTCCTGAAGTTACTTCATAAACCTTTGGCTATACATTGTGTTTCTTCATCTACATACATTTTGTATCCTCCCACTAGAATATAAGTTCTTTGAGGGCAAAGACTCTCATTTTTCTCTTTGTACCTCTAATGCCTAGCCCAGTGCCTTGAACTTTTTGGGAGGGTGAGAGAGGAGGGACAGGACCTGTAATTTCATTGGAAGAGGCCAACACTCCACCTCTCTCCAGCAAAGTCCTTTGACCAATGCAGAGATAATAGCTGCTCTGAAGCTTCTGGTCATAGAGAGTTGATCAAGGCACTGAGAGATTGTGACCTGTCCAGGGTTAAGGAAGTCAGTTCGTATGAGACCCAGGATCTGAACCTGGGTCTTTCTGACTCTGAGACCAGATCTCTATCCATGATGCACCTTGTACATTGGAGATGCCTAACAAAGTTTTGTTTAATTAAATTGAATGTTTTTTCAAAATTCCGTATCATTTGTGCAATCATTGATGCATATATATGACAAGAAAAATGCAGCCAACATTATCATTTCCTTTTAATTCTGTAGACGTCAGTGGAGCAAGAGCCGACCTCAGAATCAGGAAGACCTGGGTCTGAGTCGTGTCTCTGACAAACCCTGGCTGTGTGACTGCTCAAGAAGATCACTTAATCTTCCAGTTGTCCGGACAGCTTGCTAAATAAAACTCTAAGTCACAGAATTGCTCCTAATTGTATAGCTAGAAGGAAATGCCTTACCAGAAGTCCATGCACCAATGAAATCATAGATTTAGACCCTCCAAATGCCTGAGAAAAAGTTCAATCCTTGGTATAATGTAAGATCATGCCACATGTTATTCATAAAGTCAAGGACTAACCCTGGTTATATAAACTGACTCTCCCTATCCACACCATTACTAAAATGGGGCTGTCCCAATGCAGTAAAGAAAAGTTCCAATATTCCAGAGAAACTCAATTTAGTTTCACATGAAACAGGAATTGAGTTAAATCTGATCATTTTCCAGACTTCTCTAAAATCAATAAATGGGCACTCTCTTGACAAACACATCTTCAAGGACAGAACTGATTTCTCTCTGTGTTAAGGCTCATGTTACCATCCTCCCTCCACTAAGGGGCTCTTCGAGATTCAATAAAAACACTCATTCAAAAGTGTTATTCTCAAATTTCCAGCTCTAACTGAGTCATTCTGGGTTTTCCCTTATAGCCTGGATAGTCTTGCCTGAATGGACTCAAACCAATTAATGTGTGGATCATTCTATTCTGTATGACTCTGGGTAATGTAATGAACACTAACAGACTTCCTATTTCCTGTATCTCACTTTTTTATTATACTACCAGGGTTAAAATTCAAGGGGGGAGAGAGAGAGAGAGAGAGAGAGAGAGAGAGAGAGAGAGAGAGAGAGAGAGAGAGAGAGAGAGAGAGAGAGAGAGAAGAAAAGAGAGACAGACAGAGGAGGAAGGAACAGAGGGGGAGGGAAAAGAAAAATGGAGAAAGTGAAAGAGAGAGAGACAAGAGGAAGAGACAGATGGAGGGAGGAGGGATAGAGAGAGAAGGAGGGAGGGTAGGAGGGAGAGAGAGGAAGAAGGAGAGGGATAGAAGTGCTTATCGGTCAAAAACATGGCTATCAAATTTTTCCCCAATAACATTATTGGAAAGCAAATCATACTTGAGGAACATTGATGTCCTAATGAATATTTTTATTCTTCCTTATAAAAAAGGGAAAGTGTCTCATTTGGAAGCTAATTTCTATCTAGTTCTGGAATACTCATTTGAACATTGAAGAAAAAAAACACACCATAATAATTGTGCCATTTGTCAATATTACTACTATGGTCTCTGGTTTGAGAATTGTGCCTATTAACAGTAATACGGAAACCTTTCCTGTCTCAGCACCGACAAGATTCCTAATGACCAGTTTATTAACTGGAACACCATTCCCAACTTTCCAGAATTTAAAATGAATGAAAGAAGCTATTCTCTCCTGGGTGTCTAGTCATGATTTTACATTCATGTTCATGAAACCCCATCAAAGCATCAAGGGGAGGATTTTTAAAGCAAGGGGCCTCTATTTCGATCATAATACAGGTAAACTGCTCTACTGAGGCAGTAAGGCAGTTCTTAAAGAGCACACAGATACTCTCTGCCTGTTTTTAGTCCACGTGATAATACGAAAACTTGAGGAGAGGGAGAAATGCTGCTTCATGCCTAGAGGGGTGGTGCTATGCCTAGAATTCTGATTTTAAAATGGAGATCCAGAGATGTGATGCTTTTTAGCCCTGGGAGCAGTCTGACTGAGAGGGTCAGCAACCTATAAGTTTAGTAGAAAGAGTGCTAGATTTGGAGTCAGAAGATCTAGTCTCAAAACCCACATCTGTCACTATCCAACCTTGCACAAATCAATTAATCTCCTGGGTCTCAATTTCTTCCTCTGTAAAGAAGGGAGTTTCATGAAATGACTTCTAAGGTCCTTCCCCAGCTATCAATGCCTATTCTAGGTGGCTATAAAGCTCTTGCTATTTAAATGGCCTATTTAGGCTCATCTAGGCTGTTTCTTTGTGTGTCAAATAGGCATAGGAAATAATACTGCCTTACCTACTGTGTGATATTATAAGATTTTTAAAACAATTTTTGTAGAAAAGCTAACTGAAGTGATTATATACAGACTCAACCAATGCTGAACCAGATTCCTCTATTGTCAAACCTGCTTCAAAGTAAGAAACTTCCATGAGAGTTTAGCTTTTTGGGGGGGTTGTCAAGGCCAAAGAATTCATCAACATGGGACCCACATACTGATAATATACTTGTTGGGATCATGCTTGAAGTTTTTCATGAGTTATGATCTGAACCACTTGGAGAGAGTGCTCCTGTCAATAAGATAACAAGTACATCAACAAACAGAGATATTGTCTTTGAGGTCACGAAAACCAAAACAATTAGGGGCAACAGTAGAATGCCCTAAAATACTTTAAAAGAAGTGTGGCCTATTCCACTCATTCTTAAATCCATGGACAAGCCATGCAATGAAACATTTTCCCGGGGATGACTGATAAACCTCTTTGATCAACTGAGCTGCACACTCCAGATTACAGTTGGTTCAAAGTCACAGCCAAAGAAAGGAAGAGAATACATCTGATTGTATAAAGTAAGAACACTTCAAAGAAAATAATATCCAACTACAACCACAACACCATGGTTGAGACAAGCAAGACTTTGGTGGTGTCACTGGTATCTGTGAAAGCGATTATTTCTATGGACCATAGACAGACATCCAAGCAACCAAACTACCACATTTATCTTCAAAACTTGGAAAGGCAGAAGAGGAATATTTTAGACATAGACAGTGAACCAAAACATTCCATGATCCTTAGCAAACCAGCAATCGAAAAGTCAACATCTGCCCCCACACTTGGACAAAATGGTTTAAGGAAAGGCTTCTATTCTGAAGGAGTCTGGGAATCCTTTTCCATAGACCTGATCGACATCTTTTGCTTTAAATTTCAAATATCTCTCCCTCTTCCAACAGCCACATTTCTCTGAAAGGATCCCAATACGTGTACATCTAAAGTTTCCATTTCACCAAATGTACTTCCAAAACACAATGCCCCACCCATCTGATGAATCAAATACCACATAATCCAGTAGTGGATGCAAAAACAGTTAAGTTATAAGGAACGTTTCCTAAAAGTCTCTAGCAATTCAGAAGGACACACCTATACAATGTTTTCCATCTGGCCACAGCTCTATGGTTTGTAGGTACATGAAGACTCTGGAAAAGGCTATATTGGAAGTGAAGGATGGAGAGAAAGAGATGATTGGATTTAAACATTATCTGAGGTTTAGAGAGAGTTTTTGACATGTCCAAGATTCCAGGTATGGTGCTCAAAGTAATCATGGCTGTGAGGAGAAAAAGCAAGAGAGAAGAGAGAGGGTATGAGGTCAGAGTCAGAGCTGGAAGGGAACTTTGCAATCCAACCCTCTTTTTCCAAGCTGAGGAAACTGAGTCCTCATGAAGCAAAGTGATTTGCCCAATGTCACACAAGTACTAATAGAAACAGCATTGGAACCCAACTCTGACTAATCCAGTGCTCCTTGAACTTGAATAAGAAAAGAATTCTGTCTTACTTTAATTAGTAAATTTTAATATTTCCTTCAATTATTTTAAAATTTTATTCTGAAAGGGAGTTTATAGGCTTCATCTGACAGGCAACGGGGTCCATAGTAGGGCAAGGGGAAAGGGGGAATATGTATTAAGTAGCTACAATGTGCCAAGCACTGTGCTAAGCACTTTATAGATATTACCTTATTTGATCAAAAAAAAGGTTGAGAATCCCTGACCTAAGGATATACATTCCACATGAGAGATCAGCAATGTCACCTCCACATCAAAAAGGATGACAGATCTCAGAAGAAAATAATTCTTAGTCATAGTTACAGGGAACCAAAGATAAAATACACATGCCACCTCTTCTTGGTACTAGGATGAGAGACTATGGGAGCAGAATAGTGAATACACTACCAGATGGGGTTGCTTTTTAAGTTTCACCTCCTTTGCTTTGATGTAAGACAGCATTGGGAAATGACTAATGGAGGAAAAAAGACATCAATTAAAATGAAGTTTTTTAAAAAGAGGGGGTAAATGCTACCTAGATCAAATGAATGAACTGCTTAACTGAGAGATTACCCAGAGCTTGAGATTTAGACCTGGAAGAGGGCACTGAGCTTTGCCAGGCTGCGCTCACATAATCAGGGCTTTGTCTGTATGGGGATGAGATAATCAGCCACCAGGAATTTCATCAGGTAAAGTGCTTAATAAAGATGTCATGAAGCGCCTAGCCACAGAGGGGTGGTGGAATGCAAACATTTATATAAACTCTTATCCCAGTGTGCAATTTAATGAGAAGGCTTTATGTTATAGTCATCATAAGGAAAAGCTTTTTTCAGAGGCCTTCAGAATTTGGGTAGCAGCAGCTGGTATGTGCACTTTACCATCATTCTGTTAGACTTCAGTTTTATGTCACATCTTAGAGGAGTTAGCAGTCCAAATTCCTTCCTTGGAGACTTGAACACCAGTCCCCAAAGTCATTTTTTCCATTCTATGCTCAATCAATGCTGGGCAAATTCCCCAAGTATGAGTGGCAAGAATCCACATCCATGACCAAAGCTAGCAGATATTAGAGAAAGACCTTCCTTACTTTGCAAATCTGAGCATGCCATCATCAAAAGTCAACACAATTAATAACTGAATTTTTGGGCACCATGCCCGCCCTTTAATACCACAGATGATATTTTTAAAGAGAAATTCTACAGCGTTTGCTAAATGTAAATATACTACCTGTATATACACACACACACACATACACAACACACATATAACAGAGGTGTGTATGTGTATATACATGTATATATTTCTATACATACACATATGTGTGTCTATATTTTTATGTAAAATATATTCTTCCTAGTCAAACAACCTGACAAAGGTTTCTACTGTCTTCAAAATCAGGTGTTCCACTAAAAATGTAGACATCATTGTAGGGAGACCCCTACTATCTTCATGGCCATGAAATTACAGGAACTACCACAATCTCACAATGAGGATATAAGTAAGAAATGGAAGCCACAGCTGGCTGACTGCACCTGCATTTTTGCACCTGCAACTAATTACTGGACCAAGAGAGAAGCCAC
The DNA here is from genome assembly GCA_028627135.1 of Pseudochirops cupreus. Classification (NCBI taxonomy): domain Eukaryota; kingdom Metazoa; phylum Chordata; class Mammalia; order Diprotodontia; family Pseudocheiridae; genus Pseudochirops; species Pseudochirops cupreus. The sequence continues at coordinate 25,219,177 of CM053580.1, forward strand.
CCCTAGAAAAGGGCTGGGGAGGGCTGGAGGTGGGGATGGGAGAGAGGAAAGCAATTGACCCAAGAGAATGTTGTAATCTGGTAGGGCTCACTTTCAGTTGTTAAATGAAAAACAGAGGACGGGCCTCCACGGAGTGAGAAACAAACAAAAAGTTTTCACGATAGTATTAAAATCCTCCATTTATCCTCCAAGGCAGAACCAGAAGCAATGGTCAATGTCCATGATTCTGCTCAAGAGAATCAAGTCAACATTCATTCCAACCACATTACATATTGGAATATACATAGTGGAATCATTCCTTTTAGCAAGAACTATAGACTAGCCCTCAAATATGTTAAAAAGTCATTAATGTAAGGATTTTTCATTGTCAACTCGTGCTCTTCTCTTATTGGCCAATCCTTCATTGGCGCCATCAAAGACAACCATGATGAATCATGAAATCACCCAACACAATGCTTCCTTGTTAAATTCCACATATGACAGTTTTTTAGAGAAAACTCAATAGTGTTTGTCAGAGGCAAAATGCCCACATCTATCCAAATGTTCTGCCAATGAAGACTCCTGTGAGTGCCTTGGCCGTTCTTTATCAAGAATGGAGAAATTTGCATTTCTTGATGGACCCTTCCCGTCTTTTCTCTCCTAACATCAGTCACTGGAAAGAGTGCCACCACAGGCCATCATTAACCTTCCCAATCTGCCTCCAAACAAATAGTACAAGAGCTCACTAATTTGAAGATCAAAAAGCCACTTGTCCATTATATAATTGGAATGAAAGGCAGAATGTTGCCGTTCTGAAGCACACAGTAATTACTAGCTGTTAATTGCTCTCTCGTGGTGGCTCACTTTTAATTAAAAAGAACAGCTCGTTGCAGGCCGATAAGCAATGGTGGCCGACCACTGGTTTAATCAACAAAGCAGAAAAATTTGTTTCTGCGGCGGCCAACAACAGCTTGAGAACGCTTCAGATGTCCAATTGAGATTAAAAACTGTCTATTTAGTGCAGTCAGATTTTATTTTAGCCAAGGAAAGGACCATTTGAAGTCCGCCAATGCGAGCGTCCCCACCTCTTCCCCGCTGGTGCAGCAGGGACTAATCACTCACTGGTGGGTGTGATCAGTCATGTAAAGAAATTTAGCTACTTTCCTCTTGACTCCATCATTCTTGAGTAATTGGCCTGTCTGAGGTGAGTTCCTTTTTTTTTTCTTTCTTTCTTTCTTTCTTTCTTTCTTTCTTTTTTTAAAGAAAGAACTTTAAAGTAGAGAAGGCCCACAGACTGTGCATTTAATTACTGTTCATATTTCATGTGGTCGAGAGGAGTTTCATCTAAAAAGAAAATGATTTACCTATCTTTAAAAGCCTTCTATGCTCTGCTTTGGTGAGGTTTTCTTTTCTTTCCCCTTTCTCCCAGTTGTTATAAATTTACACACCCCAGTAATGTATTTATTTCAGTATCAAAGTTCACACTGTCAGAGAGTTTGGTCTTCCCCTCTTTCATGGAGCATCCAAAAATGACAGCTACCTTAAAGGGGGTGGGAAGGAGGACAGGACAGTAGAAGAAGACAGTATTCCATTAGTTCAGGGGGTTGCCTAGGTTAAGTAGGGGAATTTGGTCCCAGAGTACAGGCTAGTTTTCCAACCATCAGCATTGTGCGCCCTCTATAAGCTCTAAGTTTCCCTTATTTTCTAAGGCATGGACTGGACCGCCATGTATCAAAGCAATGTATGTGTGTATATGTGTATGTACATGAATGTATTATGTAGCATCATGATGCAATGAATAAAGAATGGGTCTCAGAGTCAGACTGCCCTGGGTTTTACCCTCTTCTCTGACCCATGCTGGCTGCATGACCAGTCACCTAGCCTCTCAGTGCCTGCCTGGCATCTTCTCTCAGACTATCAGTTGCTATAAAATCACTAATCTACTTTGGTAGAGGGAGTTTCCTCACCAGAGGTCTACCGTATTAATTAAATCACAAATCCATGTTTCTATATACATATAAGCTGTACATAGATACACATACACACATAAAGATAAACACAAAAATCTATTACCTTCATGTAGTTACACTGTTGAGGTCATTGGCCATTACAATGTCATGCACAAGACCAAATTCTGCCTCGGAGACACCAGTCTCATGACCCCAGGCAATATCTTCCCTGACCTGTCCAGTTGCTAATGTAGACCACCCTTACCCCACCCCCATCTACCTTATTTTATTTTGTGCTTCCTTACATGCGTACAAGTTGCTTCTACCAAGTGAATGTAAGTTGCTTGAGGATGAGAGTCCATCATTTTTATCTCTCTATCCATAGCACAATTCTCGGAATATAGCATTTTTTTTGAACGCCTAGGCTTGTTGAATGAAGTACTCTCTGAAACTCAATTTGCTCATCTGTAAAATGGAGACAACCAAAGTCCTACCAACCAGGGTTTTTCTGAAAGTCAAATGAGATAACTTGTGCAAAGTGCTTTTCCAGCCCTGCCTATAAAGATGTGAGCTGTGGTTCTGTGCATCAGCATTCCTCTACATGAGGCAATATGGAAGAGTAGATATAGAGTGGGCTTTGAAACCAAAAAGTTCTGCTTGTGTGATTCTGGGAAAGTCTATTGATCTCCCAAGGCCCCCCAGCAACTCCCTATGATTGTACATTATAGAATGGGTGCCAACCTAGATTAGTAGAAGGAGTTTTCCATCCTGGAAATCAATAAAATCACAAATTTTCCCCATCTCATTCTTCCACAAAGGAGAGCAATATTTATCTTTTCACTAATGATGAAAAGTCATTATATTTAGATGACCTTGTTAATATTAAAAACATGAGTGCCTGGCAGCTGTCTGAATCATGATGCCAAAAATGGAACTCCAGTCAATGGGTCCAAACTGTTGCTTAAACATCAGCTCTATTCCTTTCAAATCTCCATTTGTTTGATCATCTTAGACTAAAGTAATTTCCCACTGAAGCTTAAGTAGTGCCTGGGGGAGGATCTTGTTTTGACAGTCACCCAAAGCAAATATCTCTCTTCTCTCCTCCCCCTCCTCCTCCTCTTTCTTCTTCTTCTTCTTCTTCTTCTTCTTCTTCTTCTTCTTCTTCTTCTTCTTCTTCTTCTTCTTCTTCTTCTTCTTCTCTCTCCCCCTCCCTCCCTTCTTCCCTCCTTCCTTTCATACCAGGAAGTGTCTCCCTGTTGAGATAGCTTATGATCCACACATATACATATGAACAGGTGGTTCAGTTATAGGAGATAACCCTGGGTTAGGATGTTGGCAGGCATTTTACCTATAACTTCAAAGCAGTCTTGAAAATACATGACAGATAAGTAGGCTTATCCCCCTCCACCCACACTCAACTTTTTAAATCTATATGGCCACTGGGAACTGCTCAGAGCAAATCTCGACTTCCATCCCTGTGTTCAAATGACTTTGTGACATTACATAGACGCACTGAGTAACAGTCATTTTAAAAAACACTTTGTTAATAAAAATAAGCTACAGACTAATCCTTTTGAGTTATTCTCTCTCTGTTCTGAGACTGTATCCTAGAATATGGGTAGCAGACTATGGGTGAGCCGAAGGATGCTAGTGAGGAGCAAATGTAAATCTTGGTAATGGAATGTGAACAGAGCTGGAAGGAATCTCTGAGATCATCTGCTCCCACTCCCTTATTTTAAAGATGAGGAAACTGAAGCCTAGGGAGGGTAAGTAAATTTTCCAAGATCACAGAGCTAGTTAGTGTCAGAGTAGCGTTGTGAATTCAGATCCCCTGATTCCCAAGTAAATGCTCCTTCTTCTATCCCCTCAAAAACCTCAAGAAACTAAGCACTTCTCATTCTTCAGTCACCTTCATATATTTAAATGATTCAAAAACAAAATTAAGTACCTACTGAGTGCAAGGCACTATTCCAGGAGCTAGAGATACAAAGACAAAAATGAAGCAGTCCCTGCCCTCAATGAGCTTATATTCTACTGGAGGAACACACAAGAAGGAAAATACAAAGTATATTCAAGATAATTTCAAGAGGGAGAGAGGGCTAACATCCTGGAGGGAGAGGGGAAGAAGAAGAAGAAGAAGGAAGGCCTCAAGGAAGAGGTGGCACCAGAATTGTGCTTTGAAGGAAGGTGGAAATTGCCTGAGACAGAAATAAAAAAGCAAATGTGTCCCAGGCATGAGGGATCGCTATGCAGAGACACTGGTGTGGAAAGAGGAGAACTGTACATGAGCAACACCTAGCAAGTCATTTGGAATAAAATAGAATATGTGTGAATTAATCTGGTGCTGGTGAGAGTGAACTCCTGGTAAGGGTATCCCATCTACCCATGTAAATCCATATCTGCTCTGCAATGTATAGTCATAGAGAGTAGCTTAGAGGCACTGAGAGATTATTAATGACTTGCCCAGCATCACACACCCAGTACTTCTCACATGTAAGATTTGAAAGCTCTTCTTAAGTGCGAGGCCCACCCTCTATCCATCATGCCAACCTGCCTTTTACATGAAAATGAATAATACAAAACAAGACAGAAGACATATGTGAAAGCCAGATCGTAAAGGGCTTTTAATACCAAGCTGAGGTAATTTCATTTTACCCTAGAAGCAACAAGGAGCCATTGAAGATTCCTGAGGTAGGGAGGGTTGACATGGTCAGACTTGCTCTTTAGGAATATCGATTTAGGGGAGCTAGAATTAAAACCAAGAATCACCTACCCAGCAAAATTGAGTACAATGTTCCAGGGGAAAATGTGGTCATCCAATGAGGTGGAGGACTTTCAAGCATTCTTGCTGAAAAAAAATAGAACTGAAAAGAAAATTTGACATTCAAATACAAGAAGCATGAGAAGGTAAACATGGAAAAGGAATCCTAAGGAACTTATCAAAGTTGAACTATTTATATGCCAACATGGAAAAATGATAATTGCAACTTATGAAACTTTTCTCAGTATGAGGATAGGTGAAGGGAATACATATGTATGTATATATATACATATATATACATATGTCTATATAGGAGGGTATATATATGTGTATGAATATCTATCTGAATATGTATATATATGGGTACATAGAGGGCACAAGATCAATTGAATAAGAAGGGATGATAATTTAAAAGGTGAAATTGTGAGGTGGGAGAGGAATAGAATGAGAAGAGACAGGGAGAGACAGAATGGGGTTAATCATCTCATATAGA
>CM053580.1:25224858-25240342 GCA_028627135.1 Pseudochirops cupreus
TATGTATATATATGGGTACATAGAGGGCACAAGATCAATTGAATAAGAAGGGATGATAATTTAAAAGGTGAAATTGTGAGGTGGGAGAGGAATAGAATGAGAAGAGACAGGGAGAGACAGAATGGGGTTAATCATCTCATATAGAAGAGGCAAGGGATAACTGTTACAATGGAGGGGAAGAACAGGAAGGCAAAAGGGAAAGTGTCAACCTTACTCTCATTGAATTTGGCTTAGGGAAGGAATAACATACACTCTAAACTGGGTATCTTGCCACACAGGAGAGTAGGGTGGATGGGGATGAGAGGGGTGATGATGGAGGGGAGGGTAGGATGTCGGGGAGGGTTGCTGGAAGCACACACTTCTTTAAAGGGAAAGGGACAGGGTAAAGAATAGAACAAGAGGAGGGCGGGATAGGACAGTCTCTCACAATATGTCCATTGTGGAGATGTTCTATGTAACTATACATATACAGCCTGTATTGAATTCCTTGTCTTTCCAGGGGGGTGTGTGATGAGGGAGGAAGGGAAAGAATCTAGAATTTAAAGTTCTATAATCAAATGTTAAAAATATATATGTATATACCTTATTATTATTATTATTATTATTATTATTATTATTATTATTAAACTACATGCAACTGGGAATTAAGATATACAGGCACTGAGGTAGCAAGATCCATCTTGCCCTATCGGAAAGTCAGAGGGGCAATGGGGGAGGACATAGGAGAGAGCAGATTGGGGGAGAGGTTATACAGTGAGATGCCTGTTTTGGGGTGGTGGGTGGGGGAAAGATGGGGAGAAAATTTGTAACTCAAAATCTCATGGAAATGAATGATTTAAACAATAAAAAATAAAATAAAATAAAATGAAAAAAAAAAGAAATATCAGTTTAGGAGCTATGTAGATTAAAAAAGTGAGTGCCTGGAGATAATGGGAATGGGTTATGGTAGAGGTCCTAGAATTACTTTCCTAAGCATCTTTCACCTGCCTTAGCCCCCATTCTCCACTACTAGACTCAAGTTACCACCAAGCTAAGCATATAATGCCCTGGGCTAGCCAGTAAAGCAAAGAAGGATTGGCCTTCTGGATTTGTTGTGTGGAAGAAGGGAATGTGTTGAAGACAGTGGGGTCTTTTAAAATTCCAAGCAATCGGGTGGTAGAGTGGGTAGAAGTGTTAGACTTTGGAGTTGGGAAGACCTGAGTTCAAATCCTGTACCACATATTCGCTCAGTGACCACTTGACCTCTCTGCCAGTGGGGATAATGTTGGTACCTACCTCACAGACTTATTAATGAGATCAAAGGAGATAATATTTGCAAAGCGCTTTGGGAACCTTCAAATGCTGTATGAATGCTAATTAGTAATAGTAATTATTATCATTATATAGTGGTTCCAGAAGTTAAGTAAGTGAAGAGAGTCACTGGCAATTATTTTCTTCTAAGAGTGCCCCTTCCCCAAATCCTGCCCTAAAAGTCAATGCTGCTTCTAGAAGGGGCCAACCCAGGAACGTACTACACCTGCTGAACAGCAGCATCTTTGAAAACAAATGGCAACCATGCAGCTGCAGGGGGACGGGGCAGGGACTGGTGCACCATTATTTTTCCCCAAGCAGGTACCAAAGATAATCAAAGGCTTTGCCTTTCTTGATGTAATGTTCCTTTCTAACCATTCCTCTGTAGGGAGCTTTTAGTTCTCACTGACAACCAGCAAGACTTTAGAACTGCCTTCAAGCCTGACAAACCCAATATCTTCAATGAAGTGTACGTCTTCTCCTTAGTCATGAAAATAAATCTGAACCTAGGTTCATTCTACCTGTAAATAAAATCAGAGGAGCAGCCAGCCACTCGGCTGGAGGGTTCAAGGATCTATATCCCAACCTAGTCAAGTAGCAAAAATTAAAAATACAGAAGGGGCCTTTACACTCAATTCTACACCAGCCCGAGCAGCCAAAGAATTTGGGCTGCAGCTACAAGGCCTCTAACTCAATTCTAGTCAATTTAACAGATTCAGTATTCTTGCCATTCTTCCATACCAACTAGATCAAAGGTTTTTGTTGTTCTGTTTTTCTTTTCTTTTGTCTTTTTAAAACTTACAACTGACAAGAGATGCAGCCTGGGAGACTTGAGTTGGTCTCAGAATTGGGAAAGCCTAGACTTGAGTCTTCCAACATATACCAGCTGTGTGACTGTGGGTAAGGCAGTTGACCTCTCATTATCCCCTAAGAGCTCTCAAAGACTATACGTGTCAGAGCAATGTTAGAGGAAGTTTCTTTGCTGGGAATTCACTCCAGTGAAATCATATGCCCGGTCCTCCCCATCAAAAAACCCCTACAAATCAAGACTTTGCTATGACTTGAGCTACTATTGCCTTAGTAATTTCCCAATTTGTAAAATGAGGGATTTGGATGAAATGACCTCTGAGATCCCACCCAGCTATAAATCTACGATCCTGTCATCCTGTCAATCAATCACTGAGCATTTGTTAAACACTTACTGTATGCTGGCCTTTATAACAATGGGCATTCTATTTCCTAAGACAAAGATGTAAAGGATGGGAATCTTCAAAATGTGATTCTAAAATACACATTAATTTAATTCAATTAGCATTTATCAATCATCTACTGATAGAGAGACAAACACCAGATAGTCCCCCTCCTCCAGAAGTGTACATTTGGCTGAGGGATCCAATGTAGACCCAAGTACATACATACAAATTTACCCAAAATTATTTCATTTCATTTCATTTTAGAGTACTGATAACTAAAAAGGGTTAAGGAAAGGGGGAGATAAGTCAGGAAAGGGCCCTTGTAGGAGAAGGCATCTGACTCATGCTTTGAAGGAAGAACAGGATTCTAGGAAATAGAGATGAGGTGTTTCTCTAATAGAAGAATAGGGTCCCAGGAAGATTCCAGTCAGATGTTAACTCAGTTCTGTCAGACAGCCAGGATGGGAACATCCAGAGGGTAAGTGTATGTCTGTAACTCATTTAGGATGAGCACTTGGCAAATGTTTGTTAGTAATTGGGGTGATTCATTTAATTGCCAAAATCCATCATCTCCTAGGCAACCAAATCCGTGTTGAAAGGTAATTCTGCTTTAGGGTAGGTTATGGGACATAGTCTAGATAACAGCCCTGTACAATGAAAAGAATGTCAACTCAGGAGTCAGAAGACTTGAGTTCAAATCTTAGGATTCTCCACGTGTGCATTCCTCTAGTAATGTAGAAATGGACCAAAGTGGTCCTCCTGGTATATCTATACTCTCCTCTTCCTGATTTCATCACTGGTATGCAACTCTTTTGTTGGTCAGTTATGACCCCATTTGGGCGTTTTCTTGGCAAAGATACTGGAGTAGTTCACCATTTCCTTCTTCATCTCATTTTACCAATGAGCAAAACTGAGGTAAACAGGGCAAAGTCACTTGCCCAGGGTCAAGTGTCTGAGGCTGGATTTGAACTCAGGGAGATGAGTCTTCCAGATTCCAAGCCCGGTGTTCTGTGCACAATGGCACCCTCTAGCTGCCCCATCCAGACCTAGAAGACTGTACCTCACTTGGTCTGTGCTCAAGTCAGCCTGGGAGGCCATCTCTTGGTGTTTTTCAGCCAGCACCTGTCAAGGGGAGGCTTGACTTTCCCAGTTTCCCCTTGATTTGGTAGCTCCCCTCCTCCCAGCCCCAACCCCAGCCCAGACTTGTTCTTAGGTTTATCAGAGGAAACACTTGCCCTTTGAAAGCCTGGCCTCTGCACCATGACAGATGAAGCCAGCAGAGAGAACTTCCTTCAGACTAGGACACTAATTGGGATGAAGGCACTTAGCACACAATGAAAGCTGACATTTGACAGCCCCTCTCTGCCGGCTTCTCATTGTCTTACTGTCAGCTCCTGTCAGTCCCAGGCTTAATTACATCCTGTTTACAAACATTAGGCCTGACTTCAGATGAAGTCTTAACAAAGGTTGACAAAGGTCAGGGTCACGTCACAAGGATGTTATCTGTCTATGTCCACCTCCTGATAACGCACGAGCAGGAGGAAGATGGCTGATGTGGGAGAGAGCCTTCCGAAAGCAAAAATGTGTGGGAATCCCTGAAATGTCTAATCTCTGAGCCCACATCTTTAGCTACATCTGGTCAACTGCAAAGTGGAGGGGGCGGAAGGTTCTCTGATTGTGTCTAATTCAGAAGACCAGCTGCATAAAATCAGAGAGTTTAAGCTGGAAGTGGCCTCAGAAATCATCTAACCCAAATCCTCTTATTTTATAGATCAGGACAGTGAGGTCCAGAAAGGCCCTAGGCCACCCAGATAGACATGTCAGAGCCAGGGCCTTTAACTCAAAAGCTGACCCCTTTCCACAAGACAAGGACATCTTTCCTTTTCAGTTCAGCTAGGCCCACCCCCTCATCTGAGACCCAAGAGGTTATCAATGACAGTAATAATTAATAATTATCTCATTTGATCAAGTTTGAGAAGCAGATGCTATGATTAATTCCTGTTTTACAGATGAGGCTAATTACTTGCTCCATAGTAGTCACACAGCCAATAAGGGTTGGGGAAGATTGGACTACTGGACTTAACTGGTCAAGAGACTTACCCAAAGTCACACAGATAGTCAAGGGAAGCTGAGATTTGAACTCAGGTCTTCTATCTCCAAAGAACCACACAGCCTCCCAAACAAGATGGCTCCTCAGGGTGCTTCCATCTCTAAAGCTATTATCCCATGGTCTTAGGATATCAAGATGATGAGTTTTGACCCTCTGGCTGCAGGCACCCCCGAGGCATGTGCCAGAAGCCTTGTAAAGGGAGGGGGTCTCTTACCCAGTAAACCAGCCCCTATCATCCCAGAGTCAAGAAAAGAAAGTCCCAAACAGCAAAAAAAGGAAGCCAAACTCATCCCAGCCCCTGGTGTGTTGTTAATTAAAACTGCCAATGATTGTACTTACCACACTCTTAATTGTTTCTATATTAGTATCAGGTAACAGATTTATTTTTCTTAATGAAAAGTGCCCCCTCTAAGCCTTAAGGTAAGATTAACTCTAAAAGGCAGGTGTATAAATCTCATGCGAAGCTTTCATTTAAATTCAGTTCCGTTCCACAGGCATTGAAGTGTCTTCTATGTGCCAACCACTGGAGATACAAAGTTAAAACTGACACCATCCCTGCCTTCAAGTAGCTTATACTCTACTGGTAGGGGAGGGGAAAGGGGATGTTTGTTGAGACTGTATGTGGATAAACACAAAGTATGAGTGAAATGATACAATGTAATTCTTGGGGAAGAGGAGGGGTATGAAAAAGTGAGCCCTGACAATTCAGAAAACCTATTTGAATTTAATGTGAGTGTAATGCTGCCTCAGCAAGCAAAATCTGAGTTTTCAATAGGATTAACTTGTATGGTAGAAGATGGAGCGTGGGACTTGGGAGACAGGAAGTCAGCAGTCAGGAAGAGCTGTTTTCAAATTTTACCCCCTTCTCAGGGCCACAATTTCCTCATCTGTAAAATGGGGAGACTGGAAATAATTGCTTGCAAGGTTGATTCTGGCTCTTAGACTGATCCCAATTAAGCTCTTTAAAATTGGAAGCCTGCAATATTACAGCTGAACAAAACCAGAGAAGTAAAGAGGAGATGGTCTGAGAAGGGAGGGCCCTCAGGAAATGCCTCCCAGAGGGGATGATATCCTGGCTCAGAATGAATGGAAGATAGGCTCCTCAGAGGCACAAGGGAGAAGAAAATACAGTCTAGTCTTGGAGAATGGGTTACAAAAGTGATGGGAAGCAGCTCCTTGTCCAGCATGGCTGCCACAAAGATGCCCCTCTACTCCTTGAATCATTCCAATGCCTCCCTCTGTCTTTATAGGTGCCGAAAGGTGGTTTGATGGGAAAAGCAGAATGGGCTAGAAGACGGTGGTCCAGTCCTCAGCTATACCACACTGATTATGTTTGGAATAAGTCACTGCATCTCTGAACCTCAGGCTTCCCATCTGTCAAATGGGATCATTATACTTAAGCTGCCTCCTAAGTCGTGAAGATGAGAGAATGTCATCAAATCCTCACATGATGGGACTGTTCTGCATTTAGACTTTTATGCAGCTGCTAGCATAGTTCTCTGAAGGTAACAGGCTGCTAAGACACACTCGTTTAATTGAATTTCAATGAAGTAACACTATTAGGCTGTGGGTTGTCCTCTTTGGCTCGTCTCAATCACTCTCTCCAGTCAATCCCCAAGACAATTCACCAAGACTCAATAAAACCTGTCTGCTCCAAAAGGTTGTGTTGTAGACCCCTCTTACTCTCTAGGGAAGCCCAAGGACCCCATCTCAGAATCATGTTCTTAAATATATAAAATAAAATTCACAGGATTACAAAGGAAACCAAAAGTTGGTGAAAATAAAGATGTAATTATTTTATCTCCCCCAAGGATCCCCTGAATCTGTTTGTTGATGGGGAGATGGGAGGAGCACAGGGGCCCAGGTTTAGAAACCCTAGTGATGTGAAAAGAGGTTTTGAGGTCAGCGGGCTGGATTTAAATTCTAGCTCTAATTCTTGCTATCTGTATGACCCTGGAGAAGTCACTAAAATCCTCCATTGACTCAAAATGAAAGATTTAGGCCTTTGAGATCCCTGGAGGAAAGATCCAATGATCCTCTATCTCAGTGGTTCTCAACCTTCCTAATGTCCGGACCCTTTAATACTCGTATGTGGGCAGACCCACCTGGAAAGGGATAGAGGAATGGTGTCTCGGTTCCTAAGACCATCGAAAATATGTGTTTTCTGATGGTCTTGGGCGACCCCTGTGACCCCTGTGAAAGGGTCGTTCAACCCCCAAAGGGGTCACGACCCACAGGTTGAGAACCACTGCTCTATCACCAAACTCTGTCTGCCATTATTATTTCTGTTTAAATGTCTTTCAACTCCATACTTTTCCTTCAACTTCAATAGTCACGCCCTCCCAAAAAAATACAGGTTCTCATCAACCCACAAGGGGATGACCATAACAGCTTCTTAATTGGATCTTGCTTCCTCCAACCCACCCCACCAGAGCCAGACAGAGACTGGGTCAAGGGGAACCAGAGAAATGCAACATGGTTTCAGCCCAACAGTCCTGCCTCCCCCACAACCCCCTTTATGAAAGAACTATCAGGTGTCCTAATTTTTTAATTAAAACGTTAAGTAGTTCTAGGCCTGGGGCCAACCCCTGCCAAGTGCTGTTGGTTCTCATCCCTCTGGTTGACAATGAAACATTGTTAACTGCCTTTGACTGTGACCCTCTGAACAGGTGCACACCAACTCAAAGTTACGCGGTCTGGCCCGTATTTCCCAGCTCAAGGTGATTAGGTCATGTGGAGCTGAATCAAAAACAGGACCAAAGTAAAAAAAATGTATAACCCTTGTTGCTTCTTCTTGATCTGCTGTATAGATGAGGGAAGAAAGAAAGAAAAAGGGGAAGGAAGGAAGGAAGGAAGGAAGGAAGGAAGGAAGGAAGGAAGGAAGGAAGGAAGGAAGGAAGGAAGGAAGGAAGGAAGGAGAAGAGAAAAAGAAAAAAGAAAGAGAAAGAAAGAAAAAGAAAGAAAGAGGGAAAGGAAGGAAGGGAGAAAGAAAGGAAGGGAGAAAGAAAGGAAGAGAGAAACAAGAAAGGAAGGAAGGAAGGAAGAAAGAAAGAAAGAAAGAAAGAAAGAAAGAAAGAAAGAAAGAAAGAAAGAAAGAAAGAAAGAAAGAAAGAAAGCATGTGTTAAATATACATGCTGTGAGCCCTCTTGCTATGAACTTGACTCTCAGTAATAGACTCTGAGTTCAGTGAAATCAAATTAAACTCCCCAGGTACCATAATCCTTCAACTTGCTTTACTCTCTGGAATGGATCGCCCTGGTTCAGAGTGCAGCAGTTATGAAAGGTGAGGAAAAAGTGGACTCTGGGAAGTTGGCCTAAGTTTCAGGTTTGTTATGTCTGCCAGCTAGAGGGCACAAGTGTTTGAAGTAGGCTTCAATCAATTAGCAGAGCACTCTCCTGATAGTGATTTGTGTATGTAGTAAGTCAAGAAACCCACACAATAGGGGGAAAGGAAAGGAGAGAGGGGAGGAAGAAAAGGAGAGGAGAGAAAGAGAAGACAGAGACAGAAATAATCGACCAGTAAAAATTTCTTAGGTGCCTACTATATTCCAGACACTGTGCTAAATGTTGGGGGGATAAAAAGAGGTGAAAGACCATCCCTGCCCTCAAGAAGCTTACAGAAAGACTAAGTTCAAATCCTGCCTCAAACATACCCATGTGACCTTGGCCAAGTCACTTGGTTAACAAGGAGAAAGAGAAGGGAAAACAGGGGGACAGGAGAGCTTCTACTTCTCCCAATTTGGATTTTCATGGACTAAAAAAGCAAAAATTAACTCTACCAAGTACTAAAGAAAAAAGAACTCCCTATAAAACTTCCCAACAGAATAGAATTTGGGCAGCTAGGTGGCACAGTGGATAGAGCACTGGACCCAGAATCAAGAAGACTCATCTTCATGAGTTCAAATCTGGTCTCAGACACTGACTTTGTGACCCTGGGCTAGTCACTTAACCCTGTGTGCCTCAGTTTACTCCTCTGTCAAATGAGCTGGAGAAGGAAATGGCAAACCATCCCAGTGTCTTTGCCAAGAAAACCCCAAATGGGGTCACAAAGAGTTGGATACAACTGAAAAACAACAAGGAAGAGCATTGAAGTTGGTGTCAGAGAACCTGAGTTCAAATTCCAGCTGTGCAGCTTATTGCAGTGGAAGAGACTGCTGGGCTTAGGATGACCCAGGTTCAAGTCAGACCTCTAACACTTATCTGAGTGGCCCTGGTCAAGTCATTTAACTTCTAGATGGCTCAGTCAACTCCTCTGGACTCTATTAAAGGAGGCAGCTTAGTCTAGGTGAAAGAACTGTGAATTTGCTTCAGAAAATCCAAGACCCAGAGCTGGCAGGGGCCTTCGAGGTCATCAATTCTAACCCATTTATTTTATAGATGAGGGAAACAAAGTGAGTTAGTCAAGATCACCTGGCTGATGGAAGAGGCAGGGTTTTAGCTAAGTCCCCTCTGATTCCAGAGCAAGTGTTCTTTCTGCAGTAGCATGCTACATTCAAACTCTGGCGCCTCCATGGGCCTCAGTTTTCTCCTCTGTAAAGTGAAGGAGTTGAACTCAATAGCCTCTGATGTTCCTTCCAACTCTAGAGCTATCATCCTAAGTTGTAGAGAGTGGAAATCTGCCATGGTGGACAGAGTCCCTGCACTGGGATTTCCCTATGTCATTTATGTCAGCACATAAATCACAGGTGGTTCAGGGTTCAGTCCATTTTACCTGGTCTATTCTCCTGCTCATTTCAGTTCTTCCTTTTGTAAATCATAGTATCAGGATCAGATCTATAGTAGAGACTGTCCCCCATGTTGGCATCATGGATAGGGCATTGGACTCGGAGTCACAATGACTCACTTCAAATACTGCCTCACACACTTACTTTTGTGATTCTGGGGAAGAACCTTTCTGTTACTCAGTTTTTCATTTGCAAAATAAAGATAATGGCCTCCCTAAGGTGTCTTCCATCTCAATGATTCTCTGAACCTATAAATGTTCCTCCTTCTCACATGGGCATCTTATTCTCCTTCAAAGCTCATCCCAAATGCCACCTTCCACACGAAGCCTTTCCTGATTGAACAGTTGCTAAAGCCTTCCCTATGTAGGTTTCCTTTTTATTCATATCTGTGCATCCAAATTATCTCCCTCAAAAGAGAGTAAACTCCTTGAGGACAGGAGCAATTTCATTTTTGCCTTTTTATCCTTTGCACCCAGTCAGTGCTTAATAAATGTCTGGTGATTGAGTGACTGATTGATTGAACCAAAGGACTTTCATTATCCAGCCCCACCTTGAGCCCTGCCCAGCCACTAAAAAGTAAGTGTGTGTTTCTTGTCTTTGAGGGGAAAAGGAAGCAGGTATTTGACGTTCATTTCACAAGGATGTCAATCATGTGTACAACTCATTCTCCCATCAGAGTTGGGTTACAGCCAGAGGTTTTGGTCTCTGAAAATATAGCTCTAATATTTCACAACATCCCCTACTAATGTCTGCAAAAACCATGCTTGACTAATCCAAACAAGAGAA
Source organism: Pseudochirops cupreus (assembly GCA_028627135.1). NCBI lineage: Eukaryota > Metazoa > Chordata > Mammalia > Diprotodontia > Pseudocheiridae > Pseudochirops > Pseudochirops cupreus. Next base: position 25,234,963 of record CM053580.1, read on the forward strand.
TTTGCTAGGGGGTGCAGTGGAGGGAGAAAATGAGGCGGAGGGTCATGAGTAACCCAGGTCAGTAATGTATCACATACAGATCTCATTTTTGCATGCTCAAATGTTGCTGTGTTCAATGAACTCCAGAAATTCTGAACACACTTTCATAGATCACAGCTTTAGAGAAGGAAGGGGTCTTAGAAGGCAGGGAGACAAAGCCTTTCATCAATCAATCAATCAAGTAAACATGAACCTGCTCAGTACTTCCTATGTGGCAAGCGCACTGTTTAGAACCAGGGATACATAGAAAAAATAGTAACAATGCCTTGGTCAAGGGACTCACATTCTGCTGGAAGAGACGTTATAAAGCTGGCAGGTGGCATAGAATCATAGAAAGCGTTCAATTTGTCAGAAAAGCCTGAGTTCAAATCCAGTCTCAGATCCTTTCTTAGCTGTTTGATTCTTAATTGGCAACTCACTTATTGACTCTCTGTTTGCTCATCTGTAACATGGACATAATAAAAGCACCTATTTCCCAGGCTGTTGTGAGGATTAAATGAGATATCAAATGTAAGTTACTTTGCAAGTAGATATATAAATGCTAGTTATTATTATATACTGAATATACTATATGCTATATTATATATTATTAATATGATATATAATGACATACATTATATATTATTATATACAGAAATCACTACATACAAGATAAATGTTGTTATTCCGTCATGTCCAAATATTTATGACTCCATTTGGGATTTTCTTGACAAAGATACTACAGAGGTTTGCCATTTCCTTCTCCAGCTCAATTGACAGATGAGGAAACTGAGGCAAATAGGGCTAATGACTTGCTCTAGGTCACACAGCTAGTAAGTGTCTGAGGCCAAATTTGAACTCAGGTCTTTCTGACTCCAGGCCTGGTACTCTATCCACTCCCCTACCTAGCTGCCCATAAGATAAATACAGAGTCATTTGAAGATGGCTTTAGGGTAGAAGGCACTAGAGATGAGACAGCAGAAGCCAAGGGAGGTGATATAATTTGTCCAGACCACAGGTAGTAAGTGAGCAAGGTCCATGGACTCCATTGCCAGCCTTCTCTGCTGTAACATTTTGCTCTCATTGATCTTTTGAATCAAATTTGAGAGCTTTACTATGGAATTTTGCTGTATGTGACTTTTCTGAATTAGAAAAATAAACAGTTTTTAAGAGGTGAAAGACAAATAGTGTTTAAATTTTTTTAATGTTAACATGACCAGAATAAGAGATAGATGAGAGCAAAGAATAACCAGTTGGTGGACTGCATGCTCCATTGGTATCTGCACAGTATTAAAAAAACGTTAGTCCCCTAGCACATTGAACAGATCTCCTGTGATGAATTTATGGAAGGACAAAGGATGGGCAGGCATAAATCAGTCGCAATCTTCATTAACAGAGGGATTACCTCCATTAGTGAGAACACAGATCCTTAGGGGTGGGGGAAGAAAGGGGCAAAGGGGGAGAGGAAGACGGAAAAGGAGATTCTAATCTATTCAACAGAAGAGAGGTTTTTGGGAAACGTGCCTAAAAATTTGGGTGTGTAACGTGAAAACAAGATCTCAGGGGACCAATGAAAACAACAACTCTGTAGAACTACAACCAAACTGGAATCCTAATCAGAATCACAGAATGAATCAAAACTGATATATAAACAACCTGATCCATGATCATTCTTAACCTTGAGGACAATCACTCCTGCAGTCTCTAAGTACCCAGGTCCTCTTTCCTTGGAACATCCAGATCAAAACAAGCAAAATTTTAAAAAAAACCATTATTTTCATTTGGGGCTCTGAATGTCTTATGTGGAAGAGCATATACACTTAGAATCTAAGTCTTAGATGCTCACTGCATACTGGAAAAATTGGACTAAATGTCCAGTTGTTTCCCATACAATAGCAGTTACTCTTAAAATAATGTTTTTTCCATAAAGTACAAATGCACTGTGTTGATTTTGACTCCTAATAGGAAGAGGATCACAAAATGTGAGAGTTGGGAGGAGCTCAAGAGAGCTAACAAGCCCCATTCTCTGACACCCCAGTCCGAGGTCAGGATCCCATAAAAAGGTGGGGAAAGGAGGGGATGGAGAATTCACTGGAGAGTAGAAGCAGCTGTCCACAGCTGCTCCATTCTCACATCCCATGATCCCATCTGAGGACTTGCCAGCTGAACCCCTCCACACCCTCCAATTCAAGCTCACCTGTCACTTCATTGTATAGTGGCATTTCTCATGACATAGGGGATAGAGCACTGGTCTTGTGAACAGGAAGGCTGAGCTCAGACCCACCTTCAGACACTCATTGGCCTTATGAATCTGCCTCAGTTTCCTTTTCTTACATAGTTGTCTGCATAGCCTCCCATTAAAAAGTGAGTTCCTTGAGAGCAGAGACTAAGAGTCTAATAAATGCTTGTTGACTGACTTCTGAAAAAATGGAAATAATGATTACATTTACACCATGGAGTTCATAGGGTCAACAAGCTTTTATAAGTCACTTACTTTGTGCCAAGCACTATACTAAGCTCCAGGAATAGAATTAAAAGTTAAAAGAGTCCCTTCCATCAAAGAGCTCACATTCCAGTGGGGGGGAGGAAGGTGCGACATGCACAAGATACTAGGGCATCCTCAAAGACTTAGTTTTTTAAGTATTAGTTCTTTAAAACTGCATGAAGACTTTGGGGACTCCCTGCATATATGATCCATAAGGAGTAGACAGGTGAACTAAGAGGGGGAGGCATAAGCTGGTGGTGAGAGGGGAGCTCCAGAAAGGTTTCGTGAAGAAGGTAGAATTTGAATCATAGATTTTGACCTTTAAGGGACCTCAGGGCCCTTCTCCACCCCTCAATTTAACAGATGAGGAAACTGAGGTTCAGAGAAATTACATTATTTGTCCAAGTTTCAATTGCTGGTGATATCCACCATGCCAAAGAGTTGTTAGTATTAAATGAGATAATGCTGGATTCTGCAAATGTCAAAGTGGCTACATATAAATGTGAACTATTAATGTGGTTCTAGGTCATAGAGGCATTTCCTTCATCACAAGCTCCCTCTTAAAAGGAAAATCACCCAGGGATGAGTAACACTTTCAATTTATCTTCCAAAACAATGACTTCTAACCTTTGAGATTGAACACCCTTTCATAAAAGCCAAACATTTCTCACCTATCCTCACAAAGTAGTAATTATGCTGGTGTTGCACATTTTGGGGCCAAAAAGCAAATTGATTATCATTTTATTAAGCTAAAAGTCAAAACCTTCCACAGGTTAAGACTCACCAGCCTCTATTCATTAGCTCAGTGGTCAGCCAGTATCCCGTTTATGAGGTCACAAGCCTATTGCCTGGTACTTCCCAGTTTCAGGGTTATCTGGCTACTTAGGAAGATAATCACTGAAGAAGAAGAATATCCAAAAGGCTCCCTGGGAAGTGTGTGTTTACACACACACCATTTCTTAGGTGTCCTCTCTGCTTTCAGCTAATACTATACTATAATACTTTCAGTCTCATACTATGTTGGGAAGAGAACTAAACTCTCCATCAAAGAATCTAGGTTCTAGTTCAACCACTAACTAGCTTAAGTGAGACATCTTAGTCCTCTTTATTAAGCATGGTCACCAGGCTGAAATTGACAGTATCCAATGGGAAGTTAGCCCCCATCAATCCTAAGTCCCGGATATATTGAAATGTTTGTGCTGTATATTACACAACTGTTCTCTCTTGTTTTCTCTTTCTGGCTTCATATTGCATAGGCATTCTCTTAGTAACAAAAGGAGCTGTTTTCCATCTTAGACATGATAGTCAAAGTGACAATATTTTTTTAAACCTTATACAACTAAAAAAAACTTTTTAACTTCCCTAGAGTCAGAGCACTGTCTTAAAGAGGAGAATAAGAGAATTTTTGTCTGTTTTAAAAGCAACTCTTGTTTTTTGCTCAGAACAAGTCAAAAGTATTTGCTTTTATGCCTGTTAAAGAGTCACTCCATGAGAACGGAAATCCTTTCATTCTTTGTCTTTTTGATCCTGGTGCCTAGCATGGTATTTGACATGTAATAGAACCTAATAAATTGTTATTAATTGATTGACTCATAGAATTAGAAAAAACATAAAAGGTCACCTGTTCTGACCCCTGATGTGACAATTGGTGTAACAGTGAAAATGCCACCTCTTTCTTATAATTCAAAGACTTTAGAGTAGTGGTTTTGGTTATTGCTATAAAATTAACTCTGAGGAAACTAAATCTGCTTCACAGTGAGGACCTATGAATTTTGAGATGAATAGAATAAATACCATCCAAGTAAGCTTCATCACTGGCAGATATATGGTTACCCCATGACAAAATCAAACCAAGAGACTCTTCACCATTCTCTAATGAGAACCATCAGATAAATGAAGGATCTATGATTTGGACATCAGGGGAAACTCCCAGCATGGAAACTCTCTACCAACTACAAAGCAAGTAGATAAATCCTGTGAAGGGAGTGAGGGGGCTTGAATACTCACAGAAGTCAATACTTGCCCAGAGTCAAATAAGTATCAGAGATAGAATTTGAACCCAGATCTCTCCTTAATCCAAGCCCCATTCTCTAGTCACTAAAATGAAAAACACAAAGTAATTTTCTATGTGAAATTATATGGACTAGAATAGTTTTCATACAGCATTAACCCCTCAACCAAGTTCCTGCCAAGCCCATATGTAATACATGAAACATTGGAAAAATTGTTTAAATTCCCTTGGATCCAGTTTCAATAAAATGAGAAGGCTGGATGAATTCTAAGGTCCCTTCCTATTCCAAATCTACTATGATCCCAAACTCACTATGTCTGGTCAAAAAGTGTCACCTTCAGGGGTGGAGCCAAGATGGCAGTGTAGAAACAGCAACATATCACAGCTCTCACATAGCCACCCCAAAATACCCACAAAATATGACTCTAAACAAATTATAGAGCTCCAAAACGCACACAAATATACTTTCCACTAAAGTCAGCTCGGCTACAAAGAACCATCTCAGCCCTGCGAGCCAAAACCAGCCTAGCCTGAAACCACGGCTCTGCCCCTGAGGTGGCTGGACAAGAGGAGCCGAACTCTGGCTGGAGCTTCAGGAGAGCAGATCTGCTGCAGCTGTGGCAGTATCCAGAATTAGGTTAGTGGAGCTCAGCAAAATGGGGGGAGAAAAGTGGATGCAGCCAAAACTCATCCAGGACAATGAGGCCACAGAAGCAGAGGTTTTGCACCCACCTCCACACTGCTGCTTCAGCATTCCTGGCCTGCAGACTGCAGGGGGACCAAGCAATCAGAGGCCAAGTGCTCTCGCGTTGAGCAGCCTGGATCCGGATCTAAGTCTTGGGTGTTGGTCCTGGGTTTTTTTTTTT
>CM053580.1:25240842-25317752 GCA_028627135.1 Pseudochirops cupreus
AAAAGCCAATGAGGAGAAGAATGCCTTAAAAAGTCGACTTTGTCAGATGGAAAAAGAATCTCAAAAGCATTCTGAAGAGAATAATTCCTTCAAAATTAGAGTGGAGCAAATGGAAGCAAATGACTTTATGAGAAATCAAGATACTATCAAACAGATCCAAACAAATGAAAAAAAAAGTGTCAACTTCAGACCATGAGAAGACAATCTTCCCTAACAGAATTTGAGAGACAGAAGACCCTTCTGTAGCCATCCAGTCCAAGGCACACATAAAAGGAAATACGACCTAGATAAAGTGCTGATCCATTCTTTACCATCATCTACTCTGCTTTCTACCTCATTTCCCTACCTTTGTCTCATACTATATTGGGAAGAAAACTAAACTATCCATCAAAGAATCTAGGTTCTAGTTCAACCACTAACTAGCTTTAGTGAGACATCTAAACTCTCTGAGCTTCCTCTTCCTTATATTGAGTGGTTTCAGACATGTCCAACTCTTCATAATCCCATTTGGGGTTTTCTTGGCAATGATACTAGAGTGTTTGCCATTTTCTTCTCCAACTCATTTTACAGATGGGGGAACTGAGGCAAATTGGGTTAAGGGACTTGCACAAGGTCACACAACTAGTGTCTGAGTATGGATTTGCACTCATAAAGATGAGGGTTTTTTTTATTCCAAGTCCAGTGTTCTATCCACTACACCAAGCAGACACAATCATTTAATTTGACAAACGTTTAAGTTAACTACTATCTTCCTAAATTCAAATCCAGCCTCAGATACCTATGTGACCATGGGCAAATCCCTGAACTGTGTTTTTCTCAGTTTCCTCATCTATAAATGATCTGAAGAAGGAAATGGCAAACAGCTCTAGTGCCTTTGCCAAGAAAACTCTGAATGGGGTCACAAAAAGCTGGATCCGGCTGAAAAATGACTCAGCAACAACATATGTGAAGCCATACATTGCTTCACATAGCTGTTACAGAAATCAAATAATGTAATTATGGGAGAACATGTCAGAATGCATAAAACACTTTCCAAACACAAAGTATTATTGGAATAACTTTCCTTAGTTTTTTATTTTTGTTCTTTCATCTCATAAGTGGATGATGGCTGAATGCAGGGTGGGACCTAGTCATCCCAACTGAGATTCTGACTAGAAGATGATCTAGAAAGTAGCAATGGTCCAATAGGCAATGAATCTGGTAGAAATGGTGGAAATGACCAAGCAGATATAAGAAGGCACTCAATAAGAGTACGAAGCCAGGATGTCAGGAGGTTTCAGTGGGCTAGGTAAGCTGGGTTCAGATCCCAAGAAGTTGGAGAGTCTGAGATAACACAACAAGGTCAGTTCTAATTGTGAAGCTAAAATCCCCATCTGCCTCTTTTCTTGTCTTTTTTTTTTTATTCCTTCTAAGTATGGATCGTGCAGGACTTCCAATCTAAACACAATGTAAACTTTTATTTAGCTCTTACTGTGTGCAGAGGATTTTGGTGACTAGAAGGTACAAAAGCAGCTGCAAGAGTTTCTAGATTATCTCGTTCATTCAACAAACATTCCTTAAGTGAAGAGAATTGTATTAGGGGAAATGTGAACTAGAGATAAGATATGGTCCCTGCCCTCCTGGGGCTTACAGTTCACTTCATAAGATTCCTAAGGAAGCTGATTGAGTGCTGCCAAGTCTATCTACCTCTCTTAAAGACATAAAAACCTCGAATCCTTCCGAAGCTGCCTTTGCAAGACATACAGCAGGACATCCCTCTAAGGGTGGTGTCAGAGAGCACAGGTAAAATCTGCATTAGAGAAAGGCATCACTCACCAGAGGAGGCTTTGCTATAAGCATGTATAATGTTATATGACAGTTGGTACAGCAAAGCCATGTAATGAGGTATTTTGTAGAGACAGTTTAATTTGCTGTGAAAGGCTCCTGGGGTGGGGTGATTATTTAAAATAAAGGCATTTAATTTGAAAACTTTTACTTTTCCTTTCAAATCATCCATATTCACAGCCCAGCCCCAACCTTTTCTTCCAGGCTTTTTCCACATTATTCCTCATCACATACTTTACAATGGAACCAAAATGGCTTTCTTATTGCACCTCATTCTATCTCCCATCTCTACACCTTTGCCTTTCCCCGTGCCTGGAACTCACTCCCTCCTCATTTTGGTCTCTTAGAATCCCTAATTTCCTACAAAGCTCAGCTTCCCCAAATGAGAACTGTCCAGTGATAGAGTCCTTGCCTCAATTACCTTAGTGGTGGTTGGCACACACTTGTATGTGTACACATAGCTGAAGCAACAAGGCACCCTTAGGGAGTCATAGGAAGCAGCATTTACCAGGCGGATCATACCGTTACCAACTCTCCTTAGATACCAACTGGCCCAGAAATGGCGGCACCACCCCCTTCCCTCCTGGCCCCTGGCTCTGCTTCCAGCTGGAGCCCCACATCATTGCCCAAGGAAGCAATCCTTGTGGAGGTGTGACCTGGCAATTTTCTCTGTCCATGTTGCAGGCCCCTCCTCTTAAGGAGTCGCTGCTACTTTACCTCCACAGTCCTTGGCACTGTCAAATGGCTCAACCTTAAAGGCAGATGTGATTTTATCAGTGTGACTAACACCAAAGCAGAGGCATTTGCATTTGGTTTGCTGCTGCACCCTAAGGATGCCTGGTTCTACCCAGAAGTCTTGCAGTTGAATACCCTATGTATGTTATCTCCCCCCCTTAGCAGGGGCTCCACAAGAGCAGGAATGTCTTACGTTTTCATTTGTGTCCCCATTCTTAGAACAGTGCTGTGCATACAGTAAGCTCTTAATAAACACTTTTTCATTGATTCACTCACTCATGTTGTCTCTCCCCCCCCCCCATACAACCTAAGATCCTCAAGGGCAAAGACTCTTTCATTTGTAACCCTGTTGTTCTTTGTGCTTCATGTTGGGGTCAATGTACAGTGTCTGACTGGCTGAACAGACCAATACAAACTCAGAAGGCTCCACCAGGTCGAGCACAAAGAGTCTCACATTTGCACATCTTGTCATTCATTTGTGCAAATGCAGTTCTGCTTCACCCAGAGCACAGCGCCTTCTTTGATGTAGATGTACCATGCTGAGTGGTCCTGTGCCGGTGTCTCCCATGTCTCCCAAATGATTCCAAAGATCTTCAGAGTGCCTCCAGTGCCCAGCATAATGCCTGGCATATGGCAAGAGTTTAAAAATTCTTGTTTCATTGATATTAGTAAATATAATTTGTATATTTCCTATTTTATTGACAATAACATAACACACATAAAATAGGGAAACAAATTTACCTCTGCTCTATGCTAAAAACTACAATACTTACCTGTTAAGTAATAGCTGGCATTTACATGGCACTTAAAGTTTTGCCAAGCACTTTACAAACATCTCATTCTACCCCCACAACAAACCCAGGAGGTAGGTGCCACAGGTATCTCCTTTTACAATGGAAGAAACTGGTATACAGAGATTAAGGGACATGCCTAGGGTCCCATAGCTAGAAAGTTACTGAGGAAGGATTCAAACTCAGGTCTTGTTGATTTCAAGCCAACACTCTACGCACAGGACCAGCTAGCTGCCTACAAAGGGGGAGATGACTTTTCTAGAAAGCATGCTGTAATAATGAATGCTTTTATCTAGGTTTCTCAATGCAGAAAAAACTTCAGAGGACAGTCATCCACAACCAGTCTCACCTCCCATTATACAAACACCAAGATGGAGGGATTTCAAAGAACTCCACTCCCAGCAAGGTTCTTCTTTATCCAGTTTTGGGGACTGTCAGAAGAGAGGAAAGGAGAAAAGAGAATAACTCCCAACAGATACATGGAGTCCTCACCAATCTGTTACTTACCCATCCCCTGAAACCTGTCTGCTCTACATGGACATGCTTTCCAGACTGCTCAACTGGCTTCCTGACAGTTCCAGCTAACAGGGAGAACAATTTTGACCACACCTCTCTCTTCAAAAGGGTGGCTGTCTCCACAACTCAGAACAATTGTCACTTGGTGAAATATCAAAGTCTTTTTCTCAGTTATTTGGCATCACAAAAAGAAAAAAAAAGTCAGTGGATGGACTTAATTGTTCACTATTCAACTATTTTTTTTTCCTTTTGGAATCCACAGAAACCCAGCTGGACTATAAAAGATTCTCCATGCATCTTTGACACACCCTAACAACTAACTACCCAGTGGGGAGGGAAGGGTGAAATCAAACTCACATCTGACATGTCAACCTTAATTCTGCACCCCGCAGGTCAGACACTAGACTCTGAAACCCTTCAGGGAGCAGCCCCCTACACAATCACAGTAGGGAATAACAATGCCTCTTGCTCTCATCCTCTGCCTGGTCCTTGACTGTTTGTTCAGGAATAGAAAGGCATTCCTTATAGTGCCCCCTGGACATTTCTCTATCTTACCATCAGAACAGTATAAAAATGAATCACAACCATCAGCTGCCCGACAAAGGACTGACTTTTCCATTAATGCCGAGTGCTAGCACAGCTCCAAAGGAGAAGGTAGGAGGGGGATGGGAGGGCTATTCTGTAGTCTCCATGTCTGGGAAACAGAGGGGCAAGGAGATTGCAGCAGATTTGATGACTTCATGTGTCTTCTTATGCTCAGAATTCTTCACCTTTTTTGTGACACGATACTTAAAAATTATACCAGTAACAGTAGAGCTAGACTGAATATACATAGAGAGAATGGTTATAAAGTATACTTGAAAGAATGATATAAAAAGTAATTAAGAGGCAGCTAGGTGGTGCAGCGAATAGAGCACCAGCCCTGGAGTCAGGAGGACCTGAGTTCAAATCCAGCCTCAGACACTTGACACACTTACTGTGTGATCTTGGGCAAATCACTTAACCCCAATTGCTTTGCCTTCCCCCCCCCCAAAAAAAACGACAAAACAAAAACAAAAATAATTAAAGGATGAGAAAAAGGAGTACACTGGGTGCAGAAGAAAGGAAAGGGTAGAATGGAGTAAATTATTTCACATGAGGATGCACAAAAAACTCATTATAGTGAAAGGAAAGATGGGAGGGTATGTGATGGGCATCACTTGAACCTTCTTCTCATAAGTATTGGCTCAAGGAAGAAATAATATACACAGTCAGTTGAATATAGAAATCTTGTTTTACCTGACGGGAAAGTAGGAAGAGAGGAGATTAAGTAAAGGGTGGGGGACACAGGGACTGAGAGAAGAGAAGGAAGATGGGGGAAGGTGGTAGACAGAAGCAAAACACTATTGAGGCGGGAAAGTATGAAAGGAGAGAAAGGAGAGAAAGAACAAACAGAAGGAAAAATAGGATGGAAGGAAATACACAATTAATAATCATAACTGTGAATGTGAATGGTCTGAACTCTCCCATAAAATGGAAGCAGATAGCAGAGTGGATCAAAACCCAGAATCCTACAATACATTGTTTACAAGAAACGTACTTGAAGCAGATACACACAGAATAAAGATAAGGGGCTAGAGTAAAATCTATTATGCTTCAGCTGAAGTTAAAAAAAAAAAAGCAGGGGTAACAATCCTGATCTCAGACAAAGCAAAAGCAAAAATAGATCTAATTAAAAGAGATAAAGAAGGAAACTACATTTTGCTGAAAAGTAACATAAACAATGAAGTAATATCAATACTAAACATATATGCACCAAGTGGTATAGCATCCAAATTCCTAGAGAAGTTAAGTGAGTTACAGGTTCATGACCAAACAAGAAATAGAGAACATTATGAAATGTAAAATAAATAATTTTGATTATATTAAATTTAAAAGCTTTTGCACAAACAAAACCAAAGCAACAAGATTAAAAGGAAAGCAGAAAGCTGGGAAACAATCTTTACAGCAAATGTCTCTGATAAAGACCTCATTTCTCAAATATGTAGAGAACTGAGTCAAAATACAAGTCATTCCCCAATGGATAAATGGTCAAAGAATATGAGCAGGTAGTTTTCAGATGAAGAAATCAAAGCTCTCTATGAAGAAGTGCTCTAAATCACTTTTGATTAGAGACATGCAAATTAAAACCACTCTGACGTACTATCTCATATCTATCAGATTAGCTAATATGACAAAAAAGGAAAATGATAAATGTTGAAAAGGATGTGGGAAAATTGGGACACTGATGTACTGTTGGTGGAACTGTGAACTGATCCTACCATTCTAGAGAACAATTTGGAACTATGATCAAAGGGCAACCAAACTTTGCATACTCTTTGATCCAGAAATACCACTACTAGGTCTATATCCCAAAGAGATCATAAAAAAGGGAAAAGGACTTACATGTGCAAAAATATTTGTAGCAGCTCTTTTCATAGTGGCAAGATATTAGAAATTAAGGGGGATATCCATCCATTGTAGAATGACTAAACAAGCTGTGGCATATGAATGTAATGGAATACTATTGTGCAGTAAGAAATGACAAACAAGCAGATTTCAGAAAAACCTGGAAAGACTTACATGAACTGATACAAAGTGGAATTAGCAGAACCAGGAAAATATTGTACACAAGATCAGCAATATTGCATGATGATCAACTATGAATGACTCAGTTCTTCTCTGCAACACAATGATCCAAGACAATTACAAAAGACTCACGAAGGAAAATGCTATCCACATCCAAATAAAAAACTGATGAACTCTGAATGCAGATTGAAACATACATTTTTCACTTACTTTATCCTTTGTTGTGGGTTTCTTTCCTTTTGATTTGTTTCTTTTTCACAATTGTGACTAATAAGGAAATATGTCTTACTATAGAACATGTATAACCTGTATCAAATTGTCTACCATTTTAGGAACTGGGAAGGGAGTGAGGGAAGAAGAAAAAATTGGAACTCAAAATATAAAAATGAATGCTAAAATTTATCTTGACATGTAATTGGGAAAAATAAACTACTGTTTTAAAGAAACAAAACAAAAGATTAAAAACAATTTTTATTCAGTCAAAAAGTACATAAAATAAAATTCATAGGTTTACAAAGGATGCCAGTTACATTGAAATAGTTTTCAAATTTCACCAATCCCAGTTTTTGAAATCCTGGCTATAAGAAGAGGAGGCAATTACCTCATCCATAAATGAATCCTCTGGTTATGCATGCAAGGATTAATTAGTTCATTTTAACTAATAGATTCTGACTACATCAAGACTATCAGTGGTCATCAGATAACGAAACTTGGGGTTCCACAAGTATGTTTGAATTCTATAAATATTGTGTTTCTGTAAACCAGTCACAGAGTCTCAGAAATGGAAGGGATCCTAGTGATCAGCTAGTCATCAGGTCATATACTTATAGATTATGAGCTGAAAGGAATCTTAGATCACCTTCTCCAACCCAATAATTTTACAGATGAGAAAACTGAGGCCCAGGAAGTTAAGTCATTTGTCCAAAGTCACAAAGGTAGTAAACAGCAGAGTCAAGATTGGAACCTCAGTACTCTGACCTAGATTCAGGGATCTTTCCCCCCTTCATTTCACAGATAAGTATACAGAGATTGGAGAGATATGTGACTTAGCCAAGTTCACCTAGGTAGCAATAGAGCCATCATCAAACCCAATTGATCCTATGACTTTGAATTCAGGGCTTTTCCCACTAAATGTTGGGATTTTCTCAAGTCAGAGAAGCTACTTTCAACTATAGCAGTGGGAAGCAAACCATAACTTAAGCAAATGGAAATTAGCTAACAGAACTGAAGGAGAAAAAAAAAGGAAGCTCAAAGCAAGAGAGATGGGACTGTCCAGGAGAGATAGGACACTCATAATGGCCAATGGAGAGAAGATAGAATTACTCAACTTTCATTTTGCTTCCACTTTCTCTGCCAGAGAATAACCTTCAGCCTGGAAAGGACAGAACAAAAATGGCTAATAGGGTGTTGAAACCCAAGATAAATAGAGCAATAAAAGAGTACCTCACTGCCCTGGATGAGTTCAAGTCACTGGGCACAGGCAAATGACATCCCAGGGTACTGAAAACTGTCAGATATAGGGGCTAAGCCACTGTCACTGATCTCCCAAGTATCACAGGGAAGGGGAGAGGAGCTATAAGACATGAGATGGGGAAATGCTGTCCTGATTTTCACAACTGCAGGATAAGAGCAGAATCTGTAAACTATTGATGAGCTTGACTTCAATTTGTGGACATTTTTGGAATATATGATGAAAGGGATGATTAGAATAAAGAAGCAGGGGTCACAAAGAAGCACGGCTTCATCAAGAACAGGTCAGGCCAGATCCACCTGTTTCCCCTTTGACAGGTTTACTAGACTGGAGGATCCATGGAAATGAATGGAAAGGCATGTATTCTGCACCTACTGTGTGCTAAGGGCTAGAGATACAGAAAGAAAATTGAGTGCCCCAAGTTCTCATCCTGACTGGGCAAGAAAACACATAAAGGAAGGCTTGTGTTTATGGGCAATTCATGGCAGATGGACCTGCTTTCTCTAGATTTGACCAAGTCTCCAACTACTCTTGCTTATAACAGTGAGATACAGGCTATCAGGGGTAGAGAACCAAGCAGATTCAGAACTAGGTGCTGAATGGACACTCTCAGGGGACAGTCATTAATTGTTCAGTATCAACATAGAAGAAATTTACCAGGGCAGAAAACTAGAGATACGCTCAGCCCAGTGTTGTTAATCAGCCTTATAAAGGCATTAATGATGTGTTTATATCAAAACTGCAATGACCCAAAGTTGGGAGGAAGAGTTAAGACACTGGATGAGAGTCAGGAACCAAAAAGATTTCAACAGGCTAGGACACTGGGTTAAATGTAATATGACAAAATTAAAGAGAGATAAATATCATTTCTCACCCTTGGGTTCAAAAAAAATCAGCTTTATGGTATAAAATAGGAAAGGCATAGCTTTAAAAAATAGTTGGGCATTTTAGTGAATTCCGTGCTTAATATGAGTCAATACTGTAGTAACAGCAGCCCAAAGCTGTCATGCAATCTTAGGATATATTAAGAGAATCATAGCTCTAAGGATTAGAGAAATAATCATTCTTCTGTGTTCTGCTGTGGTCAGACCACATCTGCCACGTTGTGTTTGGCTCTGGGTACCACATTTTGGTAATTCAATTGATAAGCGGGAGTATATGCAGAATGGGGCAATGAAATGAGAATCAGCTGAAGGAACTGGGAATGTTTAGCCTAGAAAAGGGAAGGTTTGGGGGAAATCACGATGGCTGTCTTCAAGGATATGAAGGGTGTTCATTCAAAAAGACTTGTTCTACTCAGAAACTAAGGAAGGGAGAACTGGGTGTAAGTGGAGACCACAGACAGGCAAATTTAGACTCAATGTCAAGGGAAATTTCATAACAATCAAAACTATTCCAAATACAATGGCCACCCCCAGCCATTGGGATTCCCCTTATAAGGAGTCTTCCAGCAATGGCTGGCTGGATAGTAATAAGTCCGTTATATTATAGAGGTACAGGCTAATCAGGGAAGCTAGGTGCTATAGAGGATACATTGCTACAACAGGAGTCAGGAAGATTCATCTTCCTGAGTTCAAATCTGACCTGTGGCACTCATTAGCTGTGTGACCCTGGGTAAGTCATTTCACCCTGTTTGCCTCAGTTTCCTCATCTGTAAAATGAACTGGAGAAGAACATGGCAAACCACTCCAGTACCATGAAAATCCCAAATGGGGCCATGAAGAGTCAGACACAACTGAAAAATGAGTAAACAACAGGTTGCTTAGGTATGGATCAGTCTAGTCACTGCAGAGGTCCCTTCCAACTCAGATTCTGTAATTCTGGGAAGAGTCAACAACAGGTTGGCTATGAGTTATTCATTGTTTTCTCTGCTTCTGACATTTGCCAAGTTTAATTTTCGCCCAAACATGGGAAAGTTCCTATCTATTTCTAGTGAGGACACCATGTGCAGATTGGTAGCAAAGAGGAACCTGATTGCTGTAAAGAAATGCCATGAATGGTAGAGAGTCCAATAGACAAAATGATCATAGAATGAGAAATCTCAAAGGGCCCTTCAAGGTCAACTCTTCCAAATGACAAAGGAGGAAACTGGAGCACAGAGAGATGAATACACTTGTTCAAGATCCCATAAATAGTCAATATCAGAGGTAGAATTTGAACTCAGATTATCTGAATACTGAATCACAGCTCTCTTCCCGAGACCACATTGCCCTTGACTGATGTTACCTCCACTTGCTTATGCTTTTCCAATCCAAAAAAAGAAATAAATCAGTTTCTTGTCAACAATAAACTGTCTCTTTTTTGTTCAACTGGACTGGGACCCTTGATTGACAGCAAGTCATTTAAAGAACCTCTTTCTGAATCTAAGTCATAGGAGTAAGATTTACACCTGGAAGGGATCTTAGAAGCCCTCGAGTTCAACCAAACCCAATTACAAATGAAAAAATAAAAGGGAAGGGGGGAGCAAAGCAATTTCAGGAGGGAAAAAGTATTACTAATTTGAAAATTAGTAAATGCTTTCCATAGGAAGGGGAATACGAGCTGAGACTTCCATCCAAGAAGCGTTTACCAAGTACCTACTCTATGCCAAGTAGGTGGTGCCAGGGAAGCAGATAAAAGGAAAAACAGTTGCTGCCTTCAAAGAACTTGCTAACATTCTCCTAGTGAGAAATGACATGTGGAGGGTGGGAGAGAGAGAGAGGTGGGAAAGAAGAGAGAGAAGAAGAAAGAGGGAGGAGAGAAGAGGGAGAACAAAGGAGGGAAGAAAGGGGAGAGGGAAGGAGGGAAGAAGAGGAAGGGAAGGAGGGGAAAAGAGAGGAAGAACGAGGGAAGGAAGGGGAGAGAGGGAGGGAAAAAGAGAGAGAAGGAGGGATAAGAGAGAGGAAGAAGGAGAGAAGGAAAGGGAGAGGGAGAAAAAGAGAAATATAGGGGATACAGATATGTGTACATGTATATATACAGATGCATATGGATACATACATATGCACATAGATACATATGTATGTATATGTGTGTGCATATATATATTGTGTATATATTACCTTTAGATTTATCACATTAGAAGGAATTAGCCCAGATACCAAGAGTCTAGCATCAGGCTGAAACTCCTAATTGGTCTTTTCATTTTCTAGAAACTGTGACTACAAAGAGTATCCAACAGTCCAAGTGACCTTTGCCTGGAAAGAATAGAGTAGGCAGAAACCCTGAAATGCTAACAGCCCCCAAGCTGGTGGCCACACGGTCCTGAGATTATCACTGGGTGATGACACCAAAAATTAAAAAGCATATATAGGTACTAGAGTATTGAGCTATTAGTGTAAGGAATCAATTCAAGGAGACAAGTAGAATTTATTAACTTTATTGATTTTCAATTTTACATGGGCTGCTATTTAAGTAAATCTTTCACAGTAATTTTAAAGCTTGGAAACACTGTAAATAACCAGGACTGTGTGGAGTTTGGAACCATCATCTCCCTCTGCTGAAAGTATATGGCCTTTAATGCATATTACAATAAATTGGGGGTCATGAAAATCTGAAAGCTCCCTCTAGTCATGCCGATGGAGCCCACTCTGATGGAAAAGTCTGTCACAGGTGGTTAAGTCATCCCAGGTCAGGTTGTACTTAAGAAAGGAGGTAATTAAATTGAGCCTGTTGTCGGGACGTTAAGACAATATATCCTGTGTAGCTTTGGAACAGGTGGGTCTTTGTCAAGATTAGCTGGCTACTCACCCAATCAGAGGTGAGCTCCTCTATACCAATACAAAAACACAAGTGAAAAACGCAGAAATAATGAGGGACTTGAGAGGATTCTAATGGAGGGACTGATAACACAGGCTGGTCCTAACCATCACCCAAGGCCAAGGGAACCCACACAAAGGCACAGGCCCCACTGGAGTGATAAGAGGCTCCAAGCTGCCTGCCGCTTATTAGAAATAATCACAGGCTTGTTCAATTTGTTATTTTCAACAATGTCTGTTCTATAGGAAATGACAAAGAGATGAAAGTGGGAGAGTCTTATATTTTCCTTGCGGCTGATCCTGACTGACACTTCGGGAAATGTTTTGACATCCTTAAGTGTGAGTAACAAATCCATCCCCTGAGTCGTAAGCCACATGTTTACTTAGAAAAGCCTGGTCCAATCCATAAGGATCCAAATCACAAGGTCTGAAGCTCAGGAAACTCCCGAAGGTGGGAAAAAATGCCCTGGGAGGACACATCTTGACATTATCAGAATAATCTAAGACCAGCACAGAAGATAAAGAGATAGATGCACAATCTACAATGTCCAACTGCCTCCTCCCTTTTAAAATGAGTGTTTATGTCTCTGTGCTGGTGTTTCCTCACAGGAAGCACAGATATACTCTGTAAGAATCCAAATTTTAAATTTGGAATAAACATTTTCACTGTCAGTTTAATCAGTGGGGAAGTCCATAGAAGATCATGAATCTAGGGCTATAAGTGACCTCAGAGGCCATCTTGACCAGCTTCTTCATTTTACAGATGAGGAAACACAAAGATTACATGATCTGGGGGGGAGGAGGAATTTGAACCTAGAACCACCCCCTCCTCAATACTGGAGTCAGTACTTTCTCCACTATACTATGCTGAGAGTGTGGCAAAGAGTGGGGACCAGTTGGTCTGCGGGTAAGTGAGCTAGCCTAGTCTCTTCAAAAAGTTTCCATGTTTGCATATAGGGAATAATATGTAATAAAAGAAATGAAGAAAATAGTTGAGGTTGAAAGCAGTTGGTTCTGCCAAGCCTTTCAAATACGAAATCCCACAAAACATCTGTGATTCCTGAGAAGAAACAATAGCCCAGGGAGTCGGCCACAAGGATTTCTGAATGCCACACACTGCTATACATACTGGTGTTACAAAGAAAGGCAAAAACATGGCCCCTGCCCTCCAGGAGCTCATGTTGACATCATCACTAACATCTAGAGAGCTTTGGGGTTTACAAAATTGTCTGTATTGGCTTTGGAGTCAGAGCTCCAGAGTTCAAATCCCTCCTTTGGAACTCACTGCCTACCTGTGTGACCTCAAGGAAATCCTAGGTTCTCAACTCATAAGTCCCGAGCTGGAAGGGACTTGAAAGGCCATTTAGTCCAATGCTGGAATTTTACAGATGAGGAAGCTGAGGCCCATAGAGGTTAAGTGATTTGTCCAAGGATACTTTGATAGTATCAAAAGTAGGATCTGAATCTTGGACCTCTGTCTCCAGAGTAAAGGACCTTTCCAATGTACCATGAGATTTAGAAGAATTACTTTGGATTTTTTCTTCTAGTGGCTCTTAAACAGAATAATGGAAAAGTCTCTGTATTAGGAGCTGGAAAAGCTAGATTGTAGTTCTAATACTGCTCCTTATGATAGATACATAGATACATAGATACGTAGATAGATACATAGATAGATAGATACATAGATAGATAGACAGATAGATAGAGGGTGGATAGATGATAGATAAAGTATTATATTATATTTATATATACACACATATACACATATATATGCATATGGACTGGTCAATTGGTTTTTGTTTTTTATACATTTATGTTTTCTTACATTTATTATACACAAATGTAAATAGCGTATCAATATATTATAATATATATCATCTTGGGCATTTCACAATCTAATCTCTGCTTCCTTGGTTTCTACATCTATAAAATCAATCAGTCGATAAATGTTTATTAAGTGTTGACTATAAACCAGGCACTGGGCTTAGTGCTAGAAAAGTGGAAATAATTGGGGTAATGTACTTCGGAAGACTTGTTTCCAAGGAGAAATGTGATAACATGCTTACTTTACGAACCACCCAGTACTGCATGCATTTAAGCTATTATTCTAATTGTTGGTGGGGAACTGACCAATGAAGCAGTCATGGGAACATGTGAGGGGGACCTGCAGGAATGGTTGAGAAGCCTGGTACTGGAAATTTGTGAGGATGTGGAATACAGCTGCTTGACTCTCCTCTTTATTACATATGCAAATATTGACTCTTTCCTATCCATTTACCAAGAAAAAGCCTTTTGATTGACTGCTGAATGGGATCTGAGAGTATATACAAAGGCTCCAACGGAGAAACTCCCTTTTTTTTCCTTCTTGCTGGCCTTGAAGGGTTAAGAAAGAATCTCCTAAGTCTAGAGGGCCAGTGAGTGTATGGACTGTCTTGCTGCCAAGGAATAGCTCAAAGGATACTTGGTAAAATCCACTAGAGTAACTGTTTTAAAGTTTGAGCTCACTCTGCCTAGGGCTTGAAGTATTAGAAAGAACATACTCCATATGGGCAGGGAGTAATGTTTTTGTACTTCTCAGTACATCTGTTTTCTCAGTAAACATTCCTTTGTAAAAGCTAATGGGTGTTACAGGTTAAACAGGAAATGTGAGACTAATCAGTGGTATTGATGATATTGAAGAGAATCCACCAGAATGGGGGCTTGAGCCAACATCTCTAGAAGCTGTTCCAACCCCTAAAAGGTACCCTGAAGGGAGATTAAAAAGCTGCCCTATGAACTGAGCAAATACGATTTCACAGAATTATAGCACACCAGCACCAGGGAAAGTTGGTGCTGGGAAAATGTCCTCAGAAGCAACACAGACTTCCTATTAAGAAGAGAAATGTCATCAGGCAAAATCTTAATTTTAACAGATACTTTTTGTCATCAGCAAAAGAAAAAAAACACTTTTAAAGAAGCAAAAGTGTTGATGTTTCACTGGGAAGCCCCACATTGTTATCATCTTAATATTAATCTAAATTTGATGAGTTTTACATACACTGAATAATTAAACATTTTCTTTCTGGGCTTCCTAGAACCTCCATCTGTTTTTAATGGAATCCCTTGAATGTTTTTCTTTATAATTCTAGCCGTCTGTCTGCACTCCAATCCTCCAGTCTGCTTTTTGTTCCTAATATCTTTTAGATGGAGTTTACATTGTGCCAGGGCTGAGTGAGAGCAAGGGAGCCCTGTCAATATGAAACATCCTGCCCTTTCTCTGCCTCTTTATGTTCTGGAAAGACACAGGACAGGACAAGCTGTCTGTACTCTAATTTTGTATCGCTGCTATTGAAGAGGCTCCAAAGGAGGTACAGAAAGACAACTAGCCTTGGTATTCAAGGGTTCTGGTTTTGAGTACCATCTTTGCCACTGGGTGACCTTGGGCAATTCACCAGGCCACAATTTCCTTACCTGTAAAATGAGATGACAATACTTTCTCTGCCTACCTCCCAGAGTTGTGAGGAAAACACTTTGAACACAGTAAAATGCTCTATGGCAGTGGTTCTCAACCTTCCTAATGCCCCAACCCTTTAATATTCGTATGTGGGTATATCTGCATGTGGGTGGACCCGCCTGCAGACAGAGTGGTATCTCGGTTCCTAAGACCATCAGAAATACATGTTTTCCAATGGTCTTAGGCAACCCCTGTGACCCCTGTGGAAGGGTCATTCAACCCCCAAAGGGGTCACAACCCACAGGTTGAGAACCACTACACTATGGATATGAGTTCATGCTTATTGACAATGGGGAAGGGTGGCTGTGAAATGCAAGGCTGGCAACAGAGTAGATTCCATCCTTTAGAAAATGGTTAAGCAGGGGCAGCTAAGTGGCACAGTGAATAGAGCACTGGCCCTAGAGTCAGGAGGACTTGAGTTCAAATGTGACCTCAGACACTTGACACATCTACTACCTGTGTGACCTTGAGCCAGTCACTTAACCCAATTGCCTTGCCTTCCCCTTCCCCCTGCCAAAAGAAAGAAGGGAGGAAAGCAGGAAGAAAGGAAAGCAGGAAGAAGAAAGGAAGGAAGGAAGGAAGGAAGGAAGGAAGGAAGGAAGGAAGGAAGGAAGGAAGGAAGGAAAGAAGGAAGGAAGGAAGGAAGGAAGGAAGGAAGGAAGGAAGGAAGATAACTAAACAAATTGCAATATGTAAATGAAATGGAATACTACTGTGCCACAAGAAACATCAATGTCAAAAGATTCCAAGAAGCATGGGAAGACTTATATGAACTGATCCAGAGTGAATTAAGCAGAAATAGGAAAACAAATATACAAAGACTACGACATAAATGGACAGAACAAAAACAAAACTGAATGCTATGTATGTGATTGTAATAATCAAATTTGGCCCCAGAGGAAGAGTTAAGAAAATTCCTTCCCCTCCCTATGGGAGGTTATGGCTATGGAATGTTATAGACATATATAACACATATTTATACACACTATCAGACATGCCAATGTGTAGGTTGATTTTGCTGAAATGTTCTTTTTCTCTTTCATTAAAGCTGTTTTTATATATAGGAGTGGAGAAGCATCTATATAGAAATTTAAGATGGTAGAAAGACAGTAGACATCAATGTTTTTTTAATTAAAAAACAAAATGCCTGGTTGGGAGACCATAAGCAGATCTATGACCCACTCTACCCCAAAAGAAAGTTCCTTGGCATTAATGACTGGTTCCTTGTGGTTCAATGCTGCCCTCCTATGGTTGGGTGATTGAACACTGCCATAAAATGTTGTATGCCCCAGACTTTGGAAGCATCCTATGATTTGCTGCCTCTAGATATTCTGGGTCACAGGCACTGACTCATTTTTTGAGATGTGTCTCTGTTCTACCCCAAATAATGCTTGACCCTTCAGGTGTGAATTATGAAAGTGAAATGATGGAATGATTTGCGGGCTACCTTAGCCCAGCACCTTTTGGGCTGCAAATCAGAATTAGTTCAATTTCAGGTGACATGAAGATTGCCCAGTGATCAAATATGTTAGAAGAAAATGACAACAGAAGGTAGAATGCATTCTTCCCCACTACCATCTTCTCTCGCTCCTGAACCAGGAGACACAGATTCAAATCCCCAACTCAGCTTCTTATTATTTCTTTGACCTCAGGAAAGTCACTTTACTTCCCTGGACCTCAGTTTCTCTATTTGGAAAATGAGGGCATGGTATTAGCTACACTCTAGGGTCCCTTCTAGCTCAACAACTATAATGAAAATTTTTGTCTACCTATTATCATTTTCTCTTGTCTCTAAATCAGGAGATGAGAATTCAAATCCCTGTTCACTCATTTTTAGCCACGTCCAAATCTTCATGACCCCATTTTAGGAGTTTTCTCGACAGAGATACTTGAGTGGCTTGCCATTTCTTCCTCCAGCTCATTTAACAGATGGGGAAACTGAGGCAAACAGTTAAGTTACTTGCCCAGGGTCACACAGCTAGTAAGTGTCTGACACCAAATTTGAACTCAGGAAGATGAGTCTTCCTGCCTCTAAGCTCTGTGCACTATGACACTACCTAGCTGCCCCAAATCCCAGTTATTTACTCTGTGATTATCTGTATGCACATACACACACACACATATTATCTACACTTTATATCTGTATGAAATCACTTTACTCATCTGGGTCTCCATTCTTTCACTATTGAAATGAAAGTGGTGGACTAGCTAATCTCCAAGGTCCCTTCCAAATTTAGATCTGAGATCCTAAGAAAATCTATGCCTACTTGTTATACTTCTCATGTCTCTAAATCAAAAGACCCAGATTCAAATCTCAGCTCTGATGCTTACTATCTATGTGACCCTAGCTGGATCTTTTCTTTTCAGGGCTTCAGTCTCTTCATCTGTGAAATGAAAGGGGATGTATTAAATGGCCTCTAAGGTCCTTTCCAATTCTAAATCCCTTCTCCTAAGATCCCGAAGCACATTCTTTCATTACCTTGAGGAGCTTCTGCATGAACAAAGTAAGCCACCACACCAGCTACGTGTATACCATGCTTCACAGTGAAGTCTCACATTGGACTTTATACCAACATATAAATTTAAATTCCGACAATTGACAAAAACAGTAAATAACTCATATCCTAATCATAAGGCTCCTTTATATTGTATGTTTGAACTGGGATCCAAGTTTCCAAAATACATCATAAAACAGCATTCTCACACGACTTCCATATTTGTCATCTTGAAATCTGATGATGTGTGTGAACAAAATGGAAATCGTAACAAAAACTGCTTCCTTATGCGAGGTTCTCCCCCATTGAGTTCCACTTTATTCACAGATGTCCAGTGGGTCACGTGGGCCCCCAAGTCCCTCATATTATTAAGAATGGGGCTGTGTCACAGGTTTCAAAGAGCTGATCCCTAGTTCCCAATCCAACAGATGATGTGCCTTAAATAGAAGCAACCATCCTCAGAAGGCATTAATGCACACAGTCGGACCAGTTCAGAAACTAATCAGGCAGAAATAGAAAAGATTTGCATGTGGGTTTCACCAGTACCCCCAAATGTTTGTTGTTTAGATTTAACAACTAATCTCTCACAGCCTCTCTTTTTTAACCATGCCCTTCAACTAAAAATACTATTTTAAAAAAAAACTTCACTTTTCTGTCCGAGTTGCTGTCAGTGAATTTATAATGTGGCAAATATAATAAAAAGGGGAGCTCTGGAAATGAAGCAGTTGGAACACTGCTGAACTCAGAAGGGAGAAAATGAAAAAACCAAAATTCAGGTAAAAATCCATTTACTCTCCTCCTCTTCCCAAGCACCATCCACAGCTGTTAGTTCACAGCCCAGGTCACAGGAAGACCCAACCTCAGTAGAACAGCTGCAGCAGGGAAGGTCAAACTCATTTTTCAATGGGGGTTTCTATCTCAGGTCCCCAGACAAACATCAACCCAGCTGTTGAGCTTTTATGGGAAGTTTCTGAAGGGGTTTCTGATTTGGGAAACAAGAATAGATAAAGAAGTTTATCTCCACCTAAAATGTGATCAAAGGGTTATCCATTATCCTTTCATTGCAGATGTCAAAAATCTTACCACAGTAAAACTCTTGGGGTCTCATCTTCATATACTAAGTCATAGAACCCCAGAACTAGAAGGAGACTGTTGACATCCTTTAATATGAGCCCCTCATTTTGCAAATGTGCTAACAGAGGAACAAAGAGGTTAAGGGGTTAATGACAACCCAAGATCACATAGCTCTTTACCAACCTAGCAGGGTTAGGATTAGAACCCAGTTTCCATGACTTTCAGGCTAATAACCTTCCCACCACATCATGGAACCTCTCCCTATTTAGCAAATGCCCTAAGAATATAAGATTTCATCAGTGAGAGGAACTTTCTCAACAAATGTAGCTCAATGCCCAACTGTGACTTAAGGAACACTCTAGTAAGAATCAGAGGACTTGATTTCAAATTCAACCTTTGCTATTTATTGTTCACGTAACCTTGGTCAATCAAGCAATTGACAAGTATTTATTAAGCACTTACCACAGGTCTGGCCCTGAACTAGGTGCTGGGAATCCCAGTAGGAAGAATGAAACAATCCCTACCCCTAATGAGCTTACTCAGAACCCCAGTTTTGCTACGTATAAAACGAGGGGATTGGACGAGATGACCTCTGAGGTCCCTTCAAGCACTCACTCTCTGATTCTGGGATCATGGGGAGTTGCCTGAAGCACAAAGTCCCTCACTCAGGACCACAGAGCTATCTCAGAGGCAGGGCTTCCAACTCTATGTTGGACACTCTGTATACAGAATTGCAGGACTGCAGAATTGAAAGGGACCTCAAGAGCCATCTAGACCACCCAATCCTTCCTCATAAAAGAATCCCACCCAACAAGTGGTCCTCGAACCTTCATTTGAAGACCTTAATGGAGGGGAAGGCCGCCTCTTACTAGGGCAACTAGATGATGTGGTAGATAGAGGGCTAGGCCTGGAGTAAGGAAGGCTCATTGTCCTAAATTCAAATCTGGGCCTCAGTTTACCCATCTTTAAAATGAGGACTTTGGACTAGATGGCCTCTAAGTTCACTTTCAGCTTTCAAACTGTGATTCTTTACTCTCTAGCGCCTTTCTCTTTGGACTTGTCCTATGTAATTGTCTTATTCCCTAGCTTATTTGTGGGTTTCTTACCCCTCCCCATTTAATTATAAGCCCTTTGAGAGAAGACACAATTATTTTTCTGTCTGTATCCATAACACATTGTATGGCATACATACAGTAGACACTAAAGAGATGTATTGAATTGAACTTGATGCCTACGATGATTCACAGTCTGTTGTTCTGCTCCCCATCTAATATCTCCAAGAGACCAACATTCTACCCATCCGTTAGGACTACATGATTTTATCTAATACAATCTGACCCAATCCAATTAATCCAATCGGATTCCTACCAAGTGTAAGACACTGTGTTCTAAGGATATAAAAACAAGAAGAAAAAAAATAGCCCTTGCCCTCTAGGTGCTTATAGTTGACTAAAAAAACAGCTCCATCTGGACCCATAAGTAAATGATTCTGACACCAGCAGTGGTAGGACGAACACCAAAGTCAACACGACCACGCTGAGCAATCTACTGCACAAGATCCAATAAAAGCGGCATGGAATCAAACATTAACATCAGAACCATTCAGCAATGCAATTAGGGAGGTGATTCAAGAAAAGGATCAGCTACTGGAGTGCAACCTAAGCAGGCTTATTCCACATAAAGGGGATGTGAATACACGTGAATATGGATAATGATTCTGGAAGGCATGGAAATTGGCAAATATGGCATTAACCCTGCTTTATGAAGGCAGCATAGACAGTATATTCTCTTTGTTTTGGGATATGAAGAATACATAAAAAGCTGATGAACAGGCACTAGCATATAGATTGTGCTGCTATTCAGAAGAAATTCATCATATATCTCTATTTTGCTGTAGCTGGATTCCAGTGAGTCATCAATTTCTTCTATATTATCCCATGCTCTCCTCAGTGAGAATATTAAGCAGCTCCTCCACCCCCCAGATTGTGGACTTTGCCTTTCTTACCATTTGGACTCCTTCATCGGGTTTTGTTTCCCTGTGATTATATATCTCAGACTCCAGAATCAACTTTCTTTGTTTGATCAAGGCCTGCCGTAAAATGAATCTGATTTATCATTTTTACAATGGTCTCTTCCCTCCGGGCTCCAGGTTGTGGTGGTGGCATTGCTAGGGATTTATGGTGTGGATGGTTGAAGGAAAATGTATACTCTTTCTGATATTTTTTTTCCTTCTCCACACCTGGTTCTTATTTTCTCAACTCTGGAGTCTGCCATTTTTAGTATTATTTACCATTCACTGAAACACATCCCTTTATCTCTTGGAGGACAAATGGTATGGGTGAAGACAGATTTTTCATGATTAGCTATGATTTCTCTTCTTATGTAGCTACTACCGATTTTTTTCTGGGCTTTTGGGGGTACTGGGAGTTCATTTTCATTTCTTTGTTGTTTATCCTTATCTGCTGTGAAAGGTTAGTTAGCTCAAAATGTTAAATGTCTTAGTTAACTTCTTCATTGCAGTTTTGAATAATCCATCTGTGACTCACGCTGTAGGTGGTCACCTCCCTATCCAACCTGGATAAATGATTTATGAGTTTCTGAGGCTCCTTTCTCTCCAAGCCCCAGAGCAGGGCTCATTTTTCTTTAGACTGAGACATACACACTTCAGAGCCTCACTTTGTAAGATCTGATGGTAACCCATGTACAAAAATATGGCAGTAACTTTAAAAGGTCAGGAAGTAATAAGAAAAGATCCTAGAAGATAAGAAATCTACTGGTATTTGAAGATTACCCTTAATCTCCAAACTTTTCCTACTTCCAAAAACCAAAACCAATCTATACAAATTTTCATTCTAAAAGAAGAAAATACTCAAAATGCATTCCTCTCTGTTTTGCCCC
Source organism: Pseudochirops cupreus (assembly GCA_028627135.1). Classification (NCBI taxonomy): domain Eukaryota; kingdom Metazoa; phylum Chordata; class Mammalia; order Diprotodontia; family Pseudocheiridae; genus Pseudochirops; species Pseudochirops cupreus. Next base: position 25,262,484 of record CM053580.1, read on the forward strand.
TCATTGCACTCTGTCTAGTCCAAGGTACACATACAAGAAACAGCTGTATATTAAAACCCAAAATTGATCATGTCAAAATTTCTACTGTTCACAGAAAATTTAATTCAATAGGCATATATTAATTAAAATGTTAAGATGTGCCAGGCACTGGGCTGTTCTCTCCTCTCACAAAGATCAAAATGAAATCCTCCTTGCCCTCAATAAGCTTACATTCTGACATTACGTTAATAGCAATGTTGTTTTGAGAACAACTTTGAGCAAATAAGTTATTCTGACTATTACAAATTCCCTAATTAACTACAAAGGACATATGAAGAAAGACACTATCTGTATCCAGAGAAAGAATCGATAAATAGATGTATAGAATAATTATATATATATATATATAAATACATACACACACATATTTGTGTCTAATGGCAGCCATCTCTAGGATGGGGTGGGAGAGGGAAGAAAAAGGGGAAAAGAAGAAATCTACCTCTTAATTTTTTGTATATTTAAAAAGAATAGCGAATTATACATAGCAGATTTGTAGTTTCAGGGGCAATCATCTTTTTATGTTATGTTTCTATGTTATGGAAATGCTTGTTTTATTCCATAAATTATAAATAAAATATTTTTTTTTAAAAAAGAAGAAGCTTACATTCTACTAGAGAGTGTGTGAGGTGGGATGTGGTGAGAAGATTACACTTACTGATAAGTAAATGCAAGATATATACAACATAATATACTGTTAGGAGGTCACTTAGAGGAATTCAGCTCTGCTCAGAGCTGGGAAGGAACTCTTAAATTGCATCTCATCCCTGTGCTCAAAAGCCTGCTGAGAAGTGACTGAATTCAGAAGAACTTAGGACAGTTTCGTGTTGTTTTGTAGAAAAGATTTCATACTAAAGTTTTCTTCCAACTGCTGCTCTTCTCTAAAAAGACATTTGAACTCAACAATTTCTGAAACTGGCCAAATAAACATGCGTGTCCCCTACTGCACCAAATCCTCTTTCAGAGATTCTAATACAAGTGCCAAGAAATACTTGGAAGCCAAAACCTGGAGGAAAATACATGTGAATATTCACTCTCTGAGTCAAAAATAGCAGCTCCTGACTATAGCGAAGCAAATGCATGCCCTGGAACTGGATCCAAGTTTCTAAACTTTTCCACCTTCTCTGACCACCTCCTTTCATCCCTCTTTTCACATGAACAAGCCTGGAAGGCTGATACAGAAGGCACATCAGCTGGGCAGCTGTCCTGACACAGGTTGCCTCATTCTTGCCCCATCTTCCTCCCTTGGCCCTCTCCCCTCCCCTATCCCCAAAACTTTAGAGGGCAATAGGATCCAGCCTAAGGGCTCTCTTCCAGCCACTCAAGACCAAGAAGCCAACACAATTCTTGGAACATCCCAGGTGGTCAGATCCAAACCAGTTGCCTCCTACAGAAGACCTGAATTCCTAGCTCAGCAAGGATATTTGTCTGGCCTCTCAGTGGTCCTGCTCTCTTTTTGGATAGCAAAATGTCCAAAGTCAACCAATCAAAAAGCATTTATAAAGTACCTGCTATGTTTCAGTTGTCATGAGAAGTGCTGGATATACAGAGACAAAAATAAAAACACCCCTGCCCTCAAGGAACTTACATTCCATTGAAGTACTCTCAAACTGGGAAAAAACATTCCCTTCTAACAAGTTGAGATCTGCACTCCTTGTCCCAGACTAAACCAGGTCTTACCTTCAAAATTTAGCTGAGCACTTACCAGACCCACTGTCCTTGATCCTACACTTGGAATCTGTCCCCATTCTTGATTTCTAGGAGGTTGCTTGACTTGACATCACCTTCCTGATGTCATGGTCCTAAAAAGTGTCCCGAAGTCCTAGCTTTCCACCCTCTGCCCTTTCTACTTTCTTCTTTCCTGCTATCTCTTAGTAATTCCATCCACTCGTGTGGCAGGTGATTCCCCCAACATACATAAGGTGTCCCAGATGCCTTAGACCCCAAAACTATTAAAGCTTAAAACTATACTATGACTTCTGGGAGATTTTATATATATATTCAGATGAAGATATATGTGTACATATACATAAATATATACACATATGTACATGCACGTATACACATATAGATTGATCCAGATCTGCTTTTCCAATTACCTGCTGGATTCCCCTGCCCCAGATATCCAATTGACACTTAAAATTCAAAATATACAAAATTAAGACTTTTGTATAGATTGATTGATGATAATGATGATAGAGAAATGACAAGATAAATGAGAAGATAAAGACAGACATAAATAATGCATATGCAAATTTAAAGAAGTAACAACTAACCCTCTCTATGACCCTTTCTGCACATTTTAAAAAATATTTTTGGGGGGCAACTAGGTGATGCAGTGAATGGAGCACAGGCCCTGGAGTCAGGAGGACCTGAGTTCAAATTCAGCCTCAGGCACTTAGCACACTCACTAGCTGTGTGACCTTGGGCAAGTCACTTAACCCCAATTGCCTTGCCTTCCTCCCTCCAAAAAAAAATATTTTGTAGGAAGTAGCTAGGTGGTGCAGTGGATAGAGCACCAGCTCTTAATTAAGGAGGATGTAAGTTCATAATCCAGTCTCAACACTTGACATTTATTAGCTGTGTGACCCTGGGCAAGTCACTTAACCCCAATTGCCTTGCCTTCCTCCCTCCAAAAAAAAATATTTTGTAGGAAGTAGCTAGGTGGTGCAGTGGATAGAGCACCAGCTCTTAATTAAGGAGGATGTAAGTTCATAATCCAGTCTCAGACACTTGACATTTATTAGCTGTGTGACCCTGGGCAAGTCACTTAACCCCAATTGCCTCACTAAAATACATATATATATAGATATATAGATATAGATATAGATATAATGAATGTTCTTTTCTGTATGTGTACTCCTGCCCACTAATCTATCATTGCAAATCCCTAAAAGAAGCTTTTCCTTGTAACACATATGCCTAGTCCAGCAAAACACTGAAAACCTTGGGGGCCCCGAGCAAGACCGCCAGAATATGTTGTCCAGTACTTCAAGTCAGTTACTTCTTTATCAAGAAATGAAAGGTATGTTACATTATCACTCTTTTAAAATCTCTGTTTCTGCTAATGGGCAGCTAGGTTGCACAGTGGTTAGAGCACTGGGTTCAGAATCAGGAAAAATCATCTTTGTGAGTTCAAATCAAGCCTCAGACACTTACTAGCTGTGTGACCCTGGCCAAGTCACTTCACCCTGTTTGCCTCAGTTTCCTCATCTGTAAAATGAGCTAGAGAAGGAAATGGCAAACTATTTTAGTATCTTTGCCAAGAAAACCCTAAATGGGGTCACAGAGTCAGACGTAACTGAACAACTACATAATTTCTGCTAACAGATTATTTCACTGTGTTAGTTCTTGACTACACCAGCTTATGGAGCCATTCAAGACAGCCAGAATGATCCAGCGATTTAATGGTTGATCAAGGATCTGTCGTTCTAATACCTCCATTGTTTCATTTGTAAGATTGGAAGGGTGTCTAATTTAAAATTATTTTATGTCCTGAGACCACCTGGTAAAAACAGTCCCAGAGGCCATATTGTCCAACCCCTTCATTTTAGAGATGAGGAAGCTGAGGCCGAGGAAAGGGAAGGAACTTGCCCAATGCTGTCACCCAATTACTAAGAGTCAGAGATAGAATTGTCAGCAACCTTGATCCTTTGCAAGCCTCTCTCATTTAAATCCAATTCACTTGCACATCATGGCATCACCTCCTTGATGTCATGTTCCTCTTCCAGAATGAGGGCCAACCAACAACATCAACCAGACCCAGTGTTCTCTTCACACCATCCTGTCTCCCAAAGACACATAGATGGTAAATAGTAAAGTCAAGATCTGAACCCAGGGCTCAGATCGCTAAAGCCAGGACTGTACCACTTTTTTCCTATCTTACTACTACCTTTGGGGCAAGTGGTAAGGGGCTTGGAGAAAACCATCTCTAAGGTCCTAGTCTGAAAATTCTCTGATTCTCTTCCAGGGCTGAAGAAGCTGTTCCCCTAAAGAGAGCTTGGCACCCCATAAGTGCCCTTTGACCATGTGTTTTTGAGTGCCTAGATTGCAGTTAATCAATTGTTGCTTCATTTAAACTCCTTTTGCAGCCACATGCACAAAGAAATAGTTGGATTTCAGGGAAGACAGCAGGAATAAAACAGCGTTGGCCTCAGCTGCCCATATGATCTCACCCAGGGCAATAAGTAAGAACTCGGTTTAGTTCTTCTACATGTTTACCCAGCCTCTCCACAAGTTGAATTTTATTTTATAGATTTATGTACAATGTGACATGCAAGCCAGTAATGTTCTTTCTCCTCCAGTGTGGCTGGGTCACTGACACACAGTGAGGCCCAGAGCCAGTGGAAATTCCTATGCCAGGAAACAAGAACAGCCCTGACTTTCAAGCCTTTGTGTAATCACTGATCTTTAGGCATAGTTTGGCCCAAGAGCTAAAAAAGCACAGCTGGAGGAGCCCCAGGGAGAAAGATGCCCAGTGTCCAGCGGTGTCAAGAGCCACTGAAGGTCAGCAGCCCAAGTGATCTGGGTCAGACATCTCATCACCTTTTAAAAATATGATGATATTATGATGATAAGTAGCATCTATAAGGTGCTTCCAGATATACAAAATACTTTGTAGCATTTAATTCATCGTGCTGCATAGGTGCTATGTTTATCTCCATTTTACAGATAAGGGAACTGAGACTTAGAGGGTTAAGTGAGTGGACCAGAATCACACACCTAGTAAGTGTCAGAGTAAGGATTTTAACCCAAGACTACTTCCTGACTGCTGCTTTCTCCCCCTCCCTCCCCCCAAGCCAGATTAATCAATTGAGTACCTACAGAGGCCAGGCACATGGTAGATGATAGGGATACAAAGAGAACAAATTAAAGAATCTCTGCTTTCTAGGTATTCTGCACTCTACGGTAAGGAAAAACATGCACATATAAGTATATTGATGTTCAGTCATATCCAGCTCTTCATGATCCTTATTTGGGGTTTTCTTGGCAAAGATACTGGAGGGGTTTTCCATTTCCTTCTCCAATGCTTTTTACAGATGAGGAAACTGAGGCAAACAGGGTTAAGTGACTTGCTCAGGGTAGCACAGCTCGGAAGTGTCTGAAGTCGGATTTGAACTCAGAAAGGTGAGTCTTCCTGACTCCAGGCTCAGCCCATGCACAAGGGTGCCATCTAGCTGTCTGTATAAGGATATACTTATTAAATGAGAGGTATATAAGGAATAAAGATCAAGTGTTTGATGAACCTCCCTAAACCTCTGTAGTGCCTGCCGCCATCATCACAATTGTCCTCTGCATCACACTACATCCCACACTAATACCCTTATTTAATCTAACAGATGAAATATGGCAATGCCCTTTCATCTACCGCTCTGCTCAAATCACCCTCCCCCCCCAAAAAAAATTAATCTTCAGTAGCTCTCCCTGGAGTACCAAATAAAGTATAAAGTCTTGATCATGGCATTCAAGGCTCTCCTCAGTCTTGACCCAACCTTCCTTTTCACCCACATTTCATTCCAACCTCCTACATTCGTTCCACACTGAATTTTCCTCCTCCAATCTGGTCCTGCTCTCTCTTATTTCCATGCTTTCTTTGCACCATCATCCCTGTCTAAAACATCCCCATTACCTATCTTCAGAAGCAAAAAATTAGCATTAAAGCTACCCTAGATATTATTATAGGATACATACAATGCAGGTGACTACAGTAAGACTCAGGCTTCCCCAAATGAGGCCATGATCCCAAATGTCCAAGTAGTTACTGGACATTTATTCGGAAGGGCTGTGGCACAGGGGGTTATGAAACTTCCCTTTGCATTTGTATTTCTCAGGGCTATAGTTCATAGAGTCAGGGATTTAGAAACCATGAAGTCTAACCCTTCACTTTGCAGATGAGGAAACTGAGATGAGACCCAGAGAAGGGCAGTGACATTACCAGGGTCACACAGCTAGTAAATGTCTGGAACATGAGTCAAATGCAGATCTTCCTAACTTCAAAGATGACCTACACTGTGTTAGCTGTTCCTCTTAAAATCTATTCTTCCCTTTTCTTATTATTCATTTCTCTTCATTTTCTTGGATCCCTATGAATCTTCCACATTTCACTTTAGTTTTTAGCCTAAAAACTGAGCTCTGAAAAAAGTCAAGGTCAATGTTCTGCTCCTCCACTCATTAATGATGGCATCTCTCAGTCTTCTTTCCAGAGGATCACAGATTTTAAGGTGGAACGTATTTTGGTGATCGTCTGTTCCAACTCCTCAATTTCACAAATGAGGAAACTGAGACTCGGGGGGGAAAGTGACTGCCTCAAAGTGACATGGGTAATTCATGGCAAAGCCTAGATTCAAACACAGGGGCCATGACTCCAAATCCAGGACTCTGTCCATCACATCACACATCTGGAATAATCAATTGTTGGGTCCAATGCTTTTGCTTTTGAATTCATTGGTCCAGAATCAACCCGATTTTCTGTGTTTTGCAAACATTTCACGTTCAAGTTTTCTAAAGATCCATCAAATATTGCTGCCTCATGCAATTGTCTATCAAACACAGGCAAAATCTTGCCAAAGCATCGGTTTCCTGTGATACTGAAAACAAACAACTGCTTTTGTCACCTTTCCAAGCGAAGGGAAGCATACCTCCTCATTCTCTTGAGTTTATCACCAGCTCCAAGATCTGGGTCTCCTCTGGATGCAAGGACCCAGATAGATGCCTGCTCATGGCTCATTGTCTTCCAACTGCTTTGCTACATTCCCATGTCATCCCATAAACCAGAGCAGGGCTTCAAAACTCCATTGGCAAGGATTAGCATCAAATGACGTGCTCAGCCTCAGTTTGACTAACCCTGTCCTAAATCAACAGCTTTGGCTCCTGCCTTTAAAGCAGTCCTGCCTCATTTAAAGAGGATTTGGCATGCACTCACTGAGACTTTGGCTCTAGCTATCAGACTGGCCAGCCCTGCTGCCATCAACCCCAGTTTTCTCCACGCTCTAACAGTAGCCTACAAGGAGTAACAGGAGCCAAATGAAATCTGATGCTGATTTTTAGTAACGCGCTTTTCTCCCCTCTGACTCCTGAGATGCTACCGGGGATTTACAAGTTGTTTTAAGGCTGTTTTCAAGACAAGCCCATGGTATTTACATAGATATGTGGACCTGTGGAAAGTCCTGTGTGGTTCTTTACAAAAGGTGTAGTATAAATGTTCTTTTATTACGAGAAGGATTAGAGAAAGGATGTTAAAACATATTTTGACCAGGCAGCCATATAAATGGCCACAGAAAAGAATGCGTCCATTGTGAGGAATCCCCACCAGAGACCTTGGAAATCTTACATTGATTGAGTTGTGCTGGACTTGAAACACACTGAAAAACTTCCAAATGGTAAAATATTAGAAATACTTTTTTTGAAAAAAAAATATTTACCAGTTAAACACTAAAGTACTGTTTCTGGCTGACCTTTTCACAGTGGGTTTTTTTCTCCCTAGTTTTAAAAAAAGTAGCCAAGAAATAAAGGGATTTTTAAATAGGAATTTGGGAGAGATGGGGGGTTATTATTTCAGTGTGGGGTTTTTATGCTATTACTAAATAGGGGGGACATTTTAGCTTATTTCAAATCTAACTATTACACCCCTGCCTCCACATGGACATCATTCTAATGGAAGACTATTGTAAACAATGCCCTAGAGAATTAGTTGGCTACAATCAAGAACTATCCGAGCCAACTTCAGTGATTTTCTTTACTACATCATTGCATTTTTGTCTGCCTGGGGATAAGAAGAGTCTCCTTTCAGAGCAGGTTGATGGAAAGTGCTAATTGTGGACACATTAGCTAATTGTTATGATTAGCTCCAAACTGGTCCAGCCGTCCAGATTCCAAACATCAAGTGTGAGGATGCTTTATTATCACGTCCCTATAAAAACATTCAAACAATGAGAAGCTAATCTTCCAAATCATCCAACCCAGTGGCAACTGGGCAAACACTTCTTTTAGAGTACAGACATTAAAAAAAAAAAAAAGAATAATTCTAAATCCTGCACCCACCCAATATTTCAGACATATGTCTTCTGTTGCAATCATAAATGATCTGTTTTTACAAACACACCATGTCTGTCTTTGGAAAGATGAGGCAAAGCCAAGCCAAATAAACCCAGAAAAAGTGCTAATTGTCCATTGACAATTTGCACTGCTTGGGAATAGAGATAACATGCTTTGGGAGTGTGGGAAGGGAGAGGGGAGTGTAGGGGTGTAATTCGTGAACTTATACTTAGATGTGTTTCTCTATTGTGTCAAAACCAAAAGAAGATATTTGAAATATGGGCCATTCACTATGAGAGGTCACCAAAAGTAAATGCCTAAATGTGGATGTTAAGAATGATCAGTTTTTCAAAGCTAAAAAAGCAAAAATAAAAAGGGAGAGGAAGAGTGAAATCCAGAAGGAAAAGGTAATGAGGAGTCAGTTCCTGGATCCTGTCCTTGGCTCTGTCACTGACTGTTAGGTAAATCATTATTCTGTGACTAGACTTCTTCATTGAGAATAGAAGAAGAAGAAGAAGAAGAAGAAGAAGAAGAAGAAGAAGAAGAAGAAGAAGAAGGCAGCCGACCATTGCTATTTATTCCATATGAAATTATATCCTTCTTTGCACTAAATTCAGTAAATATTTAAGTATCTGCTATGCGGAGATCAAGGTGCTGAGGCACCAAGGGAGGTACAAAAATACAATAACATTTGGTCCTAGTCCTAAAAGTATTTGCTATGTAGGATGAATAATGTATATATTCAAGTAATTATAATATAGGATAGAACATGAACAGTTTATTATAGAGGCAAAAAAGTATTAAGAATTTGAAATAATTTTGTTAACATTCAAGTCATTTTATTAGCAATAAAACTCATTTATTTCTTGAAACCACAGAGCCTAGTCTACTTAAACAGATTCAAAAAACAACCTTAAGTGTCTATTTTGTCTTAAATTGAAAGCTATGTTTTATGTCAATTCACTGCTGAAAGTAGCATTTAAAAGGTTTAAAAAAAAACACAGACAAAATTGTCATTTGGAATTATGCAAATAAAACTATTTGACTGAGTTCAATTGATTGATATTGGATTCATTAAAACTCTGATTTGTGCCTTTAAAAAAAAACAAGGTTTTATTTTTAATTCTGCATTTCAAAAAAATATGCCTTCAAGCCTTTTGAAATGCTTCTGCTTATAGCTTCCAAAGCATTGCTATCTTCCAGTGTGCGAAGATTGTCATAAAGATCATAACCTTATACACCCAGAGCTGGAAGCGACGTTAGAAGCCATGAAAATTAGACTTTTTTCTGTTTGAGTTCAGAAGACAAAACTAAGATCAATAGATGGAATTTGCTAAGAGACAGATTTTTCAGGCTAGTGGGGAAAAAACTTCCTAATAATTAAAAATATGCAAAAGTTAAGTGGGTTGCTCCAAGAAATAGTGGGTGTCTCTCCATTGGAGGTCTACAAGCAAAGACTGGACAATCCTTTGGCAGGAATGTTATTATTATCGGAATTCTTGTTCAATTACGGTTTAGACTAGATGGGTCACTTTCCATTTTAAATTTCTGTAATAAATTATAGATTATTTATAGATTTTTATATATAATATATATTATAATTTATCTATAATTTATTATAGATAAATTATAAATAAATTTCTATCTGTCCTGGTGTCTTATCTGCCTTCTAGACTGTAATCTTCACAAAGGTCGGATGATTTTTCTCACCCTAGTAGATTGACCCCAATCCTTCATTCCAATGTCTTTCTTCTGTTCAGTGTTTCCTATTTATACTGTTCATGACTCACTTTGTATATTTGTTTGCATTCTGTCTACCCCATTAGACTGTAAGTTCCTTGAGGATAGGGATTGCCTTTTGCCTCTTTTTGTTGCTGTTGTGTTTGTCCTTCATTCTCAGAGAGGACCATGGTATCACAGATATGATGACATGACTTACAGTTGACTTTAATTTAAGTGAGGGCAGGTTGTACAAGGTCACCAGCCTCACTTTCTCCTCCAGAGTCATCTGGACTCAGTGACCAGATATTCATCAGGATGACTGGACATGGCCCAAGATGTGCCTCTTTTGGGGAATGGCCTCTTTTTGTAGAGTTTTGGACAGTGACTGGCACATAGTAGGTACCTGATAAATGTTGATTGATTGAATTGATAGCTATTGTTAACACTATATGGCGCTGTTCACCATAAGAAAAGACATAGCCAGTCCTGCACTGAGTTGTATCTATACAACAACAAAACACACAATTGAGAACTGAAAAAGTTCACCAACTGATTTCTATTGAACTAAAAACTCTTTGAGGGCAGGGATTGTCCTTTTTCCTATTTGCATTTGCAGCATCTGACACAGAATCAGATAATCATAGAAGAGCTGAATCCTTAGAGATTTGCCTGATTCAAATCTCTGATTTTACAGATGAGGAAACTGAGATCCAGAGGGGTTAGGTTAAGGGGCTTGTCTAATAGTAACAGGCTTTCCTTTCAGACTACTGTCACTTTGTAACTCTAATGAACCTCTCACATAATAATGTATTTAGTAGTTGTCTTGTTGCCTTCTTTGCAATTGTAGGCTACTAGAGGACAATGGCCACATCTTAGCTACATTTCTATCTCCCCCACACTCAGCACAGAATTCTGTTTATAGTAGTAGGCTTTCGTCGGTTTTTACTAGTAAATTTAGTCATGTGCTGTGGATGCGTTATTGATGTGATGTCTTGGATTTTAGGCTCCCCTCCCAACTCCTTTGCCAGTCATGTGGTGTCTTGTTGGGTTATCCTGTTACCAGTTAGAAATAACAAGCTAGACTTTTGGGTTTAGACTATTATTTTTTATTCATTTTGTTATTCTTCTTGATATCTTAGATCCATTCATGATGTCTTGCTACCATTCAAATTAATTTAATTTTCAAAATTTCTTCCCTGTATGAGGAAGAGTCCAAAACTTGTTTACCACAAACTCCAATTTTCTTTCTCTGTTTCAGTGTCCATGGAGGTTGCCTTGTCCAGTAGAAAGGAACGCTAGATAGAGATAACTAGGCTGAAGTTCAGGGCTCAAATCTACAACTAATAAGGCCATAAGAACACAACTTCAAAGCTAAAAATTAATTTTAGAAATCCAGGTGATTCTTTAGAGGCATATCTCTTTTTTCTGCTTTTTACTTTATTGTAATTCACAAATGTTTCTTTTTTCTTTTTCTTTTTTTTTAAAAACAAATTGAAGGTTTATGGTAACTGCATCGAGCATGTCTTTCCATGCTATTTTCCCAACAAAATGTGCTCACATCCTGTTTCTGTGTCACATTATGGTAATCCTCAAAATATTTCAAACTTTTTCATCGTTATCATATCTGTTAAGGAGATCGGTGATCAGTGATTTGCAATGTTATTGCTGTAATTGTATGAGCCACACCCATATAAGATGTTGAACTTATCAAACTGCAGTTCACCATCTCCCTCTCCGCAGGTCTCCCTATTCCGAGACACAATATTGCAAATAAGCTAGTTAACAGCCCTACAATGGCCTCTAAGTATTCAAGTGCAAAGAAGAGTCAATCAATGTGGCAAACTTCATCGTTTTAAGAAATTGCCACAACCAACCCAACTTGAGCAACCACCACAGTGGTTAACCATCAGTCAGCAGCCATCAGCATTGAGGCAAGAACTTCTACCAGCAAAAAGACTAAAACTCCCTGAAGACTCAGATGATGGTTAGCATTTTTTATCGATAAAGGTTTTTTTGGAGGATGTGCATTTTTTTAGACACAATACTTTTGCATACTTAATAGACTATAGTATAGACTACAGCATAGTATTAACATAACTTTTATGTGCACTGGGAAAGCAAAAAAATTCATGTGACTAACTTTATTGTGATATTCGTTTTGGTTTGGTTTGTTTTTGTTTTTTCGCAGTGGTCTAGAACCAAACCCTCAATATTTACCTGTATTTGACATAATATATATGGAATTTTACTTTTTCCTTCTTTTAAACAGATCCTAGGGGAGCAAACAGAAGCAGAAACCAAAAGCACCACCATGAGGCCATTGGCACTGGTTCCCCAAAATCCAGGTTGTGTGGGTAGAACATGTACAAGGCATGTTAAGAGAGAGGCAAACACCCTGGCAGCAGATGCCAAGATGGTGATTCTTTACTTCCTTTCTCCCGTGGGAGTCCTAGGCATCCTCCAGCACAGTAGCTTATATCTACTTCTCAAAATTTCATTTCCCTTTCCTTTTACTTTATCTCAAGTCTGAAATCTCAATAAAAACCACTTCAGCACTAATCTATGTGTGTCATTGCTCAAATGCAGGAAGAGAAGAATTGAAAGAGAAAGGGAAAGATTTTAAAGTTAGAGCATTTTTTTTTTGCCAGTGATTCAGCGGCTGGGGGCTCAAAGCTAAAAAAAAAAATTAGAATTACTGATTCATTTTAATAACTTACAAGAACTGAGAGAGAAAACTTATACTTGGAACCCCCTAAGTAAGTAGTGAAAAGCATTGCCTGGATTGTCTAACTGGGTTGGTATTTGAGATGGCATAGTTATCATTTTTCTTGCCTTTTTTTCCAGGCTTAGTTCAAGAGGAAAACCCCTCTCAAAGTGGAGGAGCTGAAGGAGTAAGTAGAGAGACAGTCTTGTCCAAGTAGAGGAGTAGCTCGATGGACACAAGGGTGGGGATAAGGTGGGGGGATTGCACTATTTGCTTGGATGGCATAGCATCACCATCACATCAGTGCTATCTATTAACTGCTTTGCCAACCTTAAAGCCCCATATAAATGTCAGTTAATACACCAAACCATAAAGAGCTATATACCTCAAGTCAATCTGCACCAGGTTTGTTGTTCAGTCATTTCAGTCATGTCCAACCCTTCATGACTCCATTCAGGGTTTTCTTAGCAGGAATACTGGAACAGTTTACCATTTCCTTCTCTAGCTCATTTTACAGATGAGAAAATTAAGGTAAGCAGTGTTAAGCGACTTGCCCAGAATCACACATCTAGTAAGTGTCTGAGGACAGGAAGATGACACAGCACTCTATTCACTGAACAACCCAGCTTCCCCAGCACCAGATTTAATGTTTATTAATTAATCTATCCATAGCTAGAGAGCTTTCTGTGTATTCTTCATTTGTATTTGGTGTAAAACCAAAGAAAGAGGGAACAATAAACCATATATAGGAATTTCTGTGGGTTGCCTATTGACTTAAAACAGCATGTATATGTGTATATTTCTTTTTTTATTAATACATCAACACATTCAAATCAGATAGACACTGTAGTTGAATCTAGTTCAGGCACAATCAGAAATTTTATGGGTCACATACAGCCCATGGGCCAAGTGTCTGACAGTTCTGTTTTATAGTAAACCTGCTTCTAACCAAGGATCCCCCAAACTATGGTGGGGGAGGGAAAGGGAGTAAAAGGAAGATGATATTGTCAGACCTGTGACTTAGAAAGAACATAGGCATTCACAGAACCTGCAAGAGAAGCAAACAGGAGTGTGACTCTTGAGCCCTACCTGCCCTCAAGAACCTTATAGATTAGCTGAGAAGGAAACCAAACACAACCAAAACACATTAAATAAGCATAAGAAAAGTTCAAAGAAGTAAGAGATGAATGTACGCTGGAGTAAGGGACGGTGGAAGAAGTGAGGCTTGAACTGGGCGCAGAAAGAACTAGCAGTCAGCGTTTCAATGGGTAGCATGAATGGGACTAAGGCAAGAGGACCGAACAAGGTATGTCTGGGGGAACTGGTGAATGGTCCTGCCCAGTTAGAATAAAGGATTAGTCTTGGAAAATAGTAAAGGGGTATGTTGGAACCAGCTTATCAGGGCTTCAAATGCTACGCTAAGGAGAAACCAGGTCTAGAAAGATTTGGGAATCAAATGCAATGGGATGCATGATAAAAGGCTTAGAATCAAGAAACCTAATTTCCAGTCCCAGGTCACTACCCATCAGACCATAATCAAGTTATTTCATGTGTCTGGAACTCAGTTTTCCCATACGTAAAATAAGAGATTGGACTAAATGAGGAGTTCTTATCCGTATTTGTGTCATAGACCAGATTAGCAGTCTGGCAAAGTGTATGATCCCTGTCTCAGAATAATGCTTTTAAATGTATAAAATAAAAGATACAGAATCACAAAGGAAGCCAATTATTCTGAAATAGCTATCTAAAATATTTTTGAAAAAACAAAAAGCAAATTCACAGAGCTCAGGTTAAGAACCCCTGGAGGTGATGACTAAGGCACTTTCTAGCCCTGGTCCTATGATTTCTTTGAGATAAGCAGGTCCTAGGGACAGAATACATTCAGCACTGGGTGAGAGTGGTGGAATGTGGTGGAAAATAACATGAAATCTGGAACAAAGAAGCAAATCAGCCAAGGACAAGATCCAGACAAAAACAGCCAGAGCCACACGAGGTAATTGTGTCCATTTTTCTTTTCAGAGGACATTCTTTCTCCGGGCCTCAGTTTCCCCATATGTAAAAGGTGGAGGAGATTGAACCAGATGATCCCTAAGGTTTCATCCTTTCTCTGAAAGTTTCTAAATCCAAATCTATCTCTATCACTTTCTTTCATTTTGACAGGAACCTCAGAAGAAAATTCCAGGGTATAAAACTGAACACACATCCGTTGTGAAACCCCATGTCTATGCGGAGTCTATTTGGTGATTTTCATAACTGTTTGGTTTTGTTTGTTTGTTGTTGAAGATGGAAAGGCAAGGCAATTGGGGTAAAGTGACTTGCCCAAGGTCACACAGCTAGTAAGATCTGTTTACAGTTGTAAAACCAACCACCACCACCCGGACAGAAGTTTACTATTATTGCATAACAATAACATACAGAAACCTTGGCTCTCCCACATCAGACCTGGTTTCTAGCCTCAACATTATGGTGGCTCCACTGCCACTACCCACAACCCTTATTGACAGTCTAGCATGATGCCACACATATGAGACCTTAAGAAATGTTATATATGGAAATATGTTTTATGTGATTGTAACATATATAATCTATTTTAAACTGATTACTGTCTTACAGAGGGGAAGGAGGGAAAAAATCTGGAAATGAATGTTAAAAACTGTCCTTACATGTAATTGGGGGGGGAGGAGGAATGTTAAACACTACTAATAAAAATGTTATATGAATATGACAATGAAGGTGCAGTAAAGGAGGGGAGAAGAGATCCAGGCAGTGGAAGAGGAAGAGGAAGAGGGTCATAAAGAAAGGAAGAAGAATTGAGGAAGAGAAGAAAAAAAGAGGAAGCTATTAAAGACATGGTTGAAGAGGGAAAAGAGAGGAGGAAGGGATGGGGGAGGAGTCAAGGAGGAAAAAGAGGAGGAAGAAGAGAAAGAAAAGAGGAAATGGATATAAGGGGAAGAAAAGAGGAAAAAAAGAGAGGATGAAAAGGGATAAAGAGGGGAGGAGAAAGAATATGAGGAGACTAGGATAGAAAATACAAATTTTGGTTCTTTTTAAACTCTTTCTAATGCTCTAAAGTTGAATATTGAATCACATAGTCACTAAAGTCACCATTTGTATTTTAAATTCTATAGTAAGGTTCCTTACTAAATAAAATCACATCAGATACCATCTGCTCAGATCATACACATAGTCATACCTGGTAAAACACTAGAAAAGTCAACATAATTAAGATTTAAAATGATTCTTTAGTGTGGGTTAGAAGCTATGACGTTTGACGTAACTTCCAAACTCAAGAAGGATGTTTTCTTTGATCGTCAATGAACATTTGAAAAATGACTGGAATGCCTATGATATTTACACAACAGATCTTGAGAGGCCTTTAAACCTTTTGGAATTGTGGGGTCACAATGACCACTTTGTACAGAGAAGGGCCCTCTCAAAATTCCTGGGTTCTGAAATTCAAATAAAACCATCCTAGACCTTCCTGTGGGTAGCTTTTATACTAGAAAAAAAAAAAGCCGATTTGGATTTGAATTTCTATCCAATTAGATTTTTTTTAACACAATCCAACATTTTTTTTAACCTGTAGAAGAGGCTGACATCTTTGATAAGTGACTAGAGACAAACTTATGAATCACTGGACCTTTCTATTTCCTGGCAACAACTGAAATCTTAAAAAAAAAATACAGACAGACCCACTGTGAATAAATATGTACCCAGATGCCTGCTAATAGACTCAAAAGGGTTGATTTCCAAATAACCTCTTGACTTACTCACACAAATTTAATAATTCTCTTACTGAATGGCTTTTCAGAAGCCAGATTTGTCACATATGTAAATAAAAAGAGAATGGAAAATTGGCCCGACAGGTTCAGAGGGTGCTGTCCAAGTCTCCAGGACCACCTCCTTAGAAAATCATCCGCTCTACAATGGAAACAAAAACATGACTTTAGAGCATCAGGAGCAAAAATTAAAATTGGAATATGATGCAAGGCCGGGGACAAAACAAGAAATAGCCATCTGAGGCCAGCCCTCTGTCACTTTTATTGCTTTGGGGGTTTTTAGTTTTGGGTCCAGGATTCCTTGGATCCTAAATCATGTACCTAGTCCTATTCAGAATCAGAGAGCATAGGATTTATAGCTAAAGGCCATCAAGTTTGTAGATTACAATTTATCCTCTCATTTTATAAATGGGGAAATTAAGACACAGGATGGTTAGATGACTTGCCTAAGATCACACATCCAACATGTGTCAGAGGTGGTACTTGAACGTAGGTCTTTGTGACTCTCACTTAACCATCATAAGAATGGAGATTTCAAAACAGGACACCCCACTCTGATAAACAGCCAAAGTCATTGTAGCCTTCTCTAGGAAACTCAGTTCCCACCTCTATCATCATGAAAAAAGTGAAGGATTCCACGTGATTCTAAGAATGCCTGAACTGTGGCAGAGTTCTCACTCCTCGCTGTGGTTGAAGAACTAAAAATATGAGCATGTCCTGAGTAAACTGCTCTCAACCGTCTGAGCTCTTACATGCTCTGGACCCAGAACACCAAACATGGTGAATGAAGTAAAAGGAGGGTGGCGTCATACTCCATAGCAAAGGTCCCAAAAGGAATGAGAAATCCAAAAATAAGTACTGTTAGACTTCATGCCCTCGAACTATTGGGCAACTGTCACCAGGTAACAAGGTGAGCAAACCTAAATGTCTCATTATTGGGCTGCGAAAGCAAATAGGCAAACTTCCTTTCACTTTAAAACCTTGAGAGTGAACAAGGCTTCAACTCTAATATAAACCGTGGGGCAGTGAGATCATTTTTTCTTGTAAAAATTATTCTTACCTTCTTTCTGGAAAAATCAAATATATATCAACCAGATTGGTTTTAGCTAAATATAAATACTACGTTATCAGGGGAAGACTGAGCTGAAATAATACTATTTCATCGTGACACAAAAGAGCTACTCCCAGAATACAAGCTTCATATGGGCAGGGACTGTTTCATGTACCCTGAGCCCCTGGCGTGTCTGTCATATTGTCAGCACTTAATAAGTGCACATTAAATAGAAAGCGATCCAAACTTTTCCTTTAGGGAATATACTGTTCATCTACACAACAATATTAACAGGTAAAATTCTAGCACCAGAAACAAAAGTGACTGGAGAAATGGAAGGGGAGACTTGGAACCAACCAGAGATTCCTTTTTCTTAGCTAGTCATAGGACCTACTCTCATACCCCTGCTTTTTCCTATTGGTGATGATAGAGATAGAGATTCTACTGTCTGATGGAGCTGCTGTCTATATCAACTGATTCTCTCCATCATTCAGTCTATTATCACAAAGAATCAACTCAGCGGCAGCTAGGTGTCACAGTGAACAGAGCACCAGCCCTGAAGTCAGGAGGACCTGAGTTCAAATCCGACCTCAGACACTTAACATTTACTAGCTGTGTGACCTTGGGCGAGTCACTTAACCCTAATTGCCCTGCCTTCCCCCCTCCAAAAAAAATAATAATAAACTCAATTGATATTTATTGAGCACCTACTATGCTAATATCCTGTGCTAAATGCTAATCAGAAAATGTCAGAAGCAGAATGGACCTTAAAGCTCATTCTGGAATGAAGATTCTTAACCTGGCATACATGAACACTTCAAAGGATTCACAGACAAATTTCAGAATGTCTGAGAACTTTTTAAAAATATTTTGATGACTGTATTCAATATAATTGTTTTGCTTTGTGATCCCAAGTATTTTATTTTATGTGGTTAAAAATATTATTCTGAGAAAGGGTCTATGGGCTTTTACTAAACCACTTAAGGGGTCCATGGCATAAAAGAGTCTAGACAGAAAGATGTTCTAGAGTCTAGGTGGAATTCAACTAGACAAATCCTCCTCATTTGACAAGACAAAAATGGAGACCCATAAAAGCAAAGTGATTTGCTTAAGGTCACAGAGCATACTGAATCACAATTGACTCCAGACCAATAATGTTTCTACTGTAAGTCAACTAGAGCCAGTGGTCACCAGACCTGTCCAGAAACCTCATAAGTTAACATTAAAATGTCTTTGTGCTCATCTTCAATCCATTTCTAGGACACGTACTTTGATCCATCAAGGAAGACACATCAAGGAAAAACTATTAAAGGCAAACCCTTTCCCAACATTACGTGCTCAGCAAAGGTTGCCCAAACCCAAATCTGCACCTGAGGATAATGCCAATAAGTGCATCTCAATCATCATCATCCCCACCACCATCAATGGGTCTTGAGCCCCCAGAGTTTATGGTCCTGAAGCTATTGAGTTGGAGAGAACAAATTTACTACATTTAATATTCATTACACTGAATTAAAAACAACTCAATAAGCTGGTTTTAGCCCACTTTGCCACTGGAGAGATGAACTAGTCTCAGGCAAAAAGCACTGAGGAGCCTTAATTGACCTGTAGAACAAGATATTAGAAGAACAATGGGATCCAACATGAGATTCTTGTTAAAGAGGGTGGTTTGTAGAATTTGTCAACTCCTCTACTCTAAGAGAGGAATGCATAGGACAATCTTTATGTAGCAATGTCAAGATGGGAATACTTTAAGATATAAAAACTTGATGGTGGTCAATCCATGAACCAGGACTCTCACTTCAAATCCTAAATCCTATGATTTGGGTTGCTGATTGATTTTTATTCATTTTTTTTTTATTTTATATAACCATCATTTTGGAATTAATTCCTTCCCCCTCCCTTTCCAAGAGATTGATCCCCCATAACAAAGAATAAAAGAGAAGAAAAATACTAGTTCAACAAAAATCAACATATCCCCTGAGTCTAATAGTATAGGCAATATTCTATGTATAACTGCAGTCCCCCATCTCTGATTTCTGTGGCCGCCTCCTTTGGCATACTATTGTGTTATTGTCATTGCTGAGTCATTTCAGTCATATCTGACTCTTCATGACTACATTTGAGGTTTTCCTGGCAAAGACACTGGAGTCGTCTGTCATTTCCTTCTCCAGCTCATTTTACAGATGAAGAAACTGAAGCAAACAGGGGCAAAAGACTTGCCCAGGGTCATACAGCTAGTACATGTCTGAGACCAGATTTGAACTCAGGAAGATGAGTCGTCCTAACTCCAGGCACAGCACTCTGTTCATTGCATCACCTAGATGCCCTACTATTGAGACCTCTGTTGAAAGTTTGATGCAGTGGATAAAGAGATGACTTCAAAGTCAAGAAAGTTTGAGCTTGAGCCTTGTAATACATACTAGCTGTGTAGCCGTGAGTAAGTCCCTTAACCTCCTAATGTCCTGTATTGGGAGGGTATATTTACAAGTGTATTTTCTACACCAATCAATCTTAGGTCTGGACCAAAGAGAGACAGAGACAGTGAAAGAAATATAATTTATCACAGTGGATAAAGAGCTGACCTCAGAGCCACAAAGACCCAGGTTCAGATTCTACCAGTGACATATACCATCTGGCCAATATTTATGTGGGAGGTTCAGTGTTCTAAGTAATCACTAAGACTATAAGATGTAGAGAAGGCACGAGTCCAGAGTGGCAGAGGATGTTTCTCAAATCACAAGTCTTTATCCATATCTCCATTTTTTAAACTTAAAAAAGTAGATATCCCACTCATTTCTAAAAATGCCAGCAGTCTCACTATGTTCAAAACTCCTTTAAAACACAATGTTACCCTGAGCTGGCCATTCTCATTTCAGGTTATGGGCATCCCAGGTCCAATTTGGTGAGAGTTGTGAAGCAGGCATGATCTAGCTATGGAACACATGTAAGCTTCTTGAAAGCAACAAAAGTTCGTTACTTACATTTGTACACTTAGAACCTAGCATATAGAGCACTCTTAACCATTGCTTGTCAATTGATTTTGGCTCAGTGCCTCTGACTTTCCTCATATTGATACAAATCAATTGAATGAATGTGTATGAAGCACCTAATACGTACAGAGACTGTACTGGGTGCTGGGGATATGAAAATTAAAAACCCACTCTCTGCCCAAAGTTTATGGGGAAGGAGAAGAGGGAGCTACCACATATCCACAGGTCTTGTATCCCAGTAGCTAGCACACAGTAGGTAGAAAATGTCAATTAAAAAAAAAGAGGTAGAAAAAGTTCTCTGGGCTAATTCGAGGAGAGAGAAAATACTTTCAGTTTAACAAGATCAGGGGAATGGACTTCCCAGAGGAAACGGCATCAGGGATGAACCCTGAATGAAGAGAAAATTTAAAATGGGTGTAATTGAAGAGGGAGTCCATTGCAGGGATGGTGAAATTTTGGACAAATGCGTGGAGGTGGGAGATAGTGAGCCTAGTAAGGGTGGGAGGGGAAGATAATTCTGTAAAATAGGAATAACGCCAGTAGTACCTACCTCCCACTGATGTTGAACAGCACAAATGAGAAAATGCATATAAAGTGCTTTGTAAACCTTAGAAGTCTTGATATAAATGTTGGTAGCAATAGTGTCCTAAGTATTCTTTCTACCTAAGGAGTCAGAGTCCCCAGGATTTTTCCCTATCAAAATCAAGGTTTGAGGTAACCAAAAATTAAAGCTAATTATTGGTCTCCAACCTCATCCAGAATATACACGCCTCAGAAACTCTTAGTTTTTCTTTTTTATGAAAGAAAGATCACAGTTCTATTCACTTCATTGCCGTGAAAAGTGAGATAACTAACATATTGAAGGACTTTACAAACCTTAAAGCACTGTAGAAATGCCTCTTATTTATCATTATTATTAAGCAGCTAAGTGGTTCAGTGGATAGAACACTGGGCCTAAAGTCAAGAAGACTCATAGTCCTAAATTCTAATCTAGCCTCAGACACTTACTAGCTTTGTGACCTTGGGCAATTCACTTAAACTTGTTTGCCTCAGTTTCCTTATCTGTAAAATGAGCTGGAGAAGTAAATAGTAAACTACTCCAGTATCTTTGCAAAGAAAACTCCAAGTGGGGTCATGAAGAGTCAGATGTGACCAAAACAACTGAACAAGAAAAATTATTATTATATCAAACTGTGAGAAACAGGTGTACTACCACTCAGACATTTCACTATCAGGCATATTGGTCACAGCAGCAAGGCCAGTTTTAGTGTACAGTACTGATCTTCAAACATTACAGATAAATTGTGGGCGCATTGTTCATATCTCCCTTCTACAAGAGAGACTGATCAGACCCAGTCTTTGTTTTTCCTTTATGTTTGGGGGTTGGTGTTCAAAATTATTCTTCTTTAGGAAGTTTGAGCCACATTGTTTGACCAAATGGTGAAAGAAATCATCACAATGCTCAGTCACGGACTTTGATCACAATATACCATTTTTGACCTGAAAATCTTAACTGGAAAATCATTTCATTAGTCAAATTTATAAAAATAAAAAAAAAATAAATAGAAGCAGCATGCAAACATATTCTGAAGTCCCTGCTTTTGTGAAATAAAGTTATCAACTGATGAAATGAAGTCATAAGCTGGTCATGTGAAGCCACATTTCCAATAATGCAGTTTTTTTTTAAGGAAAAAAAATCACTCTATACCTTTGTTTCTTCCCCATGTGTTGACAGCCATTTAACATGAGACAATCATCATTCCGAACAGTGGTATGACTCACTGCAGGGAATGGCTCTGCCACTCACGGCAAATCTGGGAGTGGGTCTGAATAGCTTATTTTCCTGCTCCAATAAGCTATGACGAGTCATTCAACAGATTTTTCTTTTGTTTCTTATTACTTTGCAGCATTGAAGAAAAATTTGAAAAATCAGAGAAATAACTAAATGGGCCGCTGCTTTCAAAACTTATTTAGCCTTTCTCATTTATGTTAAGATGGTTATAATTCACCTTTTCCCAATGATTTTCCTAATCTGGTTGAGTTTTTTTCCTCCCATCTTTAGGTAGGACTCCCAGAACATGTAACTCATATTCAGTCACGTAAGGGAAAATCCCAAGCCTAAATCACCTTTCTTTTTGTCCCTGGTCACTGAGTAGTGAGTTCTTTGGCCATGCTAACCCATGAAACAAAGCCACAATTTGTAGCTTTAAAAGTAAGCCTACTAAGTACACTAGAGTCCTAGACAAATGGTCATGAAAAGTGGGTCCTGTTGGTTTTTCCGCCTAGAAATAGTTGACAGGAATTTCTTGAGTTGTATTAATTTTATATCATTAAAACCATCCAACAAGTATCTCAACACCCACTTAGGAGTTCTGGGATCTTGCCCAAAATTTGACTTACATAAAACAACAATGAAGCCCTTTGACCATTCTCCACATATTGCTTTGATTAATAGACCTTTAAAAAGTATATGCTTTCTTATTGCAGGAGTTTGAAGTAATTAACTATTTTCTCAATGGGTGGAAGAAGAGGGAGGGAGAGAATTTGAATCTAAAAATAAAACTAAGTTGAATCTTTAAAAAATGAAGAATCATAGTGCCCTAATCATGAGAGGAACCAATTTATAATAGTTTACATAGAATCACAGTATCATGTAGTCAGAGTTGAAAGTGACCTAATTGCCATCAAATCCATCCTCCCCATTTTACCAGTAAGGAACTAGAAAGGTTAACTGACTTGCCCAGTCAGAGAGCTAGTAAGTGTCTGAGGCAGGATTTGGACTCAAGTCTTCCTGATTCCAAGACTAGCTCTTTTTGGTTTAGGTCTCACTTTAAGCAGATTTTCCTAAGTACTTAGAAAAAATACTCATTCATAAATTGCAATTTAGCAAAATAGTTATCTGGGGGGGTGAACAATGTGGATGCCCATGAGTGGAAGAATTTTAAATAAGTTGTGTTTCCTCAATGTAAAAGACTATGACTACATTTTGAGGAATCATTGCCCTATCTGCATTGCTTCTCTGACAACCTATTCCATGAAATGGTGGCAGCGCAGGTCACTTCCAAGGTGGGAGGGAGGGGAATTATCCTTTGTTTCCCAAATCAAAATAAGATGGACAGATCTCTTCTGCCTCAGTATTTACATCTCATCGGTACCATCTGCTCCTCTGATTGGACTCTCTGACCAGACAGAAGGACCATGGGCTTTAAGGGCCTCCATCCAAGGAAGGGGCCCAGGGCAATCTGCTCTCCATTTCCCACCAGTAACCATGCTTTTGGATTTCTACATCATATCCTCACAAAGTATCCTCTCCTCTTCTTTTCCTGCTCACCCCCAACACACACACACACACACACACACACACACACACACACACACACACACACACACTTCAGCTTCATTTTGTATATTGGCTTCACCCAATAGATTCTAAGCCCCTTGAGGGCAGGAACTATCTTTGTTCTTGTTTACATCTGCATGCCAAGCCCTTAGAATGGTGTCGGACACATAAACAGTGCTTATTTAATAAATGTCCATTGACTGACTATCAAATGTAGAAAGTTATCAAGTCTTCTTCTTGCACATTTGTAGCCCCACAATTGACCCCCTCCTAGCTCTCTGACCATACCTGCTGCTGCTATAACCATCACTTGGAGTCAAAGGCAAGGGAGGGGGAGATTACACCATTTGTTCTTGGCACTCTATGTCATAACCAACAATACATCATCTCATTTAAAATAATGCTAAAAATGTTCAGTCAATAAACATTTATAAAGTGCCAACTATGTACAGACACTGTGCTAAGTGCTAAATAGTGGTTAGGGACCATCCAAATACTTTGTTTCCTTCAAGACTTAATTCCTGAGTTATTTCCTATGTCAGAAGTTCCTGAACTTATTTGGCATAATGCCCCCTTCAAAATATAGTGACTCAGCACCTCCCTTGAAATCCACATTCTTTAATCCTTTAGCATTTTTTTCAAAAATCTGCATCATTTCAAAAAAATAGAAACTTTTTTTAAAGGATATCTTAAATATAATAATTTATTGTAAATTTGGGGGGGGGAGTTCTGCATTGAAATTTTAGTGCTGCAATATTGCATCATGTAACTATAGTATTGTATTGTAAACAAGTCATTACATGCACATATTCTTGTCAACGCATGCTGGACTTCCCAACAATGTACAACATGCTAGTCTGCCAACACATTCTTGTTAAGACTTGTTGGCTGACTTGACCACAGCTGTTAGATTATAACTTGAATTTTGTGTGTTGATTTGGAAAATAATGTAACCACTATGATTTTAACTCTGTTACATAACAGATGAAGCACATACAAACCAATTTTCAAAATTTTCTTCTCTTCTTTCCTTATGCTTCTGCAACCCCCTTATTTTTATTCAATGTCCCCCAATTGTGGTTGAGGCTACTAGCACACCCCCCCTCCCGGACCATTCCAGTACTCCACAGGGGGGTGATATCACCCACTTTGGGAACTTCTACATGAATTTTTTTCTGGTTACTTCTCTCAAGATAATGGTACTTCCTCCTCCCCTCCCCCCACAAAAAATTTACCTTGTCTTTACTTTATATATGGGCTTTCTCCCCTAATAGACCATAAGCTCTTTGAAGGCAGATCCTAGTACATCTTTGTCTTTGCAGACTCCACACCTGGGCACAGTGCATAGCATACCGTGAGCACTAATCAACACTTGTTGTCTGATTTATACTCAAGAATCAGCATGGATTAAGTAGGATTTAGAGGCCAACTAGGAGTCAAATTACCATTTACAATAGTATTTCTGTAGTAAAATATTATTCTAAGCATCCAAAAACCAGACTTACAAAATGTTGCAAGTCAGAGGTTAACTGTCCAATTTATTTCTAAAGAAACATCTTCAAATGGGACAATCAAAACTTTTATCTTACTCTTAATCCCTGTGCACACACCTGCACACACACACACACACACACACACACACACACACACACACATACACACACACACACACACACACGCACACACACGCGCACACACACACACTCACCAATGCTAAAATAGTCACATTCTACAACATTTTCAGCTAATACTCAACATGTCTCTATCTACTGAGATCTGCCTCAACTTTCAAATGCCCAACCACCTGTACTGAAATTTTGGCTAAAATCACTACCCATTTTCATTCTTTAAATGCTTCCTGAGACCAGTGAAGTTTCCCTATCAATAAGCATGATGCCTTAAACTCTCTATAATAGCCTGCGAATTTTCTCATCCTTTGTTTCAATGTCATCTTGTTAGCCAGTTTCTTACCCTATGTGTTCAATCAAACCTCTAGTTCATAGCTATAGTCTGAGAAGCCAACCTGGTTGAGTATTTTTAGGAAATCTCTTTCTGACCATTCTCTATAAACAAGAGATTGAGAGGATTAAGGTAGTTCACTCGGGGATTTTGAGTCCCATTATACTAATTCAGTCTTCTTGACTTTCTTCGAATCATGGACATCTATTAAATACTCTGCTTTTTTTCATATAATGCACCTTGCTTTTTCAAACACCACACACACACACACACACACACACACACACACGCACACACACACATGCACACGCACACACACGCGCATGCACACGCACACGCGCACATGCACACACACACACACATATATTCATATATTTGCCTGACATGGCTTAAATTGCTCTACCACTGGACTGAAGGAGAAGAAAAGAGAGATCTGTGTGTTTGTGTTATGCCAAATGACACAGATGAGCAGAGAGTCTGCAAAAATGCTTTTTCTGGTAAGGCAAATCACAAAGGCAGCTTTCATTGAAGCATCATAGAACAGAAGGGAAGATGTTAAACTTAGAGGCTGCTAACAGTACTCTCCTTCCTGTCCTCAGGCAAACCAGCCTTGCCTCTTCCTCACAGGGTACTCCATCCCTTCTCCACTTGCCTTTGCTGGTGGTATCCCCTATGTACTGTTTCTCTTTGGAACAGCAACCCTGAGGGTCTTCCCTTCCCAGCTTGATTTTTTTTTCTTTTTTTCTAATTAAAGAGGCCATTCCTTGACTCACTTCTTAAAGAGGCCTGTTCACTAAATGGCCATTACCTCACTTAAACCTGAAAAGGTCTTACCCTAAAAGGGCCAGGGTCTCCCATTGCATCCTGGGGCACCTCTCATCATGCTGATGAATATCTGGCCACTGGACACAGATGGCTCTGGAGGAAAAAGTGAGGCTGATGACCTTGCACAGCCCTCCCCTCACTTAAATCAAAGTCAACTTCAAGTCACATCATCATTTCCCTGATGCCACGGTCCTCTTCTAAAACAAAGGACAAACACAAGCACCATGCACAGAATGTGTGCCCCCTCCCTTCTCCCTCTCATCCTTCAAAAGGGAGCTCAAGCACCCCCTTCTACACACATGATACTTGTCATGATTCTTCCTCCCCAACCACTACTGCCCCCCAAAACTGCCTTGGATTTAACTACTTTGCATTTCTCTACCTTATATTTATACCATAGATATTTACTCTTGAGAACAGAGATCATTTCACTTTTTGTATTTATATTCCCAGTAGTTAGCACAATGTCTGGCACATAGTAGGCATTTAATAAATGTTTATTGATTCTAATAAATGCTTTTTTGTTGGTTGATTTGAAGATATGGGTTCAAATACTAATTCTGATACTTATGGTCTGTTTGATGTTGGGCAAGTCATCTGACCTGTCAAGGTCACAGTTCCCTTCTCTGTAAAATGAGAGGCTTGAACTAGGTGACTTCTAAGGGCCAGTTACCACTCTCAATTTGTGATATTATAAGTGACAGAAGGGAGAGGGGATGCAACTTTATGACTGTGAAAATTACAGAAAACTGAATACATTTCACACTGGGAGAGAAACTCATTTACAAAAACAACTATTTCAACTTCTTTCAATAGAAGAGGAGACCACAACACTATGAACTTCCCAGAGGCTTTAGAGGTTTTATCAGCATTTTCAAATGGTCTTGAAATCCCTAAAAAGGTACAGAGTGGGGGTGAAGGGAAGAGAGGAAAGATAAATGTGGGGCAGAGAGGAGAGAAGAGAGAGAAAAAGAAAGAAGAGAGGGAAAGGATAGAGAGAAAAGAGGAGAGGACATGGAGGAGAAGAGAAGAAAAGAGGAGAGGAGAAGAGAAGAGAAGAGAGAAAACAAGATAGAAGGAAAGAGAGAAAGAAGTGAGGAAAAGGAGAGAGAAAAAGAGAGAGAGAGAGGGAGAGAAGAAAGAATGGAGAGAGAAAGGAAAAGAGAGAGAAAAGAGAGAGGGAAAGGAAAGAGAGGGAGGGAGAGGGAAAGAAGAGAGAAGAAAGAATGGAGAGAGAGAGGAAAAGAGAGAAAGAGAGAGGGAAAGGAGAGAGAGAAAAGAGGGGGAGGAGAGGAAATGGAGGAGAAGAGAAGAAAAGAGAAGAGAGAAAGCAAGAGAAAAAGGAAAGAGAGAAAGAAGAGAGAGAAGGAGGGAGAGGAGAAAGAAGAAATAGTGGAGAGAGAGGAAAGGAGAGAAAGAGAGGAAGAAAGAAAGAAGAAAGGGAAAGGAGGGAGAAGAGAGGGAAGGCAAGAGCAAGAAGAGGAAATGGAGAGGAGAGAAGAGAAAGTAAGAGAAAAAGAAGAGAGAAAGAAGAGAGAGGAAAAAGAAGAGAGGGAGAAGGAGGGAAGGAGAGGAGAGAGAGCTCCCTGGTTAATCTTACCTTGAAAAGGGCAAAAATTCCTAAGTCTCTCTGCCTTTCCCTCCTAGAAATGATTGTTCTTTTGTTCCAGCAGAGGGTGCTTCCTGGCCACCAGCCCAGAATCCACAGGTGAGCCACAGAACCGGAGGTGCCCAGGAGCTCTGGGGCTCTGCTGGGTGAGGCCCAGCATGGGAGCAGCACAAAGAAATGGAGAATTATCACTGTCATTCAATGCACCACAGGCCTATGGGAGCAATGGCCACTGGTCTGCCCAGCTCACCTGGGAGGAAAAGAGCAGACCTTTCTACGAGAATTCAGCAGCTGAGTCAGACTACTTCTGCCCTTGTCCCTCCTTGACTTTGTTTTATCAAAAGGAAGAAATAACTCAAGGAGGGCCAGGGGAGACCAGCTCCAAGACTCCTGACCTGTTGGCCAGCTTTTAGGCATTTGCAGGCAAACATGGATTGTGGAGCAAATCACACAACAAGATTCTTTTTCCTCCCCTCTTTGCTGAATACTTCAGGAGCTCCTCAGAATTCAGCTCTGCCTCATTCTAGGCACTTTATTAGTTCTGATATGAACAGCTCTGGACAGGACAACAAACAGGAGACAGACCAAGTGATTCACTGGTCACTACTATGACTTACAGGTATTTCTGTGGCAGAATGAAAGGAAAGAGGCTGAGTCAGCTCTCAAAACTATGCTCCTGCCATCAGATTGGCAGGAAAGATGCCTGTGATGAGGCCAATAGCCCTAGCAAATGCCATCCTGACCACTCTTCTGGGCATCTCAAACAGGCTTCCCTCTACTATGCCTTCTCTTCTCCCTTCTTGATAAAGCAAGAGAACAGAGAGGCAGCAGTGGCTAAGACCAGGCCTGCTGGGGCATCCAGAGCAGCTCACCCCAAGCCAGGAAGTTTCCCACAAAGCATTTCAAGGGTTCCTTGGTAGAATATCTGTTGATTGTGGCAAGAAGAATGAAATGCCTTTTTAATCATGGGAAGGGTCTGAACAAGTTTGTGAAAGATAAGAAATAAAAGTCACAGGCCCAATCTCAGTTGGCACCTAAGATGTTCAATTTAAAGAATGAATGAATGAAAAAAGCATTTATTAAGTGCTTACCATGTACAAAGGGAAGAGCAAGACAGTGAGTGCTCAGAAGCAGCTCACATTGTAATGGGGTAGACCAGAAAGGGTCTACCTGGTGGAAAAGGCTACTTTTCAAAAGGCCAGGTGCTGATGAGACAGAGTTCTGCAATAAGGAAGGGGCACCATCTTGGGAACTACATCACAGAGAAAGCACCCATGGCACTCTGACTCAGACTCCCCTGCACAAGATTTTGCATTTGAAAGAAAAAGCAAAACCTACAGCCAAGCATGTATTCCGCTCAATGTTTATTTTCAAAAGCTCAGCAAATGGGGGGATGGGCTCTCTCTATAGAGAAGTAGGAAGCCACAGGCATAGAACATTGAAGGTAGCATGGGGCATGGTGGCTGTGTCTAACGGTTTGCTGTCTGTGTCTTTTTGGTATAAGATGGTGATCAATAAATAAATAAGCCAGCATTGAGCACTTACTACATATCGGCTCCTGGACTGTGCTAGGGATACAAAGAAAGGGGGGAAGTGCCTGCCTTCAAGGAGCTTACATAACTGACATAAAGCATTACAAAAACTAAAGGAAAAGAAAGATGGGAAACAAAACTTCATTAAAGAATAAATCAATAATGGGCAGCTCAGTGGCACCATAGTGCACAGAGTTCTGAGCTCAAGAAGGCTCATCTTCCTAAATTCAAATCCTGCTTCAGACACTCACTAGCTGTGTGACCTTGGGCAAGTCACTTCACCCTGTTTGCCTCAGTTTCCTCATCTGTAAAATGAGCTAGAGAAGGAAATGGCAAACTAGTTCAGTATCTTTGCCAAGAAAACCTCAAATGTGGTCACAAAGAGTTAGTCATGACTGAAATGACTGAATGATGACAACAAATAAATAATATATGAATCTTGGGTTTGTGAGATATGGACAAAATTAATATGAATTCCAAATTCTAGGGACTTTCCTTCATTCACTAAATCCTCAGCATTTGGTTCATAGCCTTGTAAATCTAATCATAAAGCATTCACTTGCCCTAAGTGTAGCCAGAGATAAAGTCAGGGGATGTATCTTGTATAAACTTTCTATCTCTGTCTGGAGTGCCAGAGAGATACAGAGTTTACACAAGACACATCCTTTGACTTTATCTCTAGTTGCACTTAGGGTAAGTGCAAGCCTCCTGATTAGAGTTACAAGACTATGAACCAAATACTGACTGAGAACTGATCCTGTTCTTTTAGGCCTCACTCAAGTCACTTCTGCTAATACGTTATGACATCAGAATGTGCCATCCTGGCTTCTGAAATTGAAAACACAGATATGTACATGGACCAATAAATATGCGGGTCCAATAATTCCATTGTTAAAATTATCCAGGGATGGGGAACCTGCAGCCTTGAGGTCACATGCGGCCCTCTAGGTTCTCAGTCCTTTGAATGAATCCACACTTCACAGAACAATTTAAGTTTGGATTCAGTCGAAGGGCTGCACTTGAGGACCTAAAGGGTCACACATGGCCTCAAGGCCTCCAGTTCCCCACCCCTGGACTATACCCTAAGAGTCTTAGCAAGAATGAAAAATATTTTTATAGCAGCACTATCATTGCCCCCCCCCCAAAAAAAGCTAGAAGTATATCAATGCCCAATAGCAAGGAAATGGTTAAATAAATTATAGGACATTACTATAATGGCATATTACCATGCCATTTGGACTGACAAGTATAGCACCCCCTCCAGGGTAATTCCTCCAACTTGAATTGATATTAATGGGCCAGATCCCCAAAGGGTGACTACTTCTCCTCTCAAGGTGAGAAGGGCAATACAGAGGATTGGGGTTTCATGTACTGTCAAACATGAGCCTTTATGTAAGCCTTTATATATTCTGTAAAATAACATGCCTGACAAGTGGCCAGTCAGTGTTTGCTTGAAGAACTCCAAGGAAGAGGAACACCTTACTCCACAAGACTGCTCATTCCATTTTGGGACAGTTCTCATTAATGGGAGATTTTCCCATTTTCAAGCCTAAACTGGATTCTTTCCTATTTCCACCCATTGATCATGAATCTGCCTTCTTGGGTCAAATAGAACAAATGTAATTTCTCTTCTTCATGACAGCCCTTCAAATACTTAAATACAGCTTCCACATGTCTCCTGAGACCTATCTTCTCCAGGTTAAACATTTCCAGTTCCTTCAACCAATTCTCATATGACATATACTCGATGCCCTTCCCCATCCTGACTGCCCTCTCTCTCTGGACATTCTGCAGTTTAGCAAAATCCTTCTTAAGCCGAGGCTCCCAGAACTGACCACAGTACTCCTGAGGAGGTCAGAGGAAGGCATGGTACAGTGGTCTGTCCTCTCCTGATGCCTAGAAGTAATGCATCTTTTGAGGATACCCAAGATGGCAGTAATTATTTTGGCCACCATGTCATATGGCTGATTCATATTGGGTTGCTAGTTCACTACAGGCCTCAGATCTTTTTCAGAACAACTGCTGTCTAATCACACCTCCCCCATATAGTCCATATACATATATATATGTAAATATGTATATTTACATATATAATCATCATTTTATTTAACCAAGGATAAGCTTTTCCATTTGTTTCTATTTAATTTGATGATAGTAGAGTCAGTCCAATGTTCTCTGATGCCAAGATCCTTTTAGATATTTACTTTGTCATCTGCTGTGTTATTTGTCCCTCCCAGCTTGGTGTCACCTATAAATGGGATGAATTCAGCATTGATGCCTTTCTCCAAGTAATTGACAAAGAGATTAAACAGCACAGGGACAAGCACGGATCCCTATGGCACTCTAATAGAAACCTCCCTAGCTCAGGGACCCTGACCCATTAATTCCTTAAGTCTGACCACCCAAACAGTTCTGAATCCTTCTTAGGAAATTCTCTCCCAATCCTTAACTCATCTTCTTTCCCAGAAGGATAGGTAGTAGGATTTTATCAAATATAGTAGGATTTATCAAATGGTAGCATTTTATCAAATCTAAGTAAATGGTAGACTAGTGGAGGGAACCAGAGAGAGGCATTCAGTTGGCAAACAGAGGCACAGAGAGATAAAGACAGAGACACCACAATCTCAAGCAAGCTTCAGTGTGTCCAGTGAAACCAGACTTGAGCTGGTGAGAAAAACATTTCATATAACCTGGTGTTTTTCCTTCCCTTTAACAGCAAACTAAGAAGATAGAAATTATTCCAGATAGTTCTGCTTTTTGGCTTTCTAGTTGACTTGTCCATCAAACCAAAATACTCAGCGTGACCTGGTCAAGAGCAATCAGTCTAAACAAAGAAGCCAAACCCCAACCAAGGAGGATCTTTTCTCCAGCAGCCCATCACCCAGTAGAGTACATTGTTCAGAAGGCCTTTGTGAGTTCACATAGATATTCAGAGAGGTGGCTAGAGTACCAACTCTGAGTCAGGAAGGCCCAGGTTCAAGTCCCAGGTCTGATGCTTGTGGGTTCTGGGTAATGTCATTCAACCTCTTGGTGCTCCCCAGACAACCCTCAAAAACTATAAATGAGTTGTCAATTGTACCACACTAAAAGGAATTAGAAAAGTGTCCCAATGGCCACATATGAAAAGTGGTTCTGATTAGGCTTCTTCTGTCTCTACTTTTTTTAATTTATTCTGGGTTTTTTGTGTTTTGTGTGTGTGTGTGATTTAGATTTGATCTCCCTTTCTCATGCAGGCAGTAGCTCAGAGACTCAATCCCAAAATGTATTGACACAGAAACTTGGTTTGGTTTGGTAACCTGGGCTGGTCGACCCCTGCTTAGGCAGGCAGCATGGCAGCCTTCAGCTCATGGGCTCACCATACTGGTACCAGACTTAGTGCAGGCACTGATGGGCTTTAAGCCTTACTGAAGTTCAGTATCACCCTCATGTGGAGTGACCATAGAAGAAGGTCTATTCTGAGACATGCTCTAGGCAATTCATCACCAATATTAAATCAGACACAAATCAGGGAATCTTAGAGACAGAAGGGCCTTCAGGGATCATGTAACTCATCTGTTTCATATAGCTGAGAAAACTGGAAGCCCAGAGGGATGGACAACTTCAAGGTCATACCATTCCACAGCAGGCAGAACCAAGGCAAGAACCCAGGTCTTGGAATTCCCAGGTCAGTATTCTTTCATTCATTGAGCTCTGTGATTTCATGGGATAATCAGATCATAGATTCATAGGGAATTCTGAGTAAGGAAACTGCCTCCACCACTCAGATAAGTGATCAAGAACTTAGAATTTTCCAGACTTAGCTGAGGCACTGAGGTAAAGTGACTTGTTCAGGGTCACACAGCTTCCACTCGTCAGAAGGACAACCTGAACACCAATCTTCCCAACTCTGAGGCTGTCCCTCTATACTCTATGTCACTCTGTTTCTCAAGCCTATCTCCTTCTCACTATGTCATTGAGGGATTCTCTTGAGGGTTTTGGCAAGTTGGGGTTTGTTATTTCTGTTCTGAATCATTGCTCATATTAATAGCAATGAAGCAAATCTATTGAGCATAAAAAAAGAAAAGCCATGGGATAGAAGGAAAAGAGAATTGAACTTGAAAATCAGAAGACCTGATTTAACATCCTGCCATTAACTACAGTGTGTCCTTGGCCAAGGCACAGTCCCTCGATGGGCTTCAGTTTCCTCATATGTATAATGAAAGCATTGGAATAGACAATCTCTTAGGTCCTTTCCAACTCTGAGGGTTTCTGATTAAATCTCTCATATTCACATCATACTAGGCAGAAATGAAAACATAACATAAAAACAAAGTGTATACAAATTTATCACAATAATCTAAAAGCAGAAGATGGTTGCCACATATACAAAATGGCAATTTCAGACTGCTGATCAATATTGAATTATTCTGCATGGATTATTGACACTTACAAAAAGGAGAACCCGTAAGATCCATGCCCACTGGAACACACTGAAGAGACTATGAAAGCAGTCTGTTAAAATACCAGCTACCCTGAGCTCTCCAATTCAGTCTCAAGTTTCCAGAGACTTGCTCTGGTTGGGGTGGGGGCAGAATGGGGAGGGGCACCGCTTTAGTAAATGAAGATTTCCAAGGAATGAAAATGGAAAGCAAGTACTTTCTTCATGGTAAGCATATTTCTGATCACACTTAATGAGTGTACAAACAACCAAAATTACCAGTGTGTATGAAGCCCCCTTGTGGAAGCATATTTTTCAAATGAGTTTGAAGACTGAAATTAAAAAAGAAAAGTACCTTCTTAACAGGGTTAGCTCTCTACAAGCTGATGAGAAGAGGACAAATTTCACTGGATACCTTTTTTGAGCAACAACCTGGTTAATGGCCAAAAAAAGTCTTCTTTTATAACTAAAAACATAGCTCTAGAGTGATTTTCTTTGAATTCAGCTTTCTACCATGACTTCCAAAGAAACACCACAATGGAAACCTGGTCAGATTGTCTCTGTCTCTATTAATTCCATGTTGCTTTAATGCACCCGTCCCAGTCTGTTATTGGAAGAAGGAAATTAAGCTGCATAACTTGCTTTACCTTTCTTTACTTTGGGGGAGGAAAATGCCTTCCCACATCCAAAAATGATGTCATCTATGGAATTCATAAGCTCAGTGCCAAGTTGGGGCAGGGGGGAGAAGAGGAGCTGATTTTTCATTTCTTTCTGGGAAAAAATTTAAAAGGCACTTTTTTACACGGTGATTTTCCTGGGCCCTGTCCAGATGCAAATGAACCAAAACACGGCCTGTGATGTTTTTGTTGGTTGCTGTTTTTTTTTAAACTCTCAGAAAAACTTTTTTTTTTTATATACTTTCCCCGACGTGCCGAGCTATGGTCATTAATTTCAATGTCACATTATGGTTTTTGGCTGAACAGACAGTCTGTATGTATGGATGGGAGCAAACGAAACAAATGCATTTTGTATTCAAATTTATACAACTCCATACATTTTTATGCTGTTTATTTGAAAATTAATTTTGGCTTAGGCCTCAGAGACAGCAAATGTTGTCAAGATTTGAGGGCTACCTGAAAAGCCTTGGGGACAGCATTACCCTTATGCATAAGAAACAGCAAAATAAAATAGAAATAAATGAATTTCCAAATACGTCATGGCTAATCCCTTGAGCTGACCTACAAATGAATTATGGAGGTTTTGCTACAGGACTGAGTAGATCGGGTGATTTCACGGAGAGATTTATCTTATTTTCCAACTTATTTTCATATCTTATTTCCTTTTCTTTTAGAATTAGACTGTAAATAAAAAGCTAAGACTGAATGAAGCTCCCTTTCCCCGAACTCAGATTGGATTGATAAATTAAAATGGGGCGAGATGAGTTTTGTATGGCCCATCCTCAAGGATTTGGGAAATTTCGCCCGATGCAAAACAAGGCATTAATTTGGAGAGGCCTTAGCTACTTACGATGCTTAGGGTTCTGACAATGATGAATGGCATCCCTCCAAGCAAATGGTAATTTCACCTTTTGTGACAGTACTTGAGAGCAAAAGCGACTTTTGTTAGAATACCAGCTACCCACAAAGACTCCACAATCCTATTGAGCGGGAGGCTGTACCTGAATATCAGAAATCCTTCATTGTTTAAGTATCATCTGATATTCTTGATTGGTTCCAGACTGAAGGTTGCAGTTGAATTAGGAAGAAGGGAGAGGTTAAGTCCTAACCTTGAAAGATTTAGCAGCCATTGAAACACTTGCCTTTGGGCACTTATTGGCCTGTATTTATCAAAAAGAAAAAAAAAGAAAGAAAACTTTTCAATTCAATGAGGGGAGGGAGACAACACAAAACTTGTCACATTCATCAAGTGAAACCACTGGAAAGACATCTACAGAAGAACACCCCAAAAGCATAATCTTTCAGAAGAGCTGATAGAAATGGTAATTGGATGGGTCGGGAATAATACTGCCAAAGCAGGGGTAGTCCGGAATATGACTAAAACATCAAGGTCAAAAGAACAGAACAGAGGAACCCTTTTCATATATTAAAAATGTACTCTTGCCTTTGATGATAGGAGAAAAAAAATATATGTATATATACATATATGTATATATATATATATACATATATATATATATATATATATATATATATATATATACCTGTTGCTGTCCATAAGTTATATCTGCCCAAAAAAGCTCTCAGAAAGAGCCTTTTGAGTTTAGAAAACATTACAGATCAATCTCCCTTCTCATTGCCATTTCCCATTCCACTCCAGTCTGTAGAAAAGTTTCACCTTAAAATGTACTCAGGAGGAATCAACAATCAGGGACCTAACATGTTTTTTTTTAAGGGAGGGAGAGAAGGAAAGAGAGCAGGAAAGGCAGAGGGAGAGGGAGAGAGACAGAGACAGAGA
The DNA here is from genome assembly GCA_028627135.1 of Pseudochirops cupreus. Classification (NCBI taxonomy): domain Eukaryota; kingdom Metazoa; phylum Chordata; class Mammalia; order Diprotodontia; family Pseudocheiridae; genus Pseudochirops; species Pseudochirops cupreus. Next base: position 25,298,960 of record CM053580.1, read on the forward strand.
AGATTCTGAAAGAGATATCAACAAAGGCAGTGACAAAGAATGATAGTGGGAGCTAGAGTCAGAGGGAGAGAGATGAAGAAAGAAGGAGGGAGAGAGGAAGGGAAGGACAAGAGAGAGAAAGAAGAAGAGGAGGAGGAGGAGGAGGAGGAAAAGAAGGAAGCCCACCTCTATCTTTTTGGACTTAGGAATCCATATACTCAGGAAGAGACTTTCTTTCAAAAGTCATCCCCTAAGGGGCTGGAAAAATCTTTTGGAGGACTGGCAGAGAGTGTTAACATTGTCTCCTAAAAAAGGAACAGAAATGATGAATCATAAAAACCTGATTGAGTTTCTTCCTGCCGTCTTGACTAATGAGCTAATCAGGGACAGTGAGCAAAGAGATCCGAGTAAACAGATGAGCTGGGCAGTGGATGTGACATTGTCCTGTTTTTATCTTACACAAACACCTCTGGCCTGAACTTTGCTGGCCTTTGGCACATGGTAAAGGGAGGGGGTGGGGGAGGGGGGAAGGAGGGTTGATATTCTGGGCCTGATCCAAACTGGAAAAGAAAGGAAAGCACGGAAGGGCCACAGAGCTTAGACTGGTAGGAATGCACGGATGCAGGTGTCTCCTTACTGAGGAAGACATCAGCTAAGGGGAAAATGACCTGTGAAAGGTCAGCATCTGTAGACATTCATTCGATGCACGCATGCACGCACACACACACATTCCTCATCAGACTCCTTTCAGAGATAAAAGAAACACTGATATCCATACAAAGCTCAACCTAAGATTTCTCCATCCACCATCTAGACTGAGCCAGATGAAACAAATGTTGGAGGCAGTCATTAATTTGCAGGATGCTAAGGAAACCAGGCATTGATGTCTCACTGAGTCCCCATACAACTTTCTCCTGAAGAGTTGCGCAGTGATGTAAGATGAGAGATGTTGTTTACTTGTGCCGTTGAATCCATATCATATATTCCGGATGTGACACCGCTATTGTTAGCAACTCCTAATCTATTCAAAGTAATAGGCTCATCTGGCTGTTTCCCCCAGGTACCAGAAGAACAATCTCAAACCCCTCAAACAATATGTCATTTCTTTTTCCAATCTTATATGCACATATATTATTATTATTTAACATTTATTAAGTACCAAGAGTGTGTTAGGTACAACAGACATAGAGGGCCATAAAAACATATTTAACACATCAGAAACCACAATAAAAGAATGCTATGCCTGTGACAGAAGACAATAAAGCCTCTGAATTCACAGTTCCAGATGAAATGTGGCATAGGTCCCCAGGACTCGTTGACACAACATGGAATGAAGAGGAAGTTGTTACTGGCGCTGCCTGTTGGGTCTTACCCTTTACCTGTGAATTTCCTCACTTTTATGGTTTTCTATAACAAACTTAATATTTTCTCTAATAGCAATCTGTTGGGTAAATAAACTTACTTGGTTAAACTTGGCAGCCTGCATCACATGCCTTGCTTAGTTTTTCTATGGATCTGTCCAACACAACAAGTCAACTGGTTGAGGAGAGAGAGATTTAGTCCAACAGCTTAGACATGTTAAGTCTGTATTATTTCAAATAACTAGGTTTATTTAAATTTTTGTAGTAATCAATCCATTATTTGAGGTTAGTATAGACAAAATCTTAATCTAACATGGAGCTATAAACAGAACCTCTTGTTTCTCTGTTTCCCCATGGTCATCCAACTCATGACTCATATCGTGACCTTTAACTAGGAAGATGGTATATGCAGCATCACTTATGTATCATCAATAAAGCAGGTGCTTTGAGTGGTTTTCCCAGTACTAGGGAAGGATTGAACTTGACACATTCATCCATACTCTTGCATTCCTTCTCCTTTAAGATCAAGAGAATGAACTGAAAAGATGGCTGGCTATTGTTCATTGACAGTTCCTTATAGACCATTGAGGAAGCTTGGTACAGAGGAAAGATCCTGGTTCTGGGTCTGAAGGAGCTAGTCTTAAATCACACTTCAGAAACCTACAATCTGCATGACTTTTAATGAGTTGTGTAACCTCCTTTGGCCTCAATTTCCACAACAACAAAACAAGAGATGAGTCATACTAGATAACTTCTAAAGTCCCTTCCAATTCTAAATCTATGCTTTTACGTTCTTTGTTCAGTTCAGATAAACTTTTGGTTTATTTATAAACAATGGAGTAGACACTGAATTTTTGAGACAGAAGACTTGAGTTTGAATTCTAGCCCTAATACTTACTCATGTAACCTTGGGCAAATTACTTTTCTACCCTGGGTTTCAATTTTCTCATCAGTAAAATGAGGTTGAATAGAAGACCTCAAAGGTCCCTTGAAGCTTTCCATCTTAACTTGCCATTTTCAAATGCCTATATTATGCAGAGAACTCAGCTAGGCACTAGGGAAAATGCAAAGTTTAGCTAAGAAGTTGTTCTTGTCCTCCAACAAGTTTGCAGTCTAGGGAGGAAAAAAACCTCAGGATTTTCAATAGACCGGGTCTATTTGCTATGCACATGGTTTATATTCAGTAAATACCTATAGATTCAGAGTTTCCAAATGGAACTTCTACTCAAAAGGTTCATAAGATCATAGATTTTAGAGCTGGAAGGGTCCTTAGGTATCACTGAATCCAATCCCCTAATTTTACAGACAAGGAAACTGAGGCAAACAGAGGCTAAGTGACTTGCCTACAGTCACACAGCTTAATAAGTGTTTGAGGCATGATTAGAACTCAAACCTTCCTGACTCCAAGTTCAGCTCTCTACCCAATATACCAACCTAGCTGCCTTTTCTGTGCTCCTTTTTCATTACAGTCAACTCAATTATTTGAAGATCAGTTTGCACACAAATTAAGACTTTCCACTCTTCCTTACATCCTCTAGTGGAGAAGATAACAAAGCAAAGATTGATGATCTAGAACAGTGCCTATGGAGACCATGAGAAATACTCACATATAGCCATTTGATGGCTTATCTACTTTGGAAAGTTTCCTTTGGGGGAGAAGGATAACATTTTTTACTAAATTAAAATTTAAGAATCTAGTGAATGTGTATAAACAGGAATATAGAGGAAAATGGAGCTGCTATTGGGTAGGCAGGGGGGTCCATACTGAATTCTTAGGAGTGTTTTCATTTCCTGATGTGCCAAAGATGCAGATGTTAGTTGCTATATGTTAAAGGATGAGTTAAATAACATTGGTGACATGCTCTGATCAGGATCAGTGCTTTATATTACACAATGATAAAATAATTATTTCCACCAATTTCAGAACTGTGGTCTGGGCTTGCAATCAAACTAGGTAAAGTTCTTTAAAAATCTTTAACCTTCAACATTTATTTTGGCCTTGAATATCAAACTGGAAAAGCACCAAATTCATCACAAATTCTCCAGTAATGCAGCTCCAAATATGACTGCTTGGCGATGCTATTATAAGGTATCATCACCACTAAGACTGTGACGATTTTATTTCCCAAATCCCTTTTCCTGGGGTCCCCTGCCCAGCTCTCTAAACCAAAGCTCATAAGCAGCATCTTCTCATGGTCAAAACCACACAAGGTTATCAGCCAAAAGTTATTTTTAAATGTAATTCGGTGATTTGTTTATCCAACTTCACTCCTGGATTGAAATGTTCTTAAAATGACCCTTTATCCCGTCAATTTTCCAGCTGTGATGAAACTCTAGACGTATTTCTCAATGTTTAAACATCAGTGTAACACAGTATACAGAGTTTAACCAAAACAAATACACATTTATTTATAGTTACCAAAGTTATGTGTGCGCACATTGTGTGTGTGTGTGTGTGTGTGTGTGTGTGTGTGTGTGTGTGTGTGTGTGTGTAAAACTTTCCTAGAAAAGTCAGTGAATCCACATTGTGGAGAACCACTGAACTGATGACTGAGAGATACAAAAGGCCATATTTGACAACAATCTCAGCATGTCACTTTGAATTTATCCATCTGCCTAACACCCACCTGTCTAGCAGTGCATTCATCAACCCCATCGTTATCAATGTTAAGCCTGGGATAAAACTTCTGAAATTTCCCAAGGTGATTTCTTGGCCTAACCACCACCACTGACCAAAGGGGAGGGGTTAAAAGAGACACTGATCTCTCTTCCCCAACCCTCCCCCTGCCACGTTCAATCCGATTCCCAGCTGCACAGCATTGTATGCTAATAAGCATGATTTAATTAACAGATGAAGAAGCCCTTTTGGAGCCGCTCTGGCAGATTTTGAACTTGATCTTCTCTCATTTGATGTCACGCAAGACCAGATAAATGACAAGTCTTTCGAGAGTCTGCAGAAGCCCGTTAGACCAGCTGCACACCCTTCCCCTCTTCTTTGCAGCAGGTTTCTTACTTAAGAAAAAAACACGCTTCATTACATCGCCTCTTACTTGAGCTGCAAGGGTCTATTCAAGAAAGATAAGCCTCTTAGAAATGAAGTGGGGTTGAATTTAGGTTTTGAGTGACAGCAGGAAGGTTTATCCATTCAACAGACAATACTGCTTTCTCTGCATTAATCTAGGAGGCGGACAATGATCTGGTTTTGAGGCTGCATCTCATCTCTTTCCCACAGCAGAAGGTGATTAGAGTGAGGAAACAGGGACTGTGAAAGAAAACTGGAACACTATCTCCCCAACCCTCCTGTTTCCTGAATGGGTGAGTGGGAACGCCTAGGCCAAGGGCATCAATCACAGATCCATCATTGGGATGCCATGGTTTCCCAGTTGCTGCCCAACCAACTTGGCAGGTAAGGAGCCCTCAAGCAGTTGGTGGTGAAGGCACCAAGTCGAATTGTATCTGCGTGTGTTTATCTCCCTATATTTCCACTCAGATAGCAAACATGCTGAAGCTAGATTTGACACAGTTTTATCCTTGGGCCGGCTATCTATCTCTAAGGAAGATGCTTCAGCTTGCTGATTGGCATGACTGGGAGCAGCATGGGAAAGGGACAGAGGACACGGTGGGAGCTCACCCAGAAAAGCACCCAGGAAGGCCATACACAACTGGGTAGCAAGTGGAGGGAGTACTAAAACAGTTACTGCGAATTGCTGAATGTACCCTCTTCTGATCAGTTGCCTAGACTTGTGACGCATCCCTCCTCCCCACACAACCCATTTATTCCACAGGCTTCTTCTTTAAAAACTCCACAATTTCAAAGAACCATAGATCTAAAGTTCGAATCAATCAATCAAAAACCACTTATTGGGGCTTAGCAGAGCCAGGAATTCAAAGACAAAAGTGAAAATGGTTCTTGCTTCAGGTAGAGTGTCACACTTGGAGAACAGGAGACCTGGGATAGAGATTTTGCCTCAGACACTATTTATGTGACCCTAAAGCAAATCACTTGTCTCTCTAAGCCTCAGTTTCCCCATCTGTAAAATGGGGGAGCTGTACCCTATGGCTAGGAACACCCCTTCCAGCTCTAAATCTACTCTCCTCTGATCCCTCCATCAGTTTCCATTCTAATGAAAGGACCTTAGAGATCATTTAATTCAACCTCCTCATTTAATTTAAAGATATTTAAACTGACTCAAACTCACAAGAAGGCATAGAGGAAGCTAGTATCTGAACCCAGTTTCTCCGACTCCAAATCCACAGCTATTTCCATGGTACCATGTCGCCTCTCTCCTGGATTAAAACAATTGAAAATAGCCATAGTTGTTTGACTTTAAACATCAGAACCAATTTTTCTTTAAAAACTCATGTTCTAATGAGAAGAGGGAGAGCTTTTATCTACAGAGAAGCTTCCCTATGACCTATTGTCATGAAAAGACAGTTTATGCGGAGGAAGTAAGACCCTCATTCAAGTGTGATTAATTAAGCTGAGTGAGCCGAACACGTTAACAACAGAATTAGATCAAGTTTTCCCAGCTGGCTTATAAAGTAGAGGGACACCAGATTGGATGCTCCCTAATAATCAATATAGAGCCATCATATTTTGACACTTCCTATTGTTAGTTTTTTGCTTTGTGTATTTTTTTAAACAAGTGGTGCCTTGACAGTGCAGGACTTCCTGACAATCCACCCAGAATGATGCTAAAAATGATTACTTATGAAAAGAGGCAGTAATAAACTAGGGGAAAAAACAGTAAACTTCGAGACACAGAATCTGTGTTCTAATCCAGACTCTGCCCCATTCCCTTACAATTTTGTGACCTTGAGCAGCTTCCCAACTGTATAAGGAGAGGGTTGGACCTCTGAGGTCCCTTCTGGCCCTATGACCCTATGAACATCTCAGAGCCTCCATTTCAGAATCTATAAAAAGAGGGGTTTGGAGCCCAAGACTTCTAAAGTTCTTTCCAGTTCTAAAGTTATCATGACATTATTTTAACCAGCCAAGTGTCTCCAATAAGAGGTGACCCACATTTCAGGCATCCTAGGGACTATTAAGACAAAATTACAACCTCAAGATTTCTGGGAGGAAAAACCACCATCTTAGAAGTTAATGCACTAAATGCACCCTTAGAGGAAGATAATATCATGTCAGCTGCTCAAAAACATATCAACCTGAAATCATATTCATGTACTTTAAAATAAACTGCTTCACTCTGGATATTGGTGCGTATATGTGTATGAGGATATATACATATTCATATAAATATTCATCTCCTACATGTTAGGTATTAAATTTACATGTGTGTACATATGTATACACACACATACATGTATATTTAAATCTGTCACAGGCCCAAACTAAAAACTGAAGAAAAAAATGTTTTGAAATTCCCTAAGTAGATCTCAAAGTCCAATTTGCTACCCCTGTCTTTGGCTGCTCCTATCTCAATTTTCCTATATCCTCGAAAGATGCTGACCTCCCAAGTGGGAAGGAAAACATGGTCATTTTCCCCATCAAACCCTACCTTATATATCTAGGCAGCACAAACAGAAGTCTCTTTTTTCTTTCTTTCTGAAAAAAAAGAAAAGAAACAGAAGAAGAAACAGAAAAAGGAAAGGAAAGGAACAGAAGGGGGAGGGGGGAAGTCACCCAAAAGGCTCCTGTTTTCTAGAAAGCCCTAATTGCTTCATTTTGAGATGTTATGTTTAACCTCAGGAAATGGTGCTGTAAGACCTGGCAAACAGCTTTCTGGTCGTTTCAATCAGTACCAGATTATAAAGTCCAGCCAGCTAAGAACCCTATTCATTTTCGTGCCCTGTCATCTTGATCTTATTTGAATGTCTGGGGAGCTAGAGGTGCTTAGCTGGCCCTGGATTTTGAGAGGTGGGGGCAGGAGAGTCTGGGAGAGCCGGGCGATGTGTTGGAGACACTGAAAGTTTTCATTTTGACTCCTTAATGAGAGCGACCCCTGACCTGGGCTGATGAGTTCCATCCCTGTCCTGGTGCTCTTGGGAGAAACATTTGACACTGGTACAGGTTTGACAGGGATATGACTAATGAAGTCTTGGTATAAAAATAATGGGCCACAATTGCACGTCATTTGCATGAAACCAAAGTTCTTAAAAACTTGTCTCTGTTCACTTTCTGTTTTCTAAATGAGTCAATAATACGAATCAGATGGCTTGAAGGGATCGACTCCCAAATGCTTCTACTGGACGCTGAGTAAATTAGTTGGCATTCGGGCAGAATTTTTGTTGCCTTGAGACCTGGTTTAAATTGGGCTGTAGTTACCCTGAATTGCTGGGGCAATCCCAGAATGGGCAGATCAGGCATAATACCTTGTTTTTCTTAAGCATTTCATGGGCCACTCTTCTTGTGAGGTCAAGCAGCCCGAACAGCAGCTCTGGGTGATGAGAGAGAGAGAGAGAGAGAGAGAGAGAGAGAGAGAGAGAGAGAGAGAGAGAGAGAGAGAGAGAATGTCTCAGACAGAGAAGCAGAGACACAGAGGAAACAGACAGAGATGAAAAGAGAAATGGGAAGGAAGGGGGAAGAGCAACACAGAGATTAAAAAGAAAGGGAGAAAAAGTCAGAAAGGGAGCAAAAGGATAAATAGTCAGAGACAGAGACAGACAGCAAAAGACAGAGAGATACAGAAACACAAAGAAACAGAGAGAGACACAAACAGAGATAAGGAGAGAACAAGAGAAAGGGGGAATGAAAGGGAAAGGAAGAAAAAAGACAGAAACAGTTGAAGAGAAAAGGAAGGAAGTCAGAGAAAGAGAGAGAAAATGATTGAGTCAGAAACAGAGAGAGAAAGACAGAGACAAAGAAAGAAAATCTAAGAAAAAGGGGAGGAAAAAGGATGGGAGAGAGATACAAAGGGAAAGAAAGATTCAGAGACACAAAGAAAAGAAAAAAGAGGAGAATCAGTGTCAGAAAGAAAGAGAAAGGGGGAGAAAGACTGACAGAGTAGAGAGAGAGAAAAGCGGGAGAGAGACAAGAGAGAAAAACAAACCTAGAAGACAGAGAATGGAAAAGCTGACATTGAGAGAAGAGAAGAAACAGAAAGGGAAGGGGAGAGAGAGGCAGAAAGTGAAAGAGTGAGAAGGAAAGGGAGGGAGAAAAAGAAAGAAAGAGGATTAGACAGTGGGATAACTTTAGAGCTAGAAGGAAACTCAAATGCCATCCAGTCAATCTTTCAGAGAAGGAACGGAGGAAACTCAGATCCAGAGTAATGGAGTGAATTGCTCAAAGAAAGGAAGAGAGGAAAAGTGTAAGGAAAGAGAAAGAGTTGGAGGTGGAGAGATGGAAAAGGTGGGGCAAAAGGAGTGAAGAGATTTGCATTTCTTTCCTTACAGGTTTTATTAAAAGGTTTATGGACCATAGAAGTAACATTAGCAAAATGCTATCAATTCCATAATTCAGCAAACATTTATTGAGCATGAATAGCACACAAGGTGCTAAAGATTTTTTCAAAAAATTAGTCCCTGACTTCAAGGAGCTTACATTCTACTGGACCACATGGCACACAGCTAAGTATTATAACTAAAGAGAATGGAGGATCTTGCATATTATAACTGATCTTGCCCTCTCTTCCCCTTTATTTGATGGATATGGTGAATAATAATCCATTTCCTCTCCACTTTCTTACAGTTTCAAAATGCCTAGATGGGGGCAATCTCTCTGAACACAATCTGCCCAAGTTTACACAGCATCTTTCTCTTCCTTCTCCTCCTCCTCCTCCTCCTCCTCCTCTTCTGGTTGGAGCCCCCCACGCTGAGTCCCATCACAGTGCCTCCAATTGTCTCCACCATCCATGGTTTAAGAACTTAATTCTCTGTGTGATTCATCAGTGATAGCACATCTAATTACTCCAGGCATTCTTTTGTTCACCTGGCACATGTGTCAGGAAAAAAAGTTTAAACCCCATATGTCTCTAGACAGTTGAGGCGAATAATTTATGGCTACATGCACACAGCAGAGGGAAAGGAGAATGTGATCAGGTTGCTTGGCCCACATCTGCACACCAACAAAGCCTCATCTACCTCCAGATTCTACAGCAATTAACAATGACCATGGAGCTCTCATATAACATGAATACTGAAAGACAGAAGTGACAGATATCCGCTAAGCTAGGTCACATCAGACTTTTCTATTCAGTGAAATCCCATTTATCTGGAATCCAAACCAAAACACTCAAATAGTTGACTTTTCTGTACTTTACAGAGACAGAAAAATGAAAACAAGAAAATGTCAGCTCAATAGCTGAAGAAAAAAACAGATCCAGTACAAGTCACAAGATCAGTCTGCATCAGCCTCATCCCTTCATATCCAAGACACCCCAAGGAACCCATGGATAGAATTCAAGGGGTCCATGGACTTGGATAAGAAAAAAAAAATACATCTTTATTTGCACTAACTTGTAACTGAAGTTTCAATATGTCCGTCAATTATTTAAAAGCATTATTCTAGAAAGAGATACATAAGTTTCACCAGACTGCCAAAGGTTTCTGACACACACAGAAAAAGTTACAAACCCCTGTCTTAGATCATCTATACCTCCGGCAGCATGGAGGAGTGAGAAGAATGCTGAACTTGGGGGTCAAGAAGGACCTGGATTGGAATCCGAGCTCTGACAGCCGCTAGGTTGTAACTTTGCACAAACTGCTTTGGTTTCATCAGCTATAAAATGAATTCTAATACCACCACCACCCAAAGATAGGAATGGAATTCAGAGTGACCTTAAAAAAAACAGATCTAGTTCATCAAAAACTGAACAAAACATAACAAAGACTCCAGGAGGGGGAAAAAACCCAAGATTATAAATATAGGTTAGAGAAAAAACAAAGCGAAAAGCACAAAGAAATAGACCTGAAGGTAATAGTAAACCACTAGTTGAAAAGGAGTATAGGATTGATATTAAAAAACAAAACAACAAACCACAATTTATTAACAAAAACAGCACACTCAACAACTTAGAAATCTTCCACTTGCAATTTCATTGTATTGCTAAGACACTGGAGTATTAAGATAACTTTGATCTTCACATTTTTAAAAAGGAGAAACTGAACAGGATGCAAAGAATTAGAAGATGATTAAAGAGATGGAAAACAGGTTCCCTGGAAAAAGGTCAAAGGCAAATGGGCTGCCTAACCTGGTTAGCACAAAATAGGGTGTCCTGAAGTCTACAGAAGGATATTAAAAGGATGGAGTTCACCAGTCCCAGTTGTTCAATGCCAGCAAAAATCACTGAATAAGACAAAACAGGAAAGCCTGGTTTGACGTTAATTATAGCCATGAAAATGTCTTTAATAGCAGAAAACTTAGGCAAGTAATCCAGAGCAAGATCCTCACCCATAAAGTGGGCATACTCATATTTTCTCTACCTGCATTTCATGGGGTTACTGCAAGGAAAGCATTTTGCAAAACTTCAAGAAGTAATCAAATGTGAGTAATTATTAATGTTATTAATTGCTACATAATCAAATGAAGTTATATACACAAAGAGCTTTGGAAACCTTATGTCACTGTGCAAAAATAGCACTTATTATTATTACTATGATCATGACTGTGGACTAATTGCAACAAAGATGGAAGTCCTAGGAAGATTTAAAAGTGAGAATAGTAACCATCTGGTCTGCATTTTGACCTGGAGGCAGAAGACTAAAGCAAATGACCTTCGCAGGCCATTACCAAATCAACAGTTTTGCAATGCAAAAAGACTAACAACATGATTCCTAAAGTTCTATATGTTAAATGACTTTCTTTTCTGTGAGAAAGGAAATTTGCAAAATCCAAGATTCAAAATTGGGAGAAGCAGGTGAAAAATAGATGCCAAAAAGTATTTAGCGTCTGCTCTGTGCCAGGCATCATTGTGGTAGGGTGGGGGTGCGGGGCGGGGGGGAGGAGAGGGAATTGGGGGCTGGGCTAGGATTACAAAGACAAAAATGGAATGCTTCCTGCCTCCATAGAGCTTACACTGAAGGAATGAATAAAAACATCCAGAGATCCCTTTCTTCAAATAAGGTGCCAAACAGAATCTCTAAACGCAAATAAGAGCTGTAATAATGGGAGCGGGGAGGGGGGCTGGAGTTTCACTGCTGACGCTCCCAGTCCTGTTCGCTCTTCAGGGCAACCACACGGCCCCTTGGAGGCTCCATAAACAAGACTCTCCCCCTGCCTGGAATGCTCTCCCTCCTCAGCTCCACCTACTGACCTCTCAGGCTTCCCTCAGCCCCCAGTAAAATCACATCTTCTACCGGAAGCCTTCCCCAACTAGCTCTGGTGCCCTCCTTCTGCTAATTAGCTCCTATTTATCTTGTTTATAGTTTGTTTCGTAAATACCTTTTTCGATTTTTGTCTCTCCCATTAGATTTTAATCTCCTTAAGAGCAAGGACTGCCTTTTTGTATTATTGGGGCTTAGCACAATGCCTAGCTCCTATTGGGTGCTTAATTAACGTTTATTGACTAATTGATATAATATCCCAGGAGAAAGCAAACTCTTTGAAATGGGGGGAGGGTTCACTTTTGTTTTATTTTAGTAACATAAAACCAAGGAGAGTACTTGGTATACAGCAAGTGCCTAATAAATGTTTTTGGATTGGATAAAGAGCACAGCCTCCTGCATACTTTATTAGGTGATCTTAATGATTTATTCTACCTACAAATCTTATTTTTTTAACTATTTACTGATGAAGTTGACCAGTCTCCGCTATAGTCTTCAGAGAAGAGAAATGAAATATTGTCTAGCCCCTGGTTGAGGTCTCCCCATTAATGGGGGTGGAGAGACAGACAGACAGACAACCAGACAGACGACAGAGAGAGAGACAGAGAGAATGAGAATGAGTGTGTGGTTTGGTAGCATAGCCATTGTGGTACAGAGGAAAGTGAAGGAAATTTAGGGTTAAAGGACCCGAGTTCAAATCCTAGCTTTATTTGTTAATACCAGTACTACTTTAGGGGAGTTGCAACCTCACTAGGCCTCAATTTTCACATTAGTAAAAGAAGGTCAGAAGTGATGATTTTTGAAGTTCCTTTCCTTTCTGATCAACTCCACACCACAGTAAAACATGAGAGGACTGTGTCTAGAAGGATGTATAAGCCAGGGTTGAATTACAAATTTGAAATAGTCAATGATGTCAGCTAGATATTCCTTACTAGATAACAAAGATTAAGAATCTATGAAAGTTGTTCTATGTCATTGAACCTGAAAGATGAAAGGGCCTAAAGAAATCTCATCCAATGATTTCATTTTATAGATGAGAGCACTGAGACCCAAAGAGTTTAAGACTTTGCCAAAGGTCCCACAGGATTTGAACTCAGGTCTTCCTGACCTCAGGCTGCAGCCATTGTGCCACTTTATGCCAAAAAGGAAGACCCCTTATATATACCCAAATATTTATAGTAGCAATCTTTTTTAACTGAAAACAAAAGATGGTAAATGGTGTAACAAATGTCAATCCATGAATTTTCTTTATGAAATGATGATAAGAAGCATCACCAGGCGCTTGGAAACACAGAGAAGTATGGGAAGACGTATTTGAACTGATTTTTTTTTTAAAAAGTGAAGTAAACAGAACTAAGAAGAGAATCTGTGCTAATCTAACAACAATGTAAATAAAAGTAACAACAAAGTAATTGAAATAAATGTTGCCATGTTATAGTAGCCATAGTTGGCCTCAAAGAAGCAATATGAGAAGATTTTTTCCCTTTGCTTACTTGGTGAAGTGGGGGACTCTGGGTGTGGAAAACTCCTTCTAACATCATGCTTTATTGCAGTGGTTCTCAACCTTCCTAACACTGCTACCCTTTAATACAGCTCCTCATGTTGGGGTGACCCCCAACCATAAAATTATTTCTGTTGCTACTTCATAACTGTAATTTTGCTACTGTTATGAGTCATAATGTAAATATCTGATATGCAGGATGTATTTTCATTGTTACAAGTTGAACAAAACCCACAGGTTGAGAACTTCTGCTTTATTGGATGGTGCTTCCTTTTTTTCTTTCTCTTTATAAAATCCTTTATTATAAAAGATGGCTGTCTACAAGGAGCTTCCGGGAGGAATATATTAAAAATGCAGGTGATAAAAAAACAAAATATATCAAAAAAATTTTCAAAGAATATCTAGGCTCAGAAAATAAAATGCTTAGATGTCCTTGGATCAAATGATGCAAATCCATTACATCATCAAGCCCATTAGCCACCCTTCGACAATGGCATTTGTTTTCCACATGTTTTTCCCACATCATTTAGGCTTAAGGGAAAATGGTGTAGTGGATAGAGCCATGGGCTTGGAATCAGGAAGACATTGGTTCAAATCCCACCTGTAACATTTATTAGTTGTGTGATCACAGGCGAGTCACTGAAGTTCTCTGAGTCTTTACAGATATAATTGATCTTTACAACAAGACTCAGAATCTAAGTGCATAATACTCAGATTTTATGACTTCAAGTTCGATGGCATTTCGGTTGTTATTTAGTCATTTTCAGTCATGTCTCACTCTGTGACCCTTTTTGGGGTTGTGTTGGCAAAGATACTGGAGTGGTTGACCATTTCTTTCTCTAGCTTATTTTATAGAGGAGGAAAGTAATGCAAACAAGGTTAAGTGACTTCCCCACAGTCACACAGCTAGTAAGTGTTTAAGGTCATATTTGAACTCAGCACTTCCTGACTTCAGGCACAGTGTTCTGTCCACTTCACCACCTAGCTGCTCCTTGAATGGTCTTTCCACCATCCCACATTTAACATTAATATGTTAATGGATTCATGATCCACTGAGTAATTGATAAGATGGGTTGAATTTTCCACTTTTCAACTGTTCAACACTATTATTGCATAGGTCCAACTCTGGAGTGAACAAAATGTTAAAGAGAAGATCAAAGGTTATGAAGAATAGACATGTAAGTCTAAGTTGGTAATCTTATTGTCCTCCCCTACTTACCTAACTATGGTGTCAAGGTAGTATTGGGAAGCATCATCATAGCCCTCTGCCTGGGAGAGCCATAGAATTCTTTGCTCTTCTTCCTCTCCCACATGGAATCTCAAAAAATGGGCTCCATAGCCTAAGTCTATTCTTATAAACATCACATAGTGGTGACATGCCATGGCAAGGATCTTGCCCCATCCGCCACATTTGGGAGTTGTACTTTTTCCTGACAATGATTGTGTATATCAGCACAAATAAGCTTTGTGGGGAGTAAAGCAACACGGATTAGTATAACCCAGTGGAAAGAGCCATAGTTTGAAGTCAGGAGACCTAGATTCAAATCCTGATTACAGGTGTGACCTTGGGTAAGGCACTTATTGCCTCTAGATCTCAACACCTCAGCTATAAAATGAAGGGACTAAACTATAGTAGATGGCCTCTCAGGTACCTTTCCAGCTCTAAATCTACAACCTATGAGGAAAAAAACAAACAATTTAATTCAATCAAACAACTGGCTAATAACTGATTGTTTAAATGTGTTTATTTGCAACCCTTTTAAGCTGCAAGTCTGTGGAAGGAAAGAAATTCCCAGGGTCTCCCAAACTACTAGGGAAACCAACTTTGGTTTTAATAAAAATTGATTTCTTAATTGTCATACTTTCTCTTTATTTTTTCCTTAAGCACATTTCTTGGGAAAACTCATGTTCTTTGCCATCTGTTTCCACAGTCTGTTTCCTCACCTATTAAAAAAAAAATCTTTGCATTAATTACTCTGGCCAAAATAAAATGGTACCCTTGAATTAAGGCACAGAACTAGGAAAAAGCAGCCAGGGTCTTCCCCAGCTAACATATTTTCAATCATGTGGTTCAAAATGAAGTTGTTTTGAAATTGACCTTAACACAATTTAGAGTCTTTAAAATTGTTGGGGGGAGGGAGAAGAAGAAGCACAATTATTTTTTAGTCATTTCAACCATGTCTGATTCTTCATGACCCCATTTGGGGTTTTCTTGGCAAAGCTACTGGAGTGGTTTGCCATTTCCTACTCCAGCTCATTTTACAGATGAAGAAACTAAAGCAAACAGGGTTAAGTGACTTTCCCAAGGTCACACAGTCTGAGGCTGGTTTTGAACGCAGGTCCTCCTGACTCTAGGGAGGGCACTCTCTTCACTATGGTACCACCTAACTATCCCCACCTTGATAATAATCAACTCCTAATAGGAAGACAAAGAAAGGTCTTGGGTAGGAAACAATGCTTTGAAAGAAGGTTACCGGCTACAATTTGTGATGGTTTTATCCTATATAATGCCACATTTTCACCCAAACAGTAGAGTAAATAATCACCTAAAAGCATGCCTTTCAGCTGGTATGTAGATGGACACTTCCCTAGGGTGGCAGCAACATACATTCCTTTCCTTGGGGGATTCCTCTGGGGATTTTCCCTGCATAGAGAGTTTGGGGGCAATTTTTCCTTTTCGTTTGTTCCACATACTTCAAAAATCATGTCTCCCCTTCCTTCTGCTCAGATCCCTCCTATTATAAATTCTGCTATCCTGCTTGGCACAAAAGTGAGACATTTGCTGGTGTACAGAGGTAAAAAGAACAGTATTTCAAAATTGCACAATTTATGTGAAAATGAAGCGTATGGCACACTTACTCCTCTGTCAAATAGATGGGAAGCCAGCATAAAATGGGCTGTTTGATTTGTGAGATGAAGAGAGAACTTTTTTTTAAGTTGTTAAAAAAATTCACATGTTGGGTTTTTTTAAGGTTCATCTATACTTGTTTTCCGGCATTTTATATGGAAACATTGCCAGAGCTCACAGTTTCCATGCTAGGTACATTTTCCACAGTTAATTAATCTCCCTTTTCCCATGTGACAAATGGACCATCCCATAAAAAGGGGCACAGTTGCAAATAAGGATAACACTAAAGAAGACATTCTTTAACTCTCCATGTGAAATAGAACTTTCATTTTTTTAAGTCTACCCAGATTATGAAAAAAAAATCTTCTCATAAGAGTGGATTTCAGTGTCTTTGAGTAGCTTCTGGGTTATTGTTTAATGCCATATACCAAAGCTGGTAGATGGCACAGTGCCCTGGGGTTAACTCCATCAGTCTACCACATCTAGCGCTTTTAGGCAAGAAAGCCCATCCATAGGGAAGGGAAAAGTATTCAGGTAGCTGGAGATCAGTTTTGGAAAAAAACCCAGGTATAAAAGGCAGCACAATAATGCTTCTGATAAAAGGATGCAGTTTCCCCATATCTCAATTTATCTCTAAAAAACAATAATAAAATCTGTCAGTTTTGCTGTTGAACTTTCTGTCTCTTTCTCAAGGAGCAGGGGGGAATGGAGGAAGGAAGGAACATTTATTAAATGGCTATTATGTGTCAGCCATTGTGCTAAGCACTTTACAGATATTATCTCATTTGATCCTCACAACAACCCTTTGAGGTAGATGCTATTGAATTATCCCCATTTTACAGTTGAAGAAACTGAGACAAACAGAAGCAAAATGACTTACCCAGGATCATATAGCAAGTAAGACTGGAGTCACCCACTCAGGTTCAGTGTTTTCTCTACTCTGCCCCCTAGCTTTTGTTAAGATAAATAACCATTCTAAACAGCTTGGCCAAACCATCCACACAGAAGAAACCAGGTGAATGATGAATACTTATTATTGAGACTCTGATATGGAGTTTTCCCATCAGTATAGAGATCTTGGATTCACATGACAAACAGACAATGAATTGAATCCAAGACTGAATAAGCTGAGTTGCCTTTTGGAAAATGCCAACTTCTTACAATGATCCCAAATTGTTCCCTGAATCAAAACCTTACCTTTTAAAATCCTGATGCTCCGCCAACATTATTTGTGTGACTGAGGTAGGGAACTCTAAAATCTCTGGAGAAATAAAAATGAATATCCTTCAGAGGGCAGCAGAGAGGCACCTGGCTGGTGTGGGTAGGCTGCCACATATAACGTGTGAATGATTGCCAAAGAGAACCAGGTCAAAAGATGCTATCAAAGTCATGCAGAAGCAAACATATGTGTACACACACACACACACACACACACACAGAGCTCCTGTGACAAAGAATGGGAGACAAATCATGGACAAACAGTGGGCTCTCCTGACACTGTCCTGAAGTCAAGAGAAAGTGAGGAAATCCCATTGAGTACTGGGTGGATCCCATAGGCAAATTCATGGGAGGACATAGCCCAGGATAAGCTCTGATCTTTATAACTAAAGATCAGACCCACACTAGGAGATCACAGATTCTTTTGAGTACTTACATCTGATAATCATGAGAATGATATCAATGTAATAATTCAGAGTTTGCAAAGCACCTTATATTCCTTACATCAATTAAGTCATAGAATCACCCCATGAGGAAGGTCCTTGTTGTCTAATTCTCCCCTTTTACAGATGAGGAAGGTGAGAAACAGAGAGGTACAATAACTGCCTTCTGAAGACCCTTCCAACCCCAGATCTCTGGTCCTATGGTTCTCTCAGGGTCACAGGGTCAATAGCCATCAGAGGCAAGACTCTAGCCTTCCTTCTAGCCTCTGTCTACCACATCCCAGAGCCTCACCTCTGAGTGCTTCTAAGTACTTGCTTAAGGTGAGAGGGGAAACAAGGTGTGGGGACATTTTGCTATGTTGGTAGATGTTTTCTCCAGAGATGTCTCAAGTAGCCCACTAGGAAATGCAGGTGAGATTTTTGTCTATCAGAATCAATATAGCTTACCTCTTAACTACAGTCTAGGTTCTGCCTTCTACTGCTCCTTCACAAAGATCAAGAAGGTCAGTGTCATGGAAAGAGCAAGAAGACTGGATGGACAGACCTGAATCCAGACTCACTAAGTAGATATGAAACCTCAGTCAAATTACTTCATCTTCCCTGGCCTGTTTCCTCATATGTTAAATTAGCAGGTTCAACAAGATGATCTCTAAGGCCCCTTCCATTTTGATTTCCCAATGCCTAACATTTCCAAGACAGATCGCGAATTTGGGATTTAATATTTGTAAAGCAATTGACACATCATGGGCACTGTATATATGGTAGTTACAGGTAGTAGTATGAAGCAGTAATAAATAGCAGGTAGTAGTAGTAGTAGTAAGTAGTAATAATAGTAGTAGCTATTAGTAGTAATATAGTAGTAAGCAGTAGTGGTTGTAGTAGTAGGAAGTAGTAGTAGAAAGTAATAAGCAGTAGCATTAGTAGTAAGTAGCAGTAGTAACAGTGAGTAGTAAGTGGTTGTTGTAGCAAGTAGTTGTGGTAAGAAGTAATCATAATAAGCACTAGTAATAAGTAGCAGTAATAATAGGTACTTGTATTAGTAATAGTAGATAGAAGTAGTAATAGTAGGTAGTAGTTGTTGTAGTCATAAGTAGTAGTAGTAGTAATAGATAGTGGTTGTTGTAACTATGGGTAGTAGTAGTGAGTAGCCATAGCAAGTAGTACATACTAGTAGTAGTAAGTAGAAGTAATAATAGTAGGTAGTAGTTGTAGCAGAAGACTT
>CM053580.1:25318252-25419977 GCA_028627135.1 Pseudochirops cupreus
TAGTAGTAGTAGTAGTAGTTGTAGTAGAAGTAGTAGTAGTAGTAGTAGTAGTAGTAGTAGTAGTAGTAGTAGAAGTAGTATATTTTTACCTTACTTGCATAAATCAAATTATGATACTTTGATGCAACATGTTAGAGTGGGAAAAACATTTGTTCTGGCATCTGAGGACCCAGGTTCAAATTCCTACCCTTTGATATTTACTACCTATGTGACCTAGGAAAAGTCATAACCACCTGAGGCCTCAGTTTCCTCATTTGTAAAATGAAGAAATTGCATTACAATAATTATGAAATTCCTCTTGGTTATAGAATTATGATACTATAGTTTTGCTGACTCTTGCTATGAATATTGTATGTATTTGTGAGAGGGTAAATGCCTAGCTTATGGGTAGGGGCAGGCCAGTGAGGACAGAAGAGACAACTGGATATCAAAGTTGGATTGGTCAAAGGTTCAGTTGATAGAACCTGCTTCCTTCCACCCATCTTCTATTTGCTTCATGGGTTTTTCCTAGGGATAATCTGGGTCTCTGGCATTGGTGGAGCCAGTAATTCAAGGAAGCCACGCACTTCCCCCTAGAAAGGCTCCTTCCTCAAGGCTGGGTAGTGGGCTGGCATGGCCTCTCGCTGAGCTAAATAGCCCAAAATCAGTGCAGAAAAAAGCCCATCAATGTTTCTGCCACATAAAAGGCCAGTGAGGACCAGCAGCCCAGAAAATCCATTACAAGCTCTTTATTGCCAAAAAGTAGACACAAGAAATGATGAAAAAACATGAAGGCTTTTTGGCATCCGGAGGGTCTTCACTGTCATCACCTCCAGTGCTGACAGATCTAAATGATTGTAGAAACCTTCTCCAACTTGCTGTCCCAGCGCACCTGTCATATAGATAGGATGAGTATTGAACAGAATACCCCACTATGTTAATTCACGTCAATCACCCGCCTCCCAGAAATGAATCAATGTCATTTCTTCTTCTAAGGAGAAGAGAAGCAGCTGGTGACAAAGGACCAGCCTTGGAGTACGGAGAACCTAGGTTCAAGTCCTCTAACACATACTAGCTTCATGACCCTAAGCAAATCTTTGGGGGGAGAGGGAACAATCGGGATTAAGCCACTTGCCCAGGGTCACCTAGCTAGTAAGTATCCTTGGATTTTAACTCAGATCCTCCTGACTCCAAGGCTGGTGCTCTATCCACTGTGCCACCCCTACCTTAAGTAAATCTTATTACCACAAGAAACTTTAAGACTAAAAGTTACAAATCAGACCCCTCCCCATCTGCATGAAGAGAATTTCCCACACCAGGAAGTTCTCTGCACCCATGAAATTCCACATCCAGACAAAAGAGAAGGTATCATAGCACAAAACCCTGCAGAATTGCAATCTGGCATGGCTTCTTATTTCAGATTAAAAAATGCCAAGGGTCAAATCATCTGCTCGGCTCTAACCATTGCTTCGATGCTGTGAAGGGACCCTGAGGTCTCATATGTGTGGGTTGTCCCTCTCCCACTACAGAAATGCCTTATAACGAGAAGTCGCAGGGAACATAGGCGTCCCTGCATCCAAGACCAGTTCTCAATCTACTCTGCCCCTGCCTCTCTCACAGCCAGGGATAATCCTGGCCCTGGCATCAGTGGAACCAGTTGTCCAAGGCAGCCAAGCACCATAAATGTTAATTCTTACAATCATTACCACCTCCTCCTTATTTTTTAACATACTGTTGTTAACGGAAAATTAAAATCAAAATTTTCTATTTTCCCAACAATGTCTATATGGAATTTATTTCAGATTATATTTTTAACCTAAAGAAAAATAGGATTCTAGGTCTAGAACTGCAAGGAAAATCAGAGGCCACCTAATCCAAACCTCGTATTTGACACATGTGGAAACTGAGGCCCAAGAAAGTAAAATGACTTGCCCAAGGTCACTTGGGCATCAAAAAGTAGGATTCTAACTCCAGAGTCTTTCTTTTCCCTGTACCATACTGCCTCCCTTAAATATCCCTTAAGGTAGCAAAATACATGCAGAAAATTAATCTCTAAAAAGCATACTCCCCACCAATGGCTACCTAATTTAGCAGAATATATTACCTCTATGCTTCATAAATCTTAATTAAAGCTGTTAGTTTTCCTATTATGTGATCAAGGAACGCCCCATTAAAGTTAAACAGTTTCTACAAGCAATTATACACATATACCCTTTTAAACTGGTTCACATACACTGCAAGCACCGTCTACTAAATCAGAAACTTGCAGAATTTCATTAATGCAGGATTTTTTTTTAATCTCCCAAAAGTCAAACGTGTCCCCGAGGACTTAGGAGGCTCAATGCTGGCTCCCCCTAATCCAATTGAGTGCACACAAACACAGCTAAAGTATTTAAACATTTACAGAGGTTGTCATAAACGCTTTCCTTAGTTTTGATCAAATTCAACCTTACAGTTAATGCCTTTAACTGGAGTTATTTAATTTTAAAAAACTCAAGATTCCAGCCTCAAAAATTTATAACAATCTAAATGCAGTTAGTCTGATATCGGAGATGAATGCTACAGGGACCAAGGTCTAAGACAGGAAGCAAAGCATACCAAGACCAGAGAAGAGATCTTTTAAAAGTAGGCATTATTTTAAATAACTGTTGGCATATTTGAAAAAAAACAAAAAACCATTCCTGCCCAAATCTAGCATGGTCCTTTCCCTCACATCCACATAGTTAGGAGTGGGTTTTTTGATGGGGTTACTGATTGCAAACAAATGTTAAGCCCACAAGGTTAAGCCAGAGCATCCGTGAGGTATCGAAAACAAGCAATGGGCTCTTTGACACTTTTTGTAACAAGATAAAATATTAAACCATTTAGGAGGAGAGATGCATAGAAATGAAAAGCAGGGGATCTGGGGCCTCCTGATATGATAAAATCATGGAAAAAATGCAAGTGTTTTTTCTCCCCCATCCTTTAGAATGTGTAGCTTATTACTTGAGCTCATTAGGGTTTCCATGGAACTTTTTAATTGTTTGTTGCTAGACCAGAACTCAGAGAGTTGAGAGAGTGCTGCTTTGAAGGGCCTCTTTATTAGTCCTGAAAGAATGTAGTTTTGTGCTGTTACCTTGGGCAAATCTGTGCACCCCAAGATCTGCTCTGTTTTAGGAAAGCCTGGTGGACACAAACTGGACCAGGGAAAAATACCCATGCTCAGTGATGGTTCACATAGCTACA
The DNA here is from genome assembly GCA_028627135.1 of Pseudochirops cupreus. Classification (NCBI taxonomy): domain Eukaryota; kingdom Metazoa; phylum Chordata; class Mammalia; order Diprotodontia; family Pseudocheiridae; genus Pseudochirops; species Pseudochirops cupreus. Next base: position 25,321,457 of record CM053580.1, read on the forward strand.
GAGGAGGCCTGAACCCAGAGAGTTTCATTCTGTCCCTCAGAATTAAGGGGGTATTAAATTGAAACCTGGCCATGTACATCCCTTGTGCCAAGGACCTCTTTGCTCCTTCATATTGTAAAGTACTTTGTGGATTGTAAAGCACTTTTACCTTCATTTTTTTTCCATCTGGTACTCATGAATAACTTGAAGAATTAGGTTGCTCTCTCTCACATCAGGAATTGGCTGTTTGGTAGGTTGGTGGTTGTCCTTGATTCTCGAAAAGGACCAAAATGACATCATTCTGTTGGGGTCAAGGTACAGTGTGTCCGACAGTAGCTGATCAGACCAATGCAAGCTCAGAAGTAAGAGTCTGAGGTGGGAGTCAGAATTCAGTCTCTTCTCCCAAGCTCAGCAGACTTTCCACTTTGCCCCACAGACTTACTATCAGATATTTATGGTTACAGAGTACTCGGGATGAGGGGAAGAATGTTTCATTTAAAGACATGTCTACCCAGACCCAAAGGAGAATATCCACTGCATCCCATCATTGGGGAACTTCCCATGGGGCAATTCACTCCTTCAAGCCATGGATAATCCTTCAGAGCTGGTTGAGGCTCACAAAGGGTCTCATGGTTAGTAAATGAGACTTGAACTGTCCTCGTATCTATGACATCAAGCAGCCTCTAAATGCATACATAATGCAGATACTCTACACACTGGGTCCCATATCAAAATTCTCACAAAGATAAAACTGAATTGAAGAGAGAAGCATCCCTATCATATAGAATGCACCTTAGAGACATAGGGATACAACCTAGGCACAGCAGAAAGGACACTGGACCTGATGCCAGAAGAGCTCCAGCCTCTGCTCCTCAATTCCTATGTGACTTTGGGCAAGTCACACAGTCTCTCTGGGCATCTGGAAATGAGGGGGTTGATGGAAGCAGCCTCTCAGATCTCTTTGAATTCTCAGTCTGTGACACTATGAACCCTGAGGGTAGAGACTGATTAATTTTTGTCTTTGAATAGGGTATAGAGAGCTACAGTTTCTCAAATTTTAGTCTTGGGATCCTTTTATGCTCTTAAAAAAATTATTGAGGACCCCAAAGAGTTTTTGTCTACGTAGGTTCTATCTATCGATCGCTATCATATTAGAAATTAAAACTAATTTTTAAAATATTTAAATCATTTTAAAATAATAAACCCATTACATGTTAATATAAATCCATAACATTGTTATGAAAAATATATTTTCAAAAACGCTGGGGAGAAGAATCATGTTTTGTGCCATTTTGCAAATCTCTTTCTTATCAAGGAGCTAGAGGTATTGTAGATAAAGCATGGGACCTGGAAAGAAGAAGACCAGAGTTCAAATCTGGTCTCGGACACTTACTAGTTATGTGATCTTGGACAAGTCACTTGACTTCTGACTGCCTTAGTTTCCTCAGCTGTGAAATGGAGATAACAACAGTATCTACTTTGTGTTGTTGTGAGGAACAAACCAGATAATATTTGTGAAGAGCTTAGTACGGTGCCTACTACCCAGCGGACATCATATAAACACTCGCTATTTTTATGATGATTCTATCTGGCTTAACAAAAGACAGCTGAATTCTCCTATTTTTCTTCTGCCTTCCATCTGTTGAGATAACGTTATTTTGGTCGAAGTAGATGAAAACAATCCAGCCTCACTCATAAATGTAACTGGAAAAGGGAAGATGTCTTAATGGGCAAGTAACATCTTAGTTTTATTATGAAAATATTTTTTAACTTACTGACCCCTTGAAAGGATCTCAAACAGTCCCCAGACAAGGATAAAGAGCTGGACTTGAAGGCAAGAAAACCCAAGTTCAAATGCTGCTTCAGGCATTTACTTACTGTGTGACCCTGGGCATTTAACTTGCCTAATCTCAGTTTTTCCATCTGTAAAATGAAGATAATAATAATACTTTCTTATATATGCATACATGTGTGTGTCTATATGAAGTGTATATTTGTATGTATACACACACATATACATGCATACGCATGTGTGTGTCTATATGAGGTGTGTACATGCACGTGCATACACATATGTGTGTCTTGTGTATGTGTTTGTGTGTGCACATATGGATACATGCACATGTGTGTATGCATGTTGTATATATGTAAATATATATGAAGTGCTTTGCAAATCTTAAAAGTGATATATGTTAGCCATTATTATTTCTCCCCTCATGGTAAGTGTTAGAAAGATACTTTATTGAATGAATTTTATAATAATAATTACATGATTATTTGACCCAAATGTTAAACATTTTTTTAAATTAGTGTGTTTAAATAGGATTAGTCTATGGTAGTCCCTCAGGTCCCAAACCTAAATGACCAGGGCATACTTTATGATGTTATAACGAAGCATACCAGTCCAAATTCCTTACAGGTATAAACACCTTGTAAGTTCTTAAAGAAATGCTTTTTCTTTATATACTGTATTTTATTAATGGAAGTTGGAATATTTCAAACACATTAGCACTTTTCTCATTCTAGGAAAGCACATCAAATCACATTAATTTTTTTAAGTTTCCAAGGAAAATTAAAGGGTTTTTTTTTTGTTTTTTTAGTTGGAGAGGGAGAGGAAAAGGATTAAATTACTCAGCGAACCTTAGCAATGAACACAAAACAGCGATCCTCTAGAATTCCTAACACATAACTTATCCAAGGCCTCGGGTTCAAGTACCCATTTGTAAGACAGAGAGGTGTTTGGGAATTTTCAGTATCTTTTTGAAAAGAGACATTTCAATAGGAAGCATAGGCAATTTGGAGGGGGGGGGTCTCCACAACCAGGCACTGAACCCCAGAGCACAGGTCACAAGGAGATGGAAACTGAGAAGACAAAACTTCCAAGGCCTTTCCTGAAAGTGCTTGGCTTTTGAGGAGAGTCCAACATTGCCTGACAAAAGTGTCTTTGTGCAGCAACAACAGGGAGAAGAAAGGGGGGCTCAGAGAAACCAATGAAAACAGGCCGAGCCTTGTACTTAGGACCCCATGGAGAACTTTGAATCATATGAGCTAGAGACAAGGAAGACATACGTCATACCATATGAGGGACCACCCTCTATGGACAGCCACAGGTCAGATGCCTAGGTAGTGTTTGAATTTGGTTTTAATCTTTCTTTTAAAGAAGGATGGTGAAGACTGAATTCATCATTGTTGTCTATCTATCTGTCTTTTAGTGTCTTATTTCCACCACCACCACTACCCCACATTACACCAAAAGCTCCATGAAAAATAGGATCTATTCCTTATTTAAATTTAAATAACCACCCCAAAATAAAAAAACCAATTTAAATATCCCCTAAGGCCTAGAATATAATGGGTGCTTAGCGACAGTTTGCTGGATTTATTAAAAAGAGAATCTTAGAAAAAGATTAAAACTTGTGTAGAAGAATGCCCCCCAAATATTAATGCTTGCATAGAATTTCTCTCTTCCTTCTACCTTCTAAAGGCAAAGCTAAAATTCACACTGTCTCTTGTCAGAATTTTATTCTCTCCAGCTCCTGACAATGAAATCATAGATTTTTCAAAGTAACAGGAAAGAAGGAGTAAATGAGTAGAAGTCCCAATTTTTCTTAAAGTTTGTACCCACATGGTGTAATGGGAAAGAATTCTAGAATGTGTTTCAGAAAGCTCAATTTTTCAAAACTGAGGGGATATCCATCAATTGGGGAATGGCTAAACAAGTCATGGTATAGGAATTTAATGGAGTACTACTATACTAGAAGAAATGATGAGCAGGAAGATTTCAGAAAAACCTGGAAAGACTTATATGAATTGATGCAGAGCAAAATGAGCAGAACCAGGAGAACATTGCTCACTTTAACAGCCACATTGTGCAGTGACTAACTTTGATAGACTTAGCTCTTCTCAGCAATGCAAGGATCTAAGATAAGTCCAAAAGACTCATGATACCCACATCCAGAAGAAGAACTTGGGGTCTAAATGCAGATCAAAGCAGACTATTTGCTCTCCTTTTCTTTTATTGTTTTGTTTTGCTTCTTCTTTCTCATGATTCCTCCCATTAGTTCTGATTTTTCTTTACATCATAACTAATGCAAAAATATATTTAATATGAATATGTAACTGGAGCCTATATCAGATTGCACACCATCTTGGAGAGGATGGGGGAGAGGAAGGGGGAGAAAATGTAAAACTCAAAATCTTATGGAAGTGAATGTTGAAAACTAAAAATAAATTACGTATTTAAAAAGTAAGAAAGGAAGGAAGCTCAATTTTAAGACCCAGCTCTGTCATTGCTTATCCTTGTGAAAATCACTTAAATGGCTTAGACCTCTCTTTACTAAGGCATAAAAGAAGGCAGATGACGGAGGTTGCTAAGATCCTTTCCCAGAGCCAACATACCACAATGCTATCAGATGGGTCATAGGAACCTAGGACTTCAATATACTGTCAGATATCACAATGGCACCTTCATAAAAAACTAAGGGATTATCTTTGGTTGGAGTTAAATGAAAAATGCTAACATATCATGTAATTTGTGACATCTTTCATATTATGTCATATGCCTCAGTTTTCTTTTAATCATAGAACTATTTTTTTAATGCGAGGTTTTTTTGTTTGGTTTTTTTTTTTTTTTGCTTTTTTTTTGGAGGTGGGAAGGTAGGGCAACTGGGGTTAAGTGACTTGCCCAAGGTCACACAGCTAGTTTTTTGTGTTAAGCGTCTGAGGCTGGATTTGAACTCAGGTCTTCCTGACTCCAGGGCCAGTGCTCTATTCACTGAACCAACTAGCTGCCCCTAATATGAGGTTTTAAATAAATTTTTTCCTTTAGAAAAAAACTTTTTTTTTAACTTTTGTGGGGTTTTTTTCCACATGGCTAACACAGAAATACATTTTGCATGACTTTACAGTATATCTATATGCAGTATATGTTGATATCATATTGCTTGCCTTTTCAATGGGTTTGGGAGAAGCAAAAGGGAGGGAGATAATTTAGAACTCAAATTTTACAAAACCTGTGAAATTTAATTGGGAAATATTTAATCAAATAAACAAATATACAATTTTTAAAACTTCCACATAGAAACAGTTCATCAAAAAGTTTTTATTAAGTTCCTATTATGTGCCAGGCACTGTATTAAACTCTAAGGACACCAGGAGGGGGGAAATACAATCCTCTCTCTCAAGATGCTCACATTCAAATGCAGGAAACAACAGGAAAACAACATAGCAGAAGGAAACAGCCCATCACTCCAGTATCTCTGCCAAGAAAACCTCCAATGGGGTCCCAAAGAGATGAACATGCCTGAAACAACTGAACAACAAATGTGTATGCAGAGTATTTACTCCGTTTATATGCCTGATCACCATAGATGGTAAGTTCCTCAAGGGCTGGGGCTGTGGTCTTGGATGTGGTCTGCCCAGGGCCACGCACAGAGTAGGCACTTAATACATGTTAACTGAAATGACATGAACTCGTATGAGGAAATAGAAGAGGATTTGAAGTCAGAGAAATTGGACCTAAATCCTCATCCTTCTACTTACTATCTGTGTGACCTTGAGCAAGCCACTTGCGCTCTTTCGGATTCTGTTTCCCCTCAAATAAAAAATGAGAAGGGTAGACCAGACAACTCTTAAAGTTCCTTTTGTCTGTGATTCTGGGATCCTATAAGCCAAGCAAGCAGTCCACAAAATTTAACTGACTTTATAGACTATTAACAAAACTCTAGAAAGGAGTCTCCATAAGCATCCTGTCAAACAGAATTGTCTGGTGCCAAGAAACTCTGTTGAATAATACTGAAAATGGCCCTAAATTGAGGGCTTGGCCTGAGTGGGGTTAATCCCGAAATTACAGGGAGAGAAGTGCCTTTGAAAGGTCAAGATTGTCCCTAAACCTCTCCAGTCAGGCCAGAATCTTTTTCCCAATTTTTACAATATTCAGAGGAAAAAATGGTACAGTCATCTCTGAATAGGGACCTTTCGAATACTTAAAAGGCCTTTCCAAGTCCTGTCTCAGCCCTCCCTTCTCCCTGCTAAATAATCACAGTTCCTTTGGCCATGCCTCATGGTTCTTATTTCCCTTTATCATGTTTGTGGGTCATCTCTGATCCCTCTCCAGAATAGAACACAGTACACTAGGTAGACTTCATCCACAGCTCAAAAGAATGCAAAGTTTATCTTTCTTAAAAGTTCTGTCTTGTTATTTCCACAGCCCAATGCCATACTTGACTTTTAAGGAGAGATATATGGCTGATTCATGGCCAACTTCCTATCAACTGCAATTTCAAGAGCCTTTCTGATCAATTTGTACATTGAGGATTTCTGAGGATTGGCCTCATTGCTCTTCATTTGGTCTCAGGAACATAGATTTAAGACTGGAAGGAAACTTGGCAGGCCATAGAAGCCTCATTGCACGGGTGGGGAAACTGAGGCCCCCAGAAATGAATTTATTTGACCAAGGCCATGCAGGTAATAAGTCTCACCAGGCATTGTACCAAGCACAGAGACTACAAAGTCAAAGCAAAACACAGTCCTTGCCCTCAAGGAACTTTCATTCTAGGGAAGAAAGCAAGTGGGAGAACCAGCAGCATATACTAACCTATAAAATTATACAGAATAAATGCAGATTAACTAGGCAAAGGGGTGAAGAAGAAACACTAACAATTGAAGGATAAATTTTTTTCTTACAGCCTTTCCTATAACCTAAATAACCAGCGGGGGAGGCAGAAAACCAAGATTAAAATCTACATTGTCCCATCCCAGTTATATGACCTTAAACATAACCCTCATTCATAGAATTATAAACTCATAGCTCCAGAGTCAGAAGGGCTCTCAGAAACCATTTGGTCCAAGGTCTCCATAGAGTCAGTATTCCTTCTATTATACCCCAGCGACAGGCCTCCCTGCCCCTGCCTCAGTTTCCTTACTGATGAAGTGTTGTTAACATCTGTACTACCTACCTCACAAGGCAATGTTATAATCAAATGAAATAATGGATTTCATGCTTTTTGTAAACAATGAAGGGCTAAATATAATTTATTGCTAATTATTTATGGCTGTCATTACTGTTCTTGATATTATTGTTAGCAGCAGCAGCTGTGGAAAAATCTTGGCTGGGCCTAAACCTGAATGGTGTGATCCTGAGAATGAGCATGTTACTGAACTTCCTTCAGATTGTTTGACTCATTACCTTGAAGGTACCAGGTGACAAGGGCTACTCTGTCTACTGAATTTAAACCCAGGGAAACAAAGAAGCGGGAGTAAAATGATCGCTATATCATAAGTCATATTTGTAGTCATATCCAGGGCAAGAGAGAGAAAGAGAAAGAGACAGAAAGAAGAAAAAGGGGAGAAAGAGACAGACAGAAAGACAGAGAGAGAGTAAGAGGGAGAAAGAGACAAAGGGCAAAAGAGACAGATAAAGAGACAGAAAGACAGAGACAGGGGAAGAAAGATGGAGAAAGAGACAAGGAAGAAAGGCAGAAAGAGAGAGAGAAAGAGGGAGAAAGAGACAGAGACAAATGGAGAGAAAGATATAGAGGTCAGAAGAGACAGAGAAAGACAGAGGGAGAAAGAAACAGAAAGACAGAGATACAGATGGAGAAAGAGACACAAAGAGACAGAAGGAGAGACAGAAAGACAGAGATATAGGAAGAGAGATAAAGAGACAGAAAGATAGAGGCAGAAAGAGAAATACAGAGAAAGAGATGGAGGAGAGAGACAGACAGAAAGACAGAGACAGAGAGAGAAAGAAGAAAAAGGAGAAAGAGACAGAGACGAACAGAGAAAAAGATACAGAGGGAGAAAGACACAGAGAGATATAGACAGACAACGGGGAGAAAGAGACAGAAAAAGGGAGAGAGAGAAAGATACAAATGAAGAAAGACACAGAAAGACAGAGAAAGAGAGACATGGAGAAAGAGAGAGAAAGAGATGGGGAAGAAAGAGACAGAAATAAAAAGAGACAGAGGGAGAGAAAGACAGAAAGAGACAGGGACAGACATATCTACAGGGGCAGAGAGAATGGTTGAGAGAGCTGGCCTTGCATTCAGGATTCTGGTCAAATTTTCTCTACTGCAACCCAGATATGAACCTCAGTAGAAGCAATCCCTTCACTGACTCAATTTCCATGCATGGTCCCTAACAATTAACAACATTGTATATTCAACAATGAATGCTGGTTGAATGCTTTCTCGAGCCCAGGCCCCACAAAGTTGTGCCTTCATGGGCAGCCTGTTGGGTTGCATAAAGAGACTCCAGGGCACTAGACCAAGTACAGTGAGCTCTCTCATCCCACCGGCTAGAAAAAGGGAGTCCTTGAGTCAGTAGCTAACATTTCGAACATTCACAGATTGGCAAATTTTCAAGGATTTGTTATGGAATAAAATAAACCCAGCCTGAAAGAGGGACAACACAGAGACCATAAGTTAGTCATTGATAACTGATCATTTTATTCAGGAGGTATTTCATGCACTTGCAGGCCCTCAGGATTATCATTCTGAGTATCAATTGTCATTGTACCACAGAGGTGTGGAAGGGCAATTAAACAGCTTGTTCTAGTTAATCCAACGCCAGAACAGAACATTTAGTACATATTATAATGCGTAAGCACCTTGGCACGGTGGCCAAAGGGCCAGCTGTGAGGTAATTGGGGAAACTGGCTTCTCGTCCTGCCTCCAATGTATACCAGCTCTGCCACCCCTGGGGAGAGCCTTAACCTCTCAGGGCTCAAAGGCAAATCTAATATCTTACTCTAAGGCACTGACGAAATTGTTGTCTGCATCATTGGAGGTACATCCCCACTGTAGAGGAAGTCTTGGGAGCAGACTAAACCATGCACACAAAAGGTAGCCAGGTGATCTGGGAAACAGACCCCTCTGACACATATTAACTACATAACTAGAGGCAAGTGAGGGACCCTCTTGGGGAGCTAGGGCAGCCCTGGGGGCTACAAGTTACAAAATTGCTGTTGGTCTCCGTTGATAGGGGGAGCTTCCTATACTGGTGAATCACAGGTTTAGACCAAAAACATGGAAGGAGAGGGATGACACATGGAGAGGGGGAAAGGGAAACTGAGTAGGGAAGAGAGGAACGGGATGGTGGGGAGAGATCTGGCACTGCATCCAGAAAGGCATCTGCAATACATACTGGCACAGGGAGGTAACTGGGTGGCTCAGTGGATAGAGGCTTGGCGTCTAGAACTTATCGATGTTGTTCAGTCATTTTTCAGTCCCGTCTGATTCTTCATGACCCCATTTAGGGTTTTCTTGGCAAAGGCACTGGAGTGGTTTGCCATTTCCTTCTCCAACTCACTTTACAGATGAGGAAACTGAGTCAAACAGGCTAAGTGACTTATCCAGAAGACCAGAGTTCAAATCCTGTATCAGTTAATTAGTGGCTATGTCATTCTGGGCAAGTCATTTAACCTCAGTCTTCCTCAGTTTCCTCACCTGTCAAATGGGAACAATAGCACCTATCTCAAACAGTTGCTGTAAGAATCGAATGAGTCAACATGCATGAAGCACTTTGCAAATCTTAAATGCTGTTTAAATGCTAGCTACTACCGCTTATGTGACCCTAGTCAAGTCATCTAACCCCTCAAGGCTCTAGGGAACTCTTTGGGACTATCAGTTAAGGAGAAGATGCCTATCTGCATCGGTGGAGGGAGTTCCCAAATCTGGGAGTTCTTTCCACCAATGAAATCACAAGTTTTAGTCCCAGTCTTAATAGAAATACATGTTGTCTCATAGGTCTTAGAGAAAAACTTAGTGAAAAAATTTCAAATCAGAAACTAATTTTGTAGAATGTACAGGGTGTCTCTGACTTTGGAGACGCCCTATATATTCTACAAAATTAGGTTCTGATTTGAAAGTTTCATACAAAATCAGAGCAAAACTCAAGCTTCTCAAAAAGCTTAAAAAGGGTGGGGGGAGATAAGCAAAGGAATTCAAGCATTCCTTTTAAAAAGAAAAGTTCCCCTCAACATACATAGAGGAACTTGAAAACCTAATCCAAAGGGTAAGGTAACATCTGGGTACAGCAGACACCCCCCACAAACATCCCTGTGTTCATGAATTCAGAGGAGCCTCTTGAAAGTCCAAGGGGAAGGAGGAGGGGTTGCCCAGAGACCCCGTGTAACGTCATCTCCCCAGAGAGGGAAGGCAGCCATAAAATGCCCTGTGTACTGGGTCTCAGCAGGCCCACTCTGGCTCAAGCCTGTGAGCATTTCCACTGGAAACCACATTTTTCAGGGGTTTACAATTTGGATGTTTTTAAATCCTATTAGGTACAAGTTAAGCACACACATTCTTAGTCTAGATATGCATGCTTTTCCTGAATCCCCTTCCTCTGCCTCCCTCTTCACATATCCCTCAATAAATGTGGCTACTTTTGTGATCCATAAGCAAAATTCAGGTGATTTTTTTTGGCTCACTTCCAGTATACAACGGCCAAGTGTTATTGGGTTGATTTTCTTTCCAATCATGTAAGAGGACTATATTTTTTCCTATTGTAAGGTGAAGTAAAAAGCCCAGGATGGTAAACAAATTCCAGGGCTGGCTCCGTTTCATATTTCACACACACACACACACACACACACACACACACACACACACACACACACACACACACCATTCTTCCTGTCCTGTTTCAATATGCTAGAACTAAGCCTTTAATACAAATAAACCATCATTAACATCAATTTGGCATCTTGAGAGCTATTCGATGATAGCCCAGCATTAGATTTTTTTTAAGTTGTTAGTGGTCAACATTCCATTCATCAGGAAAGTCGGGGCAAGGGGGGCAGGAGGGAGAGCCCACGGCCTTGGCCTAGAGAGCTGGGCCAGGTGGAGGGGGTGGGGGAAGCACCGCCTCTTAGGTATGGCCACAAATCCCCAATTCAAACCGACTTCAGGGAGTTTTTACAAGCTGGTGCCCTGAGCCAACCCCCAGCTTAAAATAACTCAGGGCAGAGCCCCAGAGGGAACTGAGCTGATGAATGGGTTGGGGCTTAAAGACCATTTCTTTCAAAAACCAAACAAAACATTTGGTGGTTCTGCCAAATCCAAGCCCAAGCTCTGGAGGAGTCCCTAACACCTTGAGGAATTTTAAAGGGTGTAATTAAAGAGGGGGGAGGGAAACAGAGCTGTCCAAGCAAGGTTTCATTTAGTCAAGGCAAAAAAGTTGGCTGATGTGGGTCTCCAGGCCTTGTACAGGGCAAGATTGGATGAGATGCCTATACATGCCAGAGTCCTGACACTGGACAAGATTTCAAAAAAGACCTGAAGACTGGCTTGAACTCCAGACTGAGAGTGGACATACAGCTGCACTCACTCTCCTAACTATTGATCTCATAGGATCACCAGATTCAAAATCAATGATCCCTAGGATGATAGATTTATGGCTGAAAGGGAATTTGGAGTCCAACTTCTGCATTTTCTAGGTAAAAAAAAACTGAAAGCAAGTAAGTTGGTTAAGTTAGTAGTAACTGAATATATTAGGAAATTAGTTAATAGTAAGCAACTAAGTTAGTAAGTTAGGTAACATTAATAGTAAGTAATCAAGTTAATAAATTAAGTTAGTAGTGAGTAACTGAATAATTTAGTTGTTAGTAGCAATAACTGAGTAAGTTAGTAAATTAGTTAAAGGACTTATCCAAGGTCACAAAGTTAAAAAGTAGCAAAAGTAGAGTTCAAACTCAGATCCTCCAGCATTCTTTTATTGTACTATAATGAAAGACACCAGCCAATGCCAACACATTTTTTCAAGTGAAAAAAATATTAATATGTATTATCTTCCCCTTTTGGAATATAAGCCCCTTGAAGGCTGAAACTATCTTATTTTTTTCATATAATTGTCATCTAAGCACTTGGCACAGTATCTGGCCCAAAGTAAGTACTTAATAAATATTTATTCATTCATTCATATTAGTCATTGCTCAATTGAGCCCAACTTTTTGTGACCCCCTTTTGTGGTTTTCTTGACAAAGATACTGGAGTGGCTTGCCATTTCCTTCTCCACTTCATTTTACACATGAGGAAACTGAGGCAAACTAGGTTAAGTGACTTGCCCAAGGTCACACAATTAGTAAGTATCTGAGGTCAGATTTGGACTCATGAAGATGGGACTCCCTGATTCCAAGCCCAGTGCTATATTCATCATTCATATAGAATTATATCATTTATAAGGTCCTTTATGGCACCCTGTGAACTGAAATATTTATTAAATTTTATATTTATATAGTATTAATGTAAATATTAAATTAGCATTGACTTATTAAATATCAAATTATGATTAAATATTATTAACTATAAATATTTACCTGTGAACCTCATAATACTGCTGTTAAACAGGTGCCACAGGTATTATTAACCCCATTTAACAGATAAGGAAACTTGAAAAAGAAGTCAACTGACTTGTCAATGGTCACACAGCTACTAAATGGCAGCATTAGGATTTGAACTCAGGTCTTCCTGAGTCCAAGGCCAACATTCAATGCATCATTTCAATTTAAGCTGGAGAAAAGTAATGCTGGAATCAGGATCAGGAAGACCTGAGTTCAAATCCAACCTCAGACCCTCACTAGCTACAAAACCCTGGGCAAAGTCAAGGAATCTTCTCAGCCTGTTTGAGCACCTACAAAAATGGTGACAATACTACCACCTACCCCCCTGGGTTGTTGTGAGGATCAAATAAGCTAATATATGTAAAGCACTCTGCAAACCTTAAAACACTCCATTATTGTCAGCAATTATTGTGTGATTTACCCAAGGTCACACAACACAGCTCGTGAGTTTGGTAGAACCAAAATCTTAACTGACCCTCAAACACCAAACTAGCCAGTGAGGACAGGGAAACAAACATTATTTCGATAATGATAACAGCTTCCATTTTGATAAAACAATTCCTCATAGGGAACAGTCCATGGGATCTCCAAGGCAACCGCAGAAGAGAGACAGCATAAGCAATGTTATCACTATTTTACAGATAAGGAAAGTAAACCTCTTGGCAAAGATCATGTAAGATATTATATGAATTGGTGCCGAGTGAGGTGAGCAGAACCAGGAGACCATTGTATACAATTACAAACGCATCATATCTGTGATGCCTGGCTTTGGCTTGGCTCTTCTCAGCAATGCAAGGCTGTAAGACAACTCCAAAAGATTTATGATGGAAAAGGCTACCCATGTCCAGAGAAAGAATTAAGGAGTCTGAATGCAGATTGAAGCAAACTACTTGCTCTCTCTCTTTTTTGTTTTGTTTTCTTTCTTCTTTCTTGTGGTTCATTCCATAGGTTATAATTCTTTACAACATGACTGAAGTGAAAATATGTTTAATGTGAAGGTATATGTAAAACCTATATCAGATTACACACCATCTTGGGACGGGGGGAGGAAAGGGAAGGGGAGAAAATTTGGAACTCAAAAGCTTGTGGAACTAAATGTTGTAAAATAACAGTAAACAAATTTAAAAGAAAAAAAAAGATCATACAGATAGGAAATAGGGAAAAGTCTTGTTAGTGGAAAGGGTGAATACACAAAGGACCTATGGTTCCATCAACAGGAAACTGGAAATGTGAAAAGTTCTACCACCAACTGATAAGTCCCACCCACTTAGTAGATAAGTCCAAGGCTGATGCTTAAAGATCAGGGGTTAAGTGACTTGCCCAGGGTCACACAGCTAGCTAATGTCAGATCTTCTTGATTGCCAAGCTCGGCACTCACCCACAGTGTCCCTGGTGGAAAGGATGTTCAATCAAAATTTCTAAACCCTGAATTCTAATATTAGGTCCAACACTAACCACCTATATGACCTTAAGAGAGTCCCAACTCCTCCAAGCTTCAGTTTTCTTGTCTGTACGATAAGAGATGAGCCTAACGTGTATACCAGTGGTATACCAGACCTAATATTGTCCCCTGTCTTTCCCAAAGCTTAGCATGGCATCTAGCACATAGTAGGAACTCAATAAAAGCTTATTAACTGACATTTTAAAGTATGAATCACAGGCAGAACATATTTTCTAAGTTTATGCTATAGAGGGGATGTCCCTAAAACACATACAGAACTTTGCAAACCATAAACCAACTGGCCTTCTGCACTCACAAATAAACTCAGGGAGTTCTCCAGCATGAGGAGGTGGGGGAGGGGATGTTGGAAAGAGATAACCAGGACAAGGGAAGGGCTTTCACTAATTTTTTTAAAGCGATCTGATTTTTGATATTACTTGTTAGCTGAGGGCATAATAAATGTTTGTTGAATTCATCTAAATGTTTATCTACACCTTCCACCTTCCACTGGATAAAACAGCACATCTAAGATCATATGAGAATTCTCTGTCCCATCGAAGGGATACTGACTTCCTTGAACACAGGTGAAGAATCATACAGGTAGAACATCCAGTTTACAAAGGAGTTATGCTTCAATCATTAAGTAAAAAAACTTAATTTAACCTTAAAATTAAAAACAAAAAAGCTGGAATTTGTTTTTCTTGACTATACCTGTGGGTAATACAGGTTTGGTTGTTTGGGGTTTTTTTGCTTTCTCAATGAGGAGGAGGGAAAGAGGGAAAGAAGGTGGATCTTTGTGAAAATAAGATAAAATTTAACTTTAAAAATCAAAAATAATTTAAGTGTATTGTTAGGAAGTCAGAATATTTGGGCCCATAAAAATAATATTATAAATGGCAACCTAGTTCCCAGGCCAGCCCACAAAACTTTATTGAACCCATGGCATATTTCAAACACTGTATACTTGTTTATATACATCTGTGGGGAAAACAAAACTTTATTGAACCCATGGCATGTTTCAAACATGATATACTTGTTTATATACATCTGTGGGGAAAACTAGCTATGAACAACATTCTAACAGTTTATCAAAACAGAAAAAAAAACCAATCCATCTCAATACAAAAGCCATCATCTTAAATAGTGGTGTTAAAAGAAAAGTCAATTTCATTAAAAGATTGGAATATAGATGGAGAGTTTCAGGGAGATATTAAAGATTTGTAGTTCAGAGGAACACACGTAGTCAAAACGGCTCTCAGAGATGAGACAATCCTAATCATAACTACAAGAGAAGCTTGGTGCATGAGTTTGGACCAAGAGATGTCTGAGACTTCAGTGATTAACTGGAATCAGAGGGCAGAACCCAACCAAACCTTATAGATAAATACAGAGAAGTACAGAAATATTTATATAACCTGATGCAAAGTGAAGTAAACAGAACCAGAAAAATAATATAAATTACTGTAGAAATAGACTAAAGTCTTCTACCCTACTCCCTCTTTTAGAAATATTATAAAAAAAAATTAATAATCCTAATGTCAAGCCTTTGAATTAAACAAAGAGAAACCTTATTGGTCTTTTATTAATTATCAGTGTAGTGGTCTCTTCTATTAAATCAGCCCAGGAAAGGACTCCTTGCTGAAATAATGAGGGTGGTAATCTACAAAACCAAGAGAACCTTGATTCACCTCCTCTAACTGGATTAAGGAAAGAAGAAGAGTAAGAATACTAGCATTTATACAGGATATCCCAAAAGTCTTACTGTACTTTTAAGCTTTAGTAGCTACTATAGTATCTTATGTATTAATATAGTTGAATATCATTATTATTATTGATTATCATCCTAATTAAAGCTACCTTTCAAAGCTTAAAACTACACTAAGACTTTTCAGACACCTGATATACTGCTTTAAGGTTTTCTAGCTTTATAGACATTATTTCACTTGATACCCACTGCAACCCTGTGAGGTAAGTGCTGTTATTATCTTCACAATGAGTAAACCAAGGCAACTTGCCCAGGTCTTCACAGTTCGTTAATGTCTGAGGCAAAATTGGAACTCAGGTCTTTTGGTCTCTCAAACCAGGGCTTCTATTCACCATGACACCTAGTTGTTCATGATTAGAGTAACAGAAGGAAGTCTTTTTGGTTACTGTGGTTAATGGACATACCTCTTGAGTCCACCTTTGACATGCTGGAAAGAAAAGTTCTTAATGGAAATAGTCAAAGAAAGGTTGAAAATACTCCTCCAATCACAGGTGCTGGGAAAGTTGAATAAGTATTGCTCTGTGAAATGTTCACTGCACTTGACCCTGAGGGTTCTAGTCATGTTTAGTCTCATTGTGGCATTTTGCCTATTGTCCCAAAATGCTACAATTGTAGTCCTGAAATGGCCTGCATTAGAGAGAGAATTTCAGATTCATGAAATGACTCTGTCCACCTCGGGTCCTCAGTAAAAACATATTTTCAACAAATTAAATAAGTGAGCCAAGACTAGTGAAAGAATAAAAATGGAAAGCACTACATATTCAAATGAGGGGGGTGGTTGTAAACATGTGCCATCCACTGTCCTCCTTACTCAACTGGTATAGCAAAGAAGACAGGAAAATTAGAAGAAAAGGTCCTTCTTAGGCACTCATGAAAAACCTTCCCAGGTAGGAAAACTCTGTTTAAAAAAAAAAAACCATTGGGGGCAGCTAGGTGGCTCAGTGAATAGAGCACCAGCCCTGGAGTCAGGAAGACCTGAGTTCAAATCCAGCCTCAGACACTTAACACTTACTAACTGTGTGACCTTGGGCAAGTCACTTAACCCCAATTGCCCTGCCTTCCCCCCTCCAAAAAGAAAAAAAAAATGGCCCAGGACAACTCAATTGCCAGCCCTATGAAGCCAGTGGTGTAGAGGAAAATGGCCAATGTCTTGAGGTGTTTGTGTATATTCTGGGTAGTGCACAGTCACTTGTCAGGTATGTTATTGTGGGGATTCCTTTGGTGTATGAGTTGGATCAATTGGCCACTGAAGTCTTTAAATTCTATGACTCTTATGATTTGCGACAAAGGGAGTCACAAATACAAAAGGGTCAAGACAATAGAGAGGCAGAGCATAGCATAGCAGATAGGATACTGGACTTGAAATCAGAAAAAATCTGGCTTTAAATCTCACTTCAGACACTAACTGTGTGACCCTGTGCATGTCACTTCACTTCTCTAAGCCTCAGATTCCCCGCCTGAAAAAATAGAGAAAATATAGCACTTACCTTGTAGGGTTGATAGGAAGATCAAATGAAATAACATATGTAAAGAACCTTGCAAACTATTTTAAGTTATGAAAGCTTAAAGCTGCACTGTGACTTTGGGGATGCTCTTTATAAATGCTAGCTAGTATCATCATCATCATCATCATTATTCCTTCAGCTGGCTGGTCCCCTTGGTCTACCTCCCATAAGTAGAAATGGCTGTTATTGGCAGAAGGGAAAGAGAGCACGTGATGTGACGAGTTTTGAAGAATGAAGGGGGAGGGCAGATAGAAGCACTCATAATCTTCTCAGGGAAGCAGGAAAGTGGCTTATCTCTGAAGTGTAGAATGATGTAGGGTGGTAGGGTGAGCTGAGAGAATAAAGATCTGAGAATTTGACTTAAAGGGATCTTTGTCATCATGAAAGAATTATACCACGTTCAAGTGATTTCCCAGTATCAGCTTTAAAACTCCAATGAGGGAGCACTCACCATCTTGCTATGAAATCTGTTCCATTTCTGGACAGTTCTAATCATCAGGAAATTTTCCCTTAAATCAAGCCTAAATTTGCCCCTGCACCCATTGCTCTGGGGCCAAGCAGAGCAAGTTTTCCAGGTGGTAGCCCTTCAGATACTTGTGAACAGCCATCATGCCCCTTCTGAGTCTTCTCTTCTCCAGCCTAAAAATCCCTGTTCCTTCAACAGGCAATATGGCATCACCCTCCAGTCCTTCATTTGTCTCAGTCACCCTCTTTTGGACATTTTCCAATTAATAAATGTCCTTCCTAAGTGAGTATAGCTCCTAGAACTGAAATCAACACTTGGGAAATGATCAGAGTAGGACTATGGATTGTCCTCTCCTTATTCCTGGAAACTAAGCCTCTATGGATATAACCAAAGATCAATGTGGCTTTCCTGCTGGCCACACTACTGTTGACTCATATTCAACTGGACTAAATCATCAGATATTTTTCAAACTTCTACCTAAACTATACTTCCCCATTTTGTAGTCTTGAAGTTGATGTTTTGAACCCAAGTATGAGATTTACATTTAGAGAGAGAGATAGAGACTAGAACTTTGAGTATTCGTATTCATTAGTAGAATCCCCTGATGTAGAAATTTGGCTTATGATCTTAGAGAATTTCCCAGAGCAGTGGTATCAAACTCACATAGAAACAGGGGTCATTGAACCATACATAAGAATCCCTACAGACCACATATTCACTTAGAAAGCCACATATGAACAGTATCTATGTTGTATTTACTTTTTTTAAAATTTCATTTCTTGAAATAGACTTTTAGTCTAGTTTGGCAACACTCAGAAGCGTTGCTAGCATGTAGCCCGTGTTGGACACCTCCAACCTAGAACCCTTACATCTTAAATGACTTGTTTCCAGTCGGTCCTCTGTCCACTCTGACAGGTTGTTTTGTATTTATCCTCACTAAATTCCACCTTATTCAGTTTGGCCCAAAGTTTTAGCTGGTGAAAGTCTTTCTGATTTCTGACTTTGTCTTCTAAGATGTCAGCTGTCCCTCCTACCTTTGTGGGGAGATGATAAGTCAAGTCACCAAGGAATTCCCTGTATTAAGGAACTCAAAGCTCTAGTCCCTATCTCTATCCTAAATGTAAATTGTAAACAAAAAATTAACTTCAAGACCACAAAACGGGGAAGGTGTGATTAGGTAGCAGTTTGAAAACTATCTAATGATTTAGTCAACTAGGATATCAATAGCAATGTGGCCAATGGGAAAGCTAGCGTGCGTTTAGGTTGCTTCTACAGATTTTATTTTCTCAAAAAGGTCATCTATGTCTTTATTTAAATAAGATATTTGTAAAGCACTTTGCAGTGTCTGGTGCACAGTAGGGGCCTAATAAAGCCTTGTTCCCTTACACACACACCTTCCAAGTCATTTCTTAACGTATTAAGCCATGAAGTTCCACACACACATGCCTGGGGCCCTTCAGTGAAGATCATCTTCCAAATGAATGTCCTGTCAACAACTGGCCAGACTCATTAGGTCTGGCCTCTCTACCAGTTCCAAATCCACCTAACTTCATCAACATCTGCCCCCTAGTCCCCATCAAGAACAAGATAAGGAGTTGATAAGGGTAGTAGAAGAATGGCCAAAGCAATAATTAGGAGCCAGTTGAAGGGATGCACTGGTGGGTCTCGTGTATGTAGGCTTGTTATATATTACTCCCCTTCATAGATTCATCCACAAGAAGGAGCAGTGATAAATTAAACCAAAGAGAATTAGCCAGAAACACCCATGACAGGTAGAACTTATACAAAAGACCCACAGAAACCTGCAGGAGTATCAGTCAGGGACAAGCAAGTCTTCCTGAGCCATCATTGAGGTTCCTGTGATCTGAAGATCCAGAAGGATGGCCTAATCTCCTGGACACATGGAAAGGTCTGTCGTAAGACAGAAATCTGATTCTTTCCTCAGATCAGTCCCAGGACCCATGGCTACATCTATTAAAATAAAATTCAGTGACATCAGTATGAAGAACACCCCAGGCATCAGTGGTAACTACTTGTAGCTCACCCGTTAGATGCATTTCATATCAATATGAAGGCCCAGCAATTTGCTCCTAAGAGAACTCCTGGGCCAATAAGGTAAGCCTTTAATAAAGACTCATTGATTGACAGGCAAGGTCAGCCCACTGCTCTGAAATGATACGTCCCATAGCCCAAGTTAAGCCTTTCTGAGGTCCCTAGAAAGGCATTCACCAGAACTAGCCCTAAGGATCCATGCACATGCCCCTCCTGGACCCCCAGGACCTGGACCTGTTTCTGGATTCTAGACTTCATGACTCTGTCACGCTCTTATCCTAGAACTTCCCTCAGCATCTAGGGCCTCCTTCCCTTGGACTATCCAACCATCCCTGGTGTCTTCTCAACCTGGAATATCCCTCTGGAAGGTCCACCTCTTTCTCCCATTAGTGAGCCTCTTCTGGAGCTTCTATTTAGCGGAGGGGCCCAGGCTGGTCTTCATTCCCTTTATGGCCCTATTCCTGGCTTCCAGACTTCAAAACCAAGTCCCCATGGTGGGTACCTTCATTTCTTCTCCCTCTTCCCCTATTTTTTCAGTTCCCTTTTGGGGTGTTTTCTTCCTCCTATTAGAATTAAGCCTCTTTAGGGCAGGAGTTGTCTGTCTCTTCACTTCTACATGTATCCTCAGCACTTAAATGCCTAGCATACAGCTTAAAAAATGTGTGTTTACCTCCTTCCTCACTGGGCCTCTCTGAGCTTCAGTCTCCTCATCTATAAAATGGAGTTACTAAAAGTCCTGACCACAGAGTTGTCCTAAAGATGAATGGGAATATATATAAGTGCTTTGCAAACTTCAAAGTTCTATGTAAATGTCGGCCATCACCATCATTGTATAGACTATTATCATCATTATTTTGTTGTTGCTAACACCATCACCACCATCATCTCCACCCCACTCAGGCTGGGACAGCGGTATCCTCTTCATAAGAGGTTAGGGATGAACTGGTAGGGACAGGTCTTCACATTCCCAAAGTGACAACAGTCTCTCTTCAGAACCATCTCTTCTCCACTAATAAATCAGCTAAACACGTTTTCAAAGCATTCTATTTCATCAACACTCAGGAGAAAGGAGGAAACCTTCAAGTTAAGGAAGACTGTCCTAGCAAAGTCCAGGGCTATCATGTCCTCCATCAGAGGTGTCAAACATGCCACCAGAGGGTCACATGCTTCCTGCAAGACGCCTAAGGCTGGGAACCAGATTAAAATGCAATTGGAAAATATTTAACAACACAAATAAAAATTTAATCAAACATAGCTAACATTACATTTTAAAATTAAGTCTATATGGATTCCTTATATATGGATAGAGTTTGATGTCACTACCCTAGATAACCCTATGGAATCTTACACAAAGGTACAATTGTCTATAGTGACATCTGCTGGTAGAATCCAAGCCAGCCAGTTATAGATTACCCAAGGACTAAAGACAAGGTTTTTGGCTGATACCAGCACCATAGGGGGAGTAGGTCTTTATTCTTATCATCAACAGTGACTTAGGGGTTTTCTGGGCCCCTTTGCTAAACATCATTGGTGTCTAAAGTCCACAACTCAAACATAGCACTTTGTAAGCATTTAGCCAAAATCTCCAAAGCCCTAATTTTCCCTTACAAAGACCAATCCACCAAAAAACATTTCTTAAGTGCCTACTAAGTTTCAGGCACTGTACTTAAGTACTGGGGATATAAAGAAATGCAGAAATAATTCCTGCCTTCAAGTCATTTACAATCTAGTGACAAACAGCAAAAGAATGGAATTCTTAAGCAAAGACTAGAAGTAATTGGACAAAGAGTTCCAAGAAGCTATAATTCACACACACACACACACACACACACACACACACACATTTTCACATCGCTGGGGGCTCTTCTAAATTTACATTGTTGTCATTAACTTCATATCAATGCACATACACACAGACTGATCACCTGCACTTTAGAGGCTACCATTAAAACTGAAAATGATTGTACATTTTTAAAAGATTCAATAAGGAATAAGTGTAGAAATACACACTTAAGGATGACGAGCAGTCTGCAGAAATATGAGGATTTGAATGTAGGAGATGTCATGAATGATTGCTCAGTTGAATGCCATCCAGATGGGAATATGGGTACAAGATATTGAAGGCACACCCACATGAACAACACTAGTCACGGGATTCTAGCTCTGGAAGGGACCTCAGGGTCCTGAGCAAGCCCTTCTATAACATTCCCAACAAGAGGTTCACTAACCACTGTTTAAAGACCTCTAGTAAGAGTGAACTTGCCTTTCCAAAGGCCATCCATTCCATTTGGAGACAGCTCTAATGTTGGGAGGTCCTGTATTATAAACAGTCTTTGAAATTGTTAAGGTTTATAAACCTTGTAAGAGCCCCATGAAGTAATGAGTACAATTAAATAGTTATCCTCATATTATTTTAAAAAGTTATAATAATAGTTAGCATTTCTAGATAACTTTAAACTGCAAAACACTGAACATCTCTCATTTTTCTTCATTTGTTATTACATTAGATCCTCAAAACAACCCTGTCAAGTAGGTGTTATTATTATCCATATTTTAAAACTGAGGAAACTGAAGTAGACACAGGTTAAGTGACTTGCCCAAGGTCACACAGTGAGTAAGTATCTTAGGCTGAATTTAAACTTAACTTTAATCTACTCCAGGTCCAGCACTCTTACGCCCCATACTCTCCCCTGCCCCCCCATACCACTGAGCTGGCTAGCTTGATAACAAAACCAAATGATAAAGCCTAGCTCAGAGATATGAAAGGATTTGATGAAGGTCATCGATCTAGGTGTCAAGGTCTCCTGATATCCAAGTCCCAGTGTTGTTTCTATTGCAACCAGAGAAGACAGGGAGAGATAAGAAAAAGAAAAGAATATGGGATATTAGAGGACAACTAAGAAATGAACCGGATCTCATCCATGCTAACAGAGCCATCTAATCATTGTAATGTCTTCTAAAACTATATCCCTTTCTCTTAGAGGTTTACATTTCTTCAATCCAATCCATTAAGCATTTATTAATCACCTACTGCATGCAATGCACCATGCTAAGCACTGGAGATACAATGACAAAAACAAAAATCAGTCCCACCCTGAAGAAGCTTACCCTGTTGAGTAAGACAATACATCCAAACAGACAGATATGTACAGCTCATTATGTGGAGAAAGCAGAAAAGACTAGCAAATGGGGGGACCAGGACAGGCTTCCTGCAGTAGATGGACAAAAGTTTTCTTAACACAACCTTCAGAAGCCTCCTAATATGTAAGGTTAATACAGAATGAGTCTTCTGCTAGGGAGAATCACAACATAATGTCCTTTTTCAGGTCCTTAGATGGAGCATTTTGTGGTGGAAGAGGCCATTTATTTAATGAGCTTCAGAAGCCTGAAAGAATAGCACACTTTCCAAACAGTGAAGACATCAAATCTTTTCCCATTGGTTAGACCACATTTAAGAAACCAAAGAGATCTCAAGAAACCAGTGAACTGACAGTCTTCTGATCATCATTTTATTGGTAACTGTCAAGGTTACAACTAACACATACACACACACACACACACACACACACACACTCACTCTTCACATATGAACTTTAAGGAGAAAACAAAGAAGAGCTCCAATTTATACTCATATGTTCACCCAATGGTCCTCAATCCAACAAGTTTACACTCAGTAAAAACATATAAAATTCATACCATGTGCCCTTCTTATTAAAAGTCAATGAGCAAGTGACAATACTGACTGATAAATTATATAAAGGAAAGAATGTCAGACACTCCCCTGGGTGAAGGGGGGTGTGAGGGAAGGGAGGGAGGCAAAGGGAAGTTGTAAGTAATTGATTAAAATACCACTTTAAAAGCTGTTTGAAAGAATTTTTCCTTCCTTCTGTAAAAAAAAAAATCTATTTTGGAGGGATTAACCATAAAGAGTTGTACTGATAAGAAAAAAGGGGGGCTCCTATAGAAAGACTTTGTGATTATTGAGTTGGCATGCTGGACAAGCTACTAGGCTATCAAAAACAGTCCTGGGTCTGGTTTGGTAAAAATCCCATGAACTCATTTGTACATCTCCACAAGATAACATCTCTGCTTCCTGCCAATCCTAAATTCCCAAACACCTGGATGCACCCGCCATGCAGTAAATGCCTAGAGAAGCATTGAGATTTACTTAACTCTTTCAAGAAAGGAAGGCTCTGCTTGGGATGGGTGGTTTGAGTTGGGTTTTCTCCTCCTCCTCCTCCTCCTCCTCCTTCTCCTCCTCCTCCTCCTCCTCCTCCTCCTCCTCCTCCTCCACATCCACCTCCTCCTCCTCCTCCCCCCAACCCAAATCAGGAACTCTGTGCTATAATCTACAGCTAGCTCTCTGGCAAATCTCCATTCTTTTCAACCTGACAGACTGTTTGTCAGTTAAAGTCCCCCTGTCATGTATCCCTACCACTGCCAACTCATGCACGGAGACCTTCATTTTTACGGCTACCACTTGTACCCCGTGCAACCTTTGTCATTGATCACTGATCCAATCCAGTGCCCACATGTTCTCCAAGTGCCTACACAAGTAATGAGGTGCTTGTGGTGTAAAATTAAACTGTCAACTGTCAGCGATTGATAACCACAGGGAGACTGACCTAGAACACCTGCACTAGTGGCCAAGACAGGTGTGACATGTTTGATCGCTGAGGCCTACCAGTCAGGCTGACCCAACGCTGTCCCTTCATGGATTCTGCTCACATTTAAGGCACCACAATGGGCGTCAGCAGGTTGGAAAAATCAAGATGCCAGCCAATCCTGGTTCTCGGTCAGAGCCGCCCCAAAAGCAGTCGTGGGGCTCATCAGCTATGGGTTTTTTTTTAAGATAGTAGCATTGTTGGCAGCCTACTGGGTTTTAGTTGTGTTGTTTTTTCCTACCCACATTCCCCAAGTTCTCCTAAAAGATGGTCTTAGTAGCAGTCTCCCTTCCCACCCCTGCCCTCTCCCCACCTTCATCAGTTCTCCATGGAATTTGTCTATATTCAGAAGAAAAGCTGCTCCTTTGGAAGTTGAGACACCACAATCATTTCCAGTCTAACGGAAGAAAGGGAGCTTTCCCCTCTGCAACTGCAACAACTGAGTTCTGCTTGTACTCAATGGAAGCTCACTGGCTCTGGTTCCTTTGAAAAGCCATAAACGCATGCTTTTTCCTCCTTGTGTGTAATCAAATAACCAGCACAGAGGGAAAGTTATGTTCTGCTCGATCTGGTTTTAATTGTTCTTAGTCAGAATTGCTCTACGGCATTTAACCTTATGTTTTTAACCAAATGTTTCATTATTTAAATTTGAGTAATTGATTCTCAATTTTAGAGGGAAAAAAACCACCTGGGACAAAGTTGGCTCTTTTTTTCCCTCCAATCTGAAACATCTGAGAAAATAATGGCAGGATACTCTCTCCCTACCCCACCCCCACCCCACCCATCCTAGCCTCCACTAAACAGTTGCACTATATTAAGTTCATGTGATGAGCAGATAAAAATCTATTAACTTTCCGCTGACCTTATCGACACGAGAATCTCTGCAGACATTACAAAAGCCATATCTCTTCTGACTTTTACATCCAGACCCTCACGCACCAGAGTCCCAAAACAAATGTAAAATCTTCGCGATGAGTGAAAGGCTGACACCAATTCAGATTCTAGTCTTGCTGGCTGGCAGGAGATGGAGGGTCCTGGGGGGCTGAAGACTGGCCTTTACTTTCAATTTGACTTCGGGGGCGTTTTTTTTTTTGCCATATGCTACTGGGGGCTCTGAATCAAAACTGTTTCAGTCGGGCCATATGCTATGAGCAATGGATGATGGAAAGCAAGAGGCAGAAAACTCCCCCATATCACCCTGTGATGTATTGCAAACATAATTAAATCTGAGTAATGTGCAGTCTTGTTTCAGTTAATCATTTCTTTTTTCAATTTAAGCAGGTAAAACACAACCCACCAATTTTTAAATTACCTACCAAAGTCCATAGATGCTTTCAAAAAAAGAAAAAAGGACTAGGGGAGAAAGGGAAAGGGAGGAACTTACCATTGTCTGGAAGCTTCTAGAAGAAACTCCATCTCTTTGAGGTAAAGGAGATCAAATAATTAAAAATAAAAATGAGCCTTTTTAAAAAAAACCCACTCACTTTCTTTGCTTTTTTGAACCAACAATGAAAACTACAAAATAAAGGCAGGTCTCCAAACTGCAAATAAGCTACATTTCCAGATAAGTTTGGAAGTAATAAGAGATAAGTCTATGGCCAGAAGGCACCTCCAAGGTTATACCTTCACTTTACAGATGAGGAAACTGGAGCTCTGGAAAGGTAAATGCTTGCCCAAATTCACACATGCATCTACAGTGGGATTTAAACCCAGATTCTCTGACTCCAGAGATGGGTCTCTTTCCATCATATCAGACTTTCAGATGTCAGAATGCATAGAAATCCCATAGAAACAAAGTGTGACCATTGGGTTCTCAATGAAACACGTAAAAGTCTTTTTTAAGCCCATAATGAACTTGTCTGGTACATCTTGGAATACAGCAGTCTCAGAAGTAGTAAAGCAGAGGGTGACCCAAAGGAGGTATGGATAGGGACAATATGTTACCAACCAAAAATTGCATGAGGAGGGCAATATAAAAGTAATCAGGGAGATGTGTGAGCAGAAAAGAAGATAAGCCAGGCATGTAACCAATGGGCATCCTTTGAGATCCAATGACATCCATGCAATGTCAAGGACACCAAGCTATTGGGTGGATTCCCTCTCTATAGAGGATGCAAGAGGACCCAGTCCACAAGATAGGCAACTATAGATGGATTGGTGGTCTGCTTTTTTGGTAGGGGATCAATGAGATCCCAGATCCATTAAAGTCCTGAAGCTGTACCTGAAATCTAGGGCTATACAAGTAACATGAATTCAGCTGATCATTCTGTAGACCCAGACCAAGTACACATCTTCACACACTCAGAGAGAGAGAGAGAGAGAGAGAGAGAGAGAGAGAGAGAGAGAGAGAGAGAGGGAGGGAGGGAGGGAGGGAGGGAGAGAGAGAGAGCACAACATCTGAAGGATGGAGTGCAGGATCATAGTCCAAACTCTTTATTTTATAGATGAAAATACTGGAACAGAGGATGGTAAGTAACTTCCCCAAAGTCAAACTTGGTGAAAGAGTTGGGATTTGAACCTTTGTTCTCTAATGCCAGGGGCAATATCCTTTTCCATCATACCACTATCAAAGTGGATATCAGCAACTTGCTAGTTTTATCTGTATAAGAAAAGGCACTTCTCCAGGCTAATCATTCCCTAAGTATTCTGAATTAGAAAACCAAGAACCATTACATTATTGGACAAATACAGAGCATCTTATCTTAGTGCAATTTTCAGTCTTGAGTTCTGATTGCTTAGCCTAATGTTCAAAACCTTTTTTTTTTTCATATCTGGCTGCCACCTGACCAGTTCACCTGTCTGCTGCAACTTCACCATGTTGTCTCATCTCACTTTACGCTTCACATAATTTGTACCCTAGCCAGAAAGAACTAATCACCATGACCCATGACTGAAAAATATCTGAATGACAACAATCAGGACCATTCCTCATTCTGGTCACCCTCCTCTGGATATTGTCCAGTTTTATCAACATCCTTCTGAAAATGTGATACCCAGATCTGAACACAGTCCCCTAGATATGCACTGGCCAGGAAAGAGAATAGATATACTATCCCATCATTCCTTCTGGACACTGTGGTTCTCTTAACGCATGCTAAGACTGCTTTATAAGTTTGGGGGAATTAAGGAGAATTGCCATATCTCGCTATTGACTCATATTAAGCTTGAAATCCCCTAAAACACCTAATTTTTTCATACATACTGCTGTCTCACCATGCCTTCCTTATTTTATATTTGTTAATACCCTTCCCTTTTAATGTCTGCCAAAAACCGTTTCCTTTGCTTCTACTTTCTGTCTGAAGAAAATAAACCCCCAAAGGAAATGAAAATGCAAAAAAATGATTAATAATATCTTAAATAACCACGCCAGTGATGAATGTTTGGGTCACAGGATGAATTGCCAAGGGATAGAAACAAGCAAAACTACAAGGAAGCAAAAGTTTCTTTTCAGTAGTCAGATATCTTCCGTCCTCCTTTTGCCACAAACTCCTTACCTTCCAAGTAGACGATTTACATTTTGAGGAGTCCTTTGGGTGCATCAACCTATAAAGGCTGATTGATGACATAAATTCTCAAGCTGC
This sequence comes from Pseudochirops cupreus, assembly GCA_028627135.1. NCBI lineage: Eukaryota > Metazoa > Chordata > Mammalia > Diprotodontia > Pseudocheiridae > Pseudochirops > Pseudochirops cupreus. The sequence goes on from CM053580.1 coordinate 25,349,250, forward strand.
AGGGGAGGTGCCCTAACATCTCAACATTAAGGAAACTGTTTAGTCCTCTTATATATTGGACCACCCCAAGAATATCAAAGCCTTGTATGTTTGTGCCTGTTCTCATTCTCATCCAGCTTCCTCAATCAGATCATACAGTGCCTCAGATCAGGTAAGAATCCTTCCCTTCCTCCTCCTCTAAAATTCTTTCTTAGTTTATTGTATTCCATTCTACAGATCACAGATCCTCTGCGCCAACAATCCATGAAAAGTGCCAACAGCAAGGTCGAGTCTCATGGAAACCCTACAGAATCCTAGATTCAGAGCTAGAAGGGACCTTAGGAGGAAATCTGGTCCAAACTATTCATTTTATAGATGAAGAACTGAGACCCAGAAGGTGACTCCCCCAAGGTCAATCCATTCATTTTGCTTTTACAGATGAAGAAACTGAGACTCAGAAAAAGAAAATTACTTGCTCAAGGTCACTCTGGTAGTAGGTGGTAACCCTAGCAATCTGAGCTGACTCCAAATCCAAAGCTTGTTCCGTCCTACCAAGCAGAGCCCTCTTGCCTACCTTGGTGTTGCAGGTAGGGTTACTATGCACTGATACAGTCTACCTTCCAGTGACCTCAGATTGACTGTTTGCTTACATGACATATAATAAGCATTTGCTGAATTAATGAGTATGCACTTAGTAGGTCCTGAATAAATGTTTGTTGAATTGATAGGTATGAACATAATCTGAAACCCCAATAATGTGTGGAAACTCCCTCAACCAACACAGGTGGAGATCCATCTCTGACCTCATAGATAAGCTCTTGGGAGTTGTCTGGAGCACAAAGAATCTGGAAAGTGTTAGAAACAGGATTTGAACCTTAGTTTTTCTGACTCCAAGAGCAGCTCTCTGTCCACTCTACCAGGCTGACTTTGTATATGTTTGATCAAAGCTTGATAAGTTAAATTAACTGCTGTCCTGGTACCTGTTTGCATTTCCCCACTATTTCCGAATGGTAATTTTACTTTTCACTTTTTTAAAATCAGGTCTATTCTTATACTAAAACATAATCTATCACTGAAGCAGCCATAGCCTCAGGTAGAAGGGAAAGAGACCTTAATCACCCTCCTAATCACCAACATACTTCAATACTCACCCTTCAAGAATCTGTAATTCCTTTGGTATTGATAAGCACTCAGTCAATGAGGACCAGTGCCCTATCTGTAACTTACTAAATGAACTTTGAGAGCTTCAGTAGCCAAAAAAATTTCTCCCACCAAAATTTCTCCCACTCCAATCAAACTGGTGAAGAGCCACCTAGAACTTAGCTATAGCAGCAGACATATGATGCATCAGGCAGGTCTCACTTTGAGATTTTCTAGCTTTGCAGTCTATACAAAAATGGCACAGCCTTCAAACAACAAGAGTAACTATGCCCAAAGGGCTATAAAAAAGTGCATACCCTTTGACCCAGCAATACCACTTCTAGGGCTGTATCACAAAGAGATCATACAAGTGGGAAAAGGACCCGTATGTACAAAAATATTTATAGCAGCTCTTTTTGTGGTGGCAAAGAACTGGAAATCAAGGGGATGTCCTTCAATTGGAGAATGGCTCAACAAGTTGTGGTGTGTGAATGTAATGGAATACTATTGTACTATAAGCAATGAGGAGCAGAAGGACTTCATAATAATTTGGAGAGGCTTACACGAACTGATGCTAAGTGAGAAGAGCAGAACCAGGAGAAATTTGTACACAATTACTGACACATCGTATGTGTGACAACTAACTGATAAACTGGGCTCCCCTCAGCAATACAAGGTTATAAGACAACTCCATATGGAAAGGGCTATCCACATCCAGAGAAAGAATTATGGAGTCTGAATGAAGATTGAAGCAAACTACTTGCTCGCTCTCTCTTTTTTTTGTTTTGTTTTGTTTTGTTTCTTCTTTCTCATTGTTCACTCCAGTGATTACAATCCTTCTTTACAACTTGACTAATGTTTAATGTGAAAGAATTTGTAGATCCTATATTTGATGGGGGGGAGGGGGAAGGAAAGGGAGGTGGAGAGAATTTGAAACTCAAGGGATTGTGGAACTGAATGTTGTAAACTAAAAGTAAATAAATAAATTAAATTTAAAAAAAAGAGTAACCTGTACTCTACCACAGGACAGTGAAGGAAGACTGATGGAGTCACCTTCCAAAGGCATGTTAAAAAGCAATCATACTTCAATGCTTAGAGCAAGCAATTGACTTTCCATCCGAAGATGAGGTAACACAAGTTACCTCATACGCAACACAGATTAAAAATTAATCCAAATTTAAAAATTCACTCTCACCCCAAAGGAACAGCCCATACTTGGAAATAACAGAATAGTGAATCCATACCCAGCAAGTAGAAAGGACTAGTCACCAGGCATTCAACACTTAGTATGCTTAAAACAATGCGCTAGACACCAGGGACATAAAGGCAAAGACAAAACGGTCCCTGTCCTTGGGAAGCTTACATTCCCCTGCAGGTATACAAGAAAAATAACTTGTATAAAGTATTGTATAAAGTAATAGCTTGTATAAAGTAATAGCTAGAGTACACATAACATTGTAAGGTTTGCAAAGCACTGTATAGATATTGAATTTTATCCACTCTACAATTCTGGGAGGTAGATCCAATAATTTCCATTTTATAGATGAAGAAACTGACTCAGACAACAGTTAAGTGACTTGCCCAGAGTTACACAGCTAAGAAGTACTAAAGACTGAATTCGAACTCAGGTCTTCCTGATTCTAGGTCCAGTGCTCTACTTACCGTACCGCCTAGCTGACTAGTACTATACTATATAACTAGCATTTATATAGCGCTTTAAAATTTGCAAAGCCTTTACCCATATTATCTCATTCTCACAACAACTCTGCGAGGTAGGTGCTATTATTAATCTCCATTTTATAGATGAGGAAAGTGAGATAAATGATTTTCCTGGGGAAAGACTAAGAGCCGGGGGGAAGACTCAAACTTAAGTCTTCTTGCCTCTGAATCCAGAGTTCCGCTTATTGCTATTTATTGGAAGGGGGTAGTGGAGAAGAGAGGGAAGGAGAAGAAGAATTAGGTGCAGAAAGAGAGAGAAATAGAGATCATTGCCTAGGTCGGTTTAAGACACACACAATAAAATAGCAAATATATTGTCCATACCCCCGACACTACATTGAATCAAAAAGTTGCTTTGACTACTAAAATATGTATCCCGTGTATATATGCGCATTTATTAACTACCTACTGTATGCCAGGCACTGTGCTAAGCACTGATATGTGTGTGCATACACACATATATTATATAATGAATACACTATAATCAAAGGTATTTTTCACTCAAGGGGACCTTGAATGAAATAATGACCTTCAGTCTTTTAGGTGTGAAAACTGGTTTACACCCAGGTAAAAGCTAGAATCAAACTCAGCACAGCTGCAGCTTTTGCAAAAATGGCTTTGACCTTTAGGGGCTCCATCTAAAACAGCTTGCTTTTGGCAAGCCCATTTGCTGTATTTTGCCAGCGTCCCTGCCCTTGGAGTTTTGAACTCAAACACAGTTCAAGGGTAATTTTAATCTGTATTCTCCCAGTTGCTATAATTTAAAAATCCTCAGAATGCCATTGGAGAAGCACACCTCCTAAGCTTTGAAGTTCCAGCAGCCTTCAGAGCCTGCTTTAGATGCTTATTTTCTTTTGAACCAGGAAATTGTGTTTTGCCAAGAGCCAGCGGAACCTGAGCCTCAAAAGAGCCAAGTTCCGTTCACAACATTGAACCTACCGATCCTCTCCAAGTTTGCAAAACTTGACATAACACAGTCCCTCTCCTCCTCCCTGGCCAAGTCTCCCTTGGTTAGACTTTAAAGCAGAGTTCTGTAAAATCCTGGGATCATAAGAGCCTAGAACTACACTTGGAAAGGACCCTCAAAAGTCAGCTAGGCTAATCCCCTTTACAAGTGAGGAAACTGAGACCTAGGGAGATTCAAATGACTCACCCAGGGTCACACAGGTACTGAATGTTACGTACTCTGAGAGAATGGAGGCGATATCTAAATCCCAGACAACTGACCCAATTCAACTCTTTCATGAACAATCCATGAATTTCATAATCAAGACAGCACCCCCCTCTCATAAAGGTTTGGAGGGGGGTGAGGAACATAAAGACAAAAGAAAAAAAAATAAGTCCAATTAAGCAACATGCCTCCAGACAAGCCCCAGCAAGGCCAGTGAGAGAGGACATCAAAGTTAAGTTGTTTACATATGAGATGAGCTGTCCATTTTTTTCTCTAACCATTGATTTCCAAGGTACAAAAATATTATTTCAGTGGCAAGGATGTAAACCTTATTCATAACAGGATTTCAACCATATCCTGAGAACGAAGCATCTTTTCAGATAGCCGGCCTACATTTAGATGGGAGGCCTGCTGATTTCTCCTTGCCCGTATTTGTTAAGGGGTCAGATATCAGGAAGCAGGAGATGGTTCATCAAAGCCTCCAGCTTCGCTTCCACCACTCATCAGCTAGACAGTACCTTGTTTTTAAGATCAGGGTGGAAATGCATCTCCCCTGACCCATTGTTCAAAGCTTCCTTTTGTCTTTAAGTGTTAGGGAAGGAGCATTCAGGTTCCTTTTAACTTTAATTTTTCCTCCTCCAAAAGGTAATTGTCACTAATCAGTGTTCTGAATGGAAAAATGCACCTCCCATGACCCAAGGTCATCTGCCCTGTTTGACTGGCCTTGCAGCAAGGACAGTCTTATCTCCCGATGCTGCCCACTGAGGCTGCTCCGGGCCAGGCCTGAGTCTTTTGATCAGTAGGAACAAAGTAGTTTAGAGAGGTAATTGTCATTTGGTCCCTGCATCCACTCAGGCATAGGAAGAGGACTGTTACCATAGACCTTTACGTATGAACCATTTCTAAGCTTGAGTCTACTTTCCCTTGAACTCCTTATGTGCTTGTAGGATGATGTGTCTCAGATTTTGTACTAAACATTCTTATTGTACCTCACCTTAGTAAATACCCCGTTTCTAAGAGCTACTTAAGGCTGGCTGTCTAAATTGATTCTCAACTGATGATATTGGCTTGAAGCACACCAATGGGGGCTCAAACCTATGACATTACAGAATTATTCCTCACCCTTCACAATACTCCCTCTCCCAAAACCCTGAAAAATGGATATATGACCAAACTCTGGGGACCCAACTCATCATTGGAAGTAGGAGAGGAGATATGGCTCACATGGGCTATGCATATACATATACACATACATATATATGACTCATTTGCAAATCATTTTTATATTCATTCAATTCTCACAATAACTTTGTGAAATAGGTACTACAGATATTATTCACCCTGTTTTACAGATGAGAAACCAGAAGCTCAGAAAACATAAATGACTTTTCCATAATTACCTGTCTATTAAGTGTTGGAGGAATTCCTTTTAGGAGTTTAGGTGACTAGCAGAGTAGAGGGAAACTGTCCTCTATTTCTCTCATTAGTGAAAGCTGAAGAAAGAATTGTAAATTGATTAGTGCATCTCATTAGTCTGGGAGAGAAGTGGTAAGCATCTCTTCTACACATTTACCTTATAAAAAGAAAAGGATAAATGACAAAAAGTTGGCAAATATGCCCACATTTCAGGATGAATCAAGAGTGGTGAGAAAACAAGCTGGCTTCCTGTCTGATTTCATATGCCTTCAATTTCACAAGGGCATTATTTAGGAATGTCCTTTCCAGTATTGTATCTCCCATCACTCAGTCCTATGCCTATACTCAGTTTTTTATCTGTTAGCATGTTTCTCCCTCAAATTAGGGTTGTAAATTAGGGCTGGGTAGTGCTAGAGATTTAAGAACCAGAAATTAAGACTTATAAATAAGTGCAGTTGAAGAAACTCCAAATATAGGTGGTGAAGGTAGGGGTGAGCGTGGAAGGGTCCTTGAACATGGAACATTGCCTATAACATGAGATTTTTCCCAGGTGATAAGTGGCTTGCCTGAATTTTTTTTTCTCTTCCACTTAAAAAAAAATTATTGTCATTGTTTTAAGGGATGACTCCATGGAAGGGAAATGGAGAAAATTAGATGATGTTAAAACACAAGATAGCGTAAAAAAACAACAGGGATATTGAAAGACATTCTTCACTTTTGTAAAAAGAAAGGAGCTTGTAAAAACAACATTTTCATGGAATTTCTTTAAATAGCTATCTGCTTTAGGACTTATTCAAACAAGATTCATCAACAATTTTATTCACACACACAGCTTCTTAGAATTATATCAGCTGTACCAAGCAAGGCGCCATCTTGTTGGGAGAGAAACAGGAGAAATGAACTGAAATTGATCATTCTCTTAGATGGCCTTGCACAGCATCCTTGATCCATTCATATCTCTGCCTCTTTGATGACGTACGTTCCCTTACCCCTGCAACAAAGTCCTGATTAGTGCCAGTAATGAATCCCTTGAAGGAGCTGCATGTTTGAATTCAAATTATTCAAAATTATAATTCTGTGAAATATGATTGATTCCAGCTCAATGGAATATGCAGAGTGAATTTGAGTAATGTGACCACTTCAGGGGAATTCATTGTTCTACTAAGCAGGACCTAGCTAAATATGAGCACCAATGGAAGATAAAGTAGAGGTACTAGAGAGAAATATTCAATTGCTACAAACTTACTCTCAGCATACACTCATGTTCCTTAGACATTCACAACCAGATGAAGTAAGAACCATTCTTACCATGTTTACCAAAGTGCAATTAAAGTACACATATGAAAAAGGTAAAAAAAAAAAAACAACAAAACTTCAGTTTGTTAATATGATTGGGAAATTTAGGATCCATTCCAATAAACCAAAGTTAGACTTTTTTAATTCTGCCAAGAATATGAAAACCCCATAAATCATTCTTCCCTGATACTTGCCAACTAGTGACAGAATAAGCCAGCTCATGGGATAATATTCACAACCACAGAATTTCAAAGTTGGACAGGGACTTCAATGGCCAACTAGTCCAACCTATACCCAGAAAAGGAATCTCTATAATAACATACTCAGCAAGTGGACATCCAGCTTTTGCCTCAATGCCTCTTATTAGGAGGAACCCACTATTTCCAGAGACTGCCCATTCCACTTTGGGATATTTCTCATTGTTAAGCAGTTTTTCCTCCCATGAAGCTGAAAATCTTGCTTGAAGTTCTAGCCATTGTCTCTGGTTCTACCCTCCAGCTCCAAATAGAAGATGCAGAATGCCCCTCTTTCATATAAAGCCTTTCCATTATTTGTAGATAGAAGAAAGCATGGTACCATCGAAAGAGCACTGGTTTTGGAGTCAGAGGACCTCAGTTCAAATCCTGCCTCTGATATTGCCTGTATGACCCTGGGCAAGTCACTTATCTACCAGAATCTTTGTTTCCCTGTCGTTGTTTAATCACTTTCGGTCTTGTCCAACTCTTCATGAGCAATTCTCTTGGCAAAAATACTGGATTAGTTTGCCATTCCCTTCTCTAGCTCATTTTACAGACTAGGAAACTGAGGCAAATGAGGTTAAGTTACTTGCTTAGGGTCATATAGTCAGGAAATATCTGAGGTCAGATTTGAACTCAGGAAGATGAGTCTTCCTGGCTCCAGGCCTGGTGCTCTGTGCACTATGGCACCACCTAGCAGTGAGAGATGAAGAGGCAAACTAGATAGTCCTAGGGTCCCTCCCAAATTTAGACTGATGATTCAATGTTTCCCCAAATCTTCCCTTCTCCATGCTAAACTTCCCCAATTCTTCAGCTAGTCTTCGTATGATGTGGAGTCAAATCTTTCATTAGTCTGGTTAATTGTTGGGTCATCGTGCTGGCTGATTACTAACTGTCTAGCTTAGCAATGTCCTTCTTACACTGTGTTGTCCAAAACTGATCACAGTATTTCAAATATGGTCTGACCAGAGTGTAGTAAGGCCCTCATTCATTTATTCCTAGTAGTTATGACCCTCCTAATGCAAACCCCAAAATTTCATTAACTTTCTTGGCTGCCATAACATACTGTTGAATGATAGCAAATTTGAAGTTCACTAAAAACCTCAGATCATCTCAGAAAATTTATCCTTTACGTATCTTGCTTGTATAAAGTTATTTCCACAGCATCTCTCCCACCTTAGACTATTTTTTGTCTTTCTCTGTATCCTCAATGCTTAGTAGCACAGTGCTTGGCACATAGTAGGCATTGAATAAAAAGTTGTTGACCATTGTTCCTGTTATCCAGCATGGTGAAATGTTGTACGATAGCTTGGTGTAGTAGAAATTACTATGAAAGAATACTACTGTTCTGAAAGAAATGACAAAGAAGGCGGTTTCAGAAAAACCTGAGAAGATTTGAATGAACTGATGGATAGTCAAGAGAGGAGCAGCAGGAGAACAATTTACACAATAACAACACTGTAAAAATGAATCATTTTTGAAAAACTTAAAATCTCTGATTGGTGCAATAATCAATTATGGTTCCAGAGGACTGAAAATGAAACCTACTACACACCTCTTGACAGAGAGAGAACGGAATCAAGATGCAGAATGAGACATCGTTAAATGGTCGGTTTGATCTTTTTTTTTTGCTTGACTACATATTTGTTATGAGGATTTTTTTCTTTTTTATGTCAAGAGGGAGGTACAAAGGAGAAAATAAGTGCTTGTTAATTTTTTTAAATACAATTTAATTTTTTTTAAAAAGGTAAGTGTATTTGATTTGAAACCAGAAGATTCCAGTCTAAATCTTGGCTCTGACACTTAGTAACTGAGCAATGCTGACTGCTTTAAACTCTCCGGGCCTCAGTCTACTCTTTAAAATGAGGGGGTTGGACTGGTCTCAGGGGTCCCTTCCCACTCGAAATCCTATGACTATAATCCTCCTGATCGCAGGGGAGCTAATTGGGTAATGAGGAAGACATTCCACCGACATCTAAAAGCGTCTTTTAGACTTCGTCTCAAACTACAAATCCTCTAAAGTTGCTTGCATTCTCCAGATGTGAGGGCCAAGCTCACATTTGTTCTTTAAAAGTAATCCAAGCAATTCCTTTTTTTTTTTGGACTAGATACCATCAACTTTAATTTTATTTTTCTCACCTAATGTTAATCTAGAGCTAAACAGATAATTTCCTTCTGTCACAAAGCAATTCCACTCTGGTGGAACAAACTGTTATCTTGGGTTTCACGGGACAATTGTTCGATAATTCCTGTTGGTGGCTCTTTTCCAGATCTCTGAGACCAGATCAGGCTGCCAACAGTCCGGGAAGGGGGGGGAGGGGAGAAGCTAGCTGAAAAGTGCAGTTAGTCAGAAGCTCAGCTGGATGGCACACTCAGGGGGCCCCCACCACCACCACCTCCCCAAGACTGGCCCTGGTTTCCTGATGCCAACACACAGAAACATGCTGCTTGAAGACAATTACTGGGTAATGCTGAAACCCTGAGAGTGGGAGAAGATGGGGCAATGGTGTGAGGGAGACGGGGGATTTCGAGGCTACAGGAAAGTTGATATTATGATGTTTTGGTGACTTAAGTGATTAGGGAACTGAGGAGAAACAAGAACAAGAGGGTAGCTTGTTGTGAAAATGGGGAGGGGGAAATATGAGGGCAGGATTATACCAGTCCAAGATGCTTCTTAAAGAAAAAAAAAAGGCCCCACATTAGGGACCTTTTTGAGTTCAGAAAGTCTGCTTCTACAAAAAGAAAACTGTATGCCAACATACAAACCACCATACAAAAAAATCATCTGCAAAGCAATCTTTTAGAACCAGTCCAAGAAATACATTCTAAAAATAGGCATTCTAAGGGGTACAGCAAGCCCCAGGACTATATATATTCTCATTTTCTATCAGCTATTATGATTTCAGAACCACTCCTTCACACAGATAAAAATGATTCCTGGTAGGGTCTTGTTTTAGCAGATATAGAGGGTCCTGTGCCTTTCTGAGATAAGTCAGTCAAAGGCAAGAATCAAGGCAGAAGACCTTGAAGTAGGAGAAACCACCCAATTCTTCAAGGTTTCTCAGGCCTTGAAGGCCCTCAGTCAAACTGGGGAAGGAGAGGAGCATGATAGAAAGGAGAGAGTCTACTTTGTTCTTTAGCTTGGGCCTAGCACATAGTAGGGCTTCATTCTCAATCAGAATGGACCACAGAAAGGGTGTAAGGATTTTGGATCAGAGAGCCAACTCCTATACCTCTCATCCTATACCTAGACGTGGCAGGTTGTCAATGCAGTGAATAAATTCCAGATTGAAAGAGCACTTACAGTGGAGAATCCCTCTCTCTTGAGAACTATCTGTGCACTCAGGCAAAAATAGAAGAGATGGAAAGAGAAAGAAAAAATTATTTCTGCCTTAATTCCTACCCCCAACCCTTACCTCCATTTTTGGAGGGAAGGAGAGGTAAGAGATTGTGTCTCCTGCAATGTCTCAGTGAGAAGCAAGTAAACATAGCCATAGAATGACAGGATCATAGATTTCAATCTAGAAGGGGTCTTAGAGGTCATCTGGTCTAACCATCTCATCTTCCAGAGAGTGAAACTGAGACCCAGAGAGATAGCAGGACCTGTCCAAAGTTACACAGCTAATAAGTGACAAAAGCAAGATTTCAACCAGGTCTTCTGACTTGAATTCCAGAGGTCTTCCTACCACACTAGGGGGTAAACAGGCGGTAGCATTCCTCAAGTCTTTAACATAAAATATGTCATTACATGTCTCTCCCGAACATTCAGCTGCATGCCCCCTGAGGGCAGGAACTGTCTTTCACCTTCCTTTGTATGCACACAATAATTGATCTTTAATAAGTGCTTCCTCCAGTAACATCTGATTGGAACAATAATTATATTTCCTCTAGCTAGACCAGGTTATTTACTGTGTACATTTGTATCAACTTTCACACTTCTAAGTTGATTTCTTCAATTAGTGATGACCCCAGTGAGGGTTGTTGGCATGTGAGTTTTATTGTCTACCTTTTTACAGATAAAGAAAGGAAGGCCAAGAATGAATAAGTGACAAACTCGGAGTCACACCACTGGTATCAGAAATCTAGTACTCTTATCGGGCTTATACTGGCTAATTCTCTTTCCAGCACACCATACTTTGCATGACTCTCCATTAGCATTGTTACATAATTCCATTAGACTTCTTGAGACTAGGAACCATTTATTTTTTTGCCTTTCTTTGGATATACAATCCTTAGCACAGTGACTGGCACAAAGTAGGCTCTTAGTAAATGTTTATCAACTGACTATATAATTATACACAGTGACACATATATATATATATATATATATATGAAGATATGTATTCATATGCAAATGGATGTATGTACATCTCTATAGTTTTGTGGTCTGGCCTGTGATTTTGTCACTAAGGGGAACTCTTGATAAAGCAATTTCTACAACAAATGCAGAGCAACAATGTATTTGTAAGATAACACTCAGAGAGTTACCTGGGACAAACAATTGAAAGATTTGTCCATGAGCACACAGCTACCTTAGGTCTGAGCCTTGGCTCAGCCCAGGTCTCCCTGACTCCCAGCTCCTCTGTGAGCTCTCTTTAAGTAGTTACCTTCAGCTTGATTATGAAAAAGGAAGGTCAATTTGCGGGTTCTAACCACTCTTACCCAAATCAGGGGAATTCAGATTAGGGTTCAAAGGAACAGATGGAAATAGCAAAGTCCGACATGTATCCAACACCACCTCTCACCCCACCAAATGCTGTTGAATGTTCACAGTGAAGTTCACTGCCATCCGTTTCACCACTCATTGCTGTTGAGAAAAAGCCAATAGCTTGCCTAATCCAGCCCCTCCCCCGCCCCTTTGGAGTTGTGTCCTGCAGCAGCCACAGTGGCACATCCCTAATCAGGTTGGATATTTAGTGGTGCTGTGCAGGAACAGCCACAGTTACAGTCAGGGGAGAGATTATTGGTTCAGTGCTGATCCATAAATCAAGCCAGAGCACTTCACCCATTTCCACATCCCACAAATAAGGCTGGCTTGGAAACCTGTCACCATTACACAAAAAAATGCATTTGGCTGTCCTAGCCTTGCACCTGCTTTATGAGCCCAAGATGCTATCCCACCATACCACTATTGCATCCAGCAACAAACTCATCTTCCTTTGCTTTCAATTCCCTGATCCTGAGGCTGAGGTAGCACCAGTTTTCAGCCAGACTCAGACCAGAGGCAGGTGAGGTAGGCAGCTAACTAAGGCTCAGATGGAAACATCAAGAAAGATGCAAGAAGAGACACATTTTGATATACCTTTTTTAAATGCTCATTATTGCCAAGAAATTCCACTTTCTCTCAAATATGGATAGAGATATGTTGATGTATGTGTGGTTTTCCTCATTAGAATGTAGGTTCTCTGGGGGCAGCTAGGTGGCAAAGTGAATAGAGCACCAGCACTAGAGTCAGGAGGGCCTGAGTTCAAGTGCAACCTCAGACACTTAACACTTAGCCGTGTGACCTTGGGCAAGTCACTTAACCCCAATTGCCCTGTCTTCCCCCCTCCAAAAAAAAAAAAAAAGAATGTAGGTTCCCTGAGGGCAAGTACTTTTTTTAATAGAAAGCAGAAGCAATTATGAATCACTTTCCATATGCCAAACACTGTGCTAAAAGCTGGCCATATAAATACAAGCAACCAGTCCATACGGTCCTACAATTCCTGATAGAGAGGACAACATATAAAAGGGCTATGGAAAGAAGAGGAAAGGGTACCCGTGGGGCATGGGCAAGGCTAGGTGGAGAAATCCAGAGAGTGAGTTGAGCACAGAGTGAAGGGCCCAAGGATTAGGACAGTACCTGGTATATGCAAGCACTTGACATATGGCTGTTGATTGAATGACCTGTAATTTCATTAGAAGAGACAGCTCCCAGATGAGAAGAGTCATTCTATCGACGCAAATTGGCACCTTCCCCACAACTCGAAGTATTGGAGAGTTGCCTGGTTCAGTAACTTGCCAGATTCACACAGTGTGTCAGTGGTGGAACTCGAACCTAGGTCTTCCTGACTCAAGTGAAAACACAACACTGCCCCTTTTCTATGTGCTTTACTCAAGGTTTTTGTTTGGGGACAGGGTTCTTTTTTTTTTTTCCACTTTGTTTGCTAAACCAATCCAGACCTGCAGAGGGTGCCAATCATAAGTGAACAGATAGGAGGAGTTCAGTGGGCAGGAATGAGGCCAGAGAGAAACAGCCAGCTCTGGCTTCCATCCATCCTCCTGGGGCTGCTCCAGGAGGACAATCAGCAGTGGATCTCAAACAATAGGGGCTCCCGGTTTAAAATGGAACTGCACCTGTTCAAGGAACTCGACAACAAACACTTGCTATGTTTTTCTGAGCCATCCAAGCCAAGGAGGCGAGGGGACTTCCTGAGCCAAAGCCTGGAAGCCTGCTTCTTAGAAGGGGGGGCCGAGGGAGGGAGGTGAAGCGGGGAGTAGATCGTGCATTTGACTGCAGGGCTTCGGGTGATGGTCATCTTCCTTCCTGCTTTTGTACTGAGCAGTGTGCATCTTAGGCTGCTTTCAACAGGTTTCTTTCCATGGCCCTAACCCTGCACCTTCCAAGACGCCAAGTGCCCTTATTTGGCAAAGACACTCCACTGTTGTTTCCTATCGACTGCCTGGCATTTTGATTCGGCTATTTCCAAACAGTTTTCAAAAGCTCCCTCCCTCCTCTATTGAGAGAAATGGGACAAAGCAGGGGCTGGGAAAATCCTTGCCAAGCGTTTGTTCAATCATGGCTAAATCATTTTGTCCTTTCACGAGGAGGCTAATTATGATGTCTGTTTCGAGTTTATTTATCTGCATTCGATGCCTGTTTATTGATTGCATTGGGACGCTTCTAAAGAGAGCAATTTTTTTGCTGGAATAAGGAGCTGGCTTGTGATTTTAAAAGAGGTTGGACATAGTTGATTCCATGGGTTCCGAGAGCAAGGCAGGGTAAAATAGGGCCAGAACATCGAGATGGGTAATGGGTTGCCAGTCATCAAATGGCATACAGTCACCGTAGAGTGGCAAGCCAAATATAACCTTTCCAAGTTTAGCAATTCCAGCACTTCTTGTGCCACTGATGGATGATTCAATAAAGAGCAACAATAGCATTAACAAGAGACATTTATATAGTGCTTTCAATTGGCAAAGCATTTTATATACATCATCTCATCTGGGTCTGGCTACAACTCCATCAAGTAGGCATGGCAGCTAGCATTGTCCTGTTTTTCAGATGAGGCAATTGAAGGTCGATAGCTTTACCCAAGGTCACAGGGCCAGTAATTACCTGAGGTAAAATTTGAACCCCAGTTTTTCTGGATCCCAGAACAACATTCTATCCATGATACCATATTTCTTAGCCATAAATGACTCATGCTTACACTCCACTGTGTCTCAATTTTCACTTCTGCAGTATGGAAGCTATACTTTGTAAAGAATGTAAGCCCCTTGAGGACAAAGGCAAATTCTTGTCTTTCATCTTTTATCTCTAGTGCCTACCACAATGTCTGATATATAAAAGGTATAATTGGTGCATTTTCAATTTATCGAAGGGGAAATTTTCCAAGAAATTGAACAGAATTTGAAGAGTGCCTAACAATCGTGATTCTATAGCATTTAGAAAATGACCAAGAGACATGAAGGCTAGTGTGGACAATGAAGAGGGCATATAAATCACTTGAGATAAAACACCTCAAAAATGATGTGAAAATAATTCAGTCATTCAGAAGGTGGAGTTGGTTACTCTAATGTCTTCTAGGCTGAAGTTCAGGTGTTCAGGTTTTTGTCATCCTTTGAACTCTGGTCCCCTGGAAAAGGTCTCAGTCAGTCTACCTTAGATATGGCTTCCATGCCAAATGCTCTGGGCTGTGGTTTAAAGGCCAGCGGCACTTTCTGAAAGGTCCAACACTGCTGCCATCATTCCCCCCCACCCCAGTAGTGATCCCTGGTATGTCAACAGGAAACATGCTAAATGTTTCAGGGCTATGAAAATCTTTTCCAGGCAGACTGAGCACAGGCAATCACCCATGGGAGTATACTTTGAAGGGCCCAATAAAATCTCCTGCCAACTTTATGCTTGAAATCCCCAGCACCAACGTTACTCCTTAAAGCATTATAATCTAGAAAGGCAAAGCCAACTAACCCATTAGCAGCTATTCGTTTATCTGATTACCTAGTCTCACCTATGAGAAACAGAACCCTAAAGGAATAAATGATGTAAGTCCAATTCGACAGGCATTTATGGAACAACTTCTCTATGCTATCCTAGACTCTGGGGAGATGAAGACAGTGCCAACCCTGATTTGGAGAGGCTCTTGCTCCTTTACTCAATTCACTAAGTCAATAAACATTTCTTAAGTGCCTTAGTTGCTGGGGATACAAGGACCAAAAATAAATAAATAGCACCTGACCTCAAGGAGCTTATGTTCTTTTGGATTTTCAAGAGGCACTGGAAACATGCATATCTTTTCTATTTACTTATTGGCATACATGCCTTCCATGACAGTTACACACCAAAAGCATCACTGTTAATGTGCTGTCACTTACCAATTTTTATCCACAATCATTCCCTCCATCACCATTTGGGTCTCCCACAATTTCAAGGAGTGAAAAGAACAACTAAGGAGAGGAGGTAACAAAGGCATAATTTTGTACCAGCACCAGCTCTAGGTAAGGTGACCAAAGGAATAGTGAAAGACCATTGAATAAAGATTAACTTCTCCTCCTTGACAATTTTCCCCAAAAATCAGTCCTCTTCCAGGACAGAGCACCCTCTATCCAGCCCATGACAAGAAATTTATAACAAGGCTGTAGGAAATCATGAAGACTAGCAGATACCCTTCTAGTTCTAATTCCAAGACTAAATTCCAATGACTAAATGTGAAACTAATAAATGTTCATCAATTGACAATAAAATAGCTTCTATTTGGAGAATGACTTACAATGATAAAGCACTTTCACAAGCATAGTATATCATCCTCCCAACAACTTAATAGGGTGAACCAGAAGAGCATTCTCATTTAATAGATAGGGCAACTGAGGCTCAGAAAATTTAAATAATAATAATAGTAGTGGTGGTGGTGGTGGTGATAGTAAAATCCTTGAGAACTCAACCAATTAATTCTACTTAATATAACCCAACCACTATCATAGACCACCCCATTACCCATAATCTCCCAGACATGATTGCTCTCCAAAAAAACTTAACAGCAACTCTAATAGTGGTCACCATCTTGAAACAAAAAAAGATTTCAAAATATAGAGCCTTAGCAGAGATTTTTTTTAAAATCATGTGGTAACACAATGAAGTTATGTCCTAACTCCTGTTGTTCTAACTACTTTTAGGGTTGTATCAAGGATAGTTTCAATTAGTCTACAGCAGATGAACTTATATCCTAATCCATTCAACTACAAAGAGCAGTTATTTTACTCACCTGTGCAATAATCTATGGAATATTAAATATAAAAAAGTAATAACAGGATAGTGACTCGTTCCAGGATCATTCCTATCTGAACCAAATGGAAAAAGAATGAATGAAGTAATAATAACAACAAAGAGCTAGTATTTTTTTTCAGAACTTTAAGGTTTATAAATCCCTTCATGCCCATACCCTATGAGAGAAGGACTCCCAGCTACTCTTATATTATCAAATTATTCTCATTTTATAGATGAAGAAACTGATATCCAAAGGAATTAAGTGATTGGTTCATGTTCATACAGCTAGTAGTCATAATAATAGTAGTAGTAGTAGCAGTAGTAGTAGCAGTAGTAGTAGCAGCAGTAGTAGCAATAGTAGTAGTAGCAGCAGCAGTTGTACTAGTAGCAGTAGTAGAAGTAGTAGTAGTAGCAGTAGTAGTAGCAGCAGTAGTAGCAATAGTAGTAGTAGCAGTAGCAGTAGTAGTAGAAGTAGTGGTAGTAGTAGTAGAAGTAGTAGAAGTAGTAGTAGCAATAGTAGTAGTAGTAGTAGTAGAAGTAGTAGAAATAGTAGTAGAAGTAGCAGTAGTAGTAGAAGTAGAAGTAGTAGTACTAATAGTAGTAACAACTAGCATTTCTATAGCTCCTTAAGGTTTGCAAAGAGCTTTATAAATATTATCTCATCATATCTTTACCACAACCCTGGGGATTGGGTGCTGTTATCTTCATTTTACAGATTAGGAAACTGAGTCAGACAACTTAAATGACTGATCCAGAGTTACACAGTTAATAAGTTAGTAAGTATCTGAGTCTGACCTCAGGCTTGGAACTCTATCTGCCATGCCACCTAGCTGCCCTTCCTAAATTTATCTAAATGTAAACAAGAACCACCATTTTTCTTATCTTTATCCTCATAGATTGCCTATGGGGGGGGGGGGCGTAATTTCTTATGAATCACATTCCTAAAGTTGAAGATTATTGAAATAATGTGTATTAAAATTGGAAAACACAGAAGTTTCATGAAAACCGATCAATTATAGCTAGATGTAAATTACTGGGAATAACAAATCCTGTGAAATGTTTGATTATTCAAATTTATACTCTTCGAAGATGGATAGATAGATAGATAAAATTTCCAATGGAAATATGCAATGAAATTTGAAACATAGGATTCGTTGTTCTTTGCCCTAATGGGGACATGGCAGATACAACAATGAAAAGATTTCACATTTATTCAAATGCTGAGTTAATCTGTCATCTCATCATCATGGATCTCACCCACATATGCCTACCCACCCTTGCTGGTGCCAGTCTAGGTCTTCCCCCAAGACCACCACAGAAGGTCTACCAGGCCATCTTGGGGTCCAGAGAATGACAGTAGGGTCCTGCTCTTGCCACAGAATTTTAGAAAGTATAGCTCCATTTTAAATTTTTATTAGATTTATTTGATACATGAGGCACAATGACAAGTAGTGGGAAGGCTACACCCCCTGAAATTCACCAAACAAGTCACTTAATCAACTACAGCCTGCTGCACAATCAGTTAATGAAGGGGCTGATTCTATATCAACGAAATCACAGATTTAAATTAAAAGATACATATTCTCTTTTTTTAATAAGAAATGTAATAAAGGATCATGGCCCCTTTCCTGGAGATATGAAATGGAAATTTATGTGCTAGAAAACATCTAGAGTCCTAGAATTTGCAATGGAAAATTCTCTTTGGCTAACAAACTGGAAATCCTAGAAAATCCAATGAAATTGGAGGTGCAGCTGAGACACAAATCCTCCTTCTCTGAAACTGAACAACAAGGGTGTGGTTTGTTTTCTTAATTTCTGATTTTTATGGTTATTGATGACCTCCCACAGATCACGCACCTTCCTGCTGATTAATATTTTGATGAATTGAACATTTTATGGAACAAAGTGATGATTGCACAGTTTGATTCTTCGCTATTCATTAGGATTTCATTCCTTCTGTCCTCCTCTTACCCTTTCCCTACCTTCTTATAGAATGAACTCTAAACTCCAAGTATTTACTTATTTGTGCTGTGATGGCCTGGTTATCCAGAAACGCGCATGCACGCGCATACACACACACACACACACACACACACACACACACACACACACACACACACACACACACTTTTTTTTCTTATGCCCTCTCCACCTCCACTTGGGCCAATAGTACCTTTAAGTCTCACTACTTTTACTAAATGAGACTACTTAATTACCAAGCATGCATACATCACATTGTGTACTTCCACCTTCAGTAATACATCTGATCTCATCTGCTCAGGATCTTTACTCAAATCAAAGTTATCCTGTTCTGTTCAGTTGGGGCCGTTGAGCCAAAATGGCCAGAGGCCTCACTTTCTCTGTTAACCTGTCCACTGCTCAATACCTTTCTCCAGAAGAATTTCACAGATGGGAAAATGACAGGTTTCCGTCTAGCTGGGGGGGGGGGGAAGGGGAGGGGGGAGAGAGAAAGAGAGAGGAGTAGGAGAGAGACAACTACGAATTCCTTTTTCTACTGGAAACCAAAATAAATGAGGGTACCAACATTCTGAATAGGCCTACTTCTTACACAATGAGGGCCTCTCCACCATCAGGATACACTGCCCCTTTTGAGATGTTCAAGGAGGGAAGTTTGAGGGTGGGACGGGGTTCCAGTGAGAACCCCCTTGAATGCACTGCGGCACTTCAGCTCAGAGGAACGTCCTCTGAAGCCACCTTCATTAGGAACATTGAAAGACAAACTTGAACTTCACCAAGGTAACAAGAAGTGCATGGCTGCCTTCCAAGGAGAGAGCAGCAACAGGAAGGGGGTGGGGGGAAGAGCTGTGACTGCTGTGCTACCCAGTGACAGGCATTTCTGGATGAGAGGTACTCCCACTCAAATGAAGCAGCCCTTTTAAAAGGTGTCTTTCTGAAACCATTTATGCCTGGTCTTATACAGAGTATTTCCCTGGGGATAAACACCCCAAGATTTTCCCAAATCAAACAGAGGACCACTGGGGCTGCAGCCAGGCACACTGTCTGGGTTGGACAAACATTCCTATTCTTTGCCTAGATGGTTCAACCTGGCCATGTCTTATCTCCACTTTCCTTTGCTATAGATTATCTATTTTTATTAGCACCCCCCCCCCATTGTGAAAGTGAATCCAGAAGAGGGAAGCCTCTCCCTGACAAAGGACTCAAGTTCAAGATTCAGATCACAGTCCAACCCCAAAGCAACAGACCACCCCCAAAAAGAGGGGCGTGAGAGTGGAAAATATATTTGGTGTTGTCGTTTCTTTGTAACATAATAGAAGAAAACCATAATCTGTCCCCAGAAGGGGGTCAGAGAAACTCAAGATGTAACAGTTTAAGAATAAGGCCATTTTTCCTCTATTAGGAAAGCCAAGCCATGGCTGGATTTTGTTGTTGCTGCTGCTGTGGTGGATGGCTCTATTCACTCTCCCTCCCATCCATCCCTTCACCTATTTCCCAGCTCCTTCTCACACTGATTGGTACTGTCCATGTCCTTTTCAGCCCTTCCTTCTCCTCTCCCACTCTGCTCTAGTAAAAGAGAAGACTTGAGGGAGGGGGAGGGGAATACTTACATCCCATTAGCACCTCGAATATGACACTTTTCAAACTTTTTCATCCTTTTACTAACACCTTTACTTGCCCTTAAATATCTCCTGAAAGATATTGTCTTCTCAACTGAAGCTGGTTTTTAAGTGAAGATCTGAGCAGATAAAATGAGCTTAGATAGATTAGTGGTGCTTAGCAAATGAAAGAAAAAGATTCACCTGAGGTTCTCTAGGCGGTTAGTTTCCCTTCCCTCCAGTAGGACCCATTTTATAGAAGGGTATCAAGAGGCTTTGAGGCAGAGATAATGAATGCAAATCACCAGCCTCCACTCGGCCTTGGGGGAGGGCAATTCAAAATCCCTTTCAAAGAAACAACCCAAGTCACACAAATGTTAAAGTCTGGTTGTTCTATAAAGGTAAAGTATTCCTGACAAGTAATAACACTAGCTCTCAGAATTTCTAATCTTCCCCTTATGCTCAAACTTACACATGCAAGTAATTGTCTGGAGGGAGCAGAGCAATCCTTAATGTTTTCCTGGGCTTTTCTCTGGGCTCTCATCTCCAAAGTGTCAGAGAAACATGTCAGGAGATTGACAGGGTTTCTGACATTAGCCAGCAGCAAAACCCTCCACATTCTTCGGTTTGTTGTGGATATTAACAAGCAGCTCCAGAAAGCAAAGACCTAAACTCCATCTCCAAGTGTATCTAAAACCCCAGCCTGCTACTGTGCAGACTTCTCCCTGTCTGCCTGACATGAACCTGGGCTAGCCTAGCGGTGCAGGGTTGAGGCTCTGAGTAATCTTAGCTTGGTTTTTCTTTCCTGGATTTAAAAGAATAAAATACAAAATAGTTCACCTGATGAGTATCTCTGTTCTTTCCCCGCCCGCCCCGCCCCCCCCCTTCTCCAACCCATGTCCATTATATCATTCTGCAGTTCTGAGAGATTTCACATATTTTGACGCCTTCCCATATCTGGTCAGTCAGTTGTGACTGGCCAGTTTGCTTTGGGTCATTCATCTCATAGGGTCATAGATTTACAGCTGGGAAGGACAGACAACATCCAGTCCAATCCCCTCATTTTATGGGCCCAGAGACATGCAATAAATTGTCCAAGATTCCACATGGAGTAAGCACTAGACCCAGGATTCAACTTGGGTCTAGTAGAAGACTTCTACTACTCTTTCCATTCCACCATAGATTGCAAGGGGAACACAGATTTTGATGAGTATGAGGTTAAGGACAACATCTGTGATTTCTCTGGTGTAGAGAACTCCCAGAAAGGAGCCTCCCTCTACTAATTCAGTTTGGCACGTTCTCTGCAATTTACATAGCGAGTTAGATAACTGAGAGGTCCTGTGATGAACCCAGGGTCACACAGCCAGTAAAAGCCAAGGTAGTAATTGAACTCGGGTCTTCCTGACTCTGAGGCTGGCTCACTGGTCCTTTGGATAATATGATGTCCTCAGCATGCAGTAGGAGTTTTCCCCACATGAAAAGAACATTAGGATGATACACAAAAGTCACTAAAGTCTAAAGATTTTAAGCTCCAAGAAAGAGATGGTATATTCATAGTTACGCCATCTGTTATCTGAGGGGTGAGAGCAGATGACCTCTAAAGTCCCTAACAATCTATAAAGCAATCAATACATAGGCATTTATTAAGTGCCTACTATGGACTAAGAACTGTACTAAGGCTTGCTTCGGATACAAGGACAAAAATGAAATAATTCCTACCACCGAGAAGTTTACACTTCACCTAGGTGAAATAAAATATAAAGAGATCATTAGATACATAAAAATAAATACAAGGTCATTTCAGAAGAGATTAAGGGGGAAGGGGACGGTCAAGAAAGGGTGCTTATAAAAGTAGTTCTGGAGCTAAATCTCGTGGGCAGTTAGGGACTCCCAGGGGCCAACGTGAGCAGGGAGGACATTTCCCAGCTTGGGTGAGATGGAATAGTGTGTCAGGAAAATATCAAATAAGACAATCTGGCTGTAACACAGAATTTGTAGAGAGATTCACGTGCAATCTTTTTGGAAAGATTAGGTTGAAGACCAACTTTTAAACGGCAGTTAGGAAGTCAAAGCATAGTTCTGAAGTCAGTAACAGAGAGCACCTTCCTCTCCCAAAGAAACAAAGATAACATAGTATTTCCTTGTACTAAGACAAGGCAACATAGTGTCCAACAAAGCACTGAATGCTGAGTCAGGATGCTCGGTTCTAGTCCCCGGAAAACAGCTGTGCGACCTTTGGGAAATCACTTTCCCTCAGTTCTAAGATGAAGAAGCTGGTTTTTCGTCTTTTTGTTGTTGTTTTTTGTTGTGGTGATTTTTGGCTCCTTCCATCTTTAAAGTCTCCTGATTTAAATAAAATAAAAAATGCACAGCTGAGAACAAAAGAAAACCTGGGAGGAAGTGCAGGAACACTGGGTAGCTTTGGAACAATGTATAGTATGTATTGCATAGGTTTTCTTGAAATGGAAATTTATTGTTTTATGTTGAATCCTCTCTTATGTTTTATGTACAGGGAAAGGTTTTTTTTTCTTTTCTCATTTCGTATTTAAGTTTAAAATGAATTTTTAAAAATAGTTTCTTAATTTTAGGCATTGTCATCTTTTCTCCCCAATGACTTAAAATTCCTTTAGTTTCTAGAAACAAGCCTTGACTTCAGCCAGTACCCTACTGTTGACAGAGTCCACACCTAATCAATTATCTCTTTACCTCAACTGATAAAAATCCCAGGTAGATTCTAAAGTAACAGCCCCTGACCAGCCTAAAGATGCTTGCCTGAGGGCAGCCTATTGAAGTAGATAAAGCTGGCTTTCAGAAGACTAGAGTTCAAATCCTGATTCAGATAGCACCCCACTTATGTGACCCTGGACAAGTCAGCATATCACTCAGCCAGGATTCCCTTCTCTGTAAACTGGGGATAATAATTTTTGTGGTTGAGTCATTTCCGTTGTGTCCAACTATTCATGACCTCATTTAGGGTTTTCTTGGCAAAGACACTGAACGGGTTTGCCATTTCCCTCTCCAGCTCATTTCACAGATGAAGAAACAGGGTGAAGTGACTGGCCCAGGATGACACAGCTAGTAAGTGTCTGAGGTTGGGTTTGAACTTATGAAGAGGAGTTTCCCATGTTCCAAGCCCAGCTCTCTATCCACAGCGCCACCTAGCCACCCAGGGATGATAATAACAGCACCTCCTTCACTGGGTTAGGGTGAGAATAAAGTGCTTAGTAAATGTTGATGCGCTCTACAAATAAAAGGCGTTATATATTAGGCTGTATTTTCCTCTTAGAAAAGAATAATGATAAAACTTTAAAAAAAACTACACATCTTGCCTTTTTACAAGCACACATAAACACCAACACACACCAACCCATTGTCCCTTATCTGCATGCGGGGTCTGCGAATGTTTTCTCTGTCACTGGGGCCACCGTAGTCAGCCTGTGTTTATTAGATCACCTGAAAGAAGGGGCAAACGATTAACCCTTTTAAGTCCCTCTTATACTGAGTAAAGACAATCAAGAGATAAGCCAAGGACTCCCTTTAAACAAGGCTAATGCTTGCGGGCCAGAGGACCCACTGACAACTTTATGGGACCCAAAACTAGGGATGACAGGTCAGTCTCCAAGTGATACTTTGCTGGGCAGGGTGTGGTGGAGGGGAAGGAAATTCTACAGTCGATTTACACGTCTTACACTTGCTGACGGCCCCAACACCAAAGCCAGAGCAAAACTCCAGCTGCTCCCAAAGGAGCAAGACAGCAATTATGTTTTTCGGCCCCCTTCACGTTGTAATGCCTAAAACTGATCTGTGGCCTGTTCTCAACAATTTCAATTAAATGCCTTACAACGACAGAATGAGGCTGGTGGCGAATATGTGAACTAAGAAAGGGGGGGGGGGGGGAATGATT
This sequence comes from Pseudochirops cupreus, assembly GCA_028627135.1. Taxonomy (NCBI): domain Eukaryota; kingdom Metazoa; phylum Chordata; class Mammalia; order Diprotodontia; family Pseudocheiridae; genus Pseudochirops; species Pseudochirops cupreus. Next base: position 25,373,152 of record CM053580.1, read on the forward strand.
CCATGAAAAGCAAGCTAGATGGCCTCTGCTTTATAGGGAGTCAATCTGCCAGTCAATAAGCATTTATTAAATGTTTGTGGTGTGGAAGGAACAATGCTAGATACTCATGATACAGAGATGAAATTAAAACAGGTCCAGCTCTCAAAGAGCTTACATCTCATGGTAGAGTAATTGGTGAGTTAAAAGCTAAAAATGTAAATGTTTTCTCTTACAGCGAGGAATGAAAATATTTCCTAGACATCTAACTCTACCTAGGGAACAATATAGTAGCCGATACAAGGCAGGATTTTGGCTTTAGAGCTGGAAAGGCACTGAGGTCATCTAGCCCAACCCCCTCATTTTATAGATGAGTAAACTGAGGAACTAAAGCCCCTTCCTTAGACTCATCTCAGAGCCCCCAGCTCTCTCCATTTGTCAAATTGACAGGTTGGGGTAGGTGACTTCTGAGGGTCCCTATGTAACCTTACATGGCCAGCCTCCTAAGACAAGACCGCAGTATTTGCTTAGACAAGGTTAACAAATATCCTCAAACATCGTTAGAGCCATTTTAAAAGGGGCTTCATTCAACACATGTTTGGTGACTAAAGCAGCTAGATATTTAGAGAAGAATCATGCTGAATCTAAAGTCAGGAAGATCTGAGTTCAGATTTTGCCTCAGACACTTATTAGCTGTGTGACCCTGAGCATGTAAGCCTCAGTTTCCTCACCTACAAAGTAGTGATAATAATAAGTAACTACTCTGCTGGATTGTTGTGAGAACCAATTGAGATAATGTATGTAAAGAGCTTTGTGAACTTTAAAGTCCTATATAAATATAGGTATAATGTGAGACTTGACCAAAGTCACCTAGTTAAATGGCTGGAGTAAAATTTGAACACATACCTTGAGACTCAAAATTCAGCATACTTTCCCTGTTCTTCACCACACCATTTAAATCAAGACCCTAAACACTCCTTCTCGGCTTTCCTACTTTTTGCTGTTTCTCTTTTCTTGACAACAGCCTTTATCTCCTCTCAGATTAGATCTGGACTGCCTAATGGCTTTCTACAAATATCTCGTCCCTTAAAACACTTGTAAACAAGGGTCATTAGTGAATCAGGAGAAAAGAATTAATTTACAGTTATATGAGGTGGTATTAGATAAAGCCAGGATTTACAATTCAAAGTCAGATCAGAGGTTAAATAGCCGACCTCAACAACTGTGGAACACAATCAGGACCCTAATCAGGTGAGGCCTTGAGCCGGTCCACTTTCCTGCAAAGAGTGCAAAGGTTGGTGTCTCTGGGGTAGAGAGAGAGTGTTCCAGTATTTCGTCAGCTCTCTACCAAGGAGCGCTGGGCAGAACTTTCTGCCCTACATACCACTCTCTTCCTCCCTCTTCATTTCCTCCAACCATTTGAGCCTGAGAGCGGTGGAAAGAACTGGTGGATTATGGTATTAGAGGTTTCTATTTAATAGGAGGTTCCTTGGCTTCCTTAGACTCATCTCAGAGCCCCCAGCTCTCTTCATTTGTCAAATTGATAGGTTGGGGTAGGTGACTTCTGAGGGTCCCTATGTAACCTTACATGGCCAGCCTCCTAAGACAAGACCGCAGTATTTGCTTAGACAAGGTTAACAAATATCCTCAAACATCGTTAGAGCCATTTTAAAAGGGGCTTCATTCAACACATGTTTGGTGACTATTTTTAAACAACTTTACAATATTCAGAAATGTTACCTAGATGGCATAGTGCTGGCTCATAGTGCCACCTTGCTGCCCCTCACTCCCAGGTAGGAACACTTTAAAGACTGGTTAAAGGAATTGCCATTTTTTTTCTCTTTTTCCCCCAAAAACACATGGGGACCTCCCCCCTCTGAAAACTCCTCCTGCTCTCTTGGCATCTCAGGAATTTGCCAATCCTGCTTTGAAGAGATGATGAACTCTGCACCTCAGCCTCACCCTAACCCTCAGCCCTCCCTTCTGGCATCACTTACCCAGTTACTCATCTTATTTTCAGGTACTTAAGGAAGCACTAAGGAAATTCATGATATTGTTGATCCCTGTGAGATAAGGATAATACCTAGCCCTCCTCATTTCTTAAAAGAACTAGAACAGAAAGGTTAAGTAATATGTCCAAAATCCCACAGGAAATGACACAGTTCAGGCTTGAACCTCCGTCTCCTGACTCATACTTCAGTGTTCCTTCCTCTAAACTAGTAAATCTCAAGCCTGTGTTTGTGGTACCCCAGAATGTCTGAAATTATCTCCAGAGGTAGAACAAAATCCTCACATTTGCACTTACTGTCCCCTCTATGGAAACCCTTACCCTCTTCATCTCTGCCTTCTTCCTTCCCTCGTTCCTTTTATGTCTCCCACCTTCCTGAAAAAGCCATTCCTGACACACACATACCCCTTAATTAAAGTGCTTTCCTGGGTTATCTGTTACCTCCATTTATCCTGCATATATCTTTATTGTAAATGATTGTTTGCATGTTGTCTCCTCCTCATTGAGTGTGAGTTCCTTGAAAGTTTCTGCCTTTCTTGGTGACTCCATTGCCAAGTACAGTGCCTAGCACATGGTAAGGATCTAAGAAAGACTATTGACTTGACTCACCTTGGGGTTCTCTTCCTCTTCTTCAAAATAAAGAGATCAGTCTAGGCGACCTCTGAGGTCCCTACCATATTCAATCTATGATCCTGAGGAGGAAATTCTCTTTACCAATGCAGATGAACACATTTATCTTAGAAAAAAAATAAAAAGAAAACTTAAAAAAAAAAACTCATCCTTTTACAAGTGTATACATAAAACCCATTGTCCCTGACCTGCATGAAGGAGTTAATTGCCTAAGTCGGAGACATTAAGTGTGGAGTCAGGGCTACCTAAAGCACAGAGACATCAGAGGATTTGCTCCGGGTGGCACAACCACTATGGGTCAGATTAGCACTTGAACTCAAGTTTTCCATACCCTAAAACTGATTCTCTCTACTATACCAAGCAGCTTCTTACCTTGCATATAATTGGCACTTACTTGATGATTGTCCCCCAAACTTATTTGGCCTACAGCCCCCTTTAAAAAATTACTCAGAACCCCCCCAAATCTACTTTCTTTAACCCTTTAGTGTTTTTTTGAAATTTGTATCATTTCAAAATAATATAATTTGTAAATTACACTTCTTAAACTTGATAATTTATTGTAAATTTGTGAGGGGGTTTCCTGCTTTGAAATTTTGATGATTGCATCATGTAATCATATAGTATCGTAGTGTAGACAAGTCATTACATGCACATATTCCTGCTGATACATGCTGGACTTCAGAACAATGCATGACTTGCTCACCTTCTAATACTTGCTTGTTAAGACCTGTCAGAGTACTTGACCACTAATCCGTTATAATTTGCATTTCATGTGTTTATTTGGAAAATGATGTAATCACTATAACTTTAACTCTGTTACACAACAGATGAAACATGTAGGAATGGTTTTTCAAAATTTTCTTCTCTTCTTTCCTTACGCTCCCATTGCCCCCTTATTTTTATTCAACACTCCCCAATTGTACCTGAGACTACTACTGCCCCCCCATCATTCCAGCGTCCCCCATGGGGCAGTATTTCCCATTTTGAGAACTCTGACTGATGTATTCAATTCCAGTGTTAGAACAAATGCACGAGGTTGTAGTCGACTCTAAGTTTCCACTGAAACTCAGAATGTGTGTGTCTGGGGCTAGGGTGGGAAGGAGCATCTTTTATCCAAATACCATCTCTTTTTAGGGTCCCTGATTTAGGCATCCAGACATACATACTGCCTCAGAAATAAGCAGATGGAGGAAGATAGACAGGCTCTTCAAGAGTTGGAAAGCACTGCCTTTTCTGCGTTGTTCAGGATCATTGACCAAAATGGAATGGGAAATGGGGAAGGAAGATATGCCCCATCACCTCACCTACTGCTTAGGACAGCCCTGGCTACTAAATCAACATCCATCAGCCACCTCACCCTCCCAGAGAACAAGAGAATTTCAGGGCACACTGCCTACCTCCTTCTTTAAGTGGACTTTCCTTTTGGGGCCCACCCAAGGAGAAGACCTTTCTTCTCCTCTATCACTCACCCATCTGAAAATGCACACCCCAAAAAAATTGGCAGGTGGAAGGGAAGTGCCTGAGGTTACCCGAAACACAATGAAGAAAGGATCATGCCCTCTCTCCCTGGGTACACAACCCCACAGGAGGTCAGAGTCGGGAGCCAAGAAATGAAGCAGTGAGGGAGTCACTGACTTAACTGGCCTACCCAGGCTGGTGAGGAAGGAAAAGGTGGGGACCAAAGGATATACTCAATGGGGCAGGCGGGATGGAGGGATTCTACGTCGAGGGTGCCAAAAAGGAGTGGATTTTCCAAACAGTATAAGTTCCCCTAGTGAGACAGAGGCTGTCAAACAGTGTCAAAGTGAAAAGCTTGGTTTTCCTGGTACTGTCCCAGGAAATGCCACAGAACGTCCTTTTTGTTCTAAAACTTCTTGTGGCATAGCAATGCCATGTAATTGAATGAATCTAGGCTTCCCAAACAAAGAGTTTGAAACCCAGCTATACCACTTACTATTTCTGTGAATCTGAGCAAGGTGCTTAATTTCTCTCTGACTCAGTTTTATCATCTGTAAAAATGAAGAGGTAGGACTACCTGACCTCTTCCAGTCCCACATCTATAATCTGTGAAATGAAAATGACTGACCATCCCTTTCAGCACTAACCTGATGGACATCTAAAAATGTTAGTGCTACGCTCTCATAGTTTTGTTTTGTCTTTTTTTTTTAAGAAGGGGCCTTGGAACCCCAGTTTCCTAGTCTGTGATATGAAGGGGTTGGCCTAGAATGGCCTCCCAAGTCCCTTTTCAATTGTATATCTATGAGTCTACACTCCTCTAGCAAGGATTTCTTAACCCCTTTTTTTTTTTTGGTAATCCCTTTAATCATCTGGTGAAGCCTCTTCCCCGAATCATGTTTTTAAAGGAATGAAATAAAACATGTTGGATTACAAAGAAATCAATTATAAAGGAATAGTTACCAAAATATTTTTTTTAAGTTCATAGATCCAAGGTTAAGAACCTTAACTAGTCCAAAATGAAACTCAGAGAAAGCCACATCACTAATTAGTAGCTGAGTTGGGACTGGAGCCTGATCTGACTCCATAGTTCAAGGGTTGTTTTGACCATATCACATGGCTTCCCTCTGATGGAAACACACACACACACACACACACACACACTCTCTCTCTCTCTCTCTCTCTCTCTCTCTCTCTCTCTCTCTCTCTCTCACTCACACACTCACACACACACATTCCACTGCCCTTGGGTAGAGTTGGAAACAAACTGGACCAACTTCTCCTTTTACAGATGGAGACACTGAGGTTCAGAGAGGTTCTGACATCCAAGGTCTCACAGGTAGTAAGTAGAAGTGCTGGGATTTGCACTCAAGTCCATTGACCTTAAATCTAGTTCTCTTTCCACTACACCACCTTGATAACTAAAGCTAATTAATAATTACTCAAGTGGCCAATGTGTACAATTCATCACAGAAGCCACAAGCAGGTGAATTAAACCCAGGTCACAACCTGTTTTTCCATCTTTTTTATTTGCATAAATTGGGGAGGATCCTTTGGGGACTGGTTGAGAGGAGCAACCACAGAGTGTAGCCAAGTCCTTTCCCTCATCAAGGTTTTCATTGACACCATTGACCACCATGAATCTGAATCTGCTTTCCAAGCTCCATTGACTCAATGTCCTTAGCAGAAATGAGAGAGACAGAGAGAGACAGAGACAGAGACAGAGAGACAGAAAGACAGAGAGAGACAGAGACAGAGAGAGAGACAGAGAGACAGAAAGACAGAGAGAGAGACAGAGACAGAGATAGAAAGAGAGAGAGAGACAATGAGGGACAGAGAGACAGAGACAGAGACAGAGTTAGGGTAAATGGTTTAACAACTGGTTTTCTGGAACACACTTGCATTATTAACATTTTCTTCATCACTCTCTTAAGTCTGGACAAACATCACAATAAAATAAATCAAGCCTGAAAATTTAACAATCTGCTTTCCCACCAACTCTAGCACACCCTTGCCATACCCCAATGGCAAATTAGTTACCAGAGTTTGTTCCCTTTACCTCAATGTCAGCAATATCTCTCACACCTGTATCCCTTCTCACCACCTCAAAACCCTCTCCTCACCTCTCACAGAGACTATTTATTGCAATTACTTCCCAACTTGTCTCCCTGTTCTAGCCTCTGCCTTCTCCAATACACCCTGCCCACAGTTGGCAAAATAACCAACCCAAAGTCCAGCTCTGACCATGTCACTCTCCTACTCAAGAATCTTCTATAGCTTCCTATCACCTCTAGACTAAAATACAAATTCCTCCACTTTGCATTTAATGCCCTCCACAGTTGTGACCCAGTCTATCTTCCAAACTTTATCTCCTGTTATTTCCTTCCAAACATTCTCTATTCCGATCAAACTGGTCTATTTGCTATTTCCCAAACCTGGCTGTTTATCTCCCACCTATGTGCCTTTTCATAGGCTATTGAATGTCCTCCTCAGCTCCACCCCCTGAAATATTCTGCTTCCATCAAGGCTCAACTCAGGCTCCTTTCCTTCTCACTCTCCCCTCCTTCAATGATCTTGGACTTAACTCATCTGTGCACAAGTATTATTCCTCTTATCCCATCAACTAATGTAAGTTCCTTAAGGAGAGGGACTATTTTGTGAGTGTTTATGTCCCCTGTTCCTAGCATATTGTCTTGCACCTAATAGGGGTTTAATAAAAAGGAATTGAATGGAAGAATTATTTAATTGACAGAATACATCCTTATACATAGTGTCATTCCAGGAAGGAATGGCTTCATTTTGCAGATTTCACAGATTGCATCTAAAATGTCCTAACCCATAAAGTGCCATTTGCATGGGAGTTATTACATTTTTAAAGAGGCTAGCCTAGCTCTTCTAGGATTGGGTGCACTTTCTGCTCCCATTTCCAGCTCCCTCTTGAGTGACAGGATCCCCAAACCTGTTGCCAGACCAGCAGCCTAGGGGTGGAGTCTTCCCAGCCCCAGAGAACTGGCTCCAAACTAGAAGTCATCCTTAGTAAACTACATTTCCAAAGACTTGACGGCAGCGGGTCAGTATGAACACCCGTCTCCACCCCTTGGGAAATACACGGCATCTTTCAGGCAGAGCCATTTCAAAAGGCCATCAGCTAGTAGAAAAACGTGCTTAGGAGGGCAAGACGAGGCCAGAAGCTTAATTAAAAAGAAAGCATAGCATCCTTGTTTCTAATTGAAAATACTCATAATTGGCAACAACAGCCCACCACCTCAGAGGGACCCAGAGTAAAGCAGAGAGGGGAGCTAAATCCAAACCCTGCTGTGGAGAACGAGGCTCACTCCTCACAGGGGGACTGTTTCATGGCCACTTTTACCTGCTGTGTGTCAGGGATCTCCCCAAGGTAGACTGTGAAGAAGCCTGTCCTGAGGAACATATGGACACAAACAGGATGTATGTATGAAGTTATTCTATACATACTTCTATTTATCAGTTGGGGTAAACAGGGAGGGAAGAAAAAAAAAGAGGAAAAAAAATTACACAATAATTTTGTTGTACATTTGAAAAGAATAGCAAGTTGCACATTTGTGATATCGTACGCAGGCATCTTTCTTATCATACAATGTTATGGAAATACTTCTTTTATTCCATAAATTTAATTTTTTTTTAAAAAGGTACATGGGGAGCTGAAGATGATCTTAACAGTCCAAAGATTCTGAACCTGGGGTTCATGAACTTGTTAGGGTTTGAAAAAAATATTTTGCTAGAGGTAGCTAGGTGGTACAATGGATAGAGCACCAGTCCTGGAGTCAGGAGGACCTGAGTTCAAATCTAACCTCAGATACTTACTAATTGTGTGACCCTGGGTAAGTCACCTAATTCTAATTGCCTCCCAAAAAACCAAACCTTTTTTCTGATAACTGGATTTTAGCATAATTTGTAATATTTCCTTTGTAATATAAACCTTAGGCATTTAGTGCCTATTAGGTATGTTTTACTTTACGCATTTCAAAACACGATGCTGGGAAGGGGGTCCCTCAGCTTCGGAGGCTATCTGAGGGGCTAAGGATGCAAACAAGATGGTCTAGTTCAACTGCTCCATCTTACAGATGGGGAAACTGAGCCATTAAATAACTTGTCTGAAGTCCCACAGGTCAGAAGCATCAGGGACAGGATTCAGACTCAGGTCCTTGGGCTCCAAACCCAGAGTTCTTCCTACTGTCCCAGGTACTAATATTCAAAATCAACCAATCTGAAAGTTTCTTCAAGTTCAAATATGGATGACTTATTTATGAAATTAATTATGGAGTTGAACCGGTTCTTCTCTGCATGTCAAGGGCTCTACTTCATCAACAATCTATGAACAGCCTCCAATCAGAGGTCCCTTGTGAAAAAAAAATCCAGAGAATGGATGTCAGAAGTAGAAGAGCACTTGGAGAGCTCGGTCACTGCCGGGAGAATGTAAGTCCCATGATGGCAGGGGCAGCTTCTTCTCTGTCTTTGCTTATCGTGGCAGGGCACTGTACCTGATATACATTTAATCAATGCTGATTGACTAATTAATTTATTGTTTGATCTTTATATCCCCAGAGCCTAAAGAAATGCCTAGCATACAGTAGACACTTAATAAATGCTTTTTGGTTGATTGCTTTGATTCTGTCGTTGTATTCTGAGTTCCTAGCATGCAGCAGGTGCATAATAAATGCATGTTGAATTAGAACCTACTCATTTTAAAGGTGAGGAATCTGAAGGCAGGGGAAGTTGATGTGATTTGCCCAAGGTCATCCAGGTGGGATCATAAATTCATAACTCTAGAATTTAAAGGGATATCAGGCCATCTAAGCCAATCACCACATTTTACAGGTAAGGAAACTGAGGACCATGACTCCAGAGCCAATGCTCTTTCCAGTAAACCTCACTGCCTCCCTTTTCAGCAGAGCGGGCTTCTCAGGAAGTCAGCAAAGATAGAGGTCAAGTGTGTGTCCTATGTTCCCTTCCACCTGGGACCTACCCATCTTTGGAGAGAGAGCGGGGTGTGTGTGTGTGTGTGTGTGTGTGTGTGTGTGTGTGTGTGTGTGTGCTCACAAAATGAACTGAATACAGAAAGATGCCTGGAGTGTTGCTTGCTATCAACACCTCCATCTCCAAACTGTCCAGCTTTAGCCATGGAAAGCAAAGAACAAAATGTGTTCCTTTTTTTGGCCATCAGCAAGCCCTGAACCAAACCCTTCCCTGTTCTGGGCACTGTCCTGAGACAGTTTGCTCCCTGAAGTGTTCAGAAAATAAATTTCAGGCAAGCTCACACATGCAAGGCCCAGTGGAGACCAACCACTGGAAAGATGTTCTTAAAAGATATTCCAGGAAACAGCATTACCCCTTGTCTCCTTTGACACCTTCAGCTGATGAAAGTGGATCTCGGAGAGAGTAACCATGTTGCCTGTCAGACAGTTGGAAGTGAGGATAGAGGAAAGGAAAGTAGGGGGGAGGGGAAAGAGAAGAGAGAATTCTGCTGTATCTGTGTCTGTGGATACTTTGTAATGTAGGAGAATCTGATCCCCATTGATTGGCTCCAATCTGGAGATGCCCAACAGTCCCAATTGAATCACTGGAGTCATATTCCTCTGAGGGTTTGCTATTTCTTCAAAACAGTTCTATTTAGCTTGTCTCACAAATTGCCCATATTTCCACCCCACATTCTCCAGTTACTTTGTATTTGGAACTAGTAAGCCTAACTTTTTTTCTTTTTTCTTTTTCTTTTTTTTTTTTTTTGCTTTTTGGAGGGCAGTTGGGGTTAAGTGACTTGCCCAAGGTCACACAGATAGTTATTGTGTCAAGTGTCTGAGGCCAGATTTAAACTCAGGTCCTCCTGACTCCAGGGCTGGTGCTCTATTCACTGTGCCACCTAGCCCCCCCTTTTTACTTTTCTTTTTTTTAAACTCTTTTTTTTTCCAGGACTGATTACAGAAAAGATGAAAAGGTGTGCATATCCAATTTAGTGCTGCCATATTTAGAAGGTGCACTTGGTAAAGGGATAAGAAGGGAGGGGCCATGCCTTCACAAAGGTGTTCTAAAGTAAACCACATCTTCACAGTCATGCAATCGACTGAACATTATAGAGAAGACAAGATTACGGTGTGTTAACTACCTGTTGACTAATTTTTTAAAGTATTTGATTCTGTGGAGCAAATCTTCTAGGGTCTCCTCCACCCAAGTGCTTCCAAATATATATGTCAAAATCATATAAGAGTTCTTGCAAGCTACAGCAATAAGAAACTCCATGTTTGACCGCCCTCTGATTATTACTTTCAAGAGACGCACAAAGTAGGGAGCCAGATGCTGGTCAAAGGGATTCAAAGTATGACTAGGGTAGAGGCTTTCCTACACAGAATCACATTGAAAAGTTCTTTTAGATCAGTGGTTCTCAACTTGTGGGTCGCGACCCCTTTGGGGTCAAATGACCCTTTCGAAGGGGTCACAGGGGTTGCCTGAGACCATCGGAAAACACATATTTCCAGTGGTCTTAGCAACCTCCTCTATCTGTCTCCAGGTGGGTCTGCCCACATGCAGACACGCCCACATACAGCTATTAAAGGGTCTCGCCATTAGGAAGGTTGAGAACCACCATTTTCGATAGTGAGATCCTTTGATTCTCTTTGCTCCGGATTCTCTTTTTTGCCTAGTACCCCTGCACTGATGACATTGAGACCTGACATGTTGCAGAGCCTCCAAAATTAGTTCCATTCTCCCTCAAAAGAGTTTGGCCTAACTATCAATTCAGGGAAAACCAACTGGATGAAAAATGATTGTTGCCTCAACTGTGATATGCAGCTGGATGGACAGTCAATAGAGCTGATCCTTTGGAACATATATCTTAGACAGACAATGAGGATGAATAGCTGGCCCCAGAAATGAACAGAAAGAGAAAACTGGTTAGATTGCCTTTGGGAAATTGTATAGTACTTTTAAATGACCCTGATCATTTCCCTGAAATGAAGGCTTATCTGATGGTGAGGTGGTAGGCCATGTAATTGTAATATCTCTGAAGAATTAAATCTGAGGAGCACTGGAGTAGGGAGATCCATCTTGCCCTACCAGAAAGTCAGAGGGGTGATGGGGGAGGACAAAGGAGAGAGCAGATTGGGAGAGAGGTTATACAGTGGGATGGCTGTTTTGGGGTGGTGGGTGGGGGAAAGAGGGGAAGAAAATTTGTAACTCAAAATCTTGTGGAAATGAATGCTGTAAACAAGAAAATAAATAAATTAATAAAAAAATTTTTAAATAACTGGAAAAAAAAAAGAATTAAATCTGAGGGCCACCTAAAAGATGACGAAATAACCCATGGTCATACAACTGGGTTGCAGTATTTTATCAAAGGCAAACTGAGCAGAAGATGCAGTATAAAGGGTGTCATCAATTCGATTCCATTCAACAAGCATTTATTAAACATTTACTACATACTAAGCTCAGGCTACTGAAACTAGGATATAATGACAAAAATAAAAAAAAAAAAACCCTGTGCTTAAGGAGCTTCTATCAGAGAGATGCTTGACCAAAAAAGGAGTAAGTAGGTCACCTATTAAGACCTAGAGATAATTGATGGAGAGCCCACATGTTTCTCCAGCAGTCACAAAACATCAAAAGACCAGAAGGAAGGCACCTGTAAATGCTGGGTAAAGCCTTTGGATTCATGGACAAGAGCCACACAGGATGACCGGGTGGGTATGGCTATGATCTGTACCCTTGGAAAGAATGCTTACATTCATGTAATCATAAATCCATTGACATACCCCAAAACAAAGAGTATGAAATGGTAGTAGTATTATGCTAAATGCCTACAAGGACCCCACCAATTTTGGAAGGAGTCTTCTATTTGTTAATTTCAAATTAAGCACATTTCTAACTTTGGTGTTTGGATAGAGGTTAATTGAAAAGGGTGCTGTTTACAAAGGCTTTGAGGTCTCAGAATCAATAATAGCACATCCACTGCTTCAGGAACTCAGACTCTCAAAAACATTTAAGTTAAATCCTCTAATTTACTGAAAATCTGATATTCAGGTAGTTGAGACATAAAAAGAACAAGTAAGTCCAATTTTGAAAAAGAGGAGAAGAGAAGGTCCCAACTATCTGCTTCCTTTTTCTCTCTTCCTAGATAGAAATATCATACAAGTTGCCCCTGTAATAATAATAATAATAATAATAATAGCTAACATTTAAGGGGTAGCTAGGGAGAACAGTGTATAGAACACCAAGCCTAGAGTCAGAAGGACCTGCATTCAAATTTTACCTCAGACATTTACTAGCTGTATGACCTTGGACAAGTCACCTAACCCTGATTGCCTCCAAAAAATAATTATAGTAATAGCTAACATTTATATAGCTGTGCTAAGTACTTTACAATTTTCATTTGGTCCTCACAACAACCCTGGGAGATATTGTCCCCATTTGACAGAGAAAAAAACTAAGGCAGACAGAAGTTAAGTGACTTGACAGAGCCTGAAGCTGTATTTGAGCTCCAGTCCAGTCCTGGGCACTATCCACTGAACCACCAGCTGCAGCCTGTGTTGCAGGATGCCTAGAGAGCTGTTCATTTTAACTTTGTTTTTCAACCTGACCCATGATTTCACTGGGGGCAGAGTGGGGAGAGGGACTTCCACCAAAGCAGATGAACATTTGCCCTGCGATTTATAATCTTAGTCTGGAATTGAGAGAGAAATGATTTGTCCAAGGTCACAAAGACAGTACGGGACAGAGAGAGGACTTGAACCCGGCTCTGCTGAGCTCCAAGACCAGCTCTAAAATAGCCGCCCTAAAATCCTCTCTTGTTTTAATTTGCAGACAGGTAAAGAGCACCCTGTTTAAGAGTCAGCTCGGCAGCTCCCAGGCCCAGAAATTTCACCTTCTACCACAAGGCAATGTGTTCATTTGGGAGTACTTAAGCTTAAATGACCCTCAAATCACTCATCTGTTCAGGACACATCCAGTTCTTGGCAAAAAGTCAAAAAGTGTCAGGATGCACTCCTTAAGAGATGCCTTGGACCCAAACAGCTCAAATCTCCCAGCAAAACTTAAAAGGGTTCCAAAATCCCAAATGTGAATACAACCTTTCAATCACTTTTAAATCATGCCTCTTCCTCTCTCCGGGACTCCAGACTCTCCTACAGCTTTTCTACGATTTTAAGAAGAGTTCAGAGGGCCCAATCCAAAATGAAACCCTAAAGGGCCAATCACTGGAAGACCTAGATAATCAACAGGACTTCAGCAGAGGACTGGCAGAGGGCTGGCAACTGGGAACCAGGAGACACAAATCCATCCTCACTTGCTGTTCTGTGACCACAAGCAAGCTTTGGTTTCCTCTTCTGTGAAATGGGAATAATCATACCTATACTACATAGATTCCATGATGGTAACAAAAGCACTTTGCAAAATATATACACGTAAGTTATTGTCTTTGCCCCCCAAGGACTTCACAATTTATTTCAGGAGATACGTATATAAAAACATCTAGAATACTGAAAGTGTAATCTAATGCTAAAATTATGTGATACTAAGTAGGGGTGAAAATGAAGGAATGAATGGATGAATGAGTGAATAAACAAACGAATGAACAGATGGATGGATGGATGGATGGATGGATGGATGGATGGATGGATGAATGGATGGATGAGTGAGTGAGTGAATGAATGAAAAAAACATTTACTAAGTTCTTGCTATACAAATGTAACTACTACGGAAATTGAGAGAAAGGAGAGATTTGTGGAAGCTAGAATCAGAATCCCAGAGGAGCATGATCTCAATCAAACAAGCATCAAAGTTTTGGCTGAGTCTGGGTACCTGCCCTGAAAAGCCAGATTGTATGAAATTCAAGCCTGCTTTTGAAAACTGAAAGGTCTTGTTTTCATGAATTGGAGACTAATGTCTTTACAACATAGCCAATATAATAACAACAGCTAGCATTTACGTAGATAGCACTTTGAAGTTTGTAAAGTGCTTTACAAATATTATTTCATTTGATCTTCACAACAACACTGGGAGGGAGGTGCTATTATCATTCCCATTTTAGAGATGGGGAAACTAAGGCGGGCAGCAGTTAAGTGACTTACACAGACTTTAACTCAAGTATTCCAAGCCCAGCACTCGATCCATCGGGCCACCTAGCTGCCTCCAGTTGGATAGAGGGTTGGACTTTGAAGTCTGGGAACCTGAATAGGAATCCCACTTCAAATACCTACAACTCTAGGTCAGTGGTTCTCAACCTGTGGGTTATGTTCAATTTGTAACAATGAAAATACATCCTGCATATCAGATATTTACATTATGATTCATAACAGTAGCAAAATTACAGTTATGATGTAGCAATGAAAATAATTTTGTGGTTGGGGGTCACCGCAACATGAGGAAATGTATTAAAGGGTGGAGGCATAAGGAAGGTTGAGAACCACTGCTCTAGGTGATAATGGTCAGTCAAGTCACTCTGTGTGTATCAGACCATCAGTTTCCTCATCTCTAAAATAAAAATAAGAACACTTGTACTACCTGATTTACAGGGTCATGGCAAGGAAAAGACTTTGAAATCTCAGACAGAATATTAATGTGAGTTATAATTATTGTTATTGAATTATGGTTAGATTTGCCATAAGCAGAGGAGATGAGGAAGGGAATTCCCAGAAGATTCATGAGAATATGGGCTATTATAGACTCAGCAAGAATTGGTCTTCCAGAAAACTCATCTCCTCTCAGACATCTCATCTACATGAAATGAGAAAATTCATTGGATAAACATAGGACCCCGGTTCCATTTACAGAACCAAGAAATATTATCTTATGAGTTTCATAAAAATCCAGGGAGAATATCTTAAGAAGTATAAGGAAGGGTATGAAGTAAGCATGCAGTATGCTAATGCTCTCAGCAAAATGGCAGCAGAAGTTTCACAAGCCTCAAAACCCTGAACACCAATCTGCCTAACTTCTGTTTTCATCTCTCTATACAAGCTAGTAGAAAAAAGAGTCAGGACACAGGATCACAGTGGGTTTGCTCAGAAACCCAGAGCCTGGAAAGAGAGTCTTCCAAGCTTAAAAGGAGTCAAGTAAATGATCACTGAAAATAGTCATAATAGCTCACATTTACAAAGCACCTCGTAACTTGGGTGATTTGGTGCAGAAATAAGTAAGCAGAACCAGGAGAGCACTATGAACAATAATTACAAGGATGTAAATTGGAAGAAAAAATTTTGATAAACATTTTGTAATCAAAATAACCAAGCTCGATGCAGGGGAAAAGAAGATGAGAAAAATATACAGAGGCAGGGGACTATGCCTGTGGCGCATTTGTATATACTTTCAGATTCTATTGATGAATTGTTTAGTTGATTAAGCTACTTTTTCCCCCTATTTCTTTGTTTCAAAGGGTGGTTCTCTGAGTAGGGAAACAAGAAGGAATAAATTATTAAACCTTAAATTTTAAATTTAACTATAAAGCTGGGGGTGGGGAAGCACTAAGACTTTCGGGACACCCATATCTATGTATAAAAAGATGATAAAAGAAGACAAAAATAATCATTTTTTAAATGTTGAAACACCTAGCACCCTAGGTCTAGAATATACAAATTGTTTCCTTCACAACAACCTTACAGAAAGTATATAGATGATTGTTACTATTTTATGAGTCATGAAACTGAGACCCAAGAAAATTAACAAAGGTCACATGGCTAAAACCCAAATCTTATAATTCCAAGTTTAAAAGTCTTTAGATTAACAAAAAATATCCAAACCATCAACTTCTACTGTTCAATGAGAATTTATCAAGTACTACTATGTGCTAGACACTGTGCTACAGGCCAGAAATACAGAAACCAGAAAGTTAATTCCTGCCCTTGAGGAGCTTACGTTCTGCAGTGAGGAGGCAGAGAAAACGGGTTTGATAGGAAGGAAGGAAGGAAGGAAGGAAGGGAGGAAGGAAGGAAGGAGGGAGGGAAGGAAGGAGGGAGAGAAAGAAGGAAGGAAGGAAGGAAAGAAGGAAGGAAGGAAGGAAAGGAAAGGAAAAGAAAGGAAAGGAAAAGAAAGGAAAGGAAAGGAGGGAAGAAGGAAGGAAGAGAAGGAAGAGAGAAAGGAAGGAAAAAAGAAAGGGAAGGAGGGAGGGAGGGAGGAAGGAAGGAAGGAAGGAAGGAAAAATTGTTACAAGAAGAAGAAAAAACACTGACAACTGGGGGTGGGGCAGGGGAAATCCAAAAGGCTTCCACAGGATGGGGTGCTTGTTGTAGCTCAGTGATATTTAATTCTTCAGTGCTTGTCATAAGAGGTTTGTGAAAAATCTGTAAATTGGTCAATATTTTGGTGAGGTAATAAGGAAGATGGAGAGAAAACTTGTCTATAAGCCTATGCTCATTCTTCTTCATTAGCAGCATGCAAATCAACTCCCGGGGTTTAAGCAGCTGCTTTGTAAAAACATGTGGAAACTAAGGGAGGGTACACTGTCTAGCTCTGATTACCAATCATAGCTCCACACACAAAAGGAATGCCTCACACTACGCATGTTCAGACCCAAATGCAACCTGGTCAACGTGCTGTCACTACAATAAAGTAAATGAAAGCAAATTTTAAAAGCTGGTGAAGTCAGACGAATTGCAACAAACAATTGTGGTTCTGGAGAAGAGAGAATGAAGCCCACATCTCTCCTCTTGGTCAACAGGTGGAGAGCTAGAGGTGCAGAATGTTGCATACAGCATCCAGTGTGGTTGCTTTATGGTTTTGTTTCCTTAATTTTTTTCTTGGTTGCAAGAGCATTCAGTGTGGGACTTGAGGCTTACATCAGGAAATTAGTAAGATGTAAAAACAAAAAGCATTAATTAAAAGGAGAGTAATATGTTTGTTGTACATGATGACTTTCTAGGAAGGGGAGGGGGAAGCATACATACGATCACGATGTAAAAAGCAGAAAACATCAATAAAAACTTATGTTTTAAAACTCATTTCTCTGTATCACAGTGAACAACTCTAAGTATTCATTGGTAGATAGAGCCTTGGGCCTGGAATCAGGAAGATTTTTGTTCAAATCCGCCTCAGACAATTACTGTGTTAGCAAGTTGCTTCATTGCCGCCTGCCTCAGTTTCCTCAACTGTATAATGGGGATCCTCGAAGGAAAGCTGTGAGGATCAAATGAGATAACATGTGTAAATCACTTAACACAAGGCCTGATACATAATAGTTGCTTAATAAATGCTTGCCGTGCTCCCTTTGCCTCTCCATTAGGATTTGATAAGAAAAATGGCTAACATCATCAAAGCTCTTAAAGGTTTTCCAGAGATCTTCTTTAGCTCTTTTTGTTTGAAAGCCAAGACATCACCCTGTGATGTCACTGGTCCTCTTCAAAAAAAATAAAAAGACAAACAGCAAGCACCTCAACAACCCTGTGAAGGAAGTGCCAGCATTACTACCATTTTACAGATGAGGAAACCAAGGCTAAATGAGATTAATTAAGGAAAACTCAGGGTCAAACAGTTGGGTCAGAAGAAGAATTTGAACCCAGGACCTTCTAATGCTAAATCCAACACTCTTTCTACTTCACCATGGCGCCTGCATTTGGATTTGGGATCATGGGGCAGCAATGCTGGGATCTTTCCCATCAAGACTGACTGGGTGGATCACCGAGACAAAGGCCAGGTGGATCATGTGGAAATTTGGTCTCATATTACAGAATTGAGAATTCCCCAAAAGATCCTACAAGACATGACAGGATGGAAACCAACTATTCAGAACTATTATTAGCTATGTGACCTTGAGCAAGTCATTTAACCTGCTTGCTTCCATTTCTTCAACTGTTAAATAGGGGTAATCATAGCATCTAATTCACAGAGCTAGTGTGAGGAACCATTTTTAAAGTACTTAGCAAAGTGCCTGGCATACAGTAGGCACTCTATAAATGCTATTATTGTTAATATCAATATTATTATTCTATTATTTGATGGAAAGTACAGGCCCGAATGAGTCAGAACCTCTGGATAATTTTAAAGCCCGTTTTTCTAGATCCTTCTAGAGAAGGCAATGGAGCATGATGTCTTTCGCCCCAGTTACAAGTCAGTGCAACAAGGCAAGTAAGGGCTGGTGTTGGTGACATGCTCGTTGACTGAATTCCCTTCTCTCCTCAGAAGCCTCTCCCCATGAACATGTGGAGAGATGGAAATACATGGTGCGTGGTTCACCCAGACCATGCTAGAAGCTCAGCTCATTGAAATGTCACATGGTGGAATAAGGTGACCAAAGGATTTAAATTTCAGGAATCTCAGTGCAAATCTTTGCTCAGACACTTACTGACTGTGTCATCTTAGATAGCTTCCTCTCTCTGGATTTAATTTCCTCATCAAATGAGCAGCTTCATCTAAATGGCCTCTAAAATCTCTTTCATCTTTAAATATTTGACTTCTTGGTACCAAGTCATCTCTCTGAGCCTCAGTTTCCCCATATATAAAATTTAGGCTTAGACTAGATAACCTCTAAGTTCTTTTCCAACTTTAAACATATGGCACCATAAAACATTTCCTCTCTCTGAGCCTCAGTTACCTTATCTGTAAAAATGAAGGTGGTAGATTAGATCAGGGATTCTTAATCTGGGGTCTGTGAACTTTTAAATATATATATGTATACATGTATAGTTAAAGAACTGCCGGGAAAACTGGAAAATAGTATGGCAGAAACTAGGTATAGACCAACATCTTACACTGTATACCAAGATAAAGTCAAAATGGACACACATTTAGATATAAAAGCTGATACTACAAGCAAACTAGGAGAGCAAGGAATAGTTTGCCTGTCAGGTCTATGGAGAAGGGGAAAATTTATGAGAAAAGAAGAGATACAGAACATTACAAAATGCAAAATGGATGATTTTGATTACATTAAATTGAAAAGTTTTTGCACCAAAAAAAAAAAAGCCAGTGCAACCAAGATTAAGAGGGAAGCAGAAAACTGAGAAAGAAATTTCCATAACCAATGTCTTTGATAAAGGCTTCATTTCTAAAAATATATTATAGAGAACTGAGTCAAATTTATAAGAATACATCATTCCCCAACTGATAAATGATCAAAGGATATGAACAGGAAGTTTTAAGATGAAGAAATTAAAGATATCTATAGTCATATGAAAAAATGCTCTATGTCACAACTGATTAGAGAAATGAAAATCAGAACAACTCTGAGGTACCATATCACACCCATCAGATTGACTAACATGACAAAAGAGGAAAAAGATAAATGTTGGAGATGTGGGAAAATTGGAACACTATTGCATTGTTGGTGGACTTGTGAACTGATCCAACCGTTCTGGAGAGCAATATGGAACTATCTCTAAAGGGCTATAAAAATGTACATACCCTTTAACCCAGCAATACCACTTCTAGGGCTGTATACCAAAGACATCATGAAAATGGGAAAAGGACCCACATGTACAAAAATATTTATAGCAGCTCTTTTTGTGGTGGCCAAGAATTAGACATTGAGGGGATGCCCATTGGGGAATGGCTGAGCAAGTCGTAGTATATGAATGTAATGGAATAGTATTGTGCTATAAGAAATGATAAAGAGGCAGCCATCAGAAAAACCTGGAAAGACTTATATGAACTGATGCTGAGTGGAGTAGAACCAAGAGAACATTGTACATAGTAATAGCCACATTGTGCAATGACTAACTTTCATAGACTTGGATCTTCTCAGCAATGCAAGGATCTAAGACAACACCAAAAGACTCATGATGGAAAATGCTGTCCACCTCCAGAGAAAGAACTATGAAATATGATTGTAGATCAAAGCATACTATTTTCTCTCTTCTTTCCTTTTGTTGTTTTGTTTCTTCTCTCATGGTTCCTCCCATTGGTTCTAATACTTCTTTACAACATGACTAATGTGAAGATATGTTTAATATGATTGTATATGTATAGCTTATATCAGATTGCATGCTCTCTTGGGCAGGGGGGAGGGAAGGAAAGGGGAGAAAGTTGAAAACTCAAAAGTTTATGGAAATAAATGTTGAAAACTAAAAATTAATTAAATATATTTTTAATTGTGTTTTAATATAGCTGTAATTTTAGGTATTTTATTTTATGCATTTAAAAACATGATTCTTGGGGTGGCTAGGTGGCACAGTGAATAGAGCACCAGCCCTGGAGTCCAAATCCGGCCTCAGACACTTAACACAAAACAAGCCATGTGACCTTGGGCAAGTCACTTAACCCCAATTGCCCTACCTTCCTCCCTCCAAAAAGCAAAAAAATAAATAATAAAATAAAATAAAATAAAATAAAAATATGATTCTTAGAAGGAGTTCGGAAGGGGTCCATGACACACACACACAAAATTTAAACCTCATAACAAGATGATCTCTAAGGGCCCCTCCCCCAAAGCTCTAAAGCCCATGAGGATAAAAAAATAATAACTGACATTAATATAAGGCTCTACAACAACCTTGTAAGATAAGTGATTATGATCCCATTTGTAGAGGAGGAAACCAATGCTCAGAGAACTCTTGACACTGTGAATGAATAATGACAATATATGTGGAGAGAGACAGAGACCGACAGAGAGAAAGAGACTGAGAGATAGAGAAAGAAACAGAAAGAGAGAAAAAGAGACACAGAGGGAAGGAGGGAGAGACAGAAACAGAGAGACAGACAAGGAGACAAAGAGAGAAAGAAACAGAGAGAGACACAGAAGGAGGGAGAGAGAGACAGAAAAAAAGAGAAACAAAAAAAGAGAGACAGAGAGAAAAAGAAACAGAAACAGAGGAAGAGACAGAGAGAGAGACATGGACAGAGAGAAAGAGGGGGGGGGAGAGAGAGAGAGAGAGTGAAAAACAGAGACACAGAAGAGACAGACAGTGACAGAGACTATATATGTATATGGGAACCTAGCTCTAGAACTGGAGGGGACTTGAGGGGTCCTCTAATCCAACTCTCCCATTTTATAGATGAGGAAATTGAGGCCCAGGAAAGTTGTGACTTGACAAAGGTCACGCAGGTAATAAGCATCAGAAGTGGAATTTGAACCCAAATCCTCCGACTCTTGAACTCATTCCACTGTACCACCACATGACAATGTTCTGGGAAAAGAAAAGTCAGAGAGTAATGGAAAAGTGGGGGAAGTGGGCTAAAGTAAGAAAAGACAAGAATGGGAGCTGATAAGGAAGTACTTAGAGAAATAAAAAGAAAAACCCCAGAATAACTATCAAATTCTCCCCAGGAGAAATGGAGGCAAATTGAAATTAAGCTTCCTTTTAATTATGCATTTCCCAGGGATCTGGCCTAGAGAGAGAAAACTCATAATATATAAGTATCAATTTTCAGTAAATATGAATGGCAAATAAGGCATTTAATGAATTGCAAATGACAGTGTTACTAAAAGTTGTTATCAATCATGCCTAGTGTCTTCCCATGTATTACTTGGGTCTCAACTCACTGCAGAAGCTAACAGTGCATGTGGGAGAAGGGAGAAAGTGAGGATCGTGGCAGTAAAGAGCAGGGAAGGAGAGAAACCATAAAGTTCCTCCACCTTAGCCATTTTAGACACCGAGAGGAGTACTGTGTAGACAAGGCAGAAGAAAAATGTTTGCTAATGGCTTTGAAAAATAGATGGAGAATTGATGAGGCTGCAGGAATGCTGGTTCAGCCATCGACAGGAGAGATGGCTCTCAAACCAAGTCATGAAAAATGGGGTGCGGGGAGCGATAAAGGAGGGAGGCCGGAAGGAGGGGCAAGGAAGCAAATGAAAGACGTTCACTAGGTATTGCCAGGGTTCCAGCAACAAGGCTAGTTGACATCCATATGGCGCTTTGGGGTATGCAAAAAAAAAAACATCACCTCATTGGAACTTCGTAACAATCCTTTTGTGAGGAAGGGACTGTAGTTATAGTCATCACTATTTTTATCAGCACCTGTAATTTCATCAGAGTAGGGTAATCCTTCTGTGGAAATTCCCTTCATCAGCATATTCCAGGTGCTTAATAAATGCTTGTTGACTGGGCTTGGTACAACTCAGTAACTTGGTTGTAACTCATTATCTTCTGTTACCAGTGGCCCTATAGGTCAAATGCTTTGTCTATTATTCCATAGCTAGTAATTGTCCCAGGCTGGATTTGAACCCCAAACTTCCTGCCTCCAACTCACCATAGTGCTTCTCACACCTCCATTTCATAGATGAGGAAACTGATACTAGTGCAGGTCAGTGATTTGCCTAAAATTTCCCAGCTAATAGGTATCAGATGCAGAGTCTGAACCCAGATCTTTCTGGCAGCAAGTCCAGTGCTCTATCCATTATTCCATACTGCCTTAACTTGCTTTAAGTTCTTTGGTAAGGTATGAAGATGAATCTATCAAGGATTTTCCCTGGGCAATGTTCAAGACAAAACAAGAAAACATATACTTGAACCAAAAAAAAAAAACAGTGGCAGTCCTCTCTGGTCAATTGAGTGATTTTAATATTGTCATAAACGCTTAATAGTTCGTTCTGGATGTGCTAGTAAAGCCAGGATACAAAGAATTTAAAGCAATGTTAAAACTCTATGGGACCATAAACCTCCTAGCCTCTCCAACAACTCCTGAAAAAGGTATGCTCCAATAAAAAGAGCAGGAAAGAGAATCATTGTTTTGTTCTCAGCCAAAAAATAATTAATTAAAAAGAAAACACCTCATCCCCACCCCACAAACACACAGACATTAGGTGTGGCCTTATTTGCATAAACACTTTTCCTTTCCCTGATGCTGGAGATGAATGAAGGGAAGAAACTCCACCCCCCAAAAAAAGCTGTGTAGCAAAGGAAATTCCCATTATCTTCAGGGCACAAAAAGTCCTGGTTTCTTGGCCAAATCCCCTACTAATAGAGCTCATCGAGTGTCACTCAGTTATAGCACATACCTTCATATTAGACAAGGGACTTTGTAAAATCTCCCTTCAAGTTCTAGTCGATAAGATGTAACTTCTAACTCTGAATAATGAAGCACTTAATCCTCTCCTTGGCACTCCACAGCCCTGATCATCTTGAGAACACACTTCACTAGCCTCCACCTCCCACACTCACTACCTTGGCTGCTGTTTACCTTCTCCTCCTTTGTACATTCCTATCATTACTTGTATTTCCATTTTTCAAAATGTGAATTATACCAACTACAATGAGAAAGAGTCCAAACAAACAAAAGCAAATTTTTATGCCCGACCTTTCCATCTGTTCTGTCTTAAATTAGGAGCTCCACAAAAGCAGGTGGAAATTATTGATGGAAATGAATGGTTTCAGAGAAGAACTTTATGAACTGATACAGAAAAAAGGAAGCAGAACCTGGAGGATAATTTATACAATAATAACAATATCATAAATAAAATTAATTTTAAAAGTCTTAAGGACTCTGATTAGTGGGATGACCAACCACAGATCCAGAGCCCTGATGATGACGGGATGCTACTCAATCCTGACAGAATAAGACATACATTTTCAGATGCAGCCAATGTGGAAATTTGTTTTATTTGACAAATGTGTGTGTGTGTGTGTGTGTGTATGTGTGTGTGTGTGTGTGTTACTAGATGTTCCTTTGTCTTTTTTTTTTAATGGGAGTGGAGGAAGAAGGCTAGGAGAAATAGGGAGAGAATGAAGGGGGGGTAGAAAGAAAGGATCATTGAGACTTTTTTAATACAGAAAAGGGGATAAATAGAAGAAAAGTCAGAAAGAACAGACAAGCTTGACAGCTTTGAAAGCTAGAAGTTGATTATTAATTACTTTTTTAAAACTATAATAGAGATATGAAGTTTCATATACAATCCTCTTTCTGTATTCTATTGACCTTTACAGAAATTCCTATTTTAAATTTAGATTAAAGATTTTTAAAATAACAGAGTTGCTCATGTGCAGCAAATAATGATCAGTTGATGATTCTGACTTTGGGAGCCTTCAGAGCATGAGGGCAGCTACGAGAGGTACTAAACACAACAGTCATGTTTAATGAGAAGGTTCCTTACTTAATCTATGTAGCCCAAATTTACCTCACATTCTTCCATATTCAATTAGTTGCCAAAGCTTTTCAGTGCTACCTCCATAACCTTTACCATAGACCCTTCTATACACTCACACAGTCCCCACACTGCTTAAGGTCCTCATCAGCTCATACCTACACTATCACAGAAGCCTCCCAATTGGCCTCCCTGCTTCCAATATCTCCCTTCCTCCTCACAGCTTCCAAATTGATATTCCTAAACCCTAACTTGCACCCTCCCCCCCTTCCCAGACTCAAGAATCCTCAATGCTTGCCTACTGCCTCTAGGATAAACTATAAAATCCAACACAATCTGGCTCCCACCTGCTTTTCCAATTTTATTTCCTATTACTTGC
The DNA here is from genome assembly GCA_028627135.1 of Pseudochirops cupreus. Classification (NCBI taxonomy): domain Eukaryota; kingdom Metazoa; phylum Chordata; class Mammalia; order Diprotodontia; family Pseudocheiridae; genus Pseudochirops; species Pseudochirops cupreus. Next base: position 25,397,572 of record CM053580.1, read on the forward strand.
CTTCCTATACTCTCTCTTCCAGTGAAATTGGTCTACTACATGACAATTCATCTCCTGCTTCTGGGACTTTGTAGGGGCTTTCCCTTAGGACTGGAATACTAGATATCTATCCTCTATGCTTTCATAGAATGATATAACTGCATTTGTTATATACATATATATATATATATATATATATATATGTATGTATATGTATATATGTATGTATATGCACAGATATATACCAGAACTTCAAAATGTTCAAAGAGCTCTCTTTCTCAAAGAAAGCTCATTGCAAACCTTGAAGTGTTGTAGGAATTGTAGCTTATCATCATTGTCTTCATCATTACTTAGTTGTACACCACAATTATCCATAGGTGTTGGGCTACACTGAGCAAAGTGAGGGAAAATGGTGCCAGAGGATCCTATATGTAGAGTTGGAAAAATCTGCTCCAATTCCCTCATTCTGCAGGTAAGAAAATTGAGACTCAGATAAGTTGAGTAACTTGCCCAAGATCACCCAGGCAGTAAGTGGGAGAGCTAGAATTCAAATCTAGGCCCTCCAGCACTAGAGCCAGCCTTCTTTCCACTACACCCTCATTGCCCTACTATTGTTGTAGCTGCTTTCAGAATTTTAGCTTCTCTTCAAAACAAGCAACAAATTTGTTCCTTTAGTCACTCATTTCTGGGTACAAACACAAGGATGATTGGGGTAGGATGGTACAAAAAGAGGGAGGATGAAGGTTCAACACATTTGAATCCAGCAATCACACCAGAGTGAAATTCCAAAGAGGTATTTATTGTGTGGGAAGAGTTAATCATTTAAAAATACAATTAAAAGTCAAAGTGATGGAAATTTCAAGCATAAAAGACCACAAGTGTGGAGAGTGAAGGGAGGGAAGGGCAGGTCTGTGTGTATAAGGATACATATATCTCTTTGGAGGATAAAGAGGGGAAGAAAAGGGGGTTCCTGATTAATTTTGCCTCTCAGTAAAGCCCGGATTTTAGGGAGGGAGAGATCAGAAGGAAGGAGACCAATCAGGACATTTCTGTGATGGTCTAGACATGAATTGATAAGGACCTCAAATTCTTTCCAGTATACACAGACTCCTATGGATCCTAAAACAACTTAATGACTATCCCTCCCCCAGCCATCCACTCACAGCCAGCCCAACTCCTTGAATGCACTGGGAACATCCTGCCAGTGTGCACTGGGGTACATCTGAAGGTACCTGGTCCCTCTAGCAACAGTGAGCTCGTTTATTGAATGGATTTTCGTGCTTATGGAAGTGAGAGACTGATAGCATTGATTAAAACCAGCCAGGCATGAGGGTTGCTGGCATTCAATGTTCAGACTTCCCAAAACATGTTTCAGTCCTGTTCTGAAAACTTAACTCTTCAGATTTTAATATGTCTGGATAGAAGCATCTGTGTCTTTGGCCTTTCCATTTATTTATTTTAACTCCTTGAAAACCACCAGCGTCATTTTTGTGGGTGACATTTGCTTTCCTCTCTAGGCATACCTGTTGTCCAGGAGGCTTGTTAGGGCCATACAGGCTTGGGCCAGAACACAGGAGGGGCTACAAAATGAAAGCAGCTGCTGGAGACAGAGTTGTAACTAGCCTGAGGCCATATGGGCTTTGCCACTGGGCTGGGGAAGTTAATCCAAAAATACAACACACTCCTTCAAGCAGAAGGAGATAAAGAAAGACCTCAAACACCTTAGAGGGGGTAGAGGAAAGGAAGTCTGAGTTCCCAGGACTTCAGTCTGCTATACTCTCACATTTACTCTGCCCTTTCCATCTCTTACTCTGTCCAATGAGGTGCAATATACCTTGTAGTAACTTTGCATATATTTACATATTTATTTACATATGTGCTCCTGCGATAGAATACAAATTCCCTAAGAACAGGTACTGCTTCCGTTGGGTGTTTGTTCACCATCACTGTGCCTAGCACATAGCACCCCATCCATAGCAGGAGTTTAATAAGTGCTTATTGATTGATTGATAAAGAAATCCCCAACATTCTCACTCCACTGCATCCATTCCTCTTCCCTTTCTCTTTTCCAGCCTCTCTCCTTCCCTCCTCCTACATAGGGCTAAATCATCCTGGTGCCAATTTTCATCCCAGGCACCACAAGAGAGGTAGCCTCGGTGAGTTGTCTACAATGGAGTAGAAACAACATGGGACCCCAAATTCCATGGGTTGGGCTAAAGACCTTCCAACTCTGAGTCTCTAGCTCCTAAATCACTACCATAAGTAACTCATGCTCTCTCCTGCTTAATTAATCAGTCAGTCAACAAGAATTTATTGAGCACCTACTATGTGTCAGGCATATAGGAAAGACAAAAATGGAACTGTCCCTGTCCTCAAGGAGCTTACATTCCATTGTAGAAACAACATGTACATATATAAGTAGATATCAAATATATTTCAAGTAACCACAGAATAATTCAGTGAATGTAAAGAATCACAAGTTGGGGAGAACGGGAGCAGGAAAAGTCTCAAATTCAAGGTGACCTTGAGTTGCATTTTGAAGGAAACAAGGAAGGAAACATTCTAAATTGTCTCAATTATTTCTTGCAATAATTTCACATCACAAATTACAAGGTTGATTTTAAGGTATGATTGATGTTTGTGCTGCCCCTTCAAAAGCAGCTGCCCAGCCTGGCAAAAGTGCTAGATACAGTTCTGTTTTGGGGTAAGAGGAAGAAATCCCGAAAGTTATTTTACCATTGGGGATGGCAGTCACAACATGCCTGTCTCATCTCCACCTTGGCTTCTAACAGGACGTGAGATCACAGAGATCCATTTTGCAGCTTTTTCATCATTAGAATTGTTCCTCTTCCAGCAGCCAGAACAACCAGAAGCCCAGCTCCCAAAGGATGACTTTGTAGACCTGGGTGTGGGGAAGACCCTAGAAGCTCACAGCTCTGTGCCTGGCTCCCCAGCACTCTGTGGTAAAAGTTGAAAGGCTGCTCAAAGTCAAGGAAGTTCCATGACTGATACTTGTGACCCTGAATACGACATCCCATGCCCTTGATTGTGGAACAAAACCATTTTCCCCCTTCCTGATTTTCCCCATCCAGTACTAACACTGCTTTCTCTCTCCCTCATTATTTGCACGTCATCTCACCTACAAGAAGGTGAGCTCCTTGAGGGTAAGGACAGTGTGTTGCCTTTCTCTGTATCCCCAGTATTCAGCACAACCCGTAGCATACAATAAGTGCATAAGAAATGTTCTTTTACTGGCTGGCTCTTGATTAATCAATATTACACTGAACTTGACCATTCCTTTTGCTTTTCCCATTATTGTCTCTTCAAGATTCCTTAAAATTCTTCTTTGACCTTTCAGAATTTGTCCACCTCTTTTTTTATACTCCCCTACCCCTCCTACCTTGACCACTGCTCATTTTACAGGTGAGGAAACTGAGGTAAAGTTAAATACCCTTACCAGATTCATCTTTAAAGGGGGCAGCTAGGTGATACATTATGTAGAATCCCAGGCCTGGAGTCAGGATGACCCAAATTTACACCCAGTTCAAACACTTGCTATATGTGTAACCCTGGGCAAGTCACTTAACCTCTCTTTCCTTCCATTTTCTCATCTAGAAAATGAGGATCATAGGAGCACCTACCTCTCAGGATTGTTGTGAGGATCAAATGAGATAATAACTGTGAAGTGCTCAGTATATTGTAAGTGCTATGTCAATGTTGGTTATTATTCCTGCTATGCCTGTCACTGGACCCATTCTCAAAGCCCTTGGCACTTGATAGGACCCTCTAGAGCTCACACTGTAGGATAGCCTTTGAGGACTCAGGGTCACCTCCACACTATGAAGAGACATCAGAGGGGTCTTCGGAGTTTCCTAAACATAGCTACCCCAAAATGGTGTCATGGGTTGGGATGGGGTACGGACATGCCTGTTGTTGTCTAGCCCCAATCAGAAATACATCCCTTGCATGCAGTGGGTTTCATGGGACCCTAGATATAGAGGTGGAAGGGGTTTCTAAGCTATCAAATCTAACTCCTTCATCTTATGGTTGGTGAAACTGAAGTCTAAAATGACTTGTTCAGACTTACACAGGAAGTAGTTGTACGAGGTGAGATTTGAACTCAGATCCTCTAACTCCAAGGTTCCTTCCATTCTACCACATCTGATTTCCTCCAACCTACCATATGTGCCTGCTTCAGGAATTATTGACTGTGGTTACAAATCAACTGGGGTGACTAGGGGATGTCATAGTGCATAGAGTGTTGGGTCTGGAGTCAGGAAGACTCATCTTCCTGAGTTCAACTTCAGCCTCACACACTTCTTAGCTATGTGACCCTGAGCAAGTGACCTAACTCTGTTTGCCTCAGTTTCCCCACATGTAAAATGAGCTAGAGAAAGAAATGGCAAAACATTCCAGTATCTCTGTCAAGAAAATCCCAGGGGGTGGCTAGGTGGTACAGTGAACAGAGCACTGGCTCTGAAGTCAGGAGGACCTGAGTTCAAATCTGGCCTCAGACACTTAACACAAAAACTAGGCATGGGGCCTTGGACAAATCACCTAATCCCAATTGCCCTCTAAAAAGCAAAAAAGAAAAAGAAAAAAAATCCCAAATGGGGTCACTGAGTGTCAAACACAGCTCAACAACAATGCATCAATCAATGAATAAATAAGCATTTATTAAGTCCCTAACCCAAGCCAGGCATTAAAAAATAAGCATTATTCAGTGTCCACTCCATACCAGACCCTGTGCTGGGCTCTGGAACTATTTCCTGTTCCAGAGCCTAGTTCTATTTCCACAATTCTAAGCATTTAGAGAATATATTCCAGCAAACGAAATACACATATACATATATTTTTAAAAACAAAAAAGTATTATCAATGAACTTCTAAAATATATTTTCATGACAGATTTATTTTATTTGAGTGGTGCCTTTTAGCATCTGATTTCAGGGACTCAGGATCTGTATAATAGGTTACATGATGAGTAACGGGTAAGCAGAATAGATAGGGGATTGAGCCATGGCATCAGGGATTCTGGTTCTGCCTGTGAAACTCACTGAAAGTGTGCCCAGGAGCAGATTACCTAGGCAACTCTTTGAAGTAGATCAATGTCAAAGAAGCTGTTGATTGGATCGGCATCAGTAGAGAGAATTAATACACCAGGTATTCCCTACGCTGATGAAATTCCAGGACCAGAACAGAAATGTAAAAAAAATAAAGAGTTACATCACATAACAGAGAGGCACAATTTGGGGTGTGTTTATAGAAAGAGCTGAACTTGGAAAAGACCTGGTTCAAGTCGGCCCTGAGATGTATACTGCCCTGTGACTTCGAGCAAGTCACTCAATCATTTCAGCACCTCCAGGGCACACTGGAAGATCAATAAATCATTACTTTGTGGTTGGAAGAACCACAGAGGTAGTTTAGTTCAATCTCCCATTTTATAGATGGGGAAACTGAGGCCAAAAGAGGTGAGATGCCTTGCCCAAAGTCACATAAGTAATATGTAACAAAGCGGGGATTTGAACTCAGATCCCCTAACTCTAAACCCAGTTAATTTTAGAGGCATCGAGGTGGCACAGAGAACAAGAACACTGCACTTGGAGTGAGGAAGACCTGAGTTCAAATCATACCTCAGACATCATTAACTGTGTGACCCTGGACAAGTCACTTATCCTCTCTCAGACTCAGTTTCCTCACGTGTAAAATTAGGATAATAATAGCTCCTACCTCACAGAGAGGTTTTGAGGATATAAAGAAATAACATGCATACTCTGCAAACCTCGAATGCTAGTTCTTCTTCTTATTATTATTATTATTAAACTTTCCAGAAAAGCTGCAAGTGAATTGCTAACTTGCTTTGGTGGAAAGGTCCCAACTGAAAACAAAGAAAAACAATTCAAAAAAGACAATGGAATGCTCAACCCTAAGAAACAAATGGGATGATCTAACTAGCCTCAATCTTTCCCATGGATCCAACCTGTGTAAAGAAATTGACTGGACTAGTTTTATTCTGAAATCTTTATATGAAATCAACAACTGCTTTGCCTGAGAAACCCCACTTTTCAGAAGTCGCTCTTTTCTGGTTTACAACTCATAATCAAAAACTGGAATTTTGCATCAGAATAGTTCTGGGATGTAATATTATAGTGTCATATTTTGATGCTATACTTAAGGCTCGGAGGCAGTTTCCATTCTAAAATTTTTCCCAAAGTCTCAAAATCCAATGAAAAAACATGTCCAGGCAAAAATGATCTAACCATTTTGCAGATCAGAAGTTGTTGTGTTGTTTTTTCCTAAATAAAGCAACAACAAAAACGTTTTTATTGGCTTCAGATGCCTTCCTCACTTTTCTAATCCAAACAACCAGCTGGAGGCAAGGGGGTAGAAACGAGCAAAATTGTTTTTAAAAATTTTTGTTGTTGTTTGTTTTAAAATCAGTTGGAACCTGAACCCTGAATCCTCAATTAATTACTTACCCACCCCTTTCCACTGCTATTAAATGATTGTTTCATGACATACCCCATCCAGAGCAGCAGGGGAGAACTGGGTTGGGACTTAGCCCACAGGGTCCCAGTAAGATTGAGATGTCTCATACAGAATGCAATGAATCTCACCAGGATCAAATGGCATCCAGTTACTAGCAGATTATAGAGTAAGCCTACAATTTGCATGATGTATTTGAGCTCATGACTTAGCACCCTATGGGGTAAAAGACGTTTGGAAGTTTTCATCTGTCTTGACACAGTAAGACAACCCTTTATGTATTTCCCCAACTCCTGCTGGGACCAGGTCTCATAGGCTGGTGCAGTTCATCCTTAACTATAAACTTCCTTTTTTTGCAGTTTTCACTTTCGCTTTCATCTACGGGGGGGGGGGGGTAGGGGGGAAGGGAATAATATACAACACACAAATATATAGATACATGTTATGTGTACATATAAACACGTGTATAAATATGTATGGGTAGCCATGTGAACGTGTTAACGGCACACACATATGCGTGTATAAATCCTGTGATTTGATTGGTAATCTGGGAACTCCTAGAGAGGAAAAATCCTCCACCAGTCCAGTTCTGAAACTGCTTTGCAATATATTGTCTTAAATTGGGGGGGGGGGGAACCTATTTTTGTGTCCCTGCAATCTGGTAAAGCTTATCAAGCCCTTTTCAGAATCATGTTTTTAAATGCACAAAATAAAATACATGAGATTACAAAGGAAATAAGATATAGTGAAACGCAGTTATCTATCTTACAAAAATGCCTAGAGGCACCAAGAGTTTTAGGATCTCCTACTTGGCCGCTGTTAGCGCAGGCTTGGAGTCAGGGAAGACCTGACTTTAAATCTAGACTCAGACACTTACTAACTGTGTGACTCTAGACAAGTCACTTAAATGCTGTTTGCCTCAGTTTCCTCAACTGTAAAATGGGGGTAATAACAGCACCTACATTGCAGGGCTGTTGTGAGGAGCCAATGAGATAATAATTGTAAAAAAACAAACAAACTTAGTGCCTGGTGCAAAGTAGGCTCTATAAAATACTTATTTCCTCCCTTCTCTCTGTCAGAGCCAGTATATGTACAAGAATCCATTTCTGCTCTCTATCTTCATCCATTCCATTCTAAAGTATAACACATTTCTGTAATGAACCGAAGCATTTCAAATCTTAGTAGGGAACCATTGTACTTAGCCTCTCCCTCTATTCATAGCCTATGATTATTTCAACATGAGTCCTTTTCTTCCTTTTCACTTCATTCCATAGCACCTCTCAACATTAGGCTCCGTACTCAACCCCGATATGTAAAATGTGCATTCCTAGTCACTGATACCCACAGGGGATTCCTAATAGCTTTAATAGGAGAGGATTACAGATTGTAGAAATGGAAAGGAGTTTGAGGTCGTCTATTCCAACTACCTTACTTTATTTTTTTTTAATATGTAACCTTTTATTTTTCCCCAACTACATGTCAAAACAATTTTTAACATTTGGGGTTTTTTTTAGGTTTTGAATTCCAAATTCTGTTCCTCCCTCCCTCTTTCCCTTCCCTCCCCCATGGCAAATAATCGGACATAAGTTGTACATGTGCGATCGTGTCAAACATTTCCATATTAGCCGTTTTGTACAAGAAGACTCGAATAAAAAAAGAAAGTAAACAATAACATGCCTCAGTCTGCATTTAGACAATATCCATTCTTTTTCTGGAGGCAGATAGTATGTTTCATCATTAGTCTTTTGGGATTGTCTTGGATCATTACAGCGGGAATAGCTGAGTCATTCACAATTCTTCATCAAACAAAATTGCTGTTACTGTTACTGTGTACAACATTCTCCTGATTCTGCTCGCTTCACTTTGCATCAGCTCATGAAAGTCTTTCCAGCTTTTTCTGAAATCATCCTGCTTGTCATTTCTTATAGCACAATAATATTCCATTACAATCGTAAACCACAGCTTATTTAGACATTCCCAAATTGATGGACATCCCTTTGATTTCCAATTCTTAGCCACCACAGAAAGAGCTGCTATAAATATTTTTGTACAAATGGATTCTTTTCTTTTTTTTAGATGTATTTAGGATATAGACTTAGCAGTGGTATTGCTGGAGCAAAGGGGATGCACAGTTTTATAGCCCTTTGGGCATAGTTCCAAATTGCTCTCCAAAATGGTTGGATCAGTTCACAACCCCACCAACAGTTTATTAGAGTCCCAGTTTTCCCGCATCCTCTCCAGCATTTATCATTTTCCTTTTTACTTTATGAGCAAACAAGATAATATGTGTAAAAAGCTTTGTAAACCTAAAACACTACAGAAATTCTGGCTACTAGTATTAGTATTTCAGTGTTGAAGAAACTGAGACCAAGAAGTTGATTTATCCAAGGTTACACAGACAGAAAGGAACAGAGATAGGATCATCAGTTTTGAACTGGAATCTTGGAGGCCATCCAATCCAGTCCTCTCATTTTACATATGAGGAAACTGAAGCCTGGGGAGGCTATCTGACATTCTGAGGTCACATAGGGAGGAAGTGGTCAAGGCAGCATTTGAACCCAAGTCCTCCAGCCTCCAGAACTAGGACTCTTACCACTGCTCCACACTGCCTCCCAACTTGAATGTAGACTTTCAAAAATCCATCACCTAGCCTCATAAGTCCATGTTGAGAATTCAAGCATGTCCTGAAAAATGAGGAAGGCATCTTGATCCGGAGCTGAAAGGACCATCAGAGGTCACATAGTCCAACTCCTCATTTTAAACAGAGGAGGAGAATTAGGCCCAGTGAAGTTAAGAGATGTTGTTCAAGGTCATAAAGATGGCAAGTCTCAGAGCTGGCATTTGACCGGAGGTCCTCTGACTTCAAGGTTAGTGTTCTCTCCATTGAATCATGTTGTTGGTCTAAGCAAAGACATTCCATTTCTTTCTTTATTATGTAGGTTTGGGAAATGTGTGTGTGTGTGTGTGTGTGTGTGTGTGTGTGTGTGTGTGTGTGTGTATGTAAGAGAGAAGGAGAGAGAGGCACAGCATCATAGACCAAGAGCTGGGAGGGACTTCTAATTCAAGCCCCTCATTTTTATAGAAAAGGAAATTAAAAGGGTGGTGCAGCTGGGTGGTGCAGTGAATAGAGCACCAGCCCTGGAGTCAGGAGGAACTGAGTTCAAAGGTGGCCTCACATACTTAACACCTACTAGCTGTGTGACCTTAGGCAAGTCCCTTAACCCCAATTACCCTGCTTTCCCCCCTCAAAAATAAAAAAGGAAAGGAAATTAAAGATCCAGGAGGAGTGAGTGACTTGCTCAAGGTTAATAACAAAGTGCTTTAAGATTTGGAAAGCACTTTGCATATATCTCATTTTATAGACACATGCAGCAAGGTGCAGAGTCAGGACCAGAACCCAGAACCCAAATATATTCATTGCTATTTTACAGTCATTAATAGGGCCAAGTAACTGAGACTTGGAGACACCAAAAATTAGAGACACAAAAATTTGATAGATGCTCCTTCAGCAGCTGAGACATAGCTACAAAACCTAATCCACCATCACAAGACTAATATTTATCGTATTATTTTCAAATCATTAATTAGAAAGTTAATTTGTGACCCATTTTCTCATGCTGCTTGCCTACACAACAAAATGTTTATAGCTTTCCCCTTGCCTTTGCAACATGTTGACTCTTAATGAGAAATGAAATTCAGGAGATCACAAATCTAGACCTGTAAGGAATCTTAGGCTAGCACTTCTTAAACTGTGGGTTGCTACCCTGTATGGGGTCAAGAAAAATTTTACAACAGTAAAAGGTTTCTGAACACACAACAACCAAAAATTAATTAAAAATCAAACACATAATGAAGCTGAGGTGTTTCTGGCAGGGCTTGCCTGTGTTACATAGAGAAACTTCACTGCAGCCTGGTTCTGAACACAAAACATGCTCATTTTGCACTGTCCATGCCCTCAGGCCATGTAACACCAATGAATGCTGCAGAAGCAAGAAAAGGGTTTGTGAGTGGGAAAGGTTTGAGAAGTTAGGCTCCTAAGTCCAAAAATCCTCATTTTATAGATGAGGGAACTGATACATGGAAATTAAGTGTCTTGCCTAACATCTCACATGTAGCATAGACTCCAAGGTGGGATTTGAACCCAGGTTCTTGGACTCCAGAAACAATGTTCTTAAAGCTATACTTTGCTGCCTTCTTCTAAGTCCTAGTGCAGTGTTTTCTCTATCAACTCTAGTTGTTTGTTCTTTCTTAAAAAAGGATTTGAGGCATAAACACTCACACTTATCAAACTCTTTACCACTGCAATTGCCTTACAATTACAATATGCCATTATAAAAAGTATGATTTACAATGCTGGGATAAAAAAATGAAAAGGAACATGAGTTAGCAATCATCTAATGGTACATGGTACAGATGAAGATATATTTGCTGCACTGAAGAGTCCTGTGATACAGATAGTGTAAAACTATCTAGTTGAGGAAATTGAGGCTCAGAAAGCCTAGATGACTTAGCCTTGGTGTCATCCAGTTAAAAGTGTTAGAAGCAAAACTTGAACATGGGATTTTAAGATTAGAGATCCTTCCATGACTCCATAATTGCCTGTCTAAGTCAGAAGTGCACCCAAAATTGGTGACCCTGTTCACATCGTTCCATTCTCTCCTAACACATCTTGTCACTGCAGGAAAAGCAGAGGTGAAGTTCTTACTCTGAATTTCTCTGAGGTTTGTGAAGCTGACCACCCCAAGTCACTAGGAACTAAGACCCCAAGTTACTAGGAACTGAATGAGACCATCAAGATGCTTCCAGCTGGAAAGGCTGGGTATACATAAGCCTTAGTAGTGAATGCAGATCAAATGAACCCCAAGTATTTTAAGTGAGATCATATGTATTAACTGATCCAAATTTGAAAAACACTGTGTCTTCTAGATTTTCTTATCAATCAGTTGATAAGCATTAATTAAGTAGCTACTGTATCCCAGGCACTTTATTAGGTACAGGAGATACTAGGAAAAAACATGAAACAATACCAATCCTCAAAGAGCTTAAATTGTATAGGGAGGGACAACATATATAAACATAAATTGACACAAAATGCATACAAAGTCATTTCAGGTAGTGGGGGGGGGGGGTAAAGACCAAGAAAGTGCTAATAACACATTAGGCATCACTTTTTCAACTTAGAAATAAACTAAGTGTGGCTTAAACATACAGCTAAAGTATCAGAAATTCCAAGAACTGTAACCACGACATCATGAGATCAAGAAGATATAGGCAGAGAAACTCAGAGATATATAACTTATTTAAGGTGATTATCAGTAATAGGTGGTAGGTCATGAGTATCTGGTGAGTAAAGTATTGCAGGATATGAAAAATGTTGCCCATCCTTCAAAAGCTTTCAGTTTAGGAGAGGAGATAAGATATGAGCAACATAAATATACGAAAGTGTATAGTGAGTGTCAACCTCATGTCACTCAAGGCAGCTAGGTGGCGCCATAATGCATAGAGTGCTGGATTTAAAGTCAGAAAGACTGAGTTCAAATCCAGCCTCAGACATTTACAAGCTGAGTGATCCTGGGTAAGTCATTTAATCTGTTTGTCTCAGTTCTCTCAACTGTAAAATGGAGAAAATAATACCACCTACTTCACAATATTTGTAAAGTGCTTAGCACAGTTCTAGGCATAGATTAGACACTATATGAATGCTTATTCCTTTTCTGACTTCCCATCACACCATGCCCCCATTCTGTCCCTCAGCATTATAGGAGTACAGAGGAGTAGGAAGAATGTTGGACAGAGTCCAAGGACCTGAGTTCAAATCCCTAGGTAAGTATCAGAATACAGTGAAAAGAGTCCCTGTTCAAATCCCAGCTGATCCTCTGATCTCTTCAGAGTGACTGAGTTAATCAGCAAGGGCTTCTCAGCTGGGCTGGGAGTGGAGCTGAGCCCATTGGAAATTGTGGGGTTTCAAAAAGCAAAGACAAAGGACATCCCAAGCCTAGAGGCAAGATAGTATGAGGCCTGAGGACCAATGTGGACTGAGCAGAGAGTTTGTTGAGTGAGGTACATGACTGGAGAAGTAGTTCGGGGCCAGATTGTTGGGTACTAGAATGCCAGCTTGAGGGGTCGCTAGGTGGCCCAGTGGATAGAGCGCCAGCCCTAGAGTCATGAGGATCTGAGTTCAAATTTGGCCCCAGACACTTAACACTAGCTGTGTGACCTTGGGCAAGTCACTTAACCCCAATTGCCCTGCCCTCCCCTCTCCAAAAAAAGAAAAAAAGAGAAAAAAATAACAAGAATGCCAGTCAAGACATCTATAGTAAAGATGCCCCGCCAAAAAAAAAAAAAAAGAACCAGCTCAGCAGCTCAAAACCTACTATCATGACAACAGTGTAAAGAGAATTGGATTTGGACTCAAAATCCTGACTCTGTCATTCACTACTGGTGGGACATTAGGTAAGTCACTTAATGCCCCTGGGCCTTAGTTATTGCAGTTTTGCCTTTGGGTTCCCAGTACCCAGCACAGGGACTGGCACATAAACACTTAATAAATGCTTGTGGATTAACTGATCCATAGAATGAGGGAGCAGCTAGGTGGCACCATAGTGGATAGAGCTCTGGGCCTGGAGTCAGGAAGATGCATCTTCCTGAGTTCAAATCTGGCCTCAGATACTTATTAGTTGTGTGACTCTGGGTAAGTCACTTAACCCTGTTTGCCTCAGTTTCTTCATCTGTAAAAAGAGCTGGAAAAGGGAATGGCAAAGCACTCTAGTACCTTTGCCAAGAAAATCCCAAATGGGGTCGTGAAGAGTCAGATATAACTGAAACATCAACAACAAAAAATGATGGGGTGAGAGTAAATTACTTCTAAGGGTTCTTGCAGATCTAACCGTGTGTGTGTGTGTGTGTGTGTGTGTGTGTGTGTGTGTGTGTGTGTGTTTGCTAGATCACTCTTGGAAATGTGTTACCTTTCTCTTTTGTGTTATTTCATGCTTCGTGTAAAATGGACAGAAAACAAAATGTCATGATCAGGGTTGAGTCCCTTGCAGACTTTGTTTCGAATACCTAGTCTCTCACATTTATAATGGGTGTCATATTGCTTGCCTTCTCAATGGATGGGAGAGTTGTTGGAAGAAGAGAGAGAATTTGGAACTCAAAATATGTTCAAATTAATGTCAAAAATCAATAAATTGATTGCTAAATAAACGAATAAACAAATGGGTAAATAAAGCAAACACCTGATCCATTCAGTAATCCCTTAAAATAGATTTTTTTTTCTGCCCAGAATCCCTCTGGCAGTTTGGGGAAGCCTACCATCACCTTCTCCAAATATTTTTAAATGCAAAAAAATAAAATCTATCGGATTGCAAAGGAAACCAATTATATTGAAATACACAGTTGTCCCCCCAAAAAAATGTTTTGAGTTCACAGGCCCCAAGTAAAGGAATCCTGCATTAAGATTTCTAGACATTCCTGGTGCTCAGAAACCACATCTCCTGAAAACAGAATTTGTAATGGTAGTGTGAGTGAAGAAGTTTTAGGTTCAAGCGACCCATAAGCACATACAGCCTGCTTTCCTCTGGGCACACTGAATTAATTTATGCATTCATCCTTTATTCTCCAGAACATTAAAATCAGGGAATCTAAATTATGGGTCTTGAATTAAAATAATAGGATCACAGATTTGGAGCTGTTATATGGTATTTTTAGATTCCTAATTATTTCAAGGCTGAATTCACACCTATGTATAAAAATGCAGGTTTTACAAATGAGGAAACTGAGACCCAGAGATAGTGAATGACTTGACCAGTGTTACCCAAAGCCAGGATTCAAACGTAGGCTCTCTTGTTCCAAATCCAAAATTCCTTTCTCCGTACTACTCTGCCCACCTGGTTTTCTATTTCCATGCTTGCAGAGCACAACATGGCCTCCAGGAGGTGCCAGAGGAGATGGGGAAAGAACTGATAAATCCTGTCTCTTCCTGCACAGTAAATAAATGCATAATCTCTCCTTTCTCCCAGAATTCTGCCCTGCAGGGAGGTGGGAGAGGTGGGAACTAATGGAAGCCTTTGAAAAAAAGAAGACAAGCCGCCTTAAGTATGTCCTTAAAAAAAAAAAGTGTTCCTTTTTTGTGCCTTCAAAACAAGATCATCATGTAGTTAATAAGTATCTTAGGGGAGATTTCAACCCATACCCTCATGATGCTAAGTCCAGAACTGTATCTACTCTACCACACTGCTTCTAGGGAAATTTTTGTAAAAGTGGGTAACCAAGGACCTAACTGATTATGTTAACCAAAAGCATGTTTCTTAATAAACAGGATGAGAACAATCAAAACAATAAGTTATTCCAGAAAGGTAGCTTTTGAAAAATCTGGAATCTGACTAAAATTTTGCTTTGCTTCTCACCCCCACACACATACACACATAATGAAACAGTTCTTCACCCACAAAAAAGTTCTACCAATAATGCAAAGGACTACAGCTCCAAGAAAAATACTCCCCCATTTTAATCATGGCTATTATTTTTGTAAAATGAAAATGGCTAAGATCATTGTAATCTATTTTAAGGTTTTTGTGGGTTGGTGGGATTATTTTTTCTTGGCTCAGAGCTCCCCACATTACCAGCCAAATGTTTATGGGTTTTGCTATGTGCCATTTCAAATCCTTAAAAAAAAAAAAAGTACTTTGTACACATACAGCAAATTCCACTTTCTTTTTCTAACAGCTCCAGATGAGGACCCACACTTTCAAGAGGTCTACTTGTTTTTAAAACCATGTGTTTTCAAACAAATATATTTCTCCATAGAAATACCATACCTCCATGAGTATGCACATGAAAACAACTAGCTATATCCTCAAGATTATGTTTTGCCTGGGTACATACATAATAACAATTGTTGACTTGCACATAGTTATTCAAAGCCCTTTCCATAATATTACTTGAGCCTCACAACAATCCTTCAAGGTAGGTACTATTATCAAGCCCATTTTACAGGTGAAAAAAATTGGAGATCAAAAAGGTGATAGGATCAGAGTCTCGGAACTATCAAGTGTCAGAAGTGGTAGGAGAACTGGAGCCTTCTCACTGTATGGCATTCTATCCACTATTTCTCCTTCCCTCCCTTGACGATGTATGAGGAGGCCCCATTTAGACCATAGATGCAAAAAACATACATCAGCCTAGAGACAGATATCTCTAAGATATCTGGGTGCACAGATACCTACAAGCTTACTTGTGTTGGGAAATAGGAGCAAAAGTGGCCGTTTATACCAACAACAAAAAACTTTCATTTGAGCTTAATTGTGGCCCTGTGGCCAAAACGAGTCAGGATCTACAAGGGAATGACCCAATTTGGACCTCTTTTTAGAAATTATTAATATTTAACTGACTTTCTGAACTTAACTTTTCTCTTAACTATGATACGAGATGAGTTTGAACAGAGCCAGCCAAGAAAGGAGGGCTTCACTTAAATATCCCTGCCCAAATATCCATAAGCCCATGCCCTTTCTCTGCACATATAGGAGAGAGAAGGCTGGCCAGGAAAATTGTATTGAGTTCTGTTTGTGTTTATTTATAAAGAAAGGAGTAAAAAAAAAAATCAGCCTCAGAGGCCAGTGTAATAAGATGCTGTAGCTTTTATGAAAGAGGTGAAATAATTTTAAACACAGACACACAATGAGTTTATTTATTTAGAAACTTGTTAAATAGAGTCTGGGAATTCAAATATTCAATGTTGACATTGTACAGAACTGGCTGAAAGCCAGAAGCCCGGTCTCTAGAGGGACCCATTGGACAAGGAATCCAGGATTTTGTCTCCTCCCACTTGAGTCTAAATAGGTAAAAGTCATTAGTTATACCCACAGCAATATCTGAATCTCAGTCAAATTAGCAGGCCCAGCCAGGGAAACTTCAAAGGCAAGTAAGTGTGTTTAGCTTTTTAGTCCTGAAGCTGTGGCAATATGTCACACTTTTGAAAGAGTTTTGTAAACAGTTCCTTCCCTTTGTAGAAACATTTCTTAAGTTTCTTGTAGGCCCTGTAAGCAATGTTAATTAACAAGGATTACATTTTTCATTGGGGGAGGGGAAGAATGCCAATCTGTGTTTGCAAACGGTGGGGTGAGCTTGGAGAGAAAGGGGGGAAGTATTTCTCTCCGTTTTATTTATTTGTTTCCTCCTCTTCCCCTCCCCACACCACACATACACACTTGTTCTCACTACACAGCCAAGTTTCTCTGGGAATTCACTGATGGAAGCAAGTAGAAGGCCAGAAGAGTAGGATAGGGCAAGACCTAATTTTAGCAATAGCATCCTTCTAAGCAATGGGGGGAGGGAGAGATTTCTATTTAGTCCATCTCAAAGAGCATGCTCAAGTGGGAGCACTGAGAAAACTTGAGTGCCTGATTCGAGCACACACACATTCACACTCATACACACACACACACACACACACACACACACACACACACACACACACACACACACACACAAAATGTGGTGAACAGAAGCAAACTCCAGCTACTTGGACTAGTTAAATGGTTAATCCTCTGCTCAGTGAAAATGTGCCTGGCATCTTCATAATGGGATTGTCCCATGGACCACCCTCACCACCACCACCCACCTCTGAGTGCTAACTTCCTTCAGGGTCTGCCTGAGTTTTGAGGGAGGCATTCAAGGACCTGTGTGCCCAGACACAGGGGAATGGCACAGTGCAGGCACATATCCCTGGGGAAGAGCTGTCCAGACACCATCATACTTCTCAGAATGGAAGTGGACAGAATTATTTTCTTTCTCAAGCTGTTTGGGGCCAAGGGTTTCCTGCCTGCAGGACCAGGGGCTATGGAGCAGAAGGTCTGAATCACCACCAGTGTCCCCTCCTGCCTTTGAGACCCCTTTCCTCAGCCCCCAAAATCATCCCCCACATTACCACCATACCACTACCATTCTTCAACACACTTGGGACCAACCTAAATCCCAGGAGAATTGAGGGATGGAGTGGTGAGGGCCTAGATGTATCCTGCCCTCAAAGAAAGAAGGGGGGAAGAAAGGTCCCACTCCTTGGAAAGAAGTCATCAGAAAATCTGAATCCTTGGGAAATTGCAATAAAAGGCAGTGAATGGGAAGAAACCCAAATCATCTCCCATGGTCCCCCTCAATACACTCAAATGGAGAAGACATGGAGTGGGAAGTTGGCCTGATCCAGGAGAGTAGCCATCATTCCTCTCTCTTCCCACCCCCAAGAATGGGGTCAGTGAGCCCTAAATATCCGCATCTCTGGGTCCTTCCATACCAGGTCTTGTTGTAACCTTGGCTAACCTGATACAGTCTTCTGGAAACCCTTTGGGGGGCAAGCTATTCAGAAAGAAAAGTCTTGTATCAGTCTCCTCAATCTTATTAGAAAGTTTCCCTGAGGAAAAAAAAAACCTCTTTCTTTTATACATATATGTATATGTGTGAGTATATATAAGTGTGTATGCATATATATATACATATATATATATAAACACACACATAAGCTTATTGTGTATTGCCATTCATATGTGCAATAGGCTCCTTCACGTGAATGTATTTTGGCTCTGGGTATTAAGTGTATTAAGGTGAAGAGAATGCGGGAAGCTAGCAAGCTCTGGAGAGTCTGCTTCCGATGAAAGCTAAAGAACATTCTCTCTTTCTTTCTCTCTCTCTCTCTCTCTCTCTCTCTCTCTCTCACACACACACACACACACACACACACACACACACACACAGCTGTCCAGAAAAGGCTGAGAATTTATATCCCCAACAAATGAACATTAAAAAAAAAACAGGGCCTTCCTGCCTTCTCCCGTCCTGCTAATGAACCGTCTCTGCCTCTCTGTGTGTCTGGTGGGGGAAGAGGGGGAGTGAAATGCTTTATTAACCTTTCCCTAAACTCAGAGACTTTTTTTTGGCTAAATGCACACACACACACACACACACACACACACACACACACACACACACACACACACAAATGTTGCAGGAGACTATTTACAGCAAGTGCCAAATGCAATAAAGAAACACTAAGCCCTGGGTAATGGTAAAGAAATGGCAAATAAACAGCCTTCCTAGAAGGGAGACTCTCCGCCTGGACAGGGCCAGCGCTCCCCTCTTTGAAAAACAAATTCCAGGACAGAGTCTTAAACAGGCAAATAAACTTGGCAGCTCTGTTTTTCAGTCAGGGGCTTTTAAGGACTAGAGGAAGGCAAATTATAGGCTCAGGGAGAGGGAAAAAAAAAACCCTGCCCGAAACCTGGGCGCGTGTTATTTTATTATCTCAGATGTTGGGGATGGAAGGGGGAAACTTTAGAGAGTTCGGGACCTACCTTGACGACTAGACTGCCTGTTTTTAAAAAAAGCGATAAAGTGTAAAAGTAACAAGTGCCCCCCCCCCCCCACGTGTGTCCTGCTAATCTGATCGCCTTCTGTCTCTTTACGAGGCTACTGGGTGGGGGGTGAGCGGGGGGGACGCCCTAAGAACTCCAAGTAGGTTACTCTACAGACTGTTCATTGCTGAGACTGAAATCCTGGGGAGTGTCACTGTCGGCAGATTGAGGAAGAGTTGCTTTGGGCTTTTTTTCTTAGGTATATAGGTGGAAGGAGTTCTAGAAGCCTCGGTCAGACCCGGCCCCAACCCCCTCCTTTTGCTTGGTTGAAAGAATAATCTCCCATTGGCATTTCTGACTCGCTACAGGTGCCCACCCCCTCCTCGAATTGTTTAGAAACTTGGGATCAGGCTGAAATACCTGTCTTGCTCTGAGGCGCTAGAATGGGTCTCTGGTAGCTGCGGCATCCCTCCCTCTTTTGACACTTCTTTTTCTTTTCTCAAATGTTAGGGTAAAAGTGCCAAGTGTTTAGGCTGTGCCTTCAAGATAGTCAGGCGTCTTGAGATCTCCTTTACTTATTTTCAAACTAAGGTTTAAAATCCCCCTAAACAAATTCCTACGTGGTTTGTTTAAGCTATTGTATTTCGGATAATCTTGTTTAAAAAAAAATCAAGCCTTCCAGTTAGTACCTGAGTGGTTCTTTCTTTCTGAGAAAAAGGAAGATCAACGCGTTCTCGGAATTATGTCCTTTGACTAGCAAGAACTCGGCTGAGTCCCGGGAACCTCATATAAAGGAGCAGTTAGTAGTGTTCGACAACTAGTAAATTTCGCCCTTGCTGGGAGCAGTGCTGCCGTGGGCAAAATATTGTGTTTCGGTGTGATTTGTTTCCAGTATAACTTTAAAAACAAACAAAAAAAAGACCGGGAGGAGAGTTGGTTCTATTGGATAGAATAAATTGCCTTATTCTCTTTTTTTCTGAACGTAGCAAAAGAAAGTTAGGGGGTGGGGGGAACGCCTGAGTTGAAATAATACCTCCAAAGTTTTCTTGTTAGAGGGATTGAATTACAGGGGTCTTTCACCATCTCCTCGGCTTAGCCATGAAGCTGACACGCTATTGAAGGAAAAGGAAATGGTGTTTCAAAATACAAAAAAAATTCTAATTTTTAATGTAATTTCCTTTACTACCCATATTGTAACCGAAGGATTATAGGATGCAGTGGCGCATCTGTCTGGGAAAGACGGCGGGAGGAAGCAGACACAAGGAAAGAGGAGACGTGAAACTCAGGAATAAAGTTTTTAAATGTTGGGATCCAGTTATCAAGAAATCAACAACAGTACTTTTGCCACAGTGAATAAAACAAATGATCTCCCACCGGATGCAATGTGATTATCATCAGATCAGAAAGAATTCTCTGTACATTTATTTATGTTTTATGGGTGCTGGGTTGTGTTTGGGGAAGGAAAACATTTAGCATTGACTTGGATCTTGTACATACAGTTAAATGCAAATCGTTTTTAAAGTTTCGAAGAAAATTTAAGGAAATAAAATAGGTTGGCGTTGCCTTCTCCCTTTCATTTCTGAGCAAACCGAGTAATAAGACAAGAAGTTAAGTTTCCTCTTTTATCCAGCTCAACTTAGAAAGCTTTCATCTACCATCTTCCCCAATGCTTTCATTGCGGACTGAAGTCTGCACGCCTGAAAGTATACGTGAATGTGGATCTGTATTTACATGTGTGTGGGTCTGTGTATGTGTCTAGATGTGTGTGTACTTGTATGTGTGTGTGCATTTCAGACGAAAATCAAGCCATCAACCGCATTTGAAAGCAAATAAGAAAGGCAGGAAGAAGTGAATTTTGACACTGTCGCAGTTAAATGAAATGAACAGTATCCAAAGAAGAAACAGATGGACCGATTACCGAAATAACCCCAGTCTTTATGTCGGTCGCTAAGACCCCGGCGAAAAGAAATTTATGCGTGAGTTTGTGAGTTTGCCTGAGTGAGCAGGCTGCGTGTAGGAGCCAAACTGTACCAACTCCTGGAAAGGCGCCTGGAAATGACAACACTGAGACCGACTTGAGAGCGGGGTTCCCGAAGCGTGAGGAAGAGGAGGGTCAGAGCAGAGCCTGCCTCGGCGCTGGCTGGCTCGGGGACGCCGAACTCGTCTGGCTGGCTGGCTGGCTCCCTCCCTCACCGTAGCTCCTGAACCCCAAGAGACAAGAGAGGCGGACCATAGTGTGACTTTGGGGAGGGGGGAGGTTAAAGCTCCTAGTCTATGGAGGAATCAGGAGGTGCTGGGAGGAGGGGAGAGGAAAAGAAGGAGGGAAGGAAAGATAGGGGACAGAAGAGTCTTATTAGGAAGCTCTGAAAACCATTTAGCATTTTCCTTATTACTGGATTTTTTTTAATGTATAGATGTATGAAATTAAGAGCCCTATTACCAAAAGTGCTTAGCAAATTGTGTGTGTGTGTGTGTGTGTGTGTGTGTGTGCAGTGTTCTGCGTACACTGAAAGTCTATGAATATGCATGCATACCTTCCAAATGATACAAAATTAAGTTCCAATGCACCATGGATTGGATTTAACCAAAGATAAAACTGAAATCTCTTTTCAAAATACTGTTTTCTGAACAGTAATTCTGGGTTACGGGTCACACTGGCAGAGCAGAGTTTGTTCAGGCAATTTTCTGACCAGTTCACCCAACTCTTCTCCCCCCCCTCCCTGGGGGGGTGTTGAATATTTTAGGAAGGAACCTCTGTATACCAAAGCTGGTACATGTGGGTGAGAGTTCACATCCCCGTGGATAATTAGCTCTCCGACAGCTCTGCTCCCCTCCCTCCCCTTAGCCTTGCCAACTTAATTCTGGGGGGGTTGTAAGCGCTCGGCTTCGGATGCCCCCACCCCTTCACATACACATACACCCCAACCCTGCTCTGCGCTCCTTTTCTCCGCGCTCACTGCCAATGCCTCCGCCGCCGCCAGTCGGACTGACCGAAGCCTGAGACATGGAGCGCCCGCCTTCACCCTTAGGACGGGCACCCCAGACGGCTAGACAGCTCCGGGCTCCCGGGCTCGGTGCGCTCCCCCGTCGGGTCCTGGGACAGCCAGGGACTGGTTTTGCAAGCCGCCACACTTTCTCCCTTCCTACCTATCCCCTTCTTGCCTTGTCTTCACTCTCTCCACGTTCACCTCCCCTCCTCCTTTCTCACCTGCCCTCGGTTCAGAGGGATGCTCGGCTGAGTTACAGCCCTTCAGCCCGGACGGACCCGGCCGCCGCTGCCCTGCCTCCAGCCTGCCTGCCTGTCTGCCTGCCTCCCCTAGGCTCCGACCGCCACCGCCGCCGCCGCCTCCCTCCTTCCTTCCCTTCTCGCCCGTGAGCCTCTGAGAAGAGAGCCGACAGCGCCCACTATAGCAACCGCGGCTACTCGCAACCTCCTCGGCCTCGGCTTAACTTCCAAAGCCAGCCCTGGAACTTTTCTCAACTCGGGCTCCGAGGCCGCCGTCACCGGCCGCTATCTTCCTTAGTGGGGTGACTGTCTACCCTGACATTCTGCCATTCTCTCTTGTACCCCAAACCCCAGAAACAAACGCAATCCTTACA
>CM053580.1:25420077-25431190 GCA_028627135.1 Pseudochirops cupreus
CTCTCTCTCTCCTCCTTTCCTCTCCCTCCCTCCCCTCCTCTGCCTTGTCATGGTTCTTTTCCCTTTCCCCCCACCCTCCACTCCCCTCCTCCACCCCCCCTCATCCCCAAGCTGATGCAGCTGCCCTACTCCAAGGGATGAGGGCCGGCTGCGTTTGCTCCCTTGCCCACCCCAGTCATCAGAGAGACGCGGGGCAGAATAAGAGGCTGGGGCAGGTTGCTGCAGCTGCAGCTGGGAATTCGGTTCCCCCACCCAGCCCCCAGTGTCTGGGGGCAGCTCCAGATACCCGGCACACTCGACATATGCAAGATGGCAGAGGAGGGTGAAAAGCCAATAGAAAAGCGATATTGCACCTACTTGTGGCCAGTTTCCTTGCCCTGCCTTTGGATCTCATGTTGTGCCCAGTCCTGCAGCCGCTGGTGTGGTTGGGGGGTGCTTTTTTTCTTGGATCTTTCCTCCTTTTTCAATCTCTCTCTCTCTCTCTCTCTCTCTCTCTCTCTCTCTCTCTCTCTCTCTCTCTCTCAGACACACACACACACACACACACACACACACACACGCACACTCGATGTCTCTTTCTTTCACTCTCTCTCTCTCTCCCTCTCCTCTCTCTCTCTCTCTCTCCTCTCCCTTTCTCTCAATCCACACTCGCTATCTCTCCAGCATTGTCAGTTTGGACAGACACCTTCGCACATGCGCGCTAGACGCCCCTCCAACATCTCAGCGCCGCCAAAAAAAGTTTGGAGCGATTTATCACTTTGATTTGGAGATCTTGTCAGATGGCAATCGGGCAGGAGGCGGAGAAAGGGGGACGCGGGGCGGGCGACCGGGGGGGGCGGGGGAGAGCCAGCGGGGGAGAGGGGAGCAGATACCTCGCCCAAGGGGGGGGGGGCGAGGGAAGAGGGGGGAGTGGAGAGCCCTGGCTGCAGAGTTCAAGTTGGAAACCCCAAGGAGCTTCTGGGTTCTTGTTATTTTTGTTATTCCCATCCTTGTCCCTCCATCGCCTACGGAAAATGTTTCACACCGACCCGGGGAGAAGATAGCAGGACGAGGGAAGAGTTTTGTTTTGTTTTTTCTTTCCCGAGCTGCCGAGCTGGGAGAGGGGATGGATACTCCAAGAGAGTCGGGAGAGAAGCGGGGGATGCGTCCCCAGATCAAGAAATCAGCCGATTGCTGCTGCTGCTGCTGCTCCTGCTGCTCCTGCTGTTGCTCCTGCTGTTGCTGCTGCGACCGCCGCTGCTGCTCCCGCTCCGAGTGGAGCGCAGAATCAATGACTCCTTTCTTCTGGATTTTTAATCTAATATTAATGGCGCTGTCATCTGGGCCACATTTCCATAGTTCATCTCAGCACACACACCCCCAACCTGTCCCCCCTAGTTGCGATGCTTGGTTGCCTGGATCTGCATCTTCCTCGCTGGGAACAGGCTGCCTGCCCCAGCGCTTGACAGGGCACATAGCTCGTGCCTGATCTAAGAGGTCCGGTTTCACCTTTCCTATCTCTCCCTTAACGCCACCCCCCCCTCACCCCCAGCTTCCTCACTCCGGCCCTTCCGCTGGAGATCAGCCTGGCCTTGCCTGCCTTTTCCGCACACACACACCCAGAGGCACAGAAAACAGACACGCATGCATATGTGCGCCCCAAACCCCCTCCTGCTCCATTCCTCCATCTACTCCCACCCCCCAAAAAATCCATGGTGGAGATCTGCTTTAATTACGGGATTTGCCAATCAAAGCGGACACGCTGAAGTTGGGAACTCCTGAAGGGGCTGGCTCTGTTAGAGGTATGAATCAATCCCAGCTACATATAGATTTTTTTTCTCCTGGTACAACCTCCTTGAATTAAACAGTTTTGTTCAATACCTTCCATGTGCTATTTATGTCTCCATTAATATCTGTTGCAAATCCTGCCAGACACTATAAAAGAAAATTACAATCTTCTCAGTCCCTGTGGTGCGCCAATACATCCATAGCGTTCACGTTTACAAAAATTAATCAAATCCTAACCATCACTTTTTTGGGGAAGGGAGGGCGACCCCTGAGAAGGAGAGTGATGGAGGGAAACTATGATGACTGGTAGCCAGTCATACCTGTTGCTATTTATTGTCAGAGCTTAGGCCAGACTGGGATATGGGTAGAGAGAAATCCTCACACTCCTAAGGATCCTAACGGTTCATGTGCCTCTATTTTCAAACATGTAGAAGCGTGCTGCCCATTCTCTTTGCCTGATGTAGTGTCAAAGGTGTTCACCCTTTTCTCCAACCAAGTTCCCCTGGGACAGGTGCAGATCCCAAGGGACACAAATTGAAAAGTAGTAGTGGAAAGAAAAGGAACCGGAGAGGAGGAAAAGAAACTCAAAGAAGAAACCTCCCCCCCCCCAAAAAAAAATGAAGGCTGCCCTAACAATCTGCTCGGAGAAACGTTGTCCTCCCCCAGCCTGCAAGAGTCACCTCAAACTTGCCAAATCCTGAATTCCTAGCTCCTCTCCCGCTGTGATTGAGAAGTGCAGAATACTAGTGGGTAAATGGGTAGATACTCCCACAGGTACTGTACCTTTCCAGGGAACCTATGTATAAATTGTACATACAGTTTATGCTACGTTTGTCACTCCAAAAATGGGATCAGACAAGCTACTTTTAGCCCTAGAATGTCTTCCTCAGACTCAGTAAAGATCCTCAAAGTAAAAGAAATAAAAGGAAGAGTGGAGTTGGGAGATTTCCTGGAATGTCTAAATAAAACCTTCCGGGACTGAAAAGCCGTAGCCACCGCACTGGATGGCCCCCAAGTGGAATTCCAGAGAAGTTGATTGCTGATCGATTTCATTGCTCCTTCTTTATAACCTCTCTCTTCTCAGATCTCGGTTCTGCCCCTGAATCCAATGGATGGGGAAGGCTAGTGAGGGCCGGGTAAACCCATTACTTTATCACAGCTAATTGCTGCCTGATACAAGGTGAGCAAGAATCAGAGAATCGGCCACCAATGTGCGTGTCCAGGGCCACTGGGCTCCCTCAGTAGAGAGATCTTACCTGAATTCAAAAAAATAAACGCACCCAGTGGTTTGGCTCCCAAACGGGTGGGGACTTTTTAGGAAAGAGTTGTGCCCCCATATCATTATCTTCCCTCTCCTCTCCTTAGTGGTGTTTACAATTGGGGGGGGGGGTTCCCTTTGAAAGAGGGATAGAGAGAGGACAACCAAATAAGCAACTGAAAAGGGGTTTACCTCTTAAGGGCAAAGTGATTTGAAACATCTGAATATGTGGAAATCCGGGGAGTTAGATTGGGGTTATTGTTTCTAGTAAATAAACACATGGCTGGAGTTCAGAATGGAGGAGCAAGGTGGAGAGGACAAAAAATACAGGTGAGAAGAAGGCAGAGTGAAAGGGATCAAACCACTGAGAAGTACACCCACCTCTACTACCCTCAAACTTCGGAAAGAGACAAGGGGGGATAGGTTCTCGCTTCTCATTTCTGACCGTTTGGATGACTATCTTCTCTAAGGATCACTGGTCTCTCTTGCCTTGTTGATTCAGTTTCAAGGCAAAAAAAAAAATTGCAACCTCCTTTCGAACTTAGTACCAAGCAAGAAGGCTAGTCCTGACCAGTGAACACAGACGGATTAGAACGTAAACGCATAGGCAAAATAAACTTTGCCATGTCCCCAGCTAGGGCATTGGGGAAAGAGGAGCTCATTCATTTCCCCCTGAAATTCTAAGCATGAACAAAAACTCCCAAGTCTGAATGTCTTTGAACCTGAAATAGCTTTTCTTTTTGCCTGCCTTCCTTCCTTTTTCTCTTCTCTGTTTCTCTTTCTCTTTTTTCTTCCGTCTTTCCATCCCCCCCCCCCCCCACCAACTCTTTGCATTTATTTTGCATTCTGCTGCATTTACTTCTCTATGCATGTATTGTATTCCCGGAGTAGAAGGTTAGCTTCTTGAAGGCAGGGTTTACCTTACTTTTGTCTTTGTAACTCCAGACTTAGCAGAAAGTCTGAGAGGTAATAGTGTACAATAATCCCTTAGTTAAATGCTTGTTGATTGACTGTTGATTTTCGGTCTTTCCTTTTTTTGTTTTTAAATTTGCACCCTGTGCCGAATGTGTGTGTTTGCGTGTCAATGGCGGGATTAAAGTGTTCTGTGCGAATTTTACGAGATGAAATAAACGTCCTGGAGCCTGAGAGCAATACTTCCTCCACGAAGTTAGAACTTTTGGCCCAAGCGTCCAGGGAACTGGGCCCCAGTTCCTGGGGGCCCCTTGTCAATTTCACCTGTCTGTAGTCCCAGCAATGGGAGCTGGAGCAGGTGTTCCTGTCTTCCTGGGAACTCCAACAACCCGCTTCTCTGGTGATTCCCTACCCCCTCCGCCCGGAAAAAAAAAAAGGAAAAAAGGTTTCCACAAGTGTGCCGACTTACCACCTCTTCTCCCCACCACTTCCCGGCTAAAGGACCCCCCTCCCACTTCAGAACGCCCCGAATTCGTTCATTCTGAGGGACTTGTGCGTTTCAGGCCGTGTCACGAGAATCTTCTTTCGCAAATAGACCTTCTGAGAGTCCAATTTCGTTACAGCCTGTAGGCTTACTGTAATGGGTTGTTCCTTTAAAAAAAATTAATTTAAAAAAATTATTTTTATTTCCCCAAGTAGAACCAGAACATTGGAGAGGTGGAAGAGGAACTTTTAGGAAGGTGAGAATTGAGAAGGTGAAAAGTCAGACTTTTCTCCCCCACCCAACTATTTTTAAAAGATTAATAATGGAAATGCAAGGAGCCGGGTTTCCATGCATTTCGTAGCACAGGACATTTTTCCTTCCTCCCAGGAGGATGGGACCAGGAGCTGCGCAGTCTGTGGGAGAGGGAAGCGGGAATTCGGTACCGAGGTATGTGTCGCGCTATTGTTTCTGTGCGGTGAACTTCACCTTGTGTTAGTTAGTCAACCTCCACATACATTCTCTGGGCCTCGGGTCCGATTAATTTCATCATTGTGGCTGCAATGATTAACGCTGTTTACCCGACGCTGCCTTTCAGGTTGGCTGTTAAGAAATTAAGCTCTCTCTGGGTGACCAGAGCCAAGCAGGGGTTTCTTCGCGTTGAAATGAAACAGTTTCTCTTCATTTAGTCTGCCGGCTCCTCCAGCTTTCGGCCCCCCGCTCAATTAGCCCAAATGGACACAATTTCCATTCATTGCCATAACTCACTCACTGCTCTTGGAGATCGCTTGCAAAATGCACACTTTATTATTATAGGCTGACCTCAGTGGCGAAAAGTGGCGATGCTCGAAAGAGGCCGGCAGATCTATCTAGCCCCCTTGGGCTATAATTATTAGAAATTAATTGGGTTCAGGACCCTGGGTAGCACGGGTAAATTAATAGCTTGTCTGGTGGTTTAAATCCGAATTTTCAGTCCATAGGAGAGAAAGGGGGTGGGGGTGGGGGGAGAGTAACAGACATGAAAGGCAGACCCAAGGGATTACGGAGTTTACTTGCAAGACACTCGTCTATTAAGCAGTGTCCGGAATACATTTGAGAAGGGGAGGTGAGGCGAGGCGGGAGAAGGAGCCGAGGAGGGAGAGGAGGGGGGAAGGGGGCCAGAGAACTGGCCGAGAGGAGGGCTGAGTTTATGTTATCCGATTTTTCTCGCCTGCATTGTTTTCGGGGGAGGGGGATTGCATTTAGGGGTTAAAATAAAAATAAAGATCCTGTGTACTTGGAGCTGTCGGGCTGGAGTAAAAGTGAAAAGGGAGCCTGAGGCAAAAGGAAATTACTGCAAGCCCGCGTGACCTTTCCGAGAGGTAATCAATCAAGTGATCAACAGGGATATTTATCATTGCTCTATAGGCTACTCCGCTCGTGCACAGAGAGGGGGGAGGGGCACTCACGCGCGCGCGCTCGCACAGACACACACACACACGTTTGGTCATCTCATAAACCTAAAAACTGATCCAGCAACTTTAATAAACGTTAGGATTGTCTGTTTTGTCTGAGATTGAAGCAGAAGGAAAGAGAGAAGGGGAAGAGGAAGAAAAAAGGGAAAGGAAAGGAAAGG
The DNA here is from genome assembly GCA_028627135.1 of Pseudochirops cupreus. Classification (NCBI taxonomy): domain Eukaryota; kingdom Metazoa; phylum Chordata; class Mammalia; order Diprotodontia; family Pseudocheiridae; genus Pseudochirops; species Pseudochirops cupreus. Next base: position 25,426,111 of record CM053580.1, read on the forward strand.
AAAGGAAAGGAAAGGAAAGGAAAGGAAAGGAAAGGAAAGGAAAGGAAAGGAGAAAGGAAAGGGAAGGAAAGGAAAGGAAAGGAGAAAGGAAAAAGGAAAGAGGGGGAAGGGAAGGGAAGAGAAAGAAAGGGAAGGGAAGGGAAAGAAGACTTAGCGGGAATGCCTATTTCCCAGCAGAAATGCCTCTTGCTTTAGGTGTTAAATATAAGCTGTCCGCTTCTCTTTGCAATGTGAGAAAAGCTCACAATGAAAGATGTGCTTTAAAAATCCAAATCTGAAATGAGTGAGCTACAGCACAGATTGTGCCAAGAAGTAGCAAGATGGGGAAGAACGGGGCAACTGTGAGCCACATGGTGGGGTGGGGGTCGTCTCTCTGCCTGTATGTATTACCCCCCTTGGATGGGGGACCCCTAAGGCGAGGGGGAGAGAACGCCTCCTTCTCTTCTAAAAAATTCTGCAGCAGCTGCAGGAGGGAGCCTTACTCTCTGATGCTTGCTCAGAGCTACCGGAATCCAGGCGAGAGGAGGGATAGATCAGCAACAGTGCAAACCCATTTTCTGCCTAGTTTCATTCTACCTCGTAAAACATTCTCTCTTTAAGCCCGAAGTCCAGGATTTTCTTCATGGCGGGGACCGTATTTCGTAGGTTTTTCAAGCCTACTAGTCCCTTCTTCTTCTCCGTTCTACGCCTACCTCCATGCCCAGCCCCCCTCTTATTAATCTGGAGTGGTTTAAATGGGGAGAGTGGTGAGGGGTAGGACAAGCTAGCTCCTAACTACAACAGCAGTCTGCTTAAGACCAAGGCAACCCAAGGCCTTCCTTCTGCCTGGTTATTAGTCACCAGCCCATCTGTGGAGACCACTTGGAGCTGATCTCCGAGAGCAGCCCCAGAGACCCCAGAAGCGGGAGAGTTAGTGCTGCAGAAACCACTTCTCGGTGGATTTCTGCAGTTTACAGGAGGGTGGCGAGAATCGCCTCCCAGCTAGCGAGACGAATCTCCTGCGGTGTGGGAACGTGGGACTGTGCCAGGGCGCTCAGGACTGCGCCAGACGCGGATCCCGCCGGCCTGCCCGGGGTCCCCGGCCTGCCTTCCCCCAGCCCCGCCCGCGCCCAGCTGCCGCTGGTTCGGCTCTGGGTCGGACGAGTTAGTCTGCGCCGCCCCCTGCTGGCCATGAGGGGCAACTGCAGCGTCAGGCTCTAGCAGCGCACGGGCTCCAGCTGTGAACAGTAGCTGGGAATCAGGGGGGAAACAGCTGGAGGGCCCCGGGGGAAACTCAGGCTGCGTCGGTCGGGGCAGGGAGAGGAAAGGAAGATAGAATACAAGGAAAACAGTATTTGGAGCTGCAAGGTCTGTGGGATCTCAAGCTGCTGCGTCCCTCGACCCAGAAGAATGCAAGAAAAAAGCGAGTGTTTCTCGCTCTGCACCCTCCCTACCCGCTGCCCAGGGATTTCTGGACACGTTGGTCCTTTCTCCTCCTCCCTGTACGACCCTGACCTCCCCTGAGCAGACCAATTTTTTGCCAGAGGACCTGGTCAGTTTGATCAAAGCCTTCTCTCTGGGGATCAAGGCTGAGTGGGTAACAGCTGGTCTACCTTTCCTCACCACTGTGGTCTCAAGGGGGATGAAGCTGGAATAGAGGGACCTGAATTCTGATCCCACCCCTAGCATTTACAATCTTCCTGAGTCAGAGAAATAACCTCTCTGGGACTGTTTCCTCATTCGTAAAACAAGAGGGTCGGATCACATGACATCCAAGGTTTTTTTTTTTCACTCTAAATCTATCATCCAATCTTCTGAGTCCGTCTTTTCATCCTCAGTCAACCCCAGTTCTAATGGTGTGAAGAGTACGGGGTAGGAGTCAGTGATACCCGGCACCCTTGCCCTCCTCCTTATTACTAATGAGTTCTAGGACAAGTCACCGCCCCTTTATGGTTCCGGGTTTGTTCCTTTGCAAAATTGGAAGGATTGGGCTAGGGGATCTCTTAATCCATCCGAATCCTTCACTGTCTGAATCCTTTAAGTCTGTGCAACGAGGATCTTAGCACCCTCCTTCCCGATAGTAGTCAAATGTTCTAAGGGTCAGTCCATGGGGCATTTCCTTTAGCTTGTCTACGTTTTCTGCACATTTTAAAGATGCTGGAGACTATAAGCAGAGTTTACCTTTACCGGGAGTTGTATTGTTTACAGCTGTGAGATAAGACAAAAAGATAAGAGTGGAAGTGACCTGCCCCAAGTCACCTCACCAGTTAAGTGGCAAAAACCAGCAATGGAATACAGGTCTTCTGCACTTTCCAGTCATCCATGCACTCAGTGAGCATTCACTGAACACCTACTATGTGCTAGGAGAGGGGCCGGGGAATGGGAAAACAAAGGCATAAAAGAAGCAGTTCCTGCACTTTGGGATCTTACATTCTACAATATGCATTGAGATAAGTAAATATGAAAAACATGCAAAGTAATTGGAGGGCACCAACAACTAAAGGGATTCAGGATTTTCCTGAAGTACTGATGACAAGTCACTGAATTCTAAGGAAGACAAGCGATATCTTTTTTCATCTTCCTATAAATCTCTTTCTTTCCTGGCACCAGGCTTTCCTATCCTTCATAGACTGTCTTTCTTCTGCCTTAATTACAGGTCTAAACCAGAAATTAAATTGCAAGTATTATCCAGTGGTTTGAATTGAATTGTCTCTGTCTCTGTCTCTCTGTCTCTCTCTATCTCTGTCTCTATCTGTCTATCTCTCTCTCTTTCTCTCTCTTTCTCTCTCTCTCTCTCTCTCTCTCTCTCTCTCTCTCTCTCTGTCTTAGATATTTATTTCACAAAGCAAACATAGAAGCTCAAAAATACAGTAGCTCAAAAAACAGAAGTTCTTCTCAATCCCTGGGGTCACACTCTTCCCTATATCCCTTCTGGGCCCTAGAGAAAGTAGGTTCAAACTTATCAAAATTTCTGCATGGTATCCACCACACCAGTTTCACTTCCAAATGCAGCATGGTGGCATAGTCAATGGATAGATAAGTTGGCATCTCTGCTACTACCTAACTAGACCTGCTGGTCACTTTGGACTTCTCTACTTACTGTCTGATTTCTGGCAAATTCAATATGGACTTCACTCCCAGATTTCTGGTGCCTTGCTTTCTTGACCATCAGAAACTTACAAGGTCATAACCATCACCAAGAAGCAAAGAGGAGAGACCATCAGATGAGAAGGCCCCAGATTTCTAATCTTACAGCGTTGTCTCATTCACTGGAATTCAGGAAGATGGGAAAAAGATGGACTAAGAGCCAGACTCTTTGTCTTTTTTCCTTCAATTTTTTTAACATTTTTATTTAAAGTTTTAAGTTACAAATTCTATCCAAACTCCCTCCCACCCCTTCCCCCTTCCTGAGGTGGTAAACAATCAGATTATAGGTTATACATGTGCAATTATGTAAGACATCTCCATATTTGTTATTTTGTACAAGAAGACTCGAATAAAAGAAAAAATGTAAGAAAGGAAGTAAAAAATAGCATGCTTCAGTCTGTATTCAATCAATATCAGTTCTTCCTCTGGAGGCAGATAGTTTGCTTCATCATTAACCCTTTGGGGTTGTCTCGGATCATTGTATTGCTGAGAATAGTTGTCAGTCACAGCTTTTCATCAAACAATATTGTTCTTTCTGTGTACAACATTCTCCTGGTTCTGTTCACTTCACTATGCATCAGTTCATGTAAGTCCAGGTTTTTCTGAAATCATCCTGCTTTTAATTCTTATAGCACAATAATATTCCATTGCAATCGTATACCACAGCTTGTTTAGCCATTGCCCAATTGATGGGCATCCCTTTGATTTCCAGTTCTTAGCCACCACAAAAAGAATTGCTATAAATATTTTTGAACAAACAGGTCCTTTTCCTTTTTTTCTGTCTTTGGGATACATACCTAGCAGTGGTAATGCTGGATCAAAGGGTATGCACAGTTTTATAGCCCTTTGGACATAGTTCCAAATTGTTCTCCAGAATGGTTGGATCAGTTCACAACTCCACCAACAGTACATTAGTGTCCCAGTTTTCCCACATCCTCTCCAACATCCAACATTACCCTTTTTATTTGGTCATATTAGCCACTCTTATAGCTGTGAGATGGTACCTCAGAGTAATTCTAATTTGCATTTCTCTAATCAATAGTGATTTAGAGCAATTTTTCACATTTTCACATTTCTTTGTCTGAAAACTGCCTGTTCATATCCTTTGACCATTTATCAATTAGGGAATGACTTGTATTTTTTTAAAATTTGACTCACTTCTCTATATATTTGAGAAATGAGGCCTTTATTAGAGATACTTGTTGAAAAAATTTTCCGTTTTCCGCTTTCCTTATAATTTTGGTTGCATTGGTTTTGTTTCTGCAACATATCTATTTTACATTGTGTAATATTTTAATTATCTTCTTTGGTCCTAAATTCTTTCCTTATCCATAAATCTGACAGATAAACTACTCCATGCTCTCTTAATTTGCTTATGGTATCACCCTTTATGTGTACATCATGTACCAATTGTGACCTTATCTTGGTTGGGCCTATGCCTAGTTTCTGTCATACTGTTTTCTGTTTTTCCCAGCAGTTTTTGTCAAATAATGAGTTTTTATTCCAAAAGCTCAGATCTTTGGGTTTATCATATACTGGATTAATATGGTTATTTACTATAATGTAATTTGTGCCTAATCTATTCCACTGGTCCACCACTCTTTTTCTTATCCAGTACCAGATTGTTTTAATAATTACCACTTTTTAATAGAGTTTGAGATCTGGTACAGCTGGGCCATCTTTCACTTTTTTTATTCCCTTGATATCCTTGAGCTTTCATTCTTCAGATGGATTTTGTTATTATTTTTTCCAGCTATATAAAATTATTTTTGATAGTTTGATCACTATGGCACTGAATAAATAGATTTAGGTAGAACTATCATTTTTATCATATTGAGCCAGATCTTTTCATCGATCTTTCTTTTTTTTTTTAATTTTTTTTATTTACTCATTTACTTTTAATTTACAAGATTCAGTTCCACAATCACTTGAGTTTCAGATTTTCTCCCCTCCC
>CM053580.1:25440474-25473340 GCA_028627135.1 Pseudochirops cupreus
CTCTCTCTCTCTCTCTCTCTCTCTCTCTCTCTCTCTCTCTCTCTCTCTCTCCCCTCACTCTCATCTAAATATTTCATTGACTTTATGTACCTCCTGGTAAATTGTAACCCATCTAACTTTTCAAATTCCCATCTGCTTGAATAAATGGGCTTATTCACTCTACATTGTTTATTATGATCTTTTCCTTTTTTTACCTAATACAATTTTTTCTATTACATGTCAAGATAGTTTTCAACATTCATTTTTGTAAGATGTTGAGCTCCCAATTTTTCTCTCTCCCTCCCTTCCCTTCCCCTTCCCCAAAACAGCAAGCAATTTGATACAGGTTATACATGTACAATCATGTTAAACATTTCCACATTAGTCATGTTGTGAAAGAATAATCAGAACAAAAGGGAAAACCATGAAAAAGAAAAAACAAAAAAGTGAAAATAGTATGCTTCAGTCTACATTCAGTTCTTTTTCTCGATACAAATTATGAAAGTAGTTTATGGCCTAACCTCAAGGGCTAACTCCATCCACTAATAACTCTTCCATAAACCCTTTCACAAAAATTATCTAAACAATTGTAATATACCCAGCCCCCAGGATCTCTCATAAATCATCCACCCAAGACATCATCTAATTGGGATTGTCATCAAGCAAAAGAAAAAAAAAGATAAGGATTATATCTGTGATTTCAATGGTATAGGAAATTTTCTTTACCAATGCAGGTTAATGCCTTCTCTGCCTCTCATCAGATTTAATAACAGCATTGAATTGCCTATAATCCATGTAAAATCCACCTGAACTATCCAGCTTTAGGACAAATACCATAGAAGTCCAGCGGTGGATAGATAAAGTGTTCATTCCCTGGTCCTAAACCTCTCTGTGTTTGACAAGACATTGTCTTTTATCTGAAGTGAATGTTTCTGAGTAGAGATGTCCCTACTGAAGGCATGGGTGGCCAAATTTACCCTCCTTGGTCTCTTTGAGAAGGGATAGGAAACTAGATCTGTCCATTTCTTCCTTGTAGCTTTCTTATGACTTTCCCCAGCAAACAAAATTCCCACTTCAAATAGTCCTCAAATGTTGTTTCCAGATCTCTCCCTTGCTTCCATAGTTAGTTATCTGGTATTATAACATTTATTTATGTACATGTCATATATTTTTCCCATTTCAATTCAGTAGAATGTAAACTTCTTGAAGGCAGGGACTAAATTGTTGAATTTATGTACAGATTTTTTTTTCTCAAATTTCCATTCAGGTATGGTAAAAACTCTAAAGAGTATAGGTACTGGAATGGATATTTTTCAAAGTGACTAAAATCACATACTTGAAAATAAAAACTAGCAACATCTGCAACAGAGAAACAAGTCATATCAACAAGTCAACAAACATTCAAGTTTTTCTTATGGTCAGACACTGTGCTAAGTACTGGGTACAAAGACAAACAGAAAGATAGTACCTGACCTCAAGGAGCTTATAGTCTAATTGAAGAAGACAACACACAAAAAGGAAGCTGGGAAGAAAGAGATTAGGAGAAGAGGAAAAATGAAGATACTGGCATTGGGGGATGTAGGAAAAGTCCAGGAGGAGTATCAGGAGTACAGTCTGAAGAGGAAGGAAGATAAGGGTATTCTGGGCATCGCTGATAAATATATGGGTAAAACAAAGATGTCCCTCTCTCCACTCTTTCCATTGTTTAGCACAAGTCCTGGCAAATAGTAGGTGTTTCGAAAATGCTTGTTAACATGACTTGTTTCATTTTTATGTTTGTACCCCATACATATGCACAGTGCCTTACATTCAGTTGATGCTTAATAAATGTCAACTGAGTTGAATGACTTAGGAATCCTCCAACACATCTTTAAGGGTATTGGGGAGCTTATCAATACAGTATAAAGAATATTGGGGGTGGCTAGGTGGCACAGTGAATAGAGCACCAGCCCTGGAGTCAGGAGGACCTGAGTTCAAATCCAGCCTCAGACACTTAACACTAAAACTAGCCATGTGACCTTGAGCAAGTCACTTAACCCCAATTGCCCCTCCAAAAAAAAGCAAAAAAAAAATAATTAAAGAACACTTAAAAAAAAAAAGAATATTGAACTGGGAGTCATGGGACCTGAGTTCAAAAATCCTGGTTCAACCACTTATTGACTGTGACCTCAGGCAAGTCACCAGACCTCTCTGGGGCTTAGTTTCTAGATCCACAAAATGAGGGAGTTGGGCTTGATGGCCTCTGAGATCCCTTCCCACTCCAAACCAACAGTTCTATGAAGTATCCTTCTTCTTAATACAGATGCAACATGGCCAGGTCTTCTTTTCAGTATTTTTAAGATCTAGAAGTTGCAGGGTATAGTGGTTAGGGATCTGGCCTTGGAGCCATGGAGATCTGGGTTCAAATCCTACTGCTAACATATGCAGGCTGTGTGATCCCAAGCAAGTCACTTAACCTTTTAATGCTCCAGGCAATTCTCTAAGATGACAAGTTCAGAGAAGGCGCTGATGATGAAAAATAATACCAATAATAGCCAGCATTTGTATGCTGCTTTCAGGTTTGCAAAGTACTTTACCTATGTTGACTCGTTCAATATAATAATACTGTGAGGCAGGTACTATTGTTATCCCCATTTTGTAGATGAGAAAATTGAGGCAGACGTACTGAGAGTTACACAACTAGCATCTGAGGCAGGATTTGAACTCAGATTTCCTGACTCCAGGTCCTATGTTCTATCCATTGCATCACCTGCATGATCTGCATTAATAGAGGAAGTTCCTCTCTGTGAGATCCCCATGGCTATGGTTCCCCCCAAGGCATTTTCCCCTTCCTCATCTCTTTTTCTTGAACCATGTTTCCCAACATTTTTCACCATTTTCCTATATCCCCATTTATCATTGACATTACTAAACACGAAAAGATATGTTGATACAATTTGGAGGCTTTTACTAAGTTCTTCATAAAATGTTTCTACTTCTTTGTCTTGGGTAACAGATATTAACACAGAAGCTTCCAGTGGCTTCATGGTGGTCTTTTGGCAAATGCTTCTCCAAAAGCACAGCAAAATGAGATGTTAAGGTATCCCATGAAATTATTTTTCCTATTGCCATTGGGCATAAGATAAAACCAATTTATTTTAAATATCCACACTGGAAGAACTGAAAGGATGAATAATGTTCGTTATCCATGCCTATGACACATAGTTGGATAGAAAAACCAAAAACTGCTCCATCAACATACATCTTAGCCATTTCAAATGGACAATTAAGTAGGCTCAGAGTGGGAGTAGCAGGAGGAGAGTAAGCTGTATTTCCTTTGGCAAATGACAGAATGCTTTTAATGACTCCTAAATATCTCCCTGATACAAAGGTTCATATTTTTACCAATGTTCTTCTTATGGTCCTATAGGACTACAAGTCTTGAAACAGTATAGTCTCTGAAGTTCTGAGTCACTTGAAGGGCAACAGAGAAGTGCATGATGGGTATGAGAAAAATATTACCTAAAAGAATTCCAGAAAGAAAACAGAGTCAAAGATGTCATAAGAGAGATGCACAAATGGAAAAAAAAGATAAAGGGCTGATGATATCAAAACTGAAGAATGACTGACCACCAATATATTCCAATACTATCTACTCAATGTCAAGAGATGGAGAGCAAAGCCTCCAATACATTGAGCGGAACCTATAGGAGATTTATAGGAGAATATGGATAAGAGGCATACAGGAAAAGGTGTGGGTCAGTTAGAGATAGTTCTTCCATTACTAAAATCACACAGTTCATAACATGTATAATATCTATAATTAAAAATTTCTAGGAATAAAGATAAGAAAAGGGACTGGACCTATTATTTCATTGATATTGTAAATTCCCAAATGAGAAATTTTCCTCTGTCGATACCCACTGTTATTTTCTCTGCCAATTGTAATCTTAGAGAGCTGCCTAAAGCAATGAGAAGTTCAATGACTTTTCCAGAGTCACACAGCTAGTAGGTATTAGAAGCTGCCCTTGAACCTAGTTTTTTTTAATAATACTTTATTTTTCCCAATTACATTTAAAAACAATTTTTACCATTCATTCTTAAAAATTTAGACTTCCAAATTCTCTCCCTTCATCTCTTCCCTCCTCTCTCCTTGATATGGTAAGCAATTTGATATAGGTTATGTATGTGCAATCATGCAAAACATATTTCCATATTAGTCACATTGTTAAAGACAATGCAAACAAAAAAATGAAAAAAATAAAATGAAATATAGCATGCTTTGTTCTACATTCAGAGTTCATCAGTTCTTTCTCTGGATGTTTTTTCATCATTAGTCCTTTGGAATTGTCTTGGATCATTGCATTGATCAGAATAGCTAAGTCATTCACAGCTGATCATCATACAACATTGCTGTTACTGTGTACAGTGTTCTCCTGGTTCTGCTCAATTCACTCTGCATCAGTTCATGTAAGTCTTTCCAGGTTTTTCTGAAATTATTCTGCTTTTCATTTTTTACAATACAATAATATTCTTTCCCAATCATAAATCACAACTTGTTCATCCATTCTCTAGCTGAGTGTCCCCTTAATTTTCAATTCTTTGTCACTGCAAAAAAAAAATTTGCTATAAATATTTTGTACATAAAGGTCCTTTTCCCTTTTCTAAAATCTCTTTGAGACACAAACCTAGTAGTGGAATCATTGGGTCAAAAGGTATGCACAATTTTTACCTTTGGGCATAGTTTCAAATTGTTCTCCACAATGATTGGATCAGTTCACAACTTCACCAATAAAGCATTACTGTCCCAATTTTCCCACATCCCCTCCAACATTTATCATTTTTCTTTTCTGTCATTTTAGCCAATCTGATAGATGTGATATGGTATTTCAGAGTTGTTTTAATTTGCATTTCTCTAATAGACAGTGATTTAGAGCATTTTTTCCATATAACTATAGATAGCTATGATTTCTTCATTTGAAAACTGCCTATTCATATCCTTTGCCCGTTTATCAATAGGGGAATAGTTCTTATTTTTATAAATTTGACTCAGTTCTCTCTATATATGAGAAATGATACCTTTTTCAGAGAAACTTGCTGTAAAAATTTTTCCACAGTTATGATTACTTTGTATTCTCCTCCATCCCATTTCCCCCCTGCTTATCCTACTCTCTCTCTTCTTTCACCCTGTCCCTCCTCAAAAGTACTTTAATTCTGACTACTGCCTCCCTCAATCCACCCTCCCTTCTATCAGCCCCACCTCACCTTCTCTTATCCCCTTCCCCTCCTTCTTCCCTGTTGAGTATTGTCCATATTTGTGCATTGATATATGTGGTTTCTCATGCCTAGATGAACTCTCTTAACATCTCTGCCTCTCAAAGTCCTTCTCTTCCTTCAACATTTAATTTAAAATCACAGATTCAGAGAACACTGGAGAGGTAAGGGAGCTCAGTTACCATGAAGCCCAACCATATCTGACCAAGGACCCCCGCTACAATGCCACCAATCAGTGGTCATTGAGCCTTTGCTTCCACTTCCAGTGGAAGGGAAATCAGGTCCTCCGTAGTCAGTCCATTCTACTTAGGATAGCTATATGTCAAACTCCCCTCATTGGTGGATACCTCTAATGACTCCTCTTTGCAATATCCACCCATTGCTCAGAGTTCTATGCTCTGAACTCAAACAGAACAGACCTAAACCATCTTCAAATACCAAAGCACAATAAATATGCCCAAAACTGTCTTCTCAGAGTTAAACATCCCTAGTCCTTCAACCATTCTTCATATGATAGATATTGCTATCCTGGTTGCACCTCTCTGGACTCTTCCCAGCTTGTCCTTCCTAAAATGTTGTTCCCTGAACCAAGCTTAGATGTCACCTCCTCCATGAAACCATCCCTGATAATTACAATTAGTGCTTCCTTCTTATCAGTTTTCCTTATATTCTACTTATTTGTATACGTGTTTATTTTCCCAGTAGAAAGCAAGCTTCCTAAAGGCAGAAACTCTTTCTCATATCTGTCTTATATCTCCAGTACCTAGCACAGTGCCTTTAATACATTCTCACTGAATTAAGTATGTACATAACACACCACAAAATGCCACTCCTGCTGACTCCTGAGCCAAAGAGCTTTGTTTGTACTTAAGTTAATCCCAACACACACAGACTTTTTCTTCCTTCATCTTTTATTTTCTGCCTCAAAGATTACATTACAAGCTTGCCTGGCACTCGTTACCTTTACATGGCAGGTATCATGTTGATGGCTGATTTAGCAGGATGACTTTTTGCAATCAGATTGCCTTTTACAAAAGCATATAATTAATTGTATTTCCTTTTGAGCACTAATGCCACTTTTGCTCCCATATTTGCAGTGATAATGTGTGCATGCACAATTTGAGGTCTGTTCTCCTACTGATGAATGAGAAATATACGTGGCTAATTCTCCATTACTGCTAATGGGAGTTAAGCATATACATTTCCTGTGGAATCACTTCATTTCCTCTATGATACTAATGGCTCTTTTTGGCTGCGGAAATTCTGGAATCCATTTCCAGCCATCGACGGGATCATAGGACTTAGACTCAGAGACAGAAGGAATTGCAAATGCTTAACATCTGTGAAACTTTGGGCAAGTCATATAATTTCCTTGAGGCTCAGTTTCCCTCATCTGTAAAATTAAGGTGATTAAAATTAAGGCCTCTGAGGTCTTTCACGCCAAGGGCTGGGTTAAAGCCAGCTCCAACTGGCTCAAAGAAACTGATTGTTCTATTTTCAAATGTAAGCACCTACACTTCAGAAATCAACACTACCAATCAGGATTTGATCATTTTGTTGTCTAGTTTTAATAAAGTGATGAAGAAAATTTTAATAAAATAGATTAAACTTAAAAGTGTGTCTTGGCTTTACAGAGAAAACATTTATTAGCACACCCCTACTCACAACCTACCTCTATGATCCCATGATTTTAAGTTCACCTAGTCTAGCCCAAAGAAGGAAACCAAGTCATGACAAGTGAGTTAACCAAAGTTACACGGCTTATAAGCAAAGTTGAGAACCAACCAAACTCACTCCTGCTACCAATTTTCCTTTAGATTTTCTTAATCCAAATACAGCATTTTTTCTTTTTTTTCTCTTTTGGAGGAAATTGGGGTTAAGTGACTTGCCCAGGGTCACACAGCTTACTAGACCTCTGAGGTCAGATTTGAACTCAGGTCCTCCTCACTCTAGGGTTGGTGCTTTATCCACTGCACCACCTAACTGCCCCTAAATCCAGCTTCTTTTCTACCAGATTATGCCTCATAATCTTTTCATGGAGTAAGTCAACCTGGTAAATATGCCATTTGTATGGGTTCAAGTCCATTGGGATGCCTACTTCCTTATAGCAGGCTTGATATCAGGAATGACTTCCCAACAATTCCACCTAAACAAAAGTGGACTTGGCTGGTCCCCCTTCCTCAGAGATCATATGCTGGACAGCTACTTGCAGGGTTATGTTATGGTAGGGAGTCTTTTCATTAATGGGTTGGAAGATAGGATCACTGAGATCCCTTCCAACTCTCAAATGCTGTGATTCTTACCTCACCTCATACCTTCTATTTCTTCCACCCTTCAGAGCTATTTTTAATGCCGGACATCAGGCATGCCTCCTGCCTCACACTATTGGATAATAACCACTTTTTCTCTTATTGTATGACTTTCTTCTTACTTCTTCCTCCCCCCCCCCCAACATTATACCATTATTGTGAAAAACAATGCCATCCAGATCAGGCTCTAATGGCAGCATTGCAAGCTGTGCCATGGAAGGCTTTCAGCCAAGGGCCCATCCTAGGCTCTACTCCTGGATGGGGCCCAGAGGTACAAGACACCCAGAGAGAAGATGTGGATCAAGGAACCAGAGTGCTGCAAGGAGGAAACCAGTCCTATGTGTAAACTCCACAGAATGACACTCTGCCCAAAGTAATCCAATCCCTAAGTCAGTCTACTAGCATGAGATGAGCTAGGAGGCTAGATATTGTAACAAGGATAAATAGAGGATATGAAAAGGTGCTACTAAGTGATGGGCCATGATACGTGATGACCATTCAGACAGGCCAAGTTAAGCTACAGAATATTCATATATTGCCAGTCTGCTAGTATTTCTCAATCGCCACCTTCCACCACCACCTTCCACTCCCCTCAAGACAAGTATAATTAAACAAATAAATCCACACATTAGCCAAATCTGAAAATGCATGTTTTATTCTGTCCCTGTAGTCCAATACCTTTTAGCCAAGAGGCAGGAAGCCAACTTCACCATCAGGACTCCAACAAGTGGTCACTGGATTGATCACAGTTCTCAAGTTTTTAAATATTGTTTTCTTTTATATCCTTGTGATCATCATGTAAATTACTCTCATGGTTCTGCTCACTCTGATCTCCATCAGTTCATATACATTTTCCCAATATTCTGATTTTTGGTTTTCATTTTTATTAAATTTTAAAATTATTAAACATTGATATTTTCTGCCTCCATTACCCCCCAATTGGAGGAGGGGAAGAAAAATAAAATCATTATAAGAAATATGAATCAAGCAATATAAACTCCCATCCTGGCCGTCACTCCTCTGTCAGAAGGTGAGTGGCTTTCATCAGCCCTCTAGAGTCATGGCTGATCATTGCATTGATCAGGGTTCTTAAACCTTTCAAAATTGTTCATTTTTACAGTGTTGTTGTTTATAGGGAAAATGTTTCTATTAGAAACTGTTCTCCTGGTTCTACTCACTTTACTCTGTATCAGTTGACTTGTTCAGATCCATCACTTTCTATGGCATAATACTATTCCCTTATAATCGTTCATCACAGTTTGTTCAGCCATTGCCCATTCTGTGACTACCTACTCTCTATCCAGTTCTTTGCTACTGCAGAAAGTACAGCTATTTTATTTTTATATATGGGTGGGGTTGAGGAAAGCATGGTATTAACTGAACCTCCTGCCAAAGACATATGCTTTGCCTATACATATTCCAAGAATCTCATGAATTTAGTATGTCTGTACCTTGGCAAATAGCTTCTTGCTAGATTATATCCAACAGCTCACACAGGTATTTCCCTGAAAATAGGGGAGTAAATTTATTGAGCATACAGAATTAAAATATATGTTAATTACTATGGGGACATTTTCTCTCCAAGACAAATATACAAACTATTATTCATCAAAAATGGTCGTGGGAGGGGGGTAGGATTGAGCTTATTCAGAGAAATACTTTGCATGGGAACTTACCTCTAATAAATCTTAACCCCTATTCACAGAGCATAGTCATGTAGAAAAAGTATGAATGCAAAAGAAGGACATACTGCACTCTGATAGGGACATGATGGGCTCAGGCACACAAAGAAAAAGCAGGAGGGAAGGGGGAGCTTTAGCTTCTCAGGGAAAGCACTGCTGGGAAGCTAGCACAGGGCAAGAAAGATACACTTCCTGAGGTCTCAATGGATAAATCTTAGGAAATAATAATTTGGAGTGTACTGAAACTCCTGGTAATGGAGAAATCAACAAAGAATAATCAATAAAGCAACTGATCAACAAGTGTTTTAAGTGCCTAATATGAGTTAGGGACTTTGACACACAATGAAGATACAAAGTAGGAAGACAAAAATAAAAAAGTGTCTGCCCTCGCAGAGCTTACATTCTTTCATTTTTTCAACATTGACACATATTAATACATCCAAAATATAACATAGTATATACGAAGTAACTTGGGAAGAAGGAGGTATAAGCAGGGGAAGAGAGGGGAGATGGTCCTTGAGATGAGCTTTGAAGGAGACTAGAAATTATAAGAGGTGATGGTGAGGAGAAAATGAATTCCAAGATTTGGGGACAGCCTGTACAAAGGTAGAAAAAGGTATATTGTTCATGAAGAAGATCAAATTGCACAGCAGGAAGCATCAGAAAATATTCTCTCCATAAAAGCCCCAGCATGTGGAACTCTTGAACTCAAGAGCACTTAAATTTGGAGTTAGCCACGAGGCAAACTTTCTCTGTCCCAAAGCTAGATTCTGCCATTTAGGGAATACAGCATCTCCTTTCCTCAACATACAAGGGTGAAATTTCGGAAGCAGTGTTCTTCAATTCCCTTCTCTGGCTTCCTGTAAACATATGTGCTCTGTGGTCATTTACTTGTTTCAAGGCA
The DNA here is from genome assembly GCA_028627135.1 of Pseudochirops cupreus. Lineage (NCBI taxonomy): Eukaryota > Metazoa > Chordata > Mammalia > Diprotodontia > Pseudocheiridae > Pseudochirops > Pseudochirops cupreus. Next base: position 25,450,602 of record CM053580.1, read on the forward strand.
ACAGAGCTGATGGGAAGTGTAGGAGAAGAAAGAGAAATCTTCCCCCACCCCTTATGCTTTGCAAGAGAGTGAGTGCTCAGCAGCTCAAGAGCTCAGTCCTCTGGAGCTGACATCAGAATGGGACCAGCTTGCTTTTTAAAGGCTATCAGGGGCTGGCTGATCCTCCATCTGCCAATCATTAGACTGTGTCTCATTAGCTGCCTTTCTCTAAGGCTCTACTATGTTATCATGTTGTGTAGGAAACAATATGAACACTTTGTTATTAGATTATTTAGGAAAACTAATGTGATCAAGGAATGCCCTCTTGCCTCCTTTACACAGGTACAACCGAGATCTGTTGAATACCAAGGATGGTGCTGAAATTCATTTCAATAATAATTCAATTCAACTTGAAAAGCATTTATGGAGTACTTATATGTGTCAGGAACTAGGATCCAAAGACAAAAGTGAGAACAGCCCCCACATTCAAGAAATTTAGAATCTTCTGGGGGGAAAGACCTCACGAAAAGACTGCTGGAAAGATGAGGAGAGGAAGACAGCCATTTTGTCCTACTGATGGTAGGAGAGGGTGGTTTATGGGCCATGTAAAGTGGTGCCCTACACTGACTCAATGCCAGTCATTTTATGATGAGGAAGGGGAGTACCATGCTTCAGACTTTTCTGGCTGTATTTGGATGTGAAAGCCCACAAACTTGGCTAGGCAAATGGAGAAGATGATGTCCTTGGCCCCTACCTTTGTCGTTATGCTTTCTCCTGCCCACTTATCTACGTGACCAGAGCAGAAATGGACAGAAATTTTAAAACCTTGGGAACCCTGAACTCCATACTTGCTTGGCAGCTATCAGGAAAGTAGCCTTTACCTGAATAGTGACCAGGTGTAGGGCAGGCATAGGAAATGCTCAGCTTAAACTAGAGTGAGATGATCCAAAGAGCCCCAAGCCCAGTTCAGTTCAAAGTAAAGATTAAGTCTAAAGGCATTAGCTGAAAGAGGACCCAGCTCTGTTTTAGAGCTTAGTGGGGCAGACTCCTGCTAGCAATATTTTGAAAGGAGGATAGGGGGACCTAGCAGCAAAGACTCTATAAAAGAACAGAAAGACCATTCAATTAGTCTTTATTAAGTTGTATGTTCCAGGTACAGTATGAAGATAAAAAAGAAACAAAAAAAAAGGATACATTCTATTATACACATAGACACATAGAGAGAGAGAAAGGGAGAGAGAGAATCGGAAAAAGCTTCATGTAGAATGATGCTTAAGCTGAGCTTTAAAAAAAAACCTACTTTAAAAAGTGCAAAAGAGGAAGGAGGGCATTTCAAGCATAAGGACAGGTTTTGGAAAAATATAAAGAAAAAATGTGAAGTGGAAGTGTTTGCTATTTTTTCAAAGTATTACAACATGGCAAGGGCAGAAGCTTTTCTAAAAGAGCTATAAAAAATCCCTTCTGGCTTTGAACTAAAAGAGCATGGCAGAGCTCACTCTTCTCATAAGGATGAGATAGCCCTATAGCCCTGGACTTCAATGAGAGATAAGCTCTATAACCACCACCCAATGGGGTTCTTTCTAGCAGTTGTTGACAGTGACTACATGTGCAATAGAGAAGATGGAGAATAGAGACAATGGAGAAGCGTCCTGTAGAGACTACATCTCCATCTGGAAGACATGCAACAGAACAGCGTCTACCAGAATGGTATCTGGCATCAACTTAGGGCAGCATTTGTCAGATACTACTCATCCGGAAGAGACAAGGAGGGAATAGGCCAATTGGGAGCATTGCGATGGGGTCACTAGAAGACAACAGGGGCCTGAAAAGCCAGAGGTGTGAATTGCCCCTCCACACCTGTGCCCCAGCCCCACATGATCCTTCTGTGTGTACCTCTCTATGTATATCTCTTACATACGTCCACTCTTCCAGATTGGAACACGCGTTTCTCCAGGGCAGGGACCGGTCCATTTTTCCTGTGTTGCCCAGCCCAGTAGCTGGCCCACAAGAAGCACTGCACGCTTATTGACTGACAACAATCTTAGAAATATGTACGTTTTCCTTTCTTCTGGGGAACTCGACATCTTACCGTACTTTTAACAACAGGATGGAATGCATTCTCGACTTTGAGATGGTAGCCTATACCAGTATGCTGCAACACTTCAATCCCATAGCCAAGATTTGGAGATGAGATGAATGGGCAGCCATGCTACCAAAGGCTGGGCATAGACCCAACCTTCCTCCTCCATCTTGCATCCTCCTAAGCTCAAATCTCCACTCAGTATCGCCCCCTTCAGGTTTAGAACTGCCACCACTTTCTCTGGAATTTAAGTGCCCCATTGCCATCTGGTCTCCTCGCTCCCTGAAACCAGGCTGAGACCCTTCCCAGACTTTTGCTTTAGAAGGGTTTACCCTCAAGAACGTCAGGAAAATGCAGTCACAACCAAAGGACAATTTAAAGAGTGTCAGTGGCCCAGCAGGAAATCTTGGTGTGACGCAGAAATACGCTGAGAGCCAGGCCTGGCTCTGTCTTGGCTGGTGCCTCTCCCAGGTCTCGGGAGTGTCATGCTCCTTTGCTCCAGGATGAATGCCTCCTATAAACGGGAGTCTGCGATGCCTAGTGGATAGCAGGCTGGCTCTGTGATCAGGAAGACCTTGATTTGAACCCTCCCTCTGGCTTTTATTAGCTACGGCGCCCTGGGCGAGTCACTTAACCCTAACCTCGGTTTCCTCACATGTAAAATGTGTGTAATAACATCACCTACTCCACAAGGGTTTTGAGAATATCAGACCTGATTTTACATGTAAAGTGCTTCACAAACCTTAAAATTCCAAAGTGTCAGGGAAGGGAATAAGCATTTATGAAGCACCTGCTGCGTAATTAGCGCTGTCCGCACTTTGATGATACGATCCCGCGTGATCGTCACAACAACCCCGGAAGGCGGGGGATGTTGTTATTATTATTACTGTTATTAGTAGTATTATTCCCATTTTGCAGATGGGAAAACTGAGGCAGGCAGAAGACAAGTTACTTACCCAGGGTCGTACAGCTAAGAAGTGACCAGGGCTGGATTTGAATTCAGGCCTTCTGCACCACCAGCCACCTCTGTAAAACAATGCAATACTGTTTTGCAAACTTCAAAGCCCTGTATTCCTATGACTGCCTTTCTCCTCTTCCCTTGGAGTGGCAGAAAGCAGGATCATGGATCCAAAGCTGGAAGGTTCCTCTGAGGTCATCTCATCCAAGCCCCCATTTTACAGATGAGGAAACTGAGGTTCCAGAGAGGATAAGGCTCAGCTATGGTCCCACAGAACCTAAACCCAGTTTTCCTTGGGCTGCGTCATGCCAAAGGCCTTGTTCTAACCCACCCGTCAAGCCCAGCCACATCCCCAGATGGGACAATAACGACACTTAGACTCATCCCAGGCTAGGAGTTCAGATGTCTGAGGCTCTTCCAGATTAGGAGCATCCTCCTGCCTCTGGAGAAAAGAGAGAGGTTATGGGGCTGAGGACGGGTAGCAAAGGCAGAGGGGGGTGGAGGGGTAGTAATTAGACAGCCACTTCTAAAGTCAGAATCTCCCAAAGAAACCTTTAAATTAGAATGAGCTCTACTTAAGAATTTAATAAAATCACACAGAATGTCAGCGCTGCAAGTGTCTGATTATATAGATGGAGAAACCAAGGCTAGGAGTTGGGGCAGTGACTTGCCCAAAGTCACCCAGGGCCAGGCCTTTGTCCTCTCCATTACAGCACGTTGTTTCCCCTGCATCTTCCCAGGATGCATTTCTTTTCTTTTCTGGCATGGTGGCTGGGGAGGCAGGGAATTAACAGCAAAGAGCTAAGCAAGTCCCCATGGTTGTTTGCTGTGTGCTCATTTCCAGTCAGTGCAGCTGGAGAGCCTGGCATGGACTTTGCTTTTCTTGGCTACCAGTGGGGCAGTGCCTGTAGCCAAAGACATAGGGCTTCAAGAGCCCCTGTTGGAGACAGCTGTGGGGTTGCTGGGATAGCTTCACAGGTCTCACTTGCTGGAGAGGGAAGGACCATTTGGAATTTGGCAAGTGCCAAGGCCTCAACTCTGTGTCCACACACACACACACACACACACACACACACACACACACACACACACACACACACACAGAGTCCTCTCCACTCCTGCAACACAGGATAGAGTATGTCGTCCCCCCCTCAACACACTCCAGGTGTTCCACTCCCCTCCACCCCCGGAATTCCCTTGATCTCCTTGGGGAGACAACTCACTGGACACAAACAGGATTACAAATTGTTGGCAAGCTAGCAGCCCATTAACAAAGGGCCTGCTGATGAGGAGAGGAAAGAAAACTTTCCATTTGTCACTGGCAGCCCCTCAAGGAATGTGACAGAGCAAAGTATCCCAGGCACATTTCTCCCATTCAGGATGCCAGGGTCCCGGCCACTCTAATTATCACAGGTTCATGGGCCCCAAAGAAAACCAGTCTGATTCTCAACAGAAGTCAGACAGGAGAAGCAAGAATGTATCTCCTTATAAACTGGAAATACTCTTCACATCTTGGAACAGTCACAGCTGAAATGCACGTTGGGGATCATCTAATGCCACCCCTTTATTTTGCAAAAGAGGAAACCCAGGAGAATGGAATACAGTGACTTATCTAAGGCCATACAGTCAGTACCTAGTAGGGCTGGGACTCTGCCCCCAATCTCCTGACTCCTCATCCAACACCCTTAAGCTTATTCAGGGACCTTTATAATATTACTGGGGTATCAATCCAATAGAACCAATGGAATGCTTATAGGGTGGGAGGACTTTTGAACCTAGCTTCAAAGCTTCATTGAACTATAACTCATGAAGAAAAAACTGCTGAGCCCAGTCTGGATGACCTTTCACAAATCATTTAACCTTTCTCAGCCTTTGTCTCTTTTCTTGTAAGGGGGGAGGACTTGAGGTCTCTTTTTGGCTCAGGGTTCTCAACCTAGGGTCTACAGAACCCCACGGGTTCCATAGTAGATCTCAGGGACTTAATGAAATTGGATAGGGAAAAAATACATCTTTATTTTCACTAACCTCTGTCTGAATTGGAACATTTCCTTCAATTATGAATTTTTTAAAATCTTATTCTGAAAAGAGTTCACTAAACTGCCAAAGGAGTCTGTGGCATAAAAAAAGCTATGCAGCCCAGCTCTAAACCTACGGGCTGATGATAAGGACATGGGATGCTTTCAGATCAAAGAGGAAAAACAGAGGAGTTCTACATATAAAGCTGTAATTCTATTGCACAAATCTCCAAAAATTTCCTTTTAGTAAATTATGGTCCAGGATGGAAACATCAACTGCATTCAAAAAACCTTAAGAGCCACAAGTACTCAACAGAATTTTTAAGGAGTTGTGATAATATTAATTCTAACCAGAGCAAGAGTTAAAAAAAGAAATTTTTTTCCTATAAGGAACATCTTCAGGATGATCTGGTTGCATCATGCACATATGTGTTTTTTGTCTTGTTTTGTTTAAGAGAGTTTCTTTTGAAAAGAAGATAAAAGTTAGTAAAAGTATATTTTTTTCAAAAAACTTGAAAAATAGTCTAGTCACCAGGAGGAATGACCCATGTCTATAGTCCTTGCAAAAGGGGTGGCTGGTGCTGATGGCTCAATTGAGCTTGGGAATTCTGAGCTGCCCGTAAGTCTAAAGGCATCAGCTGTCTGCAGAAAGTCCCAAGACCAAAGTGGTGAACCCATGGAGGGGAGAGTAGGGGAAATCCAGCTCACCCAGGGGGGGCAGACCAGCCAGGTTAGAAACAAGGCATATGAAAGCTTCTGTGTGGATGAGGAGTGGGATCAGGCCTATAAGCGGCACTGTCAGTACACTTCCAGCCTGGGAAAGTGACCCAGTCTCAAAATAATAACAACCAAAAAAAAAAAAAAGAGGTGGAGGGGCCCAGTGCTGGTTTGTGATTTAGATTTAATTTTAGATTATAAACTCATTGATTGGTCTTTGAGTATCAACACTGCACTTTGCCTTTCTTTGTATCCTTAAACAGTGCCTAGTATAAGCAGAGGAATAATAAATGCTTAAAGTAAGAGTAAATGAAATGCTAAAGTTGTATTTTTTAATTCAATTTTATTTCATTTTCAGTTCTGAATTCTCTCTCTCCCACTCCCACCCTCCACACTTAATCATCCCCACCGAGAAAGCAAAAGTCAAACAAACAAAAAAAATTCACAAAGTCAAACAGAACAAATTCCCCAATCAGTCATGCCCCTCCCCCCCCCAAAAAAAACAAAAATAGCCTCAATCTGCACTTGAATCTATCACCTCTCTCCATTTGGAGTTGGGTAGAGTGTTTCTTCATGAGTCTTCCAGAGAATTGTGGTGGGTCATTATGTTGATCAGAGTTCCTAAATCTTTCAGAGTTGTCTGTCTTTACAATATTGTTGTTCCTATACCAAGTGTTCTCCTGGTTCTGCCCACTTTACTTTGCATCAGTTCATACAAGTCTTCTCAGGTTTCTTTGAAACTACTCCTTTCAGGTATACAATAGGAAGGCTGTTTTGGGGTGGTGGGTAGAGGAAGGACAGGGGAAAAAATTTGTAACTCAAAACCTTGTGGAAATGAATGATGTAAACTAAAAATAAACAAAAGTTAATTTAAAAGAAAAAAAGAAAAAAAGAGAAAATAGTATGTTTCCATCTGCATTCATACACCATAGTTCTTTTTCTGGATGTGGATAGCATGAATTGTCTTAGATCTTTGTATTGCTGAGAAGAGCTAATTCTGTCAAAGTTACACAATGTTGCTGTTGCTGTGTACAATGGAACAGGTTAAATATTTATAGTGGTCAAATTATTCCTTAGAATTAAATGAAAATAAATCTTCGTTTCCTGTGGGAAAAAAAAGAAACTACGCCTTTCATCAATTCTTAAAGCACAACAGTATTTTATCACCTTCATACACCAAAAGCTCTGTTAAGCAACACCACTAATTTATAACCATTCTTGGAATTTGTTATTATGAAATCCTGACGTCATAAAGATCAAATCCCACTTTAGAGCTGTTCCATTTCCAATGTTTGACTTTAAGTAAAAATATAAATGCTAAATGGCCATCAACAGAAAACCGAGTTGAGAAACTGTTGCCTGTTAGATCAGTTTGGCTAGATATCAATCACGCCAATACTTGCTACAAGTGTAAATTTCACTTTGAGAGATAGAAAGCTCTATTTGCAAAGAGACATACTAGGAAATTCATCATCACTTTTATATGGTCAGTCAACAATGATTTATTAGGTACCTATTATGAACCAAGCACTGTGTTAAGACCTGAGAATACAAAGAAAGGTTAAAAAGAGAGGAGGGGAGGTTCTTCTCCTAAAGAGCTCATCTTCTAATGAGGGATAACAGGGAAATAACCAGATATATACAAAATACATACAGAGTAAATGGAAAGTAACCTGAAAGGGGAAGGTACCAGCAACTGGGGAAACTGGGCAAGGCTTCCTGACAAAAATAGAACCTGAGCTGAGTCTCAAAGGGACCCAGGGAAACTAAGAAGTACATGTGAGGAGAGAAGGAGGCAGAGCATTCCAGACCAAAGGGACAGCTAGTGATTAGGAGATGTAGTGGGTTGTAAGGTCTTTCATTTTTCACCAATTTACTTCACAGAGGGATCTTTTGTCCTACCCAAAGGACCCAGTCCCTAACATTTTACACTACCCTAATTCATTTAAAACACAATATGATTAAGAAAATCAAGCATACATGTAACTTTCCAGGAACACGCCTATTACTAAGTGATACATTGAGAGACTACCCTGAAAGTATTATCAAAAACTTTTGAAAAATAGTTTTTTGTCCCAAGATTGTCAAGTCACTGCCAAAAGCTGGAAGCAGTCTAAATAATCAACAATAGGGAAGCAGATCATTAAACTGTGGTGCTTTAATATAGAGAAGCAATGTGACTTCACTTACAACCAGCCTCGGAGTCAAGAAGACCAAGGTTCAAGACCCACTTCTGATGCATACTGACTGTGTGACCCTGGGCAAAGTTATTTAACCTCTCAGTGTCTTCAGACAACTCTCTGAGACTAGAACTTACAATATATGATCTGATGATATAGTACACATCATATAATATTGTTAAGACTAACAAGAATGTGGAATTTAAAGAAATTTAGAAAGATCTTTAAGGAACGTCACAAAGTGAAAAAGGCAGGACTAGAAGGGCCGAGAACACACTCACTATGATCATAAAGATAGAGGCAAATCCTATGCTTTCACTGATGTAGGGGACTTCCAGTGTGGGGACTCCCTTCCCCAGTGCAGATCAACACCTTCTCAGCAACTGGGGACTTAGAGAGTGTAAAGACAAGCACAAGCAGCTTTCCAGAGGACTGCTGCTGTGAACAGTTTCAAGGTTCTGATGACATAGTATAGTGAACGCTCTATTTATTCAGTGATAAACTAAGACAAAACATTGACAGAAACCAAAGTACAGCATTCACAGTGTTGTGACATAACAACTTATCATGAAAGTGGCCACATAGTTTTAAGCAAAAGATATCATTCAGTAAGTCCTTAACTCAATCATCCTTAAGAAGCAGGCCTCCTTAAGGGACACAAAGTACAAAGATCAAAGTTCTCCACCCCTAGGTCACAGTAAATCATGATCTTCTCAATCAATACACTGTATCCAAGCTTTCATCTTGACTCAAGGCTGGCTCTCAGCTTCCAGGTTCCTCTTCCACAGTCCCAGCTCCTGCCTGAATCTACTCAACTGTCACCTGGGTTCAAATGTAGACACTCTCAGCTACTTGTCCAGCTCCTCATCCAGTTCCCCATCCAGTTCCATATTGAAGCTCATAGTGTCCAGTCCACCTCAAGTCCTTCACAGTTTCTGTTCCTGGGAAGACAAAGCATAAGTTTTCTCATTCTCAACTCTGCCACCACAAGAGTTCTCTTCTCAGTTCCTCTGCTGCCCTCTCCCAGATTGGGCTTCTCCTCATATATGGTAATTAGCTCCTCCCTATTCCACCCACTGTGGGATTCACAAGTTCTGGGGCTCACAAATTGTGGGGTTCACAAGTACTGTTTCTTAACAAAGACTTGATATAATCATGGGCAAGGCTTAAAGACACATGAACTCAAACAAGGTGCTAAATACTTCTTTGCTTGCCATTAAAGAGAGCTGCCTACAAGTTCCAAGGGAAGAAATTATTTGGGCAGGGTCATACAATCCACATGTGTCAATCAGTATGCCTTTAACATACAGGCCATGTAACCCTAGACAAGTCACTTAACCTTTTAAGTACTCCCAGAAAATTCTCTAAGATTATGAATGTCAACTCGTCTGAGTGGTCAGAAAGGGAACAGAAAGATGGGCTGACTGAGCCCACTTGGTCCCACTTGGCTTTAAGCAGAGGAATTTCAGCAAATGACTCAGTCCAAAGTGGGAAGAGAATAAGCACTTGTATTATATCTATTATATATCAGATACCATGCTAAGTATTTTTGTTTTTCGAATATTATCTTATTTGATCCTTACAATAGTACTGCAAGTGCTATTATTTTACACATTTTATGATTGAGGAAACAGGCAAACAAAGGTTAAGTGACTTGCTCAGGGTCACACTGCCAATAAGTGCCTGAGGCTGAATTTGAATTTAGGTCTTCCTGATTCCAAGCCCAGCACTCTATCCACTACACCACCAGCCATCTCTAGAGGGGTTCAGTCTAGTTATGGAGAGCCCAGGTCTGGGAAACATTCCCTTAAGAGGGAATCTTCTTTGGAGAAGAGAGCTTCTCCTTTTCTCCCTCCTCCTACCTTAATCATTTCACCACAGACTAGACCAGAAGGAAGTAATGTATTCATTTGAGAGAAGACAAACCCACCAAGGACAATCACAGACATATCTACGTACAGAAGGATAGCTACTCAAAGGAGAGAGCTGCTTCAAGGATCATAATCCTTTGCACAAGAGAAGAATGCCAGCTATGGATTCAAGAAAAGACTTCCATGAACTTGGAGTTGTGAGTTAACCCTTTTTCATAAATATATCCTTTATATGTATCTTGCCACCAGCATATTTTAAGTTTTGGCCCATTTGTCCCATTGTCTTGTATTCCTAAATGTATTTGTGGGAAACTATACTTAGGGCTTTGGGATGATGTTTAGCACCAACTGTTCTTACTAAACCACCTCAGTAAATACTCTTGACTAAAAAGTTAATTGATATCTACTGGCTCATTGAAATGGGAAACACACTGGTGGGGTCTTTTGATTGACAGTACTAGAAACTCTAGCCCCTAAGGGTTACCTCTGGAACTCTAAGAAGATTAATAATAGAAGTTGCCTCTGGGGACCTGATCCACTAACAAAAATGAGAGTTGGGGGAGAAGCTAGATAAGAGTGGGAAACTACAAAATAAAGCAAAATAAATGAAAATGAATTAAAGAAATCTACTGAGAAGTCAGAGGGAGTCACATTTTATACATAAGAATTAATTTCAATGTAGTCGCTAAAACAAGTTTAATAATTTATTTGCTGTTTCTAATAAACACTTGATCCTAAAGCCTTTCTGAAAAATCATAGAATCTCAGGGCTTTAAACAGCCTGAGAAAGGCCAGTTAACTTATCCCTTTCTGCTTTCAGAAATGCCCTTCCACCAAGCCAAAAGGCAATGCTCTACTCTGAAACTTATGGCCACTGGCATCCTGGCTTTTCCCTTGTTGATGTGCTGTCATGTCTCACTGTGCAAGTTATAAGGTTCCATCCAGCATCCTAAATAAACTGACATTTGCCGAAAGCATGTTGCCCACCAAGCACTTTAGAAGCAATGTCACTCAGAGAGAGAGTCTTCTAAAAACAACTGCATTTACAATTTTCTATGCTTTCTTTCTGGACGACTTTGTGAGGCTAGGCTGGAGAGGGAGCATGGGAGGCTTCTTCCTGAAAAGATGGAGAAGACATTTCCTCTGTGACATAGTTCCTATCCCTTCTCTGTCCTCTGCCCCAGATTCCTCAGCAGGGACTCTCAGATCTCATCTTTGTACTCTCTGTTTCTCCCTTCGGCAGCCAGGACATCCTGTTCTTTGTGAAGGAGGTTGTTGTTTGCTCCTCACACAGCCCAGAGTCTGATGGTGTTCCATTTTATTTCATTTAATATGTATTTATTTTTTAACATTCTTTTCTTTTTAAATCTTAAGTTCCAAATTCTCCCCCTCCTTCCCACCCTTTCCCACCCACTGACAAGGCAAGCAATGTATCAATTATACATGTGAAATCATGCAAAAACATATTTCTATATTAGCCATATTTTCAAAAAGAGAAAGAAAAATCAAGGGAGAAAATGATGCTTCAGTTTGCACTCCGAGTTTTCTCCCTGGAGGTGGATGGCATTTTTTCATCATGAGTCCTTTGCAATTGTCTTGAATCATTGTATTGATCAGAGTAGCCAAGTCTTTCATAGTCGATCATCATTACAACATTGCTGTTTCTGTGCACAATGATGTCCTGGTTCTTCTCACTTCACTTTGCATCAGTTCATATGGGTCTTCCCACATTTTTATGAAACCACTCTCCCTCATAATTTCCCACAGCACAATAGTACTCCATCATAATTACATACCACAACTTATTCAGCTATTCCCCAACTGATAAGCATCCCTTCAATTTCCAATACCAATGGTATTTTATTACCCATTGGGTCCCAGAGATCACAGGTGCTGAGAGTGAGGCTGAGGGGGGTGTGGAATGTACTTTCCCAGGAACAGCTGCGACTCCTTCAATTATTCCTCTTGAGTGGACAGGTTATTGAAGCAGTTAAAGCAACTTCAGAACAGAACTTGAAAAAAAAAAGGAAGGGCAAAGAAATAAAGAAAAACTTATTCAGAAGCTTAGTTATAGAGCCCATGAGATAACATAATGAGACACCTCCTGGGAAGACAAGGTCTTACTATGCATCCAGTCAGATACCTTGACTGAGAAAAGCTAGTCTTAGCCTATTTATTTCTGGGATGGGTGAATGATTGATGAATGAGTGATTAAGCGTTTATTAAATGCTGACCATGTGACAAGAGCTAGAGAAACAAATAAACAAGCAGAAGTCCCTGCTCGCAAAGAGCTCATGTTCTGATAGTTTGGGAGACATGACATACAGGACATCCAACTATAGGGTAGATGGAAAAGCCCAGTGGTCCTTAGGATCATCATTTTTATTGTCAGCAAAGCTGGAGAATCTTCCCAAGAAGACTTGGTACAGGAGAAAAAGCATTGGCTCTGGAGTCAGAAGAGTTGAGATGAATTCCCACATCTGACACCTTGCCAGTACGAGCAAGTCATTTAAGCCTCAGTTCTCTCATCTGTAAAATGCAGGGAACAAGCTGTGGTGGAGCAGTTTGTGGAGGTTCTGAGGTCCATAGATGTAGACTAAAAGGAACTTGAAAGGTTATTGATAGACTTCACGGGAGACTCACTTGGATGCTATCCTAGGGTTCCCCATTTGAATTCTGAAACTCAAACCTCTGAGACAGTCATTTTGGAGACTTCTGGGAGAAAGGAGCCAGAAAGGGTGCATCTGATGGTTTGTTCTCCTTCTTAGGGCCATGTGGGCAGGTCAGAATTAAACAGAACACCAGGCATCTGGGTACGTGCTTTCCTTCTGAGACTTGAACTGACTACAGATAACACTGTCCTGCTGAACAGATGAACAGACAGAGAAGGGCTTGAGAGACTGCCAAGAGCCAAGAGTGATGGCCAATACTATAATGCAAGTGCCTCTATGTAACACTGGCCTCTTTGTGCCAAGGAAGGGAGTGATTCCTCTTAGCTGACCAACTCCTTCAAGAGTGGCCCCTCCAAGAAGAATCAAGATGGCGGCCCTCCATCCATGCTGCCAGGAGGAGGATGCTAAAAGCAGGGCAGTCCATTTCTGCACTACATTTAGCAGCCCAAGAGCTGGCTGCTTCCTATTCAAAGGAATGAATGGTCCTTCTCCCTTTTGCTCACTTATCTTTCACTACCACGATTTTATTTGCCTTTACAAATGAATCATTTGAAAATGGATAGTCCCCAAATTCATCAGACAATGGTCAATAGTGTCAAGAATTTTGCCTTCCCTATCACTGCAGCTGGTTTGTTGCAATCCCAGCTACAAAACTGATTTTCTGTGTTTTTGTGAATTGAACAGGGTTATATTAAATAATAAACACCAGGAAAATATGTGCAATATATTGAGTATATTCTCCTTGAGGTATTTATGGAAAGTCATGGGCCCAATTTAGTGGCACATGCATGTATTCCTTGCTTTTGAGGAGGCTGAGGCTGGAGGACTGCTTGAGCTCAAGAATTCTGAGGTGCAGTAGGCCTAAAGATGATTGGGTATCTGCATAAAGTCTGGTATCAATATCGTAAGCCCCATGGAGCAGAAGCCACCAGGCTGACCAAAGAGGGGCAAACCAGACTGGGTCAGAAATAGAGCAGGTCAAAGCTTCTGCGCATATCAGTAATGGAACTGGGCCCATGAGTAATCATGGCACTTCAGATCTGGGCAAGATAGGGAAAGGGAAGGGAAAGGAGGGGAAGGCAAGGTGAGGTGAGGGAGAGAAGGAAGGAAGGAAGGAAGGGAGGGAGGGAGAGAGAGAGGGAAAAGAAATGCATACAATTAGAAAGTATGAAACTTTCTGAAACCACATGATGAAATCACTGTTCCATCCAAGTATATTCAGTGCTCTTTTCTCAGAAAACTTTTCTTTGCTAAACTGAATTTCTCTTTGAATGCAAGACTTATTGCTTCTCATGGTCAATAGAAGTCAGCACAATGTAGTGGAGAGAACATGGGCTCAGGTGTCAAAGAACCTTGGTTCAAATCCCATCTCTGATGCTTAGGACCTATGTGACCTTTAGCAAATCATTAACCACCCTCATCCTCAGTTTCCTCTTCTATAAAATTCAGGTATCAGCCTAGATGGCCCCTGAGGCACTATCATATAGATAGATATAGAGCCAAATCACAGGATCCTAGAGAAGGATGGAAGCTTCAGAGTCAAGTCCAGCCCCCTCATTATACAAATGAGGAAATTTAGATCCAAAGAGAAGAGACTTGATAAAATGACCCAGTAACCCAGGGACAAAGTAGAGATTATTTAGAGTGCCCAATGGGCAGCTTAGCATATATTGGACAGAACATTGGGCTTGGAATCAGGAAGAATTTATTTCAAATTCTACCAGTCACACTTATTAGGTGTTTCCCTAATAAGTTGCTTAACCTCTCTGAGTTTCAGGCAACTTTCTATGCCAACCCATAACGATAGAGGGGCTGCTAATGAAACCAATGTCTATCCATTCCTTCATATATTTATGCCCAGAGCACCTTGATAAAAACTCTACAACAGTCTAAATTGAAGTGGTATGTATTTAGACCAGACACAAGAAAGAAGCATCAATGAGAGTGGCTGACGTTGGATGGAACAAGTTACAAATAAAATGTTGAAATGCCTTTCGTACAGTCTTTGACACGCCCATGTGCCCCAGACCATTAAATGCAAGACTGACTATGGCTACAGAATGAATAACATGGTTATCACCTGCTTTTCTGATTTGAATTCAGCAAACATTCAAAGGCAGCACAAGGAGATGCTGACAAAGAAATCCGCAGCCTAAACGGAAATTCTAGCTAGTTACAAACTGTTGTCCCCTAAAGCTTCCAACCTGTCTTTCAGTTTTGATATTCCGCTAGTCTGTGTGTTATGTCCTAGGGAATTGTAGTTATGTCCTAGGGAATTGCTTATGGCACAGAAACATGAAGGATTATAGTGGTAGTAAGCATCCAAGACTGGATATGATCTTCTTGACTCCAAGCCTAGGATTCTATCCATTATGCCACTCACTGCTGGCCACAACTGGGCAAGAACATGCCTACAATGATGTATGCCCCCTTTCATATTTGTTTTTCATCACTTCCAACCTCCCCGTTCTGAAGAGAAAACTCTAGCCACAAACTTGCCCAGAGTCATCCTGAGGAGCATACTAGAGAGAGGGGTCTGGGAAACATGAGGCTTTGAGGGCATGACTCCAATGTTCCAATGAGTCCTATCTGTTCTCCCACTGGCAAGATGGCTGAGAAAATACACACCGAGCCAAACTGGCAAAGCAAAATCAAGGAGTTCCAATGTTTTCCTCTTAGGTATTATTAAAATATGCCCTTATCAAAACCACAGAGAGGCAATGTGGGATAGCAGGGGAAAACACTGGATCCAAAGACAGAAGGAATAGCATGGCTTTCAAACCCGGCTCTGCTCTAAGTTTTAAGCTGTCTGATCTTAGACAAGACAACTCTCTGTGGCCTTAGTCTTCTCATCTGAAAAATCAGGAATTTGGGCTAGATGACCTCTAGGGTCCCTTCCAGCCTTAAATACCATGAACCAATAGAGATTAAATTTCCATATGTATTTAAATAAACAATATTTACATAAGCTATCCTACCAACTGCCAACTTCCTGAAAGTTCTAGGACAGACAATCCATAGATCATCTATGTTACTGAAAGAGCCCTGGACTTGGCTCTGAGTTTGAGTCTAGACTCACTAAACTGGTCTTCTCACTGTTCTTCACATATGATATTCTACCTCCTATCTTTATGACTTGCAGAAGTCTGGAACACACTCCCTCCTCACTTCTACCTTTTGGAATCCTTGGCATCGTTCAAAGCTCTACTTAAAGATTACCGCAACATGAGGCCTTTCCTGATTTCCCCCTTCCTCCAGCTGCCAGAACCTCTCACACCAAAAATGAAACAAACAAAAAAAAACCATCGTATTTGGTTTGTATGTTTTTTTTACATATTTACAAACCATGGTAGGAGCAATATCTTCTCCACACAGTTAAACTATTTTCCCCCTAAAATTCAGTGAAACTGTCTGAAGACTTAATAGGTTCAGGGGACTAAGGACTAAACCTTTGAGGTACCTTTCTGGTCATCTAAGAATAAGAGTTGAATGAAGGAGGAATTGCAGGCTCCCTGGACACTGATGACTCATAGTAAATGTGGAGGCAAGATAGCCTAAGCCCAACTGAATCAATACTATATCTTTGCCAAATATCCTTTCCATGTTACTGTCAAGTAAACTTCTTTTTGTAAAATATTCAATGGTCTATTTCATTCCAGCCCCTACCAGTAAACATCAGGTTGGCCTGACTCAGGCCTAGAGGGGGAGAGATTGCTTGGCTTTTATCTCAGTATCCTCAATGTATTCCACTATGGCTGGCACATAGGAGTGTTTAATTAATGCTTTTTAAGTGACTGATTTGTGATTTGTCTTGAGAGCTGAATTTTCTCCTTTTTACAATGAATGGTTTATATCACTGTCCACTTTGGTCTTTTCCAACTCTAAAACCCTTTTCCAACCCTAAAACCTTCATAATATAATGGTAAAGTGTCTACAAGTTACACCCCACCCACCTGAAGGACAGTTCAAGTTATGTATGTATTTTATATGTTGTGAGGGAGGCAAAAAATAAAAGCATTTGTATGTATGTGTATATACATATATTCATATGTATATTTATATGCATAGTATGGTATAACTATATCTGTGCATATAATATATGTGTATATATTATATATGTGTGTGTGTGTGTGTGTGTGTGTGTGTGTGTGTGTGCCTGTGGAAGAGAAAGAGGAAGACAGAGGGAGACAAAGAGAGACAGAGACACAAGAGAGAGATTTATCTATGGTTTCCTTAGTAGAGGGAATTACTAGGTGAGGAAATGCCTTTAATTAATTAATTAATTAATTGGTTGATTGATGCAGGACAGCACCTTTTCTGCAACTTTTAGTCTTAAGGAGCTGCCTAGAATACTTGGAGCTTAAGGGACTCACCCAAGATCATGCAGGTAGGCCAGGTATTTCTGACTTCTCTCTCTCTAACCACTATACTACACTGCAATAGATAACAAAGATACATGCATATATAAGTGTGTATATATATGTATATGCACATAAAGTTCTATGTATAATATATAAAGTATATGTACATAATAAATATATGCTTATATATGTAAAGCATGTGTATATATAGGTATGTGTGTATCTATTTGTGTTGAAATATGTACACACATATGTATGGTGTACATATATATACACACACATAAATAATACATACTATGTATTAATATAAAATCTCCACTCCTAATAGCATTATCAGATTCCATTTGACTTGCTTGCATCTTCTGGGAAGGATCTGCTTTGAATAAGGCATATCCACATCACTATGTGTCTGCCTCTTGGCTTCAGGCTGCTGTCTGAGGCTTCACTCCCTGTGTAATGACTCTGGCAGGTCTAGCTTTGGCCTGGGTGCTGAGGTCACTGGAAAGCCGTTGTCTACAGTACTTGGTGTACAAGAACCTCTTCCGTCCATTGATGCCTCCACCCCATGGAAGCACATCCTAAGGGATGCTATCCCTCAATCTTTCCCTGAGGAGGCTCCCTGGGAGCTCCACCTTCCTACCTGGGGTCTCCCTCTGTGTCTTCTAATCTGCTGAAGGGGCTGGGTCAGAGCAACACCACCAGCCCTCACTGCCCCGGAGAGCCCTTCCTGTCCAAGAACTCAGAAAACCCCTTACCACATTTTGATGCTGGCAGACACCAGCCTTCCCAAAGCAGACCTTCCCCTTGCAGGAAAAGTGAGTCTACAAAGCACCAGCAGAAGTGCTCCTCCCAGAGGCCAGGACTGCACACGGCCGTTTCACATGAAGCTTTACTTTGCCAAGGAGTGGCTTGTCTGAATTGAACCAAGCCCCTTACTGTCTCCGGGCCTCAGTCTTCTCCTCTGCAAAATGAGTGGGCAAGAGAAACAAACAACAGTAAGATGCCTGACTTAGGTACAAGGTCCACTGACTTAAAAACAGGTGCTTTCCCCAGCCTACCTTGCTGAGGCAGCCCAGAGGGATTCCTCTATCTCAGCACACTGCTCATCAGCCTCCCCTTCCACAGAATCTCCCAGGAAGGCCAAATATGTCACCTGCCTGGCAGAGACACTGAACCCAGGGGAGGGAGGAAGGAAGGGAGGAAGGGATGGAAAGAAGGATGGAGGGAGGAATGGAGGGAGGGAGGGAAGGAGGGATGTCCCTCCCTGAGAAGAGAAAGCTCATCAGGGCCTTTCTGCAGCGCAGCTGTGGGCTGCCTCGGTCACCTGTGCACTCCAAGCGTGGGCTCACTTTTAGCATGGATGCTGTGGATATTTGTGGGAAAGTCTACGGGGAAGATGTTTTACAGCTCCTGTCCTTGATGCCCACATCTCACTAAGTCCTTTGCTTTGAGCTAATGGTATCTCATGACTATCTGAAAAGTTGACCAAGAAACATCTGCGAGGGATAGTGTGCAGAGCATCTATACAAGTAGTACCATCGCACCTGGAGGTAGCTACACCTGACTGAACCTACAACCTGAGGAAGCCCCAGAGACAGATGCACCACACATCTTTAAACCCTCAGATCTGCTTGTGTACAAAAAAAAAAAAGGAAAAGGACCCACATGGACAAAAATATTTACAGCACTTCTTTTTGTGGTGGCCAAAAACTGGAAACAGAGGGGATGCCCATCAACTGGGGAATGGCTGAACAAATTGTGATATACAATTGTGATGGAATATTATTGTGCTACAAGAAATGATGAGCAGGCAGATTTCAGAAAAACCTGGAAAGGGGCAGCTAGGTGGTACAGTGAATAGAGCACCGACTCTGGAGTCAGGAAGACCTGAGTTCAAATCCGACTTCAGACACTTAACAGTTACTAGCTGTGTGACCTTGGACAAGTCACTTAACTCCAATTGCCCTGCCTTCCCCCCTCCAAAAATACAAAGGAAAGGAAAAGAAAAAGGGAAGGAAAAAGGGAAGGGGAAAGGAAGGGAAATCTGAAAAGACTTACATGAATTGATGCTGAGTGAAGTGAGCAGAACCAGGAAAACATTGTACACAATAACACCAACATTGTGTGATGATCTGATGATCAGCTATGACAGACTTAGCTCTTCTCAGCAATACAGTGTTCCAAGATAGTTCCAAAAGACTCATGGTGGAAAATGCTATCCATATCCAGAGAAAGCACTATAGAGTCTATTTTCACTGTTTTTTCTTGTGGTTTTACCCTTTTGTTCTGATTCTTCTTTCACAACATGAACAATGTAGAAATATGTCTTGGGGAATGGGAAGGGAGGAAGAGCAATCTAGAAGTCAAAATTTAACAAAAATGAATGTTGAAACCATCTTTACATGTAATTAGAAAAAAGTAAAATACTATTAGGGGAAAAAATTCTGCTCGTGTGACTAAGGAATGTCTTTTCTTCATTCTTTTATGTCAACTAGAAAAGCTGGCTGACATTTTCTGGTTCTGGATTTAAAATTTTCACAAAAAATCTTGTAGTTCACATGTATAATCTATACTGAATTGCTTGTCTTCCCAGTGGGGATGGATGAGGAGAGAAGAAGGGAGAGAATCTGGAACTCAAAGTTTCAAAAAAAAATGTTAAAAATTGTCTTTACATGCAACCAGGAAATAAGATGTACAGGCAATGGGGTATAGAGATCCATCTTGCCCTATAAGAAAGTAAGAGGGGACGGGGGAAATATAAGAGAGGGCAGATTGGGGGAAGGGGTGTTCAGTGTGCTTGCCATCTTCAGGTGGGGGTCGGGGAGAGACAGAGAGAAAATTTGTAACTCAAAATCTTGTGGAGATGAATGCTGAAAACTAAAAAATAAATAAATAAACTTTTTTTTTAAGATCTTGTAAAAGGAGAAAGGTGATAAGGAGAGGAGCTCATAGTTCCAAAGGTCCTGAGCTGGAGAAGACCTGAAGGGGCTAGCCAGTTCAACCCTCTCATTTTACATGAGCGAACTGAGGCCCAGGGAAGTTAAATTAACTTCCCCGAAGCCATTCGGGTTCTAACTCCAAATCCCACAGTCTTCCCACTGTTCTGCTTCCATCCAACCATCCTCACTGACAAGCATTTATTAAACTACTACTGTCTACCAGGCACTGTGCTAAATGATGGAGATGTCAGGAATGTATTTTTGTGTTAAGGCATAAAATAAAATGTCATAAAATAAAAATGAAATTTAAAAATGTATCATATCTACAGAAACTATTTCTCCATTTAACTGCAAATATCAAGAGCTGGGATAACTCATTACTGACTAGCTATTTAGTTAATTAGATAACTAATTTGTTGTCCAACAAAAGCTGGAGCAGGGCCCTGAGGGAACAGGAACTAAGCCAATGACATTTTGATGTAATTCAAAGGAAAAGGGAAACAGCAACTGGAGTGGGGGAAAGTAGGCTGTCCTTTGAGATCTGGGTTCAAATCCCATTGCTAACACATATGACGCTGGACAAGTCATCTAACCTCTCTGGGTCACTTTTTAACTCATCTGTAAAAATGGCACGATTACTGCCTGTGATCCTGCTCCACAGGACTATTGTGAGGGTCAGATGAGGAGTCTAAAGCATTGTGTACACCTCAGAGGGCTAGTTTAGTGTTATTTATTATAATTATAAAGTAAAGATGAGGTTGGCAGAAGTTCTATGAGCTCCAGGAAGGCAGGAGTTGGACCTTATCCAAACTTTGTTTTGGATCTTAACCAAGTTTTATCCACAGCACCTAGCACGAACACATGATAAGTCCTTAATAAATGTTTGGTGAATTCATTTAGGGCACACCGGAAAGAAGAGAGGCCCTGAAAGTTGGAAAGAGACAAAAGGTCATCTACTTCTGAACTGGACTTTCTAGCTCATTTCTTAATTCACTTAAAATTAAAGTCATTTCACTTGTCTAGAGCTCCCTTGTAAAATAACTGGACTGGAGTTACTCTAAATCTCGAACTCTAGGAATCTGCGTGAATGCTATACAGTCCAAGGGTTAGGTCCCAGCTTGAAGAAAGCTTTGGTTCACCCCTTCCTCAAACCTACCTTCTTTCCCCCTCCCCCTAATTTACTGAGGGCAAATTCACAGAACCAGAACACAAGATTTAAATGCCTTTAAAAAAAAATACTATGCTGCAGGGTTCTCTTCTTTGCCTTCTGCTCAAAAGGGGTTAAATCAGTATACACACACACTCTCTCTCTCTCTCAAAAAAAATCACAGCCATAATTCTTTCGAGTTATTAATTGAACACCTTCTCGGAAACATGCAGCTAAAAAAGTCATACCTTGAAGAATTTGAGATAAGTGTAAAAGGAAAGGAGGGGAGGAAATGAGGAGGCTGGCCAGCCCACTCCCTTAATCACCATGTCATATTTGTTCAAAGCTGTCTCTAGGCAAGTAACATGAAACTGTCCCTTTTAACATCCACCTTTCTCCTTGGTGGAGCTGACTCTCTAAAGGCCCCAACTCGGGCATGGACTTATCTTTGTAGGTAGGAGGGACCATAAAGTCGGCTGAATAGCAAAGCACCAGACTGCCACAAAACAAGATGAATGAGTATTCCATCAGTAAGCTCAGACTGCTTCCTGTGATGAAAAACACGGCCAGTACAGTAGGTATGCTAGCCTCGCTAAGTACTGTAGATCCCACGATGCAGTTCTTTAAAGGGATATTAGTGTGATGAAAGAAATGATGGAATTCTGCTCTTCGCCTGGAGGAAACAATAATGAGTGAACAGCCAAACCAGCCAGGCGTATTGTGAGCCTAAAAATGGGTAGGTTCACACTGGGAAACTCATCACCTTTCAGAAAATAACTAGAGACTGCAGCGCTTGTAATATATAGGTTATGTCTGTGAAGAAATGCCCAATGACGCCTTCTGCTTGACACATAAACACATTAAAATTGGATGGAATGCAATAACTTTATATATGCAGTACATGCACCCTGTTAAACATATCCACATGCTGTAGCCACACTTTAAATGGCAGAGCTCCGAGGCTGGCTTCCTGACGAGGACCTCGAATGCCACAGAATTCCTGAGAATCTTTTCCCTAAAGCCATAATCTCTTTTCTTTTTATTTTATTCTTCAATTAACAAGCATTGATTTCACTCCTTCCCATCCTACTCAAAATAAAAGAAAACCTCATGACAAATATGTATAATTAAGAAAAAACAAATCCCTATGTGGTCCACATTGAGAAATGTCTGTCTCACTGCATCACATCTCCGTCGGGAAGTGGGTAGCAGGCTTTATCGTTGCTCCTCAGGAATTAGGGGGTGATTGCGCCGATCAGAGATCCTAAGTCTTTCAAAGTTGATTGTCTTTGCAATGTTGCTGTTGTCATATAAACTGATCCTCCGCCTCCGCTCACTTCATTCTCACCAGGTCATACAAGTCTTCCCAGGTTTCTCTGAACCCATCCCCTTCTTCATTTCTTATGGCACCATAACATTCCATCCCATTCATATACCTGTGATTTGTTCAGTCATTCTCCAACTGATTGGGACCCCTTTAATTTCCAGTTTTGTGCCACAACAGAAAGTCATAAAGCCATCCATTTTAACTTGGTCTGGTGAAGGCATCTTGGCCTAGATAATCAAGTATCCTACTTGAAGACAGGACAAATTGGGTTCCAGTTCTGGCTCGGACATATAGTAGATTTTGTGACCTTGGAAAAGTTACTTAACCTCTCTGTGTCTCAGGTATTGGTGGATGTATCAGCAATGCAGTATTCACAATGCCTACAGTAACTATAAATATGCTGATATAGTTATTAATCACAAAATGGAACAGGCTCTCTACATAAGAAATATAGATAGTGCATTCATTTAAATACCAGAAAACTGAGTCCCAAA
>CM053580.1:25473840-25486217 GCA_028627135.1 Pseudochirops cupreus
GAGAGAGAGAGAGAGAGAGACAGAGAGAGACAGAGAGAGAAGAGAAGAGGGAGAGAGAGACAGAGAGAGACAGAGAGAGAAGAGAAGAGGGGGAGAGAGAGAGACTGAGAGAGAGAGAGAAAGAGAAAAAGACAGAGAGAGACAGAGAGAGAAGAGAAGAGGGAGAGAGAGACAGAGAGAGACAGAGAGAGAAGAGAAGAGAAGAGAAGAGAAGAGAAGAGGGAGGGATACAAAGGAAAAGTGGAACCTGAGTTAAGAAGTGGATGATGGTACCCCAAACTCCAACTAAATAGAAAGCTTTACCTGAATGGAATGCTCGTTTTTTTTGCATCTCATTGAAGTCAATTAATATTTAAGCTGGGAATGCCACAAATGAGCAAATTAGAGTTTCTGGACAGGGAAGAATTTCTAGGGACTTGAAAGAAACGAACAATCAATGTTTTCAAGGTAGGAAAAAAGAATCTAGGTGAAAGGTTTTTTCAAAAATTAAAATTTCTTCAAGTTGTCTGCATTTTGTGGGAAGGCTAACCCAAGATGAGTGTGGAAACAAACTAAATAAATGAGAACTTATTTATGAAGATGGACATATGCATTTTTAGGACTGGAATAATAAAATCTCAATAGAGTTTCTTTAGAATTCTCTAGCCATGTTTAGACTGATTTCACCCTCAGTGGAAATCTTTCAGGGCTTGCCAGCTCTGATCACTCTAGAAGAATCCCAGGAGGTTGGGGAAATAATGAAAAGACTCAGGACTGGGGCGGTGATTTCAAAGATATAAGGATTGCTTGCTGCTAAGGTAGATGGGCATCTTCTCTGGTTTTGTTGTCTTAGAGAGTTACTTAGAGTGACTCGGCTACACCCAGGGTTACACAGCTAGGATGTGTCAGAGGCAACATTTGAATTCTGGTTTTCCCACGTCCAAGGCCAATTCTCTTTTTACTATACCACTCTTAAGGCAATACATGTCAGTAATATAATAGCCTTAAGGAAATTTGCAGAGTAAAAAAGAAATGGTATTGATATAACCTCAAGGAAGTTTACAAAGGAAGAAAAGATAGTAAATAATAGGGATGGGGCCTGGGTCTGTGATTTCATCAGAGTGGGCAATACCAATGTAGACTGTCATTTTAAAGTGTTGCTGTGTTACTTAGAACTTTGAGAGATTAAGTAAGTGACTTATACAGGGTCACACAGTCCATGCTTTTTTTTCCGAGACACAATTCATACCCAAAGTTTCCCTGGCTTAATGGTCAGTTCTATTTATTAGGCCAGGAAGCTTCTCAATAGATAACGAAAGCACTAATGAGTGCTCGCTGAATCAAGTGGAATTGAAGGAAATGAAAATTGACTTTAATGCCGTGTAGGCAGAAGAAAGTCAGCCGTCGGTCAATGAGTTTCTATGAAGTGCCTACTATAATGTGCCAGCCGTTGTGCTAAGTACTAGGGATATAAAGAAAAAGGGGGAGAAGCCCCTGCTCCCAAGGAGCTCATAATATAATGCAGGAAAAAACACGGAATTAATGATGTGCCAACAGGCCATAGGCAGGGTCAGTTTGGGGGAGCCGGAGAGAAGAGGAGCCCTTTGGTTGCTCAATATTTCCCAATACTTCTGTCCCCCGTAGAAGGTATCTGTGCCTTAGAGGAGAGTGTGAAGAAAGCCCCCCAAGGCCCCATCACTGGACGGTAAGAGGAAGGGATCTGAAAGTTCATCATGGCGGACGTCAGAAGTACCGCCCTCACTGCTTACCTGCTCTCCAGGGCATGTGGCTGATGGGATCTTTCTAGGCCTTGTAGCAAGCAATTTATGGGTCAAATGAAAACAGTAGATACTCAGAGAACACACTTAAGGAGAGGAACTGGTTGATTGCCCTGCATTCCTAAGAGAGCTTGTGGTTCTGATTTTCTCTCTAAATAATAATAATGTGGATGAGTGAGCATTCATATAGCGCTATTTTTAAGTGTCTTACAAACATCTCCTTTGATCCTTACAACAACTCAGGGATACAAGTTCTATTATTATCCCCATTTCATAGATGAAAAAATGGAGGCAGACAGACTTTCCTAGGGTCTCACAACTAGGCTGGATTTGAACTCATGTCTTTCTAACTCTAGGACCTGTGTTCTATCCACTGGGCAACCAGTCACTTCTGAAGGTGAGAAGAGGCACCCCCTCCCATCTACCTTTATACAAACACAAGTGTTGGAATTCCAGGGCCCTCAGCTTTAAATGAAACTGCTGTTAATGGGTTCCCTTTGTGAATGAAAATATAACAGTTTGGGCAAATATATTTTCAGCCAATCATCACAACTTTTATTTCCCCATGAGAAGTAAGAGAGTTCTCGTCTTGGCTATGGGAGGGGTCCTTTTATATTTTTAGGGGGCTGCCTTGCTGCTTCCTTGCCTCTGTTTCCTGACATGTTTTCCCTTTATAGGCTGACATGTCTCCTACAAAGAGCCTGATTCTATGATGGTTGAGGTGTATGGGGTCTATTTCCTGAAGCTGAGGCACTCTGGGCTTGGAAAAGAGAGGAGCCCTCTTGAAGCATGTACTCCCAGCCAAACTCGAGTATTTGCTGCTCCCCATACCGGTTTTTCCATCTCCTGTTTTCATAATTTTGTACTGGCTGTTTCCCATGCCTGGACTGCACCCCTCTTCTGCTCTGCCCATTGGAATTCCTATGTCCTTCAAGGTTCAGCCCAAGCAATAGCTTTTACATGGAACCTGTCCTCATTCCCCTGAATTGCTAGAGTTCTCCCAACCCAAAATTTCTTTGTAAGTATCTTCTATTTACTTATCTATGGACATTCCCAGGCCCCTCCCCAATAGAATGTAAGGTCCTTGAGGACAGGAATTATTTCAATTTACTTTTTGTATCTTTTGGACCTAGCTCAGCATCTGGTACAGTTTTTTTGTTTCTGTCTAGACCTGGAATTTCATCATTGGTAAAGAAAATGCCCTACCCAGGAAGACAAATGGCTGTTCCACAACTTCTGGTCTTAGCAAATTATTTAGGGGGACTGGGTAGGGAAGTGGCATGCTGTACAACAAGGTGGGCATTTGAGCAAGGGTGTCCTGACCCCAGAACTGACTCTCACAGTGTACAATAGGAGCTTAATAGATGCTTATTAAACATCAAATATTCTTTGGATTGTGGATTTAGAGGTGAAAGGGACCATAGGGGATATGAGATCCAACCTCCTCATTTTATAGTTGAATCACAGAGGTAACGTGATTTGCTCATGGGCACAGAAAATGGTAGCTAGTAGGATGTGAATCCAGATTTCTTCTCCATCCTCTTTCTGCTATACTATACTGGCTCTTTTATGTGAAGAATACTCAAATTCAAGTCTGTCTCAAACACACACTGTGTGACCTTGGGCAACTTATTTGACCTTTCAGGGCTCTAGGCAGCTAAGATTGTGAATGTCAAAGAAGCTGCTGATCTGCATTGGAGAAGGGAATTTCCTAACCTGGGAGTTTCCTTTTGTGTTTGTCCTTTGTTTTCAAAGAGGAGCTTGGTCAGTGAAATAATGACATGACTTGTGGTTGATTTTGGTTTGAGTAAGGGAGGGCTGAGCAAGGTCACCAGCCTCACTTTCTCCTCCAGAGCCATCTGGGTCCAGCGGCCAGAAATTCATCAGGGCAACTGGAGGTGGCCCAGGATGCAGTGGAAATTTCCTGTGCCCATGAAATAAAAGACCAGTTACTATCCCACATATTTGTGTGTACATACATATATACACATACACATATACATACATACGTATTATGTGTGAGTATGTATATATCCATATATATATGTATTCATCCACTCACCCAATGGACATTTACTTACAGCTACATTGTGTTCTCACATGCACTAAGAATTAGAGCAAGAACAAAGGTACATAAGGCATGAAACTGACCTTCTTGGGACTTGTAATTGAGATGGGGAGTTAAGATATATGCACAAATAAATATATTACAGAACAGAATATATTAAGCGCCCAGGAGGAGAGCCTCAAATCTTTGTGATCAGCTGAAGGATTGAGATATTTCACCCAGTCTATTGAAGAGATGGCGTTTGAGGCAGATTTTGAAGGTCACATAGAGAGGGGCTTAGGGAAAGGGTATGGAAGTGGGAAAGCATGTGCCATGCTCAGGGAATGGATGCAGATAAAGCTAGAGGATAGTAGCCTGGGGGGGGGGGGGTCGAGGGGGTGAGGAGGCCACTTGGCAGATGGATTCCAGATGTGACCACTGTCTTCGGGCATTTGAAGGCCTGTCTTGTGGAAGAAGGATTATATTTGTCCTGCTTAGCCCCAGAGGACAAAGCAAGGAAACATTGGTATAAGGTGCAGAGAGATCGATTTTAACTGTTAATGTAATAGAAAACTTCCTAATAATTAGGCTTAGCCCCAAGTGGAATTGGGAGATGGGAAGCTCCCCCAACATTGGAGACGTTCACTTAGCAATGGGATGACTGTTTGTCAGTGAGTATAGGCTGGACTCCTATTCAGCTTTGGTCTGGATTAATCTGTCCTTCTGAGGTTCTGTGGTACTAGGATTCTCTATTTCTTGATTGGTTCTAAATCTATAATTCCAGGAAGCAGTATGGATAGGGAACGGATCTCAGATGATAATTATTACTATAATAGCTAACATTTGTCTATCTAGTGCTTAAAGATTTGTACAAACTGCTTTACCAATAGTATCTCACTTAATTCTGGCAATAACACTAGGAGGCTGGTGCTATTATTATCGTCACTTTGCAGATGAGGAAACCGAGGCAGGCAGAGGTGAAATGGTTTACCCAAAGACACAGTGCTTGTAAGAGTCTGAGACTGGATTTGAATTCAGGTCTTTCTGACTCCCAATGCAGCAGTCTATCAGGGTTCTAGATCCTGCCTTTGACCCTAAACAATTGGTCTTTAAGCAATTCACTTAACATCAGTACTCTAGGCCAGTGGTATCAAACTCAAATAGAAGCTGGGACCACTGATCCATACATACGGATCCCCGTGGACGACAGATTAATTTAGTTTTAAAATGTCATGTTATCTGTGTTTTATTAGGCTTTTATTAACTTTGTTAGATGTTTCCCCAGTTACATTTTAATCTCATTCAGCCTGGAGCCCATGCTCCACCTGTATGACACTTCTGTTCTAGACACTTCTCTCTAAGATGACAAGTTTCCAAGAAGGTTCTGTCTTCCATTGGTAGTGGAGATTTCCTTAGCTGAGGGTTCCTTGTACCTAAGGAATCTCAAGTCCATTCCTAGTTCCAATGGTTTCCTTCTTCCCTCCTAGCCCCATTCATTTCTCCATTTTGTCCATGATGGCACCTGCTTTGGTTCACGCTTTAGTTTTAGGATTATGGTCCAGGAGCAAGAGCCTTGGATTTGAAGGCTGAAAATCCCAGCTTTTCCTGCTTACTACCTTTGTGACCTTAGGCAAGTTCCTAACTCTCTTTGGGTTACTCCAAGTCTAAAGTGATGGCACTGATTAGATGACCAACAAGATTCCTTCCAGCTATAAATCTAGGACCCCATGATCTGTTTTCCCCAAACTTTACTACCAGTGAGGTCATCCTAGGTCATCTTGCTTGGGGGTCAAGGGAATATCCTTATCCCATCCCTCCCAGGACAAAATGTTGTATTTTATCAGTGCAGTTATATAGTTTCCTTAAATGTACCTTACTTTGGTCTAAGAAACATCACCAAAATGATCTGTTTAGATGAATAAAATATTATTAAAAGCATATTTTTATAAATTTATTATTCTATGTGGGTTGCCAATTCCAAAGTTTATACTTCTATTATTAATCCTTCCCAAAAGAACCCAGAATTTTGGAATAAAAAATGTAGGTGGAGCTATGCAATAGGAGAAAGTCTATTTGGTCTCTTTCTGAAATGACCTTTAAGTCACATGGAACTCAGAAGAACAACAAGGACCATGTCTGTGTGAGCTTTTAGGGAGGAAAGTATATAGTTTGGTCTCTGCAGTTGAAACATAGGGAAAGGTTGCCTACTGAATTCAGGTCAAAATGTAAACAGAGAATTGGCTTTTCATTTTAACCTGGATTTGACCAGATTGTTGCCACAATCCCTTATCTTCCTCTCAAAGCTGACCCAAGAAAGCAGCCTGGAAGATGCCATGAAATTCAGGTTTTAAGACAGATTCATTTGGGGAGGAGATGGCAGAGACCTGGGACGTCCACTTCCATGGGTAGAGAGTGAGACTCTAGGACAACGACCACCTGAGGGGGGAGAGAGCATTTGGGATATGGGGGCAGCTGCACCATCTACTAGCCTCCTATTTTAACTAGTTATTTTTGCTAAGTGCTAAGTTCAGTTGTTTTGATGCTTTTAGGGAGAATGAATGCCCTCAGTAGCCTTTATCATCCAGGTGGAATCTTGTCCCTTCACCTAGGTTAAGGCTTTTTTTCTCTTTGTGAAAACCTGATCTTTAGAGTCAGAATGTTATTATTTTGGAACCTAATTGTTGAAATTTTTGCCAATAGTCTGGCTTCAAGTCCAGGGTCCTATTTTTTGAATTTATGGGTTTGGCCTTCATAAACTCCATCTCTTTCTGGTCTCAGTTTAGAGACTTTCTGCAGCAGACTCCAACCATTGGAAACCTTGCAGTGATTTAGGCATCTTTGAGAGATGATTAAAATGTGCGCAGGGTTGCAAATGGACTGAGCTCTAATGCACGGGAATGTGACAAAAAAAGGATAGAATTTCTTTTACTTTACTAATTTTTTTCTGTTGGAAACAAACAAACAAAAAAAACCCTCGAAAGCTAAACAAGTAGAAATGTGCCTTTTATCTCATTCCACCATCAGACCTGGGCCATTTGGGGGAGTTCTGAATCTGCACCTTGAGTAGCCATTTCCGGTGTGGATGATTTCCATGCCTGAGCACAAGGTCATCGTGGTGATCTTTGGGCATGAAGGAGATCTCTTTATTATCAAGACCCTCATTGGGGCAAGAGAGGAAATGAAGTCACTAATTAGGTGATATCAAAGAAAAGAGGTAGGGCTTGGGGAGAAGAGGGAAATTGAAAGGCAACTGATGACATTCCAAGCAAATGCTGGAAGAGGAAATGAAGATAAGGAGGAAAGAGTCACGGCGGAAAGGTCACTGACCTTATTAGTATGAGAGAGAGGAATAGATCTTCAGAAGCTTTTTACCTACGATAGGTTGACAACATGTAAAGTTGCGCAGACAGTCAGAGTTGTAGTGTTTGAATAAGGGAATGGGAAGAGCTCAACTGCAGACTTATTAAACAATTGGAGAGGGATGAGAGAGTTTCTAGTTCACAGATTTTGTTCTGACTGGTTATTATATAGCATCACATTTCTCTTTTGCTCTAAACAGCTTCCCGCAGATGATGACTCCTTCATTTTTAGTGCCATTCCATGAGTTTGGGTAATGAGCTCCATTTTCACAAAGGATTCCTTCTGGTTATCAGCAAAAATAAACATTGATCTTGCACCTACTCTTACTGGCAGAAAAATATTACTTTATAAAAGAAGAGGTAGACGTTGGATATTTGAAAGTTGGAACCCTCTGCTAAAATGGCTGTTAGTAGAAGTGGGCAAAAAAATGGTTACTACAGTTGAACCTTTGATGAAATGAATGAATGCTCCGTCTTTATGATTATTTGTAGGAGCAGCATTGCATAGCTGATAACTAGATGGCTGTGAATCAGGAAGGACAATTTTGATAAGGACAGATATGAATACAGAATCTGTGATTCTGGTGGCAGACTAGATCTGGTGTGCAAACACTCACTTCTGGGCTTGGAATCTGCAAGTCCTGGGTTCAAATTTGGCTTCTGAATCTTCCTACCTATATTAGCCTCACTCAACCTCTATGTACCTCAGGCAATTCCCTAAGATTCATCTGAATCATTGTGGGGTTGGTGTTTACGATTTGGGGAGCTTCCTGAGTAGACATGGTTCCCACAAGGAGATTCAGTTGCCCTGTAGAATCACAGCTCATTTATATTTTCATGTGTGTAATTATACAAATTATACCTCCTGATTTACAATCAGCAAATATTTAGTGTAATGGAAAAAGCACTGCCTCTGGGCTCAGAGGACCTGGGTTTAAATCCTAGCTCTAATCTTAACTATGTGTGTTGGGCAAATGACAGCCTTCCTGGGGCTCAGTGTCCCCATCTATAAACTGAGGGGGTTGGAACTGATGACCTCCGAGGATCTTTTTGGTTCCAGAACTTATGATCCTATGATCTAACAACCAGGCTTCCTATTCATTTATTGTTGTTCAGTCCTTTCAGTCATGTCTGATTCTTTATGACCCCATTTGAGGTTTTCTTGGCAAAGATACTGGACTGGTTTGCCATTTCCTTCTCCAGCTCATTTTACAGATGAGGAAACTGAGGCAAGCAGGGTTAAATTAATATTCATTACAAAGACTGAAATTTCCATTGGTTTTGAGAATCTCTGAGCATTAATTGTGGTCCTCATAGTAAAATGAAATACTAATTGAATGAAATGTTTCCTATTGCTATTATAATATCATATAACAAATATATGAATATAATAAATAAAAAAAAATAAAATAATCCCAACCCACTGTCCTTTATGCTCTTCTTTGCTAAATCATGTCTAAGGAAATGCTTGACAGATAATTTAGCACGTTCCATTTTTGAACAACTGTGTAGCTCCCACAGGTTAGGTGGAAGAAGATGATGAGTCTTACTATTGGTAAGGAAATAAACTGTACCTGTGACCCCCTTAAACAATTGGATTTGGATTCTTTAATGCTGTAAAATGTTCTTTTTGACATTTGAGTATTTGAGATACTCTAAGCTTCCACCTGGAGAATATTTAGCCAGAGAACCCTTTATTGCTTTTTTGAAACTATTGGAGATTTCCTCCCCTCTCTGAAGCTCCCCCTCCCCAAGTAAGCATTTGAACCTGGTTGCTGGTTCATTGTTTAAGTTTTGTTTGAGGAGCACAAACAGAACTGTGCATCTCCAAGGTGGCTAAGCTTGGAGACTTGACTCAGTCTTTAAAAGTAAGATTAAGGCCATTCTCAGGGTCACAGAAAGGCAGAACTGAATAGTACCTTTGAGATCATGAATTAACACAGGGGCGAGCTCAGACCCAGAGAGGTTGAAGGACTAGACAAAAAAAATCACATAACAAGTTAATGAGAGAGCTTGGGGACTATCGATCGATCAACCAACAGGTGTTTATTACTGATAAGAATAAAAATAACAGTGAGGAGTTATGCATTATGTTAAAGTTGGCAAAGCACTGTTACCGCATTTGATTCTCGTAGCAATCCTGTGAGGTAGGTGCTTATATTATCCCCATTTTGCTGATGAGGAAACTGAGGCTCAGAGGTAACATGACTTGCCCAGGGTCTCTTGGCACATAGATGGCTGAGGCAACATTCAGACTTAGGGCTTCCTTACTCCACATTCATTACTCTAGCCTACCATTTGCCTATTCTGTACCAGTCACTTTTCTGGGGACTAGGGACCCAAGAACAGAGGATGAAACAATTCTTCCTGTTGCTTCCTAGCTCTGGTCTCTTTCCCACAAGCCAGGTGCCCTCCCCCTCAGCTATAAATTCTATACTTGAAAGTCAACCCTTTTATATTTAAAGGACCATGACATATTTGATATGCTTTGACTTTTGACTTGAATGTAACCGTTGGATTGTCTTACAAATCCACAGAGAAAATTTGGGGAGGCACAGGGGGGGAAACTGGAAGACTGAAGACATTCTTTGAAAGTTTCTATGTTTTGATGAAACCTTTGTTAGAAAAAGAATTTATTTAAAAAATTCCTCACATGAAATCCTTACTCTGTTATTACAATCTAACGGTACCCACTGTAGTTAACTTTTGATTCTTTTATAATCATTCATTCCCTTCATTCAATTCAGTTCATTTGCTTCATTTATTCAATAGCTATGTGCCTTGTAAGCTACAGTACTTACAACTGGAGAGGCTACAAAGACAGCTAAGACACAGTCTCTGCCCTCAGGGAACTTACATTCTAGTTGATGCTTCACAAAACAACTTCCTCAGCACATGTAGGGAGTTCAGTTCCATTGGACAAGTATTTTTTAAGCTCCTTCTGGGTTCCAGGCAGTTCTGTTTCATTTTGTCCAGATTTCTATTTTTGTCATAATAGGAACACACAGAGGCATAAAGACACAAAGATGGAAAATGGGCTGTTCAATAGCTTGATCTCACGGAAAAGACCCGAATTTGGTGTGGGGAAATTTGGCTTCACAGCCTAGCTCTTCTTATCTCTGCACCTGGGGGGAAATCTCTTGGCTTCTCCCATTTAAGGTTTTCAATAAGTAACTTGTCTTACTGTCTATAGGCTTGTTGTGAACAGGGTACTTGGTAAACCTCTAAGAGCAATAGAATGGGAGCCCCTATTAATCAGGTTCCCCTTGATGAGACGAGGACTTTCTTGATTCCCTCCAGGTGAGGAACTTTCCCACCAATATTAGTTTGGGTTCTCTCTCTCTCTCTCTCTCTCTCTCTCTCTCTCTCTCTCTCTCTCTCTGTCTTTCTCTCTCTCCCTCTTTCTCTCTCCTTTTGCTTGTTCCATCCATCCATTGAATATAAATGTAATGCATAATATATTATATATAGCACAGAAAATAGATATACACATATACTACATGTATGTATACATATGTGTACACATGTATGTACACACATGTATGTGCACACAAAGATGCATTTACTCTATTGGTTCTTCTCAGACGAATGTAAGCTCCTTGAGGGTAGTGTTTGATTTGGTTGTTTTTGCCTTAGTATCCCCTGCTCCATGTATAGCTCCTGGCATTCAGTAGGCACTTAATAAATGATTTTTGAATGAATGAAAGAATGATGCATTAATAAAGTTCCACTGAGCACAGATGATTCTGAAATACTGATGGGATGGGAAGGCATTATATTCTCCTTTGAATCAGCCGCTGATCTATGACTTCTGTAAATGTCCCTCATGCTTGCAAGATTCTCCCCTCCTCGCTTCCATTTCCAGTTTTCCACCTTCTTGGAGGCCATTCCCAGTCTCTTTATTCCCCACCCCCCCGCACCCCTTCCCCACCACTGCTAGAGCCTCTCTTCTGCAGTTACCCCTCATTTACCCTACACTGATCTTACATGTACATAGTTGCTTGTGAGTCATCTCCCCCATTAGAAATGGGACTCCTTGAGGAGCTCCAATAGTGTTTTTTTTTTATCATATATTTGCATTGCTTTATACCCCCAGAACTTAACACTTGTACATAGTAGGTGCTTAGAAATGCTTCTTGATCAACTGACTGAGTGGGGCTTACATTCCCAAAGGAGAAGATGAGGCCCTTGGAGGTGGCCACTCTGATGGGCAGCCCCTTGATGAACTGGCACCCTTCCCTTCCAATGCCCACCATGTCAATGCCCAGCCCAGGTCAGGGATCCTTACTGGCTTACAGTCACGCATACCTGGAGCCATAGGAGGGCTCCACAGAAAAGTATTAAGTGGCCTCTGGTTCCCAGAGAAAGAGAGGGGCTGCCATCCCCGATTAGATGTGGTTTGTAATAGTATCGTTCTGTTTTCACTCACCACAGTAGAAGATTTCGACTAGGCTAACAAGGCAGAGAGTAATCAGAAACATGCCAAGTTTTTTTTTCTAAGCTGGGGAGGGGGGGAGGAGAAGGGGAGTCGGAGAGAGGAGTCTAACCTCTGAACAGGAAACAAATGTGATCAATTACCCCAAGTGTGCAGCTCACAGATACCTTATCTTCAGGCTCCTTCAAATGAGAAGCTGATTGTTACCAAATGGGACTTGGAGGCAAGATACAAAAACACATTCATGGGTGGGTGGGGGGGGAGTGCAGAAAAGGGGCAGGGGCAAACATGGATTTTTATTGACTTAAAAATTGTAATTGTGCCCTGACTCCTGGAGGAGCAGAACCGGCTACCAAGTGATCACACATGAACCAAGGCGGCGAATTGATGGACATTTGGAATTAAATTATGCTGAGTATTTCCCTGAAAAGCCCTGACTATGTAGTAAGGCTTGTTTTGGGATTGTAGATTCACAGTTGGAAGGGACTGTAGAAGCTGTTGAATCCAATCCCTTCTTCTGAGCTGCCCCCCAGCTGCTAAGTGTCCAAGACAGGATTTGAACCCAGCCTTTTCTGACTTCACCCCCTACTACTCTATCCCCTACACTGGGTTGCAAGCTTTGGAGATGGTTTCTTATCTTCTGCATGTTTGTGTAGAGCGTTTGGGGGATGCGTCAGAGAGCATGCTGAAACCAGAGAACCTGGGTTCAAATCCTAGTGTCCGTCTGACCTTGGGCAAACCATTTCTCTTTTCAGTTGAACAAAGATTCTCTAGGCTTG
>CM053580.1:25486717-25504605 GCA_028627135.1 Pseudochirops cupreus
TGTACAATGTTCTCCTGGTTCTGCTCAGTTCACTCAGCATCAGTTCATCTAAGTCTTTCCAGGTTTTTCTGAAGTCTGCCTGCTCATCATTTCTTATAGCACAATAGTATTCCATTACATTCATATACCACAACTTGTTCAGCCATTTCCCAACTGGGCATCCCCTCAATTTCCAATTCTTTGCCACCACAAAAAGAACTGCTATAAATATTTTTGTACATGTAGATCCTTTTCCAATTTGTATGATCTCTTTGGGATACAGACCTAGAAGTGGTATTGCTGGGTTAAAGGGTATGCACATTTTTTATAGCTTTTTGGATATCGTTCTGAAATGCTCTCCAGAATGGTTGGATCAGTTCATAACTTCACCAGCTGCATTTAGTGTTCCAATTTTCTACATTATCTCCAGCATTTACCATTTTCCTGTTTTGTCATGTTAACCCATCTGATAGGTGTGATGTGGTACCTCAGAGTTGTTTTGATTTGCATTTCTTTAATCAGTAGTGATTTAGAACATTTTTTCATATGACTATAGATACCTTTAATTTCTTCCTCTGAAAAGTCCCTGTTCATATCCTTTGACCATTTATCAATTGGGGAATGATTCATATTCTTAGAAATTTGACTTGGTTCTCTATATATTTTAGAAATGAGACAATAATTTATCAGAAACATTGACTACAAAAATTGTTTCCCAGTTTTCTGCTTCCC
This sequence comes from Pseudochirops cupreus, assembly GCA_028627135.1. Lineage (NCBI taxonomy): Eukaryota > Metazoa > Chordata > Mammalia > Diprotodontia > Pseudocheiridae > Pseudochirops > Pseudochirops cupreus. Next base: position 25,487,429 of record CM053580.1, read on the forward strand.
TCCTAATTTTGGTTGCATTAGCTTTGTTTGTGCAAAAATCTTTGTCATCAAAATTATCTATCCATTTTTCATTTCGCAATTTCTCTATCTGTTGTTTCATCATAAATTCTTCTGTTCTCCATAAATCTGACAAGCAAACTATTCCTTGCTCTTCCAGTTTGCTTATTGTATCAGTCTTTATACCTAAATCATGTACTCATTTTGGCTTTATTTTGGTATGTGGTGTAAGATGTTGGTCTCTGCCTAATTTCTACCATACTATTTTCTGTTTTTCCCAGCAGTTTTTGTCAAATAGTGAGTTCTTATCCCAGAAGTTGGAGTTTTGGGGTTTGTCAAATAGTAGATTAAAGTTGAGCTCTGCTCCTGGGGCACAATCCAAGCTTCTTATGCTGGGGACCAAGAGACTAGTCACTGGCTTTCTCCACTTACACCAAGGCCTCAGACACTTGTAGCTTGTCCAGTGCACTGGAGATGGCCCAACTTAGTCATGCCTGTTGTGCCAGGTTTGGTGGCTTGTATTTGCCATCAGCATGGGGCCTAGAGGCTTTACTGCTGGCCTGCTGTGCCACTGGTCCACTGAGCTAGGACCGCGGGGCCTTAGTTGCTGATCTGTACTGTGGGCAAGAGCCTCCCACTGGCTTGCCCATACATGTTGTGCTCCCCTTTTGCCCAAGTGAGACAGACGTTTCCTGAAGACCTTCTAAGTTATCTTAAGCTGGAAAATTGTTTCACTCAATCCTTTTGTGGGTTCTGTTGCTCCAGAGTCTGTTTAAAGGCTTGATTGTTTCTGAGGGAAATGGGAGAGCTCAGGCAACTTCCTGGTTTCTCTCCTCCATCTTGGCTCTTCCCTTTCCTTACGTTTTGGATCTAGACTAGTTTAACAGAAAAAAAAAGTTCTTTAGCAAAACAAACTGTGCAGGCATAGGGATTTTTTTAGAGTTTTTGCCAAGGGACATGTTTTATCTTACATTTACCAGCAAGGGTGGAGAAAAAAATTAATAAGAAAATAAATCAAACCAAAGTTAAATTACATACATATATGCGTACACACTCACATTTACACCTATAGGTGGCACAGTTATTGATTTGTAAAAGGTTAATACAGGTAAATCTTTTTATATATCCCTTTCTGCATAATTGTTGAGGATATGTGACATTAGACTTGACAATAAAGTGACCTCTTTCTCTAGTGATTTTCTTACAGGATAAAAAAGACTATTGATAAACATTTCTCAGATGACTGTCTTGAAGCTTAAATGTCAACCATTTCTTTACATTATCTTACGCTACTGAAAATTAGATATGAAAGGAAGAATAGCAAAGGCTACCCCCTGTGCTTTATTGAAGACAATGGATGGTTGCAGCAGATTAGGCTAGATGGATCTAGAGTACGAGCGGAGGGCTTTATTTTGGGTGCAGGTGCAATGACCTCTTGAAGAGATTTAGATTAAGCAGGAGCCTTTTTTTGACTCATTACCTTAGTATCTATTTTTGTGACCTGGAATGTAGAACTCAACTTGTCACCAGAGTTGAAAGTTAAAACCAATATAGAATAATTCACAGAAGGCTTATTATTTTTAATGATTCATGTAATGAGGTATCTTGTCTTTGCAAGAAAGATTGGCAGGCAAATACAGAAGTTGGCATCTGTCTGGCACACTGATAGTGATGATGGCCATTGTCACCAAATGATAGCCCCCAAAATGAAATTGATTACATTTTAGCTGACAGGAAATGTCACGATCCCGAAGTGGGGAGTCAATCCTGATTTATCTTTTTGTTCAGTCAGACCACTGACTTAGAGCAAAGATAAAAATACAAAGCTGGAAGAAAAAAGAAGTGAAAAATGATATGGCATACAGTTAAAACAAGTTATCGATGCTAAGATGGGGACAATATAAAGAATGTCTATACCAGTTATAATTTCTTATAGAAAGCTGTGATATGAGATAGTTGTCATAAAAAAAGATACCAAAAGAACCTAAAAACACCTTAGCAAAAAGTTCATTTATTTGCCAGATGGAAAAAGCGATGATATCCAAGGACACTTGTCCACCAATTTATCAGGTAAGCTTGTATGTAAAATTTTACAAAAAATCGAAGATTATGATCATCAGTGTCTCATAAAACAGTGAGAAGCAGTTGAAGGAAAAATCAGTTTAAGAAAAACTAGATGAGAGCCCCAATTAATAAAAGCCATCCTAAAGACATTTGAGGATGAAATAGGACAACAAAGAGATAGAAAATTGAAAAAATCTGCAGGGATTTTTATAATATTGTAATCAAGGAATAATGGCAGAAGCATGAAAGATGTCATCAAAGAAATATGTGATCGAAAAATAAAAGCCTGAGCTGTGTGTCCCTGGGCAAGTCACTTAACCCCAATTGCCTCACCCTCCCTCTCCCCACCTAAAAAGGCAGCTAGGTGGCACAGTAGATAGAGGACTGGCTTGGAATCATGGAATCAGTGAGTTCAAATGTGGCCTCAGACATTTAACACAGTGTGACCTGGGCAAGTCACTTAACCCCAACTGTGCACACCCGCCATCCCCCAATAAAGGCCTGGTCATTTGGTATAAAAGCAAGGGCTAGTCTTGCCTTCTCACTTTCCAGTGGTATCTTCAGGATGTCATGGTGAAGAAAGACTTCCTTGTTGTGCCTTTGTTTGAAGACATTGATAAAGGCTGCACAGAGTTGTTGGGCATCCGTGTGTGATCTGTGTCACTGAACGATTACTCACTGATTTGAGCACTGGTCAGTGTTAGCAGGATGTGGAAGGGCCCAGCGAGAATCAGATGAAGCAGCCAGTTATGTTTAGCTGAGACCTGATGATTCTCGTCAGGCACGTGAAGGAATCGCATAGGAAGGAGGCGTGAGACCTGCTCTTCTTGGCCGTGAAGGATGATGAGCGAGGCAGGTTAGGCTGGCACGGACATAGACTGCAGGACGTTGGGCTCTGTGTGGGTTCCTGAAACATATACCACCTGTTGGCAAGGATGGATGATGTGTAAAGAATTTTTCTCTCCAAATGGATTGTGTGATCTTGCTAATTTGGACGCTCTGTCCTTTGACACAGATAACCTTGCGTCCGCCTGCTCTTTCATGCATCATTCTGTAACCTTTCTCCCGGCTCCACAGAGAGGTGGAAGGAGGTGCCGTGGCGCCTCTGTTCTCTGGGGCCCGGGGCGGCCAGTACAGGTCCGGCGTTCAGCTTGAGTTCCTTCGTTTTTTCTTTCTGTCTCATGCTGTTGTCAGTCTTGGTTGTCCTGGCTCGGCCTCACTTTGCATCGTTTCGTCCAGGTCTTTACGTTCTCCCCATCATAGCCATGACTTGCTACAGAACTATGATATTCATTACACTGGTTTTGCTATTACTTGCTTATTCCCCAGTTGTTGATTTGTTTCCAGGTCTTTGCTGCTACAGAGTGCTGTTACAATTGTTTTGGGGTATAACAGGTCTTTGTTTTTTGTCATTGACTATTTTTGGGCCTCACGCTTCACAGTGGAATCTCTGGGTCAGAGAGTATGGACAGCTGCATCAGTTTTTTCACATAATTCTGAAGTTAGAGCAGGGAACACCAGCCATACATCAGTGGGCTGGTCACTCACAACACCCCCAGCATCGACTCTTCTCATAATTCGTTCTCTTTGCTGGTTTGCTTGGTGTGTTGTGAAACCCACACCAATCGGGGGTAAGTTGATTTGCCCAGGGTCACACAGCTAGTAAGTCTTAAGTGTCAGAGGCCACATTTGAACTCAGGTCCTCCTGACTCCAAGGCTGGTGCTCTATCTGCTGTGCCACCTGGCTGCCTTTTTGGGTGGGAGAAGGGAGTGGGAGGCAATCAGGGTCAAGTGACTTGCTCAGGGTCATACAAAATCGACTTGCGTATCCATGGCTGCTAATAGTGCACACTTCTTTTCAGAAGTGTCTGTTCATATCCTTTGACATCATCTATTGAAATGGCTTTTGGTCCTGTTGATTTCTGTGTAGACGACTCTCAGAGATTGTTGACAGACATATACCCCATGCCCCACCCCGTTATCTGCTTCCTCTGCTGGTCCTAGTTGCATTTTGCTGATGCAAAAGCTTTTCACTTTCCTACAACTGAAATTCCATCATTGCCTGCATGTATCCTTGGGTTAAGAATTCACCCCCTAGGCTGGTGGTTTTGTAAGAATCATACTGGGAGTCCTAAAACTCAGGGGGAGCTGAACCTGGCAAAAGAAAATTTAAGGTGGCAAAAATGGATTTTTTCTTTTTTAAGCTGTATTAGGGGAAAAGGAGGGAGTAAAGGTGGAATTGGATCATTGCTTAGGAAGGAGCAGGTTGATGAGAGATGACTGGGACAAGCCAGAATTTCCCCATTTGCATTTTGCTTCTGTTTTTGTTTCCAAAGAGAACGGTCTTTGGATCAGAAAGGATAGACTAAAAAAGGGCATTAGGGAGTTGACAGGCCATGATGTTATAACTATTTCAGTAAAACTGGTTTTCTTTGAAAAAAGAAAAAAAGAATTCACCCCTACCCAGAGCTGTGAAGGCACTTTATCTCATTCTTTTATGATATGATATTTAATATTCAGGCCTGTGATATTCTTTTTCAATTCTTTGAAGACTAGATGCTCATGACTGAGTATGATGAAGAGGTCTAAGTCTGTAACAGTTTGCAAGCTTGTGGGAAAATGTTAATCACTGTTCCCAAGTATACAGGTTCCTAAGATACTTTCCTAGCAATATCCTGGAATATTGGGTTTGGATGGGAAAACGTGACTCAGAGAAATCACTTGCCTGTGACCACACGGCAGTAAATGGAAAGAGCAGTTGGAATGTCAGTTGAGGGAACTTGGGTGGTAGGCGAGAGATGCTCCGATAGGTTTTAGACTGATTGAATTTGTCCTGCTGTCCAGGCAACCAACTGGAAGTAAAGGTCAGGTATTAAAAACACCCAGGCAAAGGAAGCTTGCTTGCGAGGTGAGCACTTGGCATAAAGTGTGATGGCAAGGCCAGTGGAGGAACCCAAGACTCAAACAAAAGGTAGTCAGGATTCCCTGTATCCACTGACCTTGTTCAGAGGACAGTGTTACGATGTACGTTCTATCTACCAGCCTAGGACTGGCAACCAGAGAGCTTGGACAAACTTGTCACTCTGTAGACAAGTAAGAATCTCATAAAGAAACTAATAACAAAGATAATAAGCCACGACTGTTATTAATTTCTTTATGGCAGAGCACTTGGCATATATTATCTCATGAGAGGTCAAGCCTATTACTGTCCCCCCATTACAGATTGGAAGCAAAGGCCCAGGGAGATCTTGTGATCGATCTTCATGCTCACTGGGAGTGTCTTAAGCAGGATTTGAACTCAAGTCTTCCCAAGACCCCTGCTGTCTTTGCAATACCACACTCCCTGGGGCAGCCTCTGCTCTCAGTGCTCCTGCAGCTTGGTTAGTTACCAAGTCCTGTGAAATTAGCTGCCGCCACTGGAGCACCAAAAAGAAAAAGGGGGACTTGGAAAGTGCTTTGTCGTCGTTCAGTTGTTTTCAGTCATGTCTCATTTTTTGTTCCTCTGTCTGCGGTTTCTTGGTGGAGATCCTGGAGTTGTTTTGTTTCTTGTCCAGCTCATTTTACGGGTGAGGAAACCGAGGCAAACAAGGGTCCGAGATCAAGAAAGTGTCTGAGGCTGAATCTGAGCTTAGGAAGATGAGTCTTCCTGGCTCCAGGGCCTTCTTAGAGACCTTGCGGGGAGTTTGGCTCCATAGGCCATGGGCTTGCAGGTTCTTGTGCATCCCCCTGTGCCAAGAAAGAAAGGGAACAGTCCCTGACCTTGAAACACTTGCAGTTTAGTTAAAAAACATGGTTAAGTGCTACCTAAGTACTGAATGTGCATGGTAGGTGTCCCTCAGAGGGCTGCCACAGGGCAATGGTGTAATAACAACACTGATCATAAGCTAGCATTCATAGATCGATTTACAGTTTGCTGAGTGCTTTATGCAAGCCACCTCATCTGATCCTTAACAGTCTTGGGAGGTAGGTGCTGTGTTTATCCCCATTTTATGGATAAGGAAACTAGTGATAGTAAGTGTCAGGGGCAGGGTTGGAATTAAGCTCTTCCTGTCTCCGATGCAAAGGCCACTTGGGGAGCATACTTCTGGGAGCAGTGACGAGCTGGGAGTCTGTGAGAAGTTAAGGTTTATTTTCTTTTTTCCTTTCAGGATCTGAGAAAACCCTAGATTCCACCATGGGGGATAACGCTTTTAACGAACAAGATCCCATACAGAAAAGTCCTTTGTCAGAACCTATCGATGTGAAGCCTTCTGATATGACTTTACCATTAACTCTTCCCCTTGGGACGGATGACCACCAGATGCTGCTGCCTGTGACGGACAGTCAGTCTCCATCCTCGGACACGTTGTTGAGATCAGCTGTAAATGGGTATTCAGAACCACAGTTTATCTTTCTGCAGCAGTTATACTGACTTTATGAGCAATATGGACTTTACTCAATAAACAGCTCTGGTAGTCAACACAAACCTTTCTGGCAAGGTGAACATCCTCATTCACTATCATTTGGGTTGTAATCATTTTTCATTCAGCTAAGTAAAGGCAACTGATCCTGCATCGTCACTGTGCAATGCTTGGTTTTTTTTGTTTTTGTTTTGCTTGAAAAGTCAGAAGTATATGCACACCATTTTTGGAGAATGAGTTACATAGCAAATGGTATTTTAAAATAGAAGGGGAAAAAACATTTTCATCAGTAGTCCTGAAGACTATATTTTTGTTTTTCAGAACTACCCCTTAATTATTCTGATACAGTTTATCACTTCACCAAATAAAAGTGTCTTCCAGATTTTCCTTTTTTCTATTATTTAAAAGAATGAAATGATCAGCTCTAGATTTCATCTAGAATTAAGAGTTCATATTTCTGGCGAGAAAAACCTAGGAACCCAATTATACTTTGTTTTTCTTTTCTACTGATATTCATGCCAGTTTGGGATAAGCAATCCTTTAATAAAAAGAAAAAAAGGCAAAAGTCTATCATTAAGTGCTATGAAACTCTCATTTCTTTTTTTTCTTGTTCACCAGAACACTTCTTTTTCAATATTCCATTCAAAAGTAATTATCAATAGATGTTTAATACCTTTATTATATCAAAAAGCAGTTTTACAATTTGACCCGCTTTGACATAAGCTAAGGAAAAATTATCAAGTATGTGTTTGGTAAGGAAAGTATGCTGGCTGAAAGAAAGATTAATTTTGTCAGTTTTTTACCTTTTACCTGCACACCTTTAAAAAGTAAAATCAAATCCTAATGGTAAAAAAATTGAAAAAGCCCCCAGATTACAAGTTTAAAGCAGATTACAAATAACTGCTGAAATCTGGTACCAGAGATTACACATATAGTAAAATGTCAGATTTCAGTATTCGGAGGAAACAGACTTTAAAAGCCCAGTTTTTTAGAACTACAAATGATTATAAATCTTCACCAACAAGGCAGCTTTTCCTTTTCAGAATTATCTCTCACTCCTCTAAATCATGGCAATAGGTTGCTTTGGTAGCTTTTTAAAAGTCCTTGTCAACCTGGATAGGCAAAAGCAGATTATTTTCATATTTATTTTCCACTAAATCCCTCTCATCCTGATTCTCTGTCACCAAAATGGGTTTTTGTGTTTTGTTTTGTTTTTTAAACTGCTCTCTGGTACCATATGGTTAACAGGATTTTCAGCTCCACAGAGGCAGTTTATGTCATGCTGATTAAACACACTCTGACTCCTCATGTCTACCAAACAAACCACAATCACAGATTTTTCTTTTCTTAAACTGCTTCTGTAATAAACCTAATGCATTTTCTATTTATCTTGAGTTCCTAATTATGTTCTCATCTGCTTCGTGCCCAGGTCACACAGTAAAGCCTTGTATTTACTATATAGTGTAGTAAAGTAAATCTTGGCATCTGGTCTGAGAACATCATCATCCCTGACCTCACTACATCTGTCAATCCAGGGACCTGGTAGATTGAATACTGTGGTTGAAATGTTACCTTGGTCATTTTTTTTTTTGGTACATGTACCTTTGTGGAACCCAAATTAAAGGCAACGTTTGAGTACAAAAGAAATTAATTAGTAAACCTGAAACATATTTTCGTTGATCAGATAGATGTATTAATTGCTCTACATTTCATCAGTATGTTTCTGAAAAAAAAATGTAAAGTAACTAGCCCATTCAGATTTAAATTGATCAGGATTTCAGTTCACATAAAGAAAATATAACAATCAGATCCCATTCTTGTAAAATAACACCGAAGAGAGCCTGGGATTCTAATGGCTCACCATCAAATCAAATACCGCATTCTAGGCGACCTTCTTAGGTGGCAGATAGTTTTGTTCTATGCTTTTTCCCCCCGATTGCTGCTTAGTTTTTCAGTTCAGTTATGTTTTTGATCACATGTCATTTGCTTCATCGTTTACTATTTTATTTTTCCTGGTCATTCTAAAATTTTCAATTACTGCCTGAGCCTTTTCTTACCTGCTTTTCCAAAACAGCAATATAAAGAGAACATAGAATTCTACGCCTTCCTGGGAATGGCTTTTTCAATAGTTGTATTCTTTTATGATATGCATGTTTTTCTTGTAGCGGATGGTGTTTAGTGCTCATATAAGACACCAGCCTTAAAGGAAACTCTGTGTGGCATCCACATTGGGACGATTTCAGATCTCCTCTTTTATATCCTTTTATGGTTACTTTTGACAGCCAGCAGTTGAGAAGTCCGTTGTAAAAGACATGGCTCTGAATTTGTGACATATGGCCCACTTTTTATAGCTCGACCTACGTAGGTCATGTATTGTTTTTTTCTAACCAAATCTACACCATTGCTTTTGATCTGTGCACTAATTTACTTTGCTGTTTCATGGTAGACCTTGCCTATCTAAAAAGAAAACATTTCAACCCATGAGTCAGATCAAGTTCCTCTTTAACTGTAAAACTAAATACATCGATGATGTGCTATTGTGGGAAGAGACTACTTGTTCTTTTTAAATGAATTCATTGTTTACATTGAATCACTGAGCAAGTTAATTCTTAAGAGCACACTGAGAGGTAGAATGTACTTTCTATGTGAATTTGTTTTGTACTTGTAATATTAGATTCTTTCTACTGTATTCTTAGATTTCCAACTAAAAAGGCTTAGATTTATATATCAGTCATTTTAGATGTTTGTAAATAGCATTTGTTTAGTGTTCTTTATTTACAGATTATTTTTAATACTGATTTTAGAAAATTATTTTAACCTTTCCAGAGTCTGATATAGTTCTATTACAGCAATAATTAAAGTGTACCCTACAAATTTTGTTCTATATGCTCTGTTTACAGAATTCATGAAAAGGACCACACTTGATAAATTTAACTGTGTTACACTAATTAATGTCATGTATACTGACTTTTTAATCACCATTCTACACATTTCTTGGCTCTTAAGTAGTAAGAGATGTTTTCATGTAAACTTTACACCAACTTTGATGAGACTTTTTTTTTACAAGTGTGTGGATACTGGCTGGAAATACCTTGTAGCAGAAAGACATGTTTTTATATGATTTAAGTTTAATGCCTTTTTAAAATTTTCAAATGTTACTAAATGTTAGTCACTGTAAGAGGTTCTTTTTTCTACTTGAGTAACTCTTCATACCTCCTTTTTTGTTTTAGAGCAGTGGTTCTCAACCTGTGGGTTGTGTTCAATTTAAAGACATCCTGCATATCAGATATTTACATTACGATTCATAACAGTAGCAAAATTACAGTTATGAAGTAGCAACGAAGATAATTTTATGTTTGGGGGTCACCACAACATGAGAAACTGTATTAAAGGGTCGTGGCATCAGGAAGGTTGAGAACCACTGTTTTAGAGAGTTGTTAATTGAAGGCGTTTAGAACATATCAGAAAAATTATGGTATGGACAAAGTACTCTTCTAAAAATAAGGCAATAGTGAAATTTTTTGTTAGTTTCAAGAGCTAAGTTGCTAAAATGGACACTATGTGACCTGTTTTTCTAATTATAATTTGCTTTTGAATGTAGGATAAATGTGGAATTCATATAGCATTACTTATAATCATTCCTTTGAATATGGTATGTGGCGAGCTTCTGGAATGATTTATCTGTTAATTCCTGCCTGGTAGTTTTTGAACCCAAAGTAGGGTGCAACATTTGGTTTTCAATGGATTGTCAGAGCGATTTTCACATGGTCTTCCATACTGCTTTATGGCTGTTTTACTTATCCACACAGCTCAAAATGAAGTGATCAGATTAAGGAAAGAAGTAGATGAGGGACTCTCTCTAATCCCCGAACCAATCAGATCATTGAAGGAACAAGTAATCCTACCTCTCTTTAAAACTTCAAATGCAGATCAACAGTTTTGTTTTAAAAATAAACAAAACCTGAAACATCAACGTTCACTGAGTTTCAAGGGAAACGTTCCTGAAATGAGGCTGGGCCCGTGAGCAGTGTGCATGCAGGGCTTTGAGAGAAGACCAGAGTGACCGAGTCAACCTGGTCTTAAGAGCAGTGAGTACATGGAAAGAATGGGGGGAGGAGTGACCCAAGATAGATAAGAAGCTGAGATGATCAATTTGGTTCTATTTAATCTGTCCTGTGGGGAAATGAGTCTTCCTTCCTTACCTTCATTAGCCTGAGACTTTAATTGTGCTGAAACAAAAGCTTAGTTGAAAAGTCAAAACTCAAGCCATAATCAGTCTCCTTTGTGTCATTTAGAAACAAAGCTCAGCATGGAAAATGTTGTGTCGACACAATCCATTGTCTAATTCTTAAATATTTTATATCATATAAATTAATGGAAATTATGTAGGTAAGTCCCTGTTGATCTAAAATGAAGGAAGGAAAGCCTTATGTATAATTGGAGTGGTAAGAAATAAGTCGGTGGATGGATGGTTAGCATGGATATTTTATTTCAGAAACACAAGCAGAAATGCTATCCACTTCACATAAACTATGGATCCCACCTCAGCTGCTTCGTGGCTTTGGGACCAAGTACAAATTATTTAATTTCTTTGAGTTCAGTTTCCTCATCTGTGGGTAGAGATGGCACTAGATACACTGCAGGGCTGTTAGGAGGAAAATCTAGAAGGTCCAACAGTGTCATAGGCTGGGAGCCACATAAGATTGGGGCGGTCTTGGGAAATTCACTTAACTGCCCTAGGCCTCAGTTTCCTTGTTTGTACAATCAAGGGGCTGGATTAGGTGACTTATAAATTCTCTTCCAGCACAAAATCCGTGATCTGTTGTGTGTCGAGATACTCAGCAGGCCTTGGAGCATGATAGTATGCTTTATAACATAAATCCTTGTCATGATGATGACATAGGGATGAGGATATTTGCATGTACTATGTTTAATTGACATTTATGTCAAACTCTAAAGCTTATAAAGCAATTTGTGTATATTATCGTATGTCACAGTAATCCTTGAAATTGGTAATAAAGTTATTATCCCCATTTTGCATATGAGGAAACTGAGGCCAAGTGGTTAAGTGATTTGCCCATGGTTTGTAATTGTTAAAGGTGGGACTGAACTCTTCAGGTCTATGCATCGTGCCATAATTAGGCAAATAACATTTGTGAAAAATGACAACTGACTTTTTCTGCAAAGTTATAATATAGTTTATGTTACTAATGTTTATTAATTGTTTAATTCTTATTGGTTAAACTACCAATGTATTGTTTAACTTCATACTAAAACTCATTTTTGTGTCGACACATTGGCACATGAAAATTTCTCGATGTTTTATATGTATTTTTTGTATGTTAAATTCAGTAATGCAAATGAATTTCTTATCATCCACTATTACACGATGTGATTATTTTTACATAAATTATGTAACATGAGGTGGTGACAAAATGATTTGGTTGAGGAAGAGAAATGGGGAGGCAGTTGTGAGAAGTCAGCAGTTACCTTGTTCTCAGCACATGCTCTTGGAAGTCCCCTCCTATGAGCCGGGTGGCCAGGCAGCCTCTTCTGTGTTGCCTTTCTCTGTTAGAATGTAAGCTCCTTGAGGGCAGGGAGAGATCTCCTGGCTTCTGTCTGTATCCTCAGCAGATAGCATGGTGCCTGGCACATACACCAAGTGCTTAATTACTAAAGGAGGTTTTCTTCATTCATCCATTTTCAGTAATGCACTGAATCTTAATATTCAGCAAACTGTTTAGTCAGTGCAGTGCCAGGTGTCATTTGGAAAATGTTATTTTCAGTTTTGTTTTTTCAGGTGTTTGTACTTTATAGATTTTGATGTGCATTATGTAGATTCTCATGTGTTATCAGTCATCTGAATAGCTTTTGTTAGTGTATGATCATCTGAACAGTTTTTCTTGTTTATGTGTTGGGCTAAGTTGTAAATCCAGAAATGAAACCATATTTGTCTGATTAAGAAAGCACAGAAACTCTATTTTAGTTATAAAATTGGTGCTCAGGATAAGGGTAAGTCTTGGGCCTCTCACTTATGTTACACCATTAATATTAGGGTATTAATGGGCTTGATGCCTAGATCTTGTTTTTATGCTGCTCCTGTAGTTTGAAGACAACAAAAACACTATTCAACCAGTTGCAATTTTTGTTTAACAAATATATCAAGGATTTTCTTCCATGTTAAGTACACTATACATTATCCAACTCTATTAGCTTTAAGACCTCTTTTATATAGTGAAGAACTACCTATATCAACTCACTATATGCTTGGAATTTGGATGCAGAAGATAAATTTATTGATTGATTATAACCTTGAGGTTTCAAAGTAGGAAACCAGCAAGGTTGGGGTGATTCCTCCACGTAAAATAACTTTCTATTCTCCTTTAAAAACTCAAGCCGATCAAAATTACTTTATCCATGATCCAACAGTCAAACTGAACTTTTAGCTTTTAGACTAAGGATGAAATCTGCAAGAAGGCACCAAAACATGTTGAAAACATGAATTCTATTGAGAAGCATTTTCTTGGCATAGCTATGAAATCAAAAATTATTTCTGGTTCTTAGGATTGCAGCTGAGTGTATTGCTGCTTTATTTCTGAATCAGACAAGAGCCAGGAAAAAAATGCCACATTGAAAAGCAGACTGGCCTTGAAGAAGATGACGATTATAGAAAGAAAAATGCAGTAAACCAACCATTGATTAGGCCGGGAAAGCTTTCTTACCACCAATGAACATTAAATTCGGTTCAGTGAAAAAATTTTGTCAGGCAGTGGGTGGAAATGGAACTGAGGTTGGAGAAGTGCAGGGCAGAAAATTATCCAAAAATTATCAGAGCTTCTAAAAGCCTGAAAAGTGATGAGAAGTAACATTCAGGATTCATTTCTTCTCATCACATTTAGACTTCTTCCTGGAAGGCCTAGGCATGGGAACGCTTCTGTTAAGGTACTGCCAGTAGGCCAAGCCTGCTGGGCAGCATCTGTAGGATGCCAGCCACGGATGGCCCATTAGCAGATAGAACCTAAAATCATTAGCAGCCAAACTTTAGGTGAATCAAGCATAATCTTAATTAACAACAGTTTTTAAAAGTAGAAAACTGATTCCTGGCGAAAGTGAGTAATAGACAAAAAAATCCGTAACCATATTTGAAATCACCACCAAAAGTACTTATAAGTTTTATTTTTATGAATGTGACCAAAAATATTTTTGTCTGTTTTTAACCTGCATTAGTTTAAAAAAAATAAATACTTCTTTATGTCTTTTATTTTGATAGGGATTAGATGTATGATTTCATGGGTATAGGAAGTTTCTTCTGCCACTGAAGATGCACACTTTCTTTGTAATTTAGGGAATTTTCTCGAACACTGAGAGGATCAAGTGACTTGCCCTGGGGTCCCCACAGCAAGCCATCGCAGGGCCAGCTCTCTGTGCTACCACAGCTGCCTCTCAGTTGCCTTTGTTTTAACATTACCTTCATTTCCCACTATATTTCTCCTCTCAACCCTTTCAGGGAGCTGAAGAGGGGGAGGTGCTTTTTCATACGCCTCTTTGGGGCATCTGTGGCTCTTCCTTAACTGTAGCTGTACTGTGCCCCTGCAGTTAACTTTTCACATTAATGTTTGGACAGTATACTTGATGGAGTTAGTATATAAGACCCAAAGAGAGTTCTACACAGCCATAAAAAGAAACACAAAATGAACCTTACAGTCACCATGTCTCATTCTGTAAATATATAAAGCAATTTTTTTAGTGCCTATAGAAAGTGGAGAAGCCACTTAGAAGTTTTAAATTTTGCTTTCTGATTTTACTTTCGCAAAAAGGGAAGTGTTGAGGATATGAGATTTCCACAAGGAAAGTATCCACACCTTCACAGATTCTGGTCTTCTAAGGAAACGAGAAGCTTCAGTGAGGCTGAAGACTGAAGGGGAAAAGGAGCCTTGAAGGCTGGGCATTTCTTAATGAAGTATTATGTTTCATATGGAGAGAAAGGGCTAGTAGGAAAATTCAGAGTTGTCTAAACAGGACCTGGAAGAAGACCTGAAATACAAATGGGAAGGTGGCCATGATAAGTAGAGACCAGATCTTGGAGACCAGGAAGGACTATGACACAAGAGCTAGATCTGGAGCCAGAAGAGGCATGTCTTGTTGGACAAGCCATTTCACTAGTCTGAACCAACAGCCAGTAGGATTTGTAGTGCTTAGCTCACCAGGTTAGGATCAAATGAGATCTTTGTGTAAAGTGTTTTGAAAGCCTTAAAGGGTTTTGTGAATGTCTCTTACCATACCTCCAAGGGGTATTAAGAAATTAGATATTTCAGTAAATAGTAATAAAGTGCCAGTTCTCTATAAAGCACTGTACTAGGTATTCACTCTAGCATTGAAGTCACCCAGAATTAGAAGCTTGTCTTCTTTTGGTACATTGACAAGAAGGGTCTCCAGGTCTTCATAAAATTTTTCTTTGACCTCATCAGGGTTCGTCATGGTGGGAGCATAGACACTGATGATGGTGCCATGACTGTCATTCACTCGTTTTGGTAGATATAGAAGCTTTTGATTGAAAAACCTACACCAGCTTCAGTGCAGCCACTCCAGACAAACGTGTACTCAGCTCTGACTTCAGTAAGCTGACCATTGTCTGCCAATCTTGCCAAGGCTGCTCTTTGGATGCAGTATCTGCCAAGTTCTCTCACAACAAGAGCTGTTCATCTTTCAGCTCTACTGGATTTTGTGTGCACCCATTCCATGTACTAATGGTGAGTGGAATTATTTTTGCAGAAGTTTTTGTACTGTTTTTATGTTTCAAGGATGGGATCCTGGCCTGCTGCAGTAATCAGGCCAAGGTTGGGTAAGCAGGCAGTTTTTAGGATACCTTTACTAGGGCCTTCCTCACACCAGGAGGAGAGCAGTGCACCCCTTAAAAGGTTGCTCAGACACCCAGAGGGCTGCCGAATCCCACTGCTGCTTCCAGTGAAAAGACGACCCTGTGGCCTGGGCCACCTATGTGGAAGGTTGTGACTACAGCTCTCAGTGTCTCCACACCTGTTGCTTTGTCACTTGTAGAGTCAAAAGATCTCTCTCAAGATGAGGATTGCCTTTAGTTGTTGGTTGTTGTCTCTAAAATAAAGCAAGACCTAGTGACAGACTGGCTCTAGTTTAAGGGAATGTAAAATGAGCCTTTGTCCCACCGTAATCATTCTTCAGCCCGCCCACCCCTGTCCAGAGGAGAAGAAAATCCTTGTAGGTCATGGAATAACTATGCAGTGGAATAATGGTGATCCTTCTGCTGATCTTGTCAGTTGAAGTTTACTTTGTGAGCAAATACCATCCAAAACTCTAAATCATTCAGCACTGTACTTCGAGAGATCCCTTATTTTAAATATATAGGCAGCTCTTCTGCATTGATGTGAATTGCAATCATAGACTCAGAACTTAAAGGGATTTTAGAGGGGACCTGGTTCAGTCACCTCCTTTTACCTATGAGGAAACTGAGGTTGACAGAGGCTAAGTGACTTACATACATTTTGCAAATTCTTATTAACATACAATTCCTGGCATGGAATAGGCATGAAGTGGAATGTGTGGAAATGGTTGTTAATTGATTTCCACACCTCCCACTCAATCCCCATTCTATGCCAGGAATTGAGAGATCTTCACAGATCTTAAAATAAGACTTTTATGAAAAGGAAATTTATGAGAATTTATTTTTATTCATCCCACCACCTAGCATGGTGCCTTGCATAAAACGACTGCTTCACCAGTGTTGGTTGAATTGTCCTGCTAGTTTAAGGAATGATAAGCAGGAACATGATTCTGAGCAGGAGGAATACCTCACAGGTCATCTCTCCCTAAGTATGAATCTCTGAGATGAGGTATTGGTGGCAGTGATGATGAGACTGTATTTGAGTGCTTTCATTCTTGAGAC
This sequence comes from Pseudochirops cupreus, assembly GCA_028627135.1. Taxonomy (NCBI): domain Eukaryota; kingdom Metazoa; phylum Chordata; class Mammalia; order Diprotodontia; family Pseudocheiridae; genus Pseudochirops; species Pseudochirops cupreus. The sequence goes on from CM053580.1 coordinate 25,503,809, forward strand.
ATTCCTCTCCTTTTCCCCTTTCATTGTCTTATTTTCTCTCTTCTACTAGTAGCTATCCAGGGAAATTGATGAAGGAGGAAATGGTGCCCTTTCTGAAAGTTTTGCTGAAGGGTGCAGGATGTCAGTTTTTGCTAATGAAGGCATATTCAGACAAAGTTGACAGATTTTGCCTGGTTCCAGGTAACAGACCAGTAAACTTGGTGTACTTCTAACCCCATTTTCCTACTCTGAAATACTTATGTAATCAAGTGACTAAGTGGAGTGGTCAGCAGGAACAAACAGCATGGAATCTTCTATTTCTGATACCTCTTAATTATGTGATTGTGAAGATGAAGGATTCTGGGCACAGAATCAGAGTTGGAAAGGACCTTAGAAGTCGTTTGGCCCCATCCATACTTGTACAAGAATCTTCTCTAAAATGGAACCACTAAGTCATCAACAACTTTTACTTGAAGACTTCTGATGAGAGACATAACTTCTAATTCTGAGACAGCCCAGTCTGCTTCTGGGTGGCTCTCTTAGGAAATGTTTCCTCACTTTCTTGCAACATTGATCCACTGCTTCAAACCCAGGGCTGAACTATCCTGATCAGTGATTGAGTGAGCAGCACCAGCTCATGAAGCCCAGCTGTCTAGACCATGCCTCACATCCTGTCCACCTGCTGCTGCCCCCTCTGGACCATTAGACCTCTGGATGTCTTGCCCTGGGGGACCTGATCTAGTCATCTTTGGGACATCTTCTTGGAGTTTATCTATCTTGATTGGTGACCTCAAACTCACATAGTGTATCACATCAAC
>CM053580.1:25505105-25555877 GCA_028627135.1 Pseudochirops cupreus
AGGCCAAGCCCCAGCCCAGACAAAAGAAATACACAGGGGAGATTGCAGACCCCATATTGGTTTAACAATATATTGGAAGAATGGATCAACTACTGTAACTAGGGAATTGCTGGATACGGGGGATGAGGCCACACTTATCTATGGAAACCGTGATAAGTTTAAACATGGAACTCCTATTACTATCACAGGGCTTGGAGGGGCTGAAATATCAGCCAAGACAAGTTAAAATAACAGTGAAAATTGGGCAGTTACCTAAGAAAGAATATACTGTGGTTGTTGTACCCATTACTGAATACATCACTGGAACAGATATATTAAGGGGCATGACTCTGAATTTACTTGAAGGAAAATACCAATTTGCTATAAGGAAGACAGGAATTAGTACAGTTTTAGTGGGAAAAATAAAAATGGACCCAATCACTTTACCTGAACCTTCTAAAGTAATTACTTTAAAGCAGTATCGTGTGCCAGGTGGGCAAGATGAAATTACCACTACTATAAAGGAATATGTTGAAGTAGGAGTGTTAATCCCTACAACCACACGATGGAATAATCCTGTCTGGCCAGTACGAAAATCAGATGGGATGTGGAGAATGACCATGGATTACAGACATTTGAATAAGGTGACTCCTCCTTTGTGCGCTGCTGTTCCAGATACCGTCACCTTAATAGAAAGGATCCAGAAATATGATGGGACTTGGTACGCAGTTATTGACTTGGCGAATGCCTTCTTCACCATCCCAATAGATCTTAAACAATGGGACCAGTTCACTTTCACATGGCAGGGTAAACAATATACTTTCACTCGCTTGCCACGTACCTGCTTAGCCCCACTATTTGTCACAGGATTGTGGCTCAACAGTTGGATGAATTGAAGCTACCTGGTATACAACTTACCCACTATACTGATGATATCATGATACAGGGAAAAGAGGAGTTTGACCCTTCTAACTGAGCATATGATAAGTAAAGGGTGGGAAATTAACCCTGCAAAGGTTCAAGGACCAGCTCAAAATGTAAAATTTTGGGGTATACAATGGAACAAGGGACTATGACAGATTCTACCACAAGCACGACAAAAGATTCAGGATTTTTCCACCCCTACCAATAAGAAGGAGGCCCAAAAATTCATAGGATTGTTTGGATACTGGAGACACCACATTCCACATTTGGGACAGATTCTGAAACCTTTATATAAAGTCACTCGGAAAAAATACAAACTTGACTGGGGACTTGAACAGAGTGAAGCTTTTGAAGAAGCCAAGGCTGCCATACAATTGGCCCTAGATTTATGGCCAATGCAAAATGGTCCGGTGGAATTACAAGTGACTGTACAGGATGATTACACAAACTGAAGTTTATGGCAAAAACCACAGAGCTGAAATGTACCCTTGGAATTTTGCTGTAGGAAACTCCCTTCATCTGGAGTCCAGTATACACCTTTTGAAAAGCAGTTGTTAGCTGCATATTGGGCTTTGGTGGAAACTGAACAACTGACTCTGGGCCATGAATTGATATCAAGACCTGGAATTCCATTTATGATCTGTGTAATGCGTACCCCAGCTTCTCACAGAATTGGACATGCCCAAGAGGCTAGTATAATCAAATGGAAGTGGTGTATTCAAAATGGAGCGAAAACAGGCAAAAGTGGAGTCTCTGCTCTACATGAATCTGTGGCAAACATAGAAACTGAGGGGAATGACACACCCCCTGAGCAAAGCAATGGCTGGTACAGTTCTCTGTTAAATGAAATGAGGGATATGACGGATTAGCTGAAGAACAAAAGAGACATGCACGGTTTACTGATGGGACAGCGAAATATTTGGGCCAAAAAAGACACTGAAAAGCAGTAGCCTATAACCCATGTATTGGAAGGACTTTGGAAAGTACTGGGATAGGTGGAAGTAGTCAATATGCTGAATTTATGCCAGTACATCAAGCCATCAAAACAGAACAAGGAGGACAGTGTTATATATTCACTGATTCGTGGGCAGTAACTAATGGGTTAGCTACATGGATGCCCATGTGGAAAAATCAAAATTGGGAAATTCATGGCAAACAAGTCTGGGGCAAAGAATTATGGGAAGATATCTGGAACATGTCTTTGGTCACTGACTTATCAGTTTTTCATGTAGATGCTCATGTGGCCCTCACCATGCCAGAACGTGAGTACAATGCTCATGCTGATCGACTGGAAAAGATTGCTACTGAACATATCGTACCTACTTTGACAACAACTGATGATCCAGTATTAGCAAAATGGATCCACCAAACGGCCGGCCATTTGGGGGTCCAGGCCACACACCAGTGGGCACAAGATTGAGATATTAGTATTTCTCATTCACTGTTAAACTAGATAGCAGAAGAGTGTTATATATGTCAACTGGAAAAGGAGCAAACTGTTCCTCAGGTAGTGACTGGAGAAACAGCAAGAGGAAAGGTCCCAGTCCAAATCTGGCAAATAGATTATATTGGTCCACTACCACAAGATAAAGGATGCGGATTTATATGTATTTATGTTGACACCTATTCAGGTGTCTGGGTGGCTTGTCCTTATAAGAATTCAACCCAGAAAAACACCTGTAAAACTTTAGATCTCCTAAGTCTGTATTATGGAACCCCAATGCAGATTCAAAGGGACAGTGGGTCACATTTCAAAGGTAATGAACTGAAGAGGCATAGAACAATATAGAACAGATACATCACATTCCATATTATCCACAAGCATCTGGGTTAATTGAAAGAATGAATGGATTACTGAAAGAACAGTTAAGGAAGTTAAGTTCCAATAATTCGTATCAACATTGGAAGGATAATTTGTTCATGGCTTTATATAATTTAAATAATAGACCATTAGGAAGAAATACATCGCTAGCCAGAATGCCAAATCTGCAAATTAGAAAACAGCAAACACATATGATCCCAAATACTGAGTATTGGACTTTGAGGCCAGATGTCCCAGCACTGTACCCAGGAACACCTGGTTTGGTGGGGTATGATTTACATTGTTTAGAGGACTTTTGGTTGGACAGAAAAGAAATAAGAAAAACCTCTACTGGAATATGCATAAGAATCCCTAAAAATCACTTTGGACAGATTTTACCCAAATCAGGTTTAGCAGATCAAGGAATACATGTACTGGCTAGAGTAATAGATTCTTCTAATTATCAAGGAGAAATTGTTGCGACATTCCATAATTTAGGTGAAGGGCCCATACAGATTCGTAAAAATGATAGGATAGTTCAAGTGATTATCGTTCCTTGTAAAGCAATACCACTTGTAAAAACTGACCCTCCTTCCAAAATAACTATCAGAGGAACTGAAGGATTTGGTTTTACTGATAGAATAAAACTGGGAGCTAAAGCATGGGTAAAACGGAAGCCAGATGATGTTCCAAAGGCTGGGGATATTATAGCACAGGGGAGGGATTACACGGTAACTATTGTTTATTCCGGAGAAGATGATTACAAAATTGTACCCTTAACTCATATTTTCTACCATGAGTGAAGCTACAATAGTGGGCTCATGGACTCCAGTACCATGGCTGATCCTATATCTACCTTGTTTCTAGTTACTGTCTCCTTGCTTCTTCTTGGCTTTTTGTCTGTTCACCTTGTTTGCTAGATTTGTTTCCGCAAGCTTGGTAACCCCCACCTGTAGATGCCTGATAGCTCAAGCTGGATGTCATCCCCTGTCCACAACTGTGACGTGTCACCCCTGGACCTGGCATCAAACACATTTCAAATGCTGGCTAAAGACCTGACCTCTCAAATGTGACCCCTTGGGACAGGGACAGTTCTACATCCTATTTCAGCAGCAAGTAGCCATGGAATAGGAAACCTTCACCCCTTACCCCAAGATTTTGGGACCCCATTTGTTCGGGGAGGGGGAAATGATGGGGAGCTTGCACTCAAGCCACACTCTAAAATATTGTTTTCTGTGTTTATTGTGTGCTATCCATGTTATATGGTTGTAAAATTCTGCTGACACCAGTTACTCCGAAAACTCCTATTAACCTATGTAATGAAATGTATTGTTAATGTATTTTTGCCAAGTAAGGGACATGAAAGATATTGGGGCCAAATGTAATGATTATGGGATCTGAAGACCTTCCATGCCCCTTGAACTTGCAAGAAGGGGTGGGGCAAGAGGAAGCTGGAGCCAAGCTGGAGTCAGAACAGTAGTGACTGGAAGCAGCAGCAGCAGGCAGCGGGGCGAACTTGTTTTTTTGGTTTTTTTTTTGAGCCAGCCAGAATCTCTGCTAAGGACTCCTGATGAGGACTTCCAGGGATGGGAAGAGCAGGGGTGCCGGAGCTGCTGGGAGCAGGCTACGTGGACGCTGAGCAGTTGCCATGAGTGAAGAGAGGTGAATCTTGGCCTCAGGTAGCCTCTCCTGTTTTGAAGGCTTGAGAATGTGGGTGTTTACTACATTAACTACGTGTGCTAACTTCATAACTACTGTGATGGCTATGACTTTCTGGTTTGAGGACTCAGTTTTCTAGTATTTGAACAAATGCTCTAACTATATTTCCCATGTAGAGAGCCTGTTACATTTTGTGATTAATAACCATATCAGCATATTTATAATTACTGTAGGCATTGTGAATATTGCATTGTTGATACACAAAGAGATCATTAAAAAAGGGAGAAGGACCTACACATCCAAAAATATTTATAGCAGCTCACTTTGTGGTGGTAAAGAACTGAAAATTGTGGGGATGCCAGTCAACTAGGGAATAGCTAAACAAGTTGTGGTATATGAATGTAATGGAATACTACTGAGCTATAAGAAATGATGAGCAGGCAGACTTCAGAAAAACCTGGAAAGATGAACTGATGCTGAGTGAAGTAAGCAGAACCAAGAGATCACAGTACATAGCAACACTGTACAATGATCAGTTATGATACTTATCTCTTCTTAGCAATACGATGATCCAAGATAATTCCAAAAGACTCATGATGGGAAAAAACTATGGAGTATGAATGCAGAGCGAAGCATACTATTTTCATTTTTTTGTTTTTTTCTTCCTCATGTTTTTCCCTTTTCTGATTCTTCTTTCACAACATGACTAATGTGGAAATGTTTAATATGACTGTACATATATAGCTTTATACAGATTGCACGTCATCTTGGGGAGGGGGAAGCAAAGGGAAGGGGAGAAAATTTAGAACTCAAAATCTTACAGAAGTGAATATTAAAAACTAAAAACAGTTAAAAAATTAAAAACAAAAAACAAAAGGAAAAGTTAAAAAAGTCTTAAATTTTGCAAAGAACAAAAAAGAAAACTATCTTTACATGTAATGGGGAAAAAAATGCTAAACTATTTAAAAAAAAAAAGACTTAAACCCCACCTTCTAATGAGGCCCACACTGGTTCCATTTAATGCTCATGCCTTCCACAAAGTTTGTTTAGCTCCTGTCCAAACACTGAGCAGCTAATCTATTTCTTTCAAGTTCTTTGCTATCATAAAGGTACAGCCATAAATGTTTTGGTGTATTAAGGACCTTCTTTTTACCTCCTTGAAATTATAAATGCCCAGCAGTGGAATCCCTGGTTCAAAAACTATAAACGTTTTGGCAACAGGTACAGATTGATAGTGTGAATTATACATGGGACCACTTCAGGGGATTCCCTGTTTGCACTAATCTAGACCTAACTTTATCTGCGTAATTTCAGATTCCAATTTCCCAGAAATAGCCTATTTATATAAACTGTTAATTCTGAAAAGGTGGGAAATGGTTAGTCAGTCAATCAGCAAGCATTTATGAAGCATTTACCATGTGTCAGACATGATGATAGGCCTTGGGGATACAAAGAAAGACAAGAACAAATTTTACAGGGGAAGCGAAATCCGAACAATTGTATCCCTAAGATAAATCTCTCCCCTCTTTCTCCAGACACACATACACATATCTTAACTAAAATGCCCATACTTTTTGAACTAGTGATTCCACTGCTGGGAATATAACATCAAGGAGGTAGTGGTAAAAAGAAAGGTCCCTAATACACCAAAATATTTGTGGTAATATTTCTGTGGTAGCAAAGAACTAGAAAGAAACAGAGTAGTTGCATATTGGGGAGAAGCTAAACTGTGGTACACAAATGTAATGGAATTCTACCACACTATAAAAGATGACCAACATAATGAATTCAGAGAAGCATAAAAAGATTTCCATGTACTGATGCAAAGTGAAATAAATGAACAGAACTAAGAAAACAACATATACAACTATAATGACATCAATTGAAAGAACAAAATAATCAAAGTGGAATACTATGAAATTTTAATGACCAAGTATGGCCCCAAAGGCATATAAATGAAAAGACATCTCTTCCTACTTCTCTGCAGTGCTAGAGAGCTATAGGAAGACTGTGACATATAATCCCAGAATTTTTAAAAATGTTACCTAGTTTTACAGAATTTTTTTCCTTCTTTTAAATAAAGTTTTATTATAAAGGATGGCTCTTTGGGAGGGTTTGAAGAGGGATACAATGGAAAACCTATAGGAGTTGTAGGTCAGGTAGTCTTCCCTCAATTGGGTTCCATTATCTTATATTTATTATTTCTTCTAATTTAGGCTTGACTTAAAAACTAAAGGCATTCAAGAATGAGACATACATTTTTGGACATGGCCAATATGGGCATTTATTTTATTATGTATATTTGTTACAAGGATATGGTAAAGAAGGGAGAGAAAAAATAATTATTGTTAACTGAAAAGAAACTTTAAACAATCAGAGATATACAACAGTGGAGACAGGAAGTTTTCTTCATTAGATGTCTCCAAGCTAATGCTGGTGACCCCTTGCTGGGTAGTTTCACTTAGGGACCCAGTGAAAGGTAGGTGCTGGACTCTTCAATTTCAACTCTGAAATTCATAGCTGGTTGAAAAACTGTGCATGGTAGTGGTAAAAAATGGATCACACTATCAGAGGAGGGTCACAGCTGCCTTAGTGGGGTACAGAGCCTTAGGCTGGCACTGGACCTGCAGCCTCTGCAGTCCAGTAGAATGTGCCCAGGGTGGACCTGCTGGCGCTGTCAGCCTGAGAACTCAAGGCCAGCCTCACCCCACGAGGAAGTGCTGGAACAGGGATGCCATATCCACCAACTCTCCCAATTCCAAATGAAGGCACACTGACTTCTCTACATTAAATCTCAACTCCTTTGATTATCACTTCATAAATCTCAAGCCGCCAAGGTGGGAGCAAACCTAGAGAACAACGCAGTCTTTAGACATAAACATGCCAGTATGGCCATGAGCACTTACCAGAATGGACTTTAGTTTTGTGCTTCTTGAGATTTTTTATGTCGGTGTAGGAATTTCCACATAATTCACAGATAAATGGTCTTTCCCCTGGGGTGAAAAAAAAAAAGTTTAGTTTAAAAATCTCAACATTTCTATAGGCTGGCAGCTGAAGCAAAAATATATGTATCAACATGTATATGAACTTAGTATGGTTAAATATTGTATTGTTCTTTAATATAATTATAAATTCTACATCCAGTTCTAGAACAAAAAAGTTCCATAAAGTCTGATTTTAAAACATACAGGAACTCCTTTTTCTAAAAAGTGACTTAAGTAATTTTTTAAAGTACCATAAAATTTCTCTTTGTTTTCCTTCCATAAATTTTGACTCAATAAAGTAATGGTGCTACAAGGTGGTAATTTTTTTGACTAGTTAGAAATATTCCTTACTTGCCAATATTGTACATAAGTTCCATTTAAATCAAGGAAGGGTGTTGGGGGTAGGCTTAATGTTAAAAGTCAAATAAATAAGCAAATGGAGAATGTTACTAGGCACTTTCTAGACTGAGCACTAAGGAAGGAGCCACTCTAAGGGGAAAAAGACCAGCAACCATCAGTGTTGTTTTCCTTGGTTTACTGTTTTCACCCTTTACAGCAGTAAACATTTTCTTCATTTTAATTTACTTTTAACTCCTTATGATAAGAGTATGTCTGTTTAAAATTTAACTTTACAACTGTCTGTACCAAAAGTTGGGTTAAGGCTTACATGAAAAGAAATTATAGAAAGAGAGAACAAAGAATAATACATTCTCCCTAAACACAGACCTGTATGGGATCGAAAGTGTTTGTTGAGCTCTCCTGAGGAAATAAAACTTTTCCCACAAATACCACATATGTATGGTTTTTCACCTAGATGAAAAATAAAAGATAGCGAGGTGGTGTACTATACCAGTAAAATATTTTATCAATTACAGATTACCTCAAATAAACTATTCTAAAATAACATTGCAATTAAAGCCGCGAATCTCATAAAAGATTTTAGAGGTGTGCTAGCATTTATTTTTAGTGATCCAACTTCATGAATGTTAGTAACTAGGATTCTGTACTTTTCACAGAAGCTGATTATTTTCATATAAGGTCTCATTTCTAGAAATATCTCTTCGGCAGAAACAAGTTTTTCCTAAGTTTGCTTTAATTTTTTTAAAGTAATTTTAAAAGTTTATTTACATTTATCAACCATTAAAAGCAGCAGCCCTGAAAATAAGGTAACTAGTATATTAACAGAAGAGAATAAGAGTACATAATTATATCCTAAGCAGTCCTACAGAAAGCAAGTCTAAAAAACATGTTTCAAATTAGATACTATGATTCTGAAGGCCCTGCTTTGTAAGATCAGAAATTCTAAATTGAGTGAAAAAAACAAAAGTCATCATTACTACAGTTTTCCAGTTGCTAGATTGAATGGCATATAGCCACTGAAATAATGAACCTAAAGAAGAATTTGGCTTCTATATTTAACCATCCACTTGAATGAATAGCCTTTGGACCCCTACACCTTGCACCCTCTTATACTGGACCAGTCTCTGCCTCTGTCCACAGCCACTCCCTTGACCTCTCTTCTCCCACGCCCTTCCTCCTCCTCTGGTTCATGGCTCCCTCTCCTTCAAGTATCACCTTTTCATATCCAATTCTCACCTGTATGTTTTCGAGAGTGAGTTATGAGGGAACTAGACACTGCAAATGCTTTCCCACACGTATCACACACGTAAGGCTTTTCTCCGGTGTGCCGACGAACATGGTAAGTCAGCGTGCTGGCCTGAGCAAATCTCTGTCCACACCTGTCACACACATATGGCTTTTCTCCACTATGCTTCCTGGCAACAGAGAAATGCATGGTTAGAGAGCAGCACGGGGCTCGGGCCACCCCTTGGACACCGGCCATACGGCCTGGTGAAGCTTTCAGAGCAGCTTCAAAGGTCAGGAGTGGGTTTCCAAAATTGGCCTTCATTTGACTTGTCAGCATTTCTAAATAGAAGCCAATGTTCCAGTTGTCTCAGTAGGAGTTGGGAGAAGAGATGAAAACTCTGCCCAACATTTTCAGGACAGCTGAAATTTCCTCTTACCAGAAACTCACACCCCTCAAGCGGCTCCTCAGTGCACAAGTCCACAACTCACATACGGAGCCAGGCCAGCAGGCTCCTCCTCAGGTGCTCTGTTTGCTTAAGCTGTATACTTGATAAAGAAACCCACATCTTGCATTGCTTTCCGTCTCCATGAATGGATGTATGACATACCTGTATATGTGTGGGTATATGGGGAGGTCTGGACCAGGGGTTCCATGACAATAGGAAACTCCCAGGTGAGGAAATAACTTTATCAGTGAAGACTGGCACCTTCTCTGCAATTTGTACGTTCCAAGAGCAGCCTACGACAATGGGATGGGATGTCCCAGAGTCATGGAGACAGAATGGGTCAGAAGCAGGACTTCAGCCCTGGTTTTCCAGGCTCCATGGCCACTACACTATGTGTGTATGTGTGTGTGTGTGTGTGTGTATGTAAGTAAATTAATTTTTAAAAATATATAAAATGTATGCCCTATCAGCTACTAACAGATATCAAAATGTCCCCTCTCACTTAGCAATTAATTTTTTTATTAGAGGGGGGAAGGCAGGGCAATAGGGGTTAAGTGACTTGCCCAAGGTCACACAGCTAGTAAGTGTCAAGCGTCTGAGGCCGAATTTGAACTCAGGTCCTCCTGACTCCAGGGCTGGTGCTCTATTCACTGGGCCACCTAGCCGCCCCTAGCAATTAACTCTTGATACAATTTTGTCTTCAGAGCAGTATTTTCAATTGTTTCACCCAACGGGACCTGGAAGAGCTGCCTAGTGACCAACTCAGGCATAAGGACAATTCAACTCATGGGCCACTTTACCTGTCAAGGCCTACTAGAGGATCAAGATTAACAGCAGTGGAAAGTGGAGACCGTTACACTCCTTTCCAAAAAAACTCTTTCCGTGGAAGCCTCACTATAAAATGGCTAGTCACGTTCTTACTCAGAAGTCTTCCTCTGTCACTGTCAGTCAGAAGACATTAAAATTTTTTTTTTGTTTGAGTAGGGAAGGCAGGGCAATAGGGGTTAAGTGACTTGCCCAAGGTCACACAGCTAGTAAGTGTCAAGTGTCTGAACTCGGATTTGAACCCAGGTCCTCCTGACTCCAGGGCCGGTGCTCTATTGACTGTGCCACCTAGCCACCCCTAAAAAGACATTTAGTGAGCACCTACTTGTTCCAGGCCCTGTGCTATATACTAGAGTAGAGGAAGAAAGGAAAAACGGATGAATAGAAGACTCAGTTTGAATGGTCCATAAAAAATGTAATGTCTCAAAGCACCCCTTGATTCTTTCCAACAAGAGCACCCTGAATTTACCTGTTCTTAAAACATTATTTCATGTGTCTTCACAATGCCCTAGCGCAAGTGTCTAACCATGTATGGAGATGCAGAGACTGGAGAAAACATCATGAGGCTGGAGTGTCCCCCATACAGTACTATGTCCATAACTGGCTGACAGCCAAGATGAACACCCCGTGCCAATTCTGCTTACCTCGCATGAATCTTGAGATTGCTAGAAGTTGCAAACTGCAAATTGCACACATCACACTTATAGGGCTTCTCTTCACCATGATGCATGCGACTATGAAAAACTAGCTGGCACTTCTGAGCAAAACCTTTGTCACAGAGCTCACATCTGTATGGCTTCTCCCCTAAAAAAATCCAAAGGGAAGCACTCAGAGTTAAAAGGAAATTTTGTATTGTACTTGCTTAATACAAAATGGTAAACAAGTTCCTTTTTTTTCTAGTTACCAGTAGAAAGGCCATGCCTAAAAAGCAACTACAGCATCCAGGAGACCTCTCTCCAAATTCATTAAACGAACAGACTGATGGGACAAGAATAAGTCTGCTTCTCAAAATAGCAACACAATACTCATTAGGACAAGCAACTGCAGGATAAAGGTACCTAAAGGACGGGAAGGCAAACGCTGGTTACTGCAATGGAAACAGTGGCAAAGACCCAGAAGTTGAACAGCCAAAGAGAGAAGCGGACAGAGAAGAGCTTCAGCAAATGAAACGTGACAGGGAGACTCACAGAAGGCATTTAACAGCTTCCAAGACTTTCCTCTTCTTAATGACTAGCAGGCTAAGCACCAAATTAAACAGCTCACTTTTAATTCCTAGAAATTATAGAACTAGTGCATTATGTGTGTCTTCTGGGCATCAGTAATAAACCACGAACACCATGAAATGCACATTTAACAGTATTTCAACAATTTCTTATTTTCAATTTTTTTCTGTGTATAATATGCAGATTTCAAACAGCAAATAATCAGCACCCAAAAGAAATGTTATCTTAAAAAGAAACACACTCACCTGTGTGAGTTCTGACATGAGTTTTCAGCTGGTTACACTGGGTAAATGCTTTTCCACACAATTGGCAGACATAGGGCTTGACCCCCTTGTGTATTCTCATGTGCCGTCTTAAGCTGCTGGCTTCTGAAAACACTTTCCCACAAGTGTTACACATCGGCTTGGCCTTTGAGTACCTCGGATCGAGGTCTTCTCCAGACGCTTCCAGTGGGTAAGTGTTGGGGACGCTGGAGATGTTAGACATGCAGTGCTCTTTCAAAGCACAGTTGGGCTGAGATTTTCCTCGCTTCTGTTTCACTGCTACTGTTTGCAAAATGATATCTTGTGTTGTAAAACTATCATTTCCCACAACTGAAGTCAGCTGGAGTTCCGAGGTATCATTTCCTTGTGCAACTTGTTCTGTTACTGGTGAAGGCAATTTATTTATATCTAGGAATATGTCAACAGGTGAAGTCTCTAAAATGTCACTGGTATATTGCACTGGTTTATTCTGCACGTTTTTCTGGGAATTGAAAGTCTTCTTCTTCTTTTTGGTTTGGGGAGACTTCTTTTCTAAAGTCACTTTCTTAGCATGTGGCTGAACCAAATCAATAGAAGTTTCTGATTTCTCCCGGTTAAAATCTCGAAGAGTGAGGAGGCAAGTCTGTTGGTTCAACTCAATGTTGCCAGTAATACTAGATATCTCTGTAGAAGAGGGATTAGCAATAAAAGCAAAATCTTCCATCTTTATTTTACATTTAGTGACCACCTCCTCCACTTTGAGATAGTCTGCGGCCTGGTGAATTTCTTTAACATTCCAACTGCAACGAAACAAGGCTAAATGACAATGTTCTGGTCAAAGAAAACCTCTTACTGTGGATAATGGGACATAGAAAATGGGACATAGGGACATAGAAAAAACACACAGAGACCAATAAATATATCAGTACATTAATTTAGAACAAGGTACGAATACAAATTTATAACTTCCATCTTCTAGGCAATGGAAACATAGATCAATAAATAGGCCAGGTCAGGCACTATTCACAGCACAAATACTGTCAATATTAGCATTTTACTAGACATTTCATAAAGGGGACACACACAGGCCCTTCAGGTTAAAAACGGATGCCCTCTCATTATCTTGTTCATACAGAAAAGAGTGCTGGTCCCAGAGTCACCGAGAGAGAAAGGGTGGTAGCAAATGCCACACCTGACCAAGTCACCCAGCCTTTGCCTGAAGACCTCTGCCAAGAAGAAACACCACTTCCCGAGGAGCCCAGCCTATACTGGGATGGGCCAGCTCTTATCCATCTGAATCTGCTTTTTCTGCCAACTCCATCCCTTGCTTCTATTCTCTGGAGCCAAGCAGAGAAAGTGCCCTCTCTGATCCACGGGATCACCTTTCTCAGGCTTACACCATGGCCCACGAACTGGAATCAGTCACTAGCTGCCACACCAAAAAGGATCTGGCCTCGGGGGTCTTCCCAGCAGAATCTTCCCCTTTGGGGGAAAGGGGAAGGGAACGGGTAGAAAACAAACCTATCGAGGGCTCCCCATTTCCCTGTAACCGCTTGCAAGGGGAAAGAGCAGCGTCTGGTGCTCAGTTCACCAATTACTTCCCGAATGGCAGGCACCGTGTGTAAAGCATTTCCAGGAGGTCCTGGACACGCTCACCACAACCTCCCCACAAGCTCAGAACTCTGTCCTCCCTGTTTTAATTAACGCCTTCTATGACGGTGGTTGAGCGGGTCACTTACCCTTCCTCAGTGTAAAGTAAACGGGCTGAACCAGATAAGCTCTAAGCTCAGATAATCACTTTCCCACAAACTTTTCCTAGAGTTTTCTGAGGTCCCCTCTCCCTCTTTGTTTCTCTATTGATAAGCAGGAAAAAAATCTTAATGATGGATAAGCTAAAACAATATTAGTGATACAAGTGCATTATGTAAAAATAAATTTCTAAGTTTATTTTTTAAATAGTGTCACTGCTAAAGTGCCTTCCACGCTTCCCTTTGACTCTACTTCCCTTCAAGTGTCAGTTGTCTCCGTGTTGTTTAATCATCGCTTTCTAAGATTCTTCATTATAAATGTACTGTACTTCCACCCTAACACAGGTTACATCTTGCACGGGCCAGCTGGCAAACCTTGATGCATCCTAACTTCCAAACAACGGGCGCCAGCACAAAAGAGAGAGTCACCTCTGGAGTCAAGGCCGGGGGCTCCTACTTGTCCCAGGCACTTACTAGCTGTGGACCCTGGGCAAGTCCCTTCAGGCCTCTCTGCTGCATTTTCTCCATCTGTAAATGAGGGCCAGGGCTGGGCTCAGTGGCCTCTAAAATCCCTCCAGCTCTAAGGCTGGGACGCTGTAACATTCCAACGTATGTCTGGTAAGTTGGAGATTTTCTGTCTAAGTAGAGAGACAATATAGAAGGCAACTAATTTCTCCTTAGGGACTGTGGAACTTAAAAAATGAGAAATCACTGTACTTAAACTTTACAATGATATGGATGCTGAAAAAATGTTCAAATTGTGTACTTTTAACATAAAATATCTTAACGCTTATGCAGCCCTTTGTTAAATAATACTTAGATTCACAAATAAACCATCATCACTCTCACACTTTGTCATATTTCACCAATGAGAAAATGAGGGGTTCCTCTTGAGGAGCAAAGTAAGCTAGGAACAGGAATGACCTGTGACATGAGTTACTTGTCAGATTTTCTATGCCAAACAAAATCTGACCTTAAAACCCTAAATTATAACTCTGCATGTTCTACCAAGTGAATCACAGGATAGTTAATTTGATCCAATTAGCCTGGATGATCGATGTGAAATGCCATCATCCCCTTCAAGTTAAGAATGGAAATGGGAATCCACCTAGAACAGTGGTTCTCAACCTTCCTAATGCCCCATATGGGGGCGGACCTGCCTGGAGACGGGTAGAGGAGCAGTCTCGGTTCCTAAGACCATTGGAAATATGTGCTGCCCTGTGCTGAAATCAATTTCACTAAGCTGCCACCCAAACTTTCGGACTCTCAAAAATAAAAGTTCACATAATTCATTCACACCACTATTATGGATCTTCTACTTTCATAGGTAATAGTGCAATTAATCTCTTTGCTAGACAATCTTGTTTCCGTTTTGGACAGTCACCCACACTGCCTAACTACACAGAAAGGACTGTGATTTAAAAAAAACCAAAAAACTTTTCTTACAGCTCCTGCTGACCCAAAATAAATAGCTTACTCTGTGAGCCTGGAAAGGTAAAAATGCTAAGCCAGAAGAAAGTCTGTCTCTTTGCATCACTGTTTTAGGTTTTGAGGGCTGGCTTCCTTTTTTGGTTGCTTGTTTTTTTGGAACAAACTACAATCCTGACGTTTACTACAAGACTGTAGAGGGAACCTGGGAGTAGGCGGGTGAAGGACAGCTAGGCCTTCAATGCTCTTTATTACTCAGCAGTGTGGTCTGGTGGAAAAAGTATAAGACTGAAGATCATGCCAGAAAAGCCATGTGTTTGAGGCAGTACTTGAACCCAGATCATCCTAACTCAGAGGCTAACTGTCTATTCACTAGATCACAGTCTTCCCTGATTACAGCAAACTTTCCTCAGTTATAAATATTTATAATCCCACACAAGGCTGTTGCGAGATTCAAATGAAATCATATGTAATGAAAAGCAAGTTGTAAACCTTAAAATTTTAGACCAAAGGTAGCTAAGAACCTTTTTTGAAGCCTTATCAATTCCTCTATCAGAGGCACATTTAGGATCAAAAGTGCTACATGAAATACTTTCTAAATCCAAGTGTACATTGGTTTTTATTTTCTCTCATTTGGTTATTGGCCTTGCCATCACTCCTATCTACAAACAGGATAAGACCTGTTTATATAAGAATGAAGATTTACTTTACAAAAGGTTTTCCTTTAAACATGGCCAGTCCCTATAGTGATGAAATGCCCAGAACAGCACAGACCTGCTTTTCACAAGAAAACAAAAGGTATTTATTTACTCTCCCCCTTGATTCCTCCTCTATCCAAAGACTCTATTTGAGCACATAAATACAACTTTCCCTACAGGGTTAAAGAGATGAGACAGTCAGTAGAGAAACCTTTTTAACATATTACTTCAACAAAAAAAACTTTAGAAAACTTCCAAAGGTTTGGGGAAAAAAATCCCTGAAACTCTGTTCTTTCCCTCAATAGTCCTGGAGGGAAACTCTTGCAGATGGCAACAGGAGAAAGGGATGGCAGCAGAAACCTAGAATTATTCTCCACATTCTCCGGGTCTGTAAAGCAGCAGATACCACAGAGTATCAGTTGTGCCTGCCCTGACCCCGGGCTCCTCAGCCCAGCCCAGGCTGTACCTTCTTTCACACATGACCTCTCCCACCCCCATCAGTCTCAGAGGAGTAGTCAGTATACTCCTCCAGCCTTTGTCCCTTCCCTCCTTCACTCAATAACCCTTCCTCTTTCAAAGTCCACTCACACAGGATGAGGGTGGCTGTAGGGCGCTGACCTCCCTCCCTCTGGACGTTCTTCCTCTTTTCTCAAGGAACTCTCCCACCTTCTCCTCCCCAAGTCCTGCCCTTGTACTGGGGGCACGTTCACAGACATCTCCCCCCAGCTCCCTAACCTCCCGCCTCCCCAATGTCCTTAAGCCCCAAGTCTTACCCCCACTCAGCCCCACACTGAGCCCTGATCCTAACCCTCCTTTTTCTGTGCCACCCCATTCCTATACCTGCTGCTCCCCACCATCAACATTCCCACATCTTCCACCCTCAGTACTTCATTATCCCTGCTCTGTCCTCAAACCCACAATTAGTTCAACTCTGCACTGTCCTCAGTCCCTGAGCCCCCAACATCTACTCCCCCTCCTTACAAGCAGCTGCTAACAAAGCTAAGGATCCCATAATCATGCTGCCAGGGCACAGGATAAACTCAAACTATCCAACCCCACTGGGGGCTTCCCTGTAGCAAGGCAGTCTTTTTCTTCCTCCCAGGTTTATTCCCAATCTCATCCAAGAAACCACCCCAAACCTTTTATTCTTCCCTAAAACTCCCCACATTGGGATCTTGTCTACAGAAGAAATGGAGATGAGGTGGCACAAGATTCTTCTCCTCCAAGCCCCTGAATGTCATCTTCCATTCTCCTTTCCCCCAGGTTCTGACAAAGAAGGGGCCCTTCTGGCCAACACCCCTCCTCTACCCCTGACTGGCTATCCCCTCCCAACTGCTCCAGCAGATCACATCCTCAATAGTAGGCCCTCTTTCTCAAATCTCTTGCATCACACACATCCCAGTCTCCCCATCCATCTTTTACTAGACCCTACCACCCCTCAAGCTATGTCCCCTAGCTCTTCTCAGCCAAACCCCTTGAAGAAGCAGTCAACACACAGCGCCTCTGTAGCCCCTGAATCGCCAAAATCTTTTTCCTAATCCTCCTACATCAGTCACTGACAGTGGTTCCCCTTCTCCTGCCTGGCTGACAGCTCCTCCTTGGACTCCACAGAACATGGCCCACCTGTGGGTGCTCCCCTAGGCTCTGAATTGGTCCCAAAGTCACCCATTCCCCCTCTCTCACATCATCAGTTCCCATGGGTTTGATGGTCATTTCTACGCAGACTCTCAGGTCCACACAACTAGCCCGGTTTCATTTCAAACACCCTCCCCTCTTCTATTCAAGGGACTCCCGATCCTCCTTGTGTCTCAGGGCTGTACTCTTGTCATCGCACCTGACTCCTCAGTCTCCCTCAGCCCCATATACCCAATCAGGGGCCAAGTCTCCCCATTTCTACCTGCACAGCACTTCCTCCTCTCATTCAGGTGCCGTTCTGGTTTAGGCCTTTACTACCGTACTCTCACCAAGATCATTCCAACAGCCTCCTAAAGGCTCCCCCGCCCCTGCTCCTGTCTGCCTCCTTCCTCTCCAGTTCATCCTACACACCTTTCTTGAAACGCAGATCTGAAGCTGTGCAACCAACTCCAGGGGCTCCTTAGTGCCACACAAAGACAAATTTCCATTTAGCTCTTAAAGCCCTACAAGATCTGGCCTCAGCCTCCCTCGCCACTCCTTCCACTTGCCCCACAGCCAAACTGGCATCTCCCAGCTCCACTCCACAACACGGACCGTTTGCTGTCTCCTCCTTGGAGAGGCCGTTCAGAGCCCATGTTCTGCTGGAAGCCTTTACTAATCACAACTTCGGTCACCTAACTATCCCAAACCACTTCGAATGTAACTCCTGTGTGTGCTCTCGAATACAAGTACACACACGTTAACTTCACGATTATGAGGCACAGATCTGTCTATGTACTCATCTCCCCCAAAAGAGCATTAGTTAATTTTGGGTGGGGACTGTTTCCTTCGTCCTTGTTTCTGACACATAACGCTTGTCAGTGAACACAAGGGGAGCAGGAAGGCCAGCCTGTGCTAACCTTCAGAACACCAAGGAGAGAAAGCATTTCCCTGCAGCACAGAGAACCACATAACAGCACTGACCAATTCAGTTCCAATGGGAGGAAAGGAAGAGAGAAGCCTGGTGCTCAGCTGGACTTTGTCTCTGCTCTCCCATTATTTATATTAAAATTTACTTTGGTTCATTTTTGTTAAGAGGACAAATGTTAAGAGTCAGAAACAAACTTTTAATTCCAGGGCTAAATCTCTGCTATCTGGACTTGTGAGAGATGCTGTCTTTGCATTCCTTTGGACCAGCACGGTGCTGAACCCCCTCTCTGCTCGGCCTTAGGGGAGTCAGGCTTATCAAATCTCCAGATGACAAGAATCTGGAAATACAAATGGGATGAAAAAAGACTTCAAAAAGTTGGAAAAACAGGCCAAATTGAATATGAAGAAATGTAACAGTGACAAATGCAGAGAGCCCCTTTGGTGCACAAGTACATGATGAGCGACCCAGTTAGACAGCAGGACACAGGGCAGAGACCTGTGCCTTAATGGACTGCAGCCCCGAAGCCTACAGCAATCTTAGAGAACCACTTCTGTGGGGGTGGAGTCTGAGCAGGATGGTGAAAGGCTGGATGCTAAGCCTAGGGAAGGGAGGTCTGGGGAAGACGACCTGGCCCCAGAGTGAAACCTCCGGCAATGGTAGGAGGCAGATTTCAGCTTCACGTCAGGGAAGAGGAGCCTGGAAGGAAGCTGGGGAAGTCCTGGGGCCGGCGCCCGGGGCCCCTCGCCCCTACCTGTCCAGGTGCAGCGTGCCGGTGTAGATGAACTCGAGGAGCTTCTGGAAGCCGTCCGCCTTCACCTGGCTCTGGTCCAGGAAGACGTCGCTGTGAGGGGAGTCGCGGTACACGGCCCCGAAGTACTCGCTGAACGAGGCCAACACGTTGCGGTGCGCTCGGAACTGCTGCTCGCCGATGACCACCGTGCAGTCGCACAGGAAGCCGGCCTCGCGCTGCGCGTTCAGCCGCTCCAGGAGGTGCCCGCAGTGGTGCGACGGCCGCATCCTGGGGCTGGGCGGGGGTCTGCGAGCCGGGCCGCCTGCAGGGGGGAGGGGGTCAGACCCAGGGGACGGGGAAGGGGTCAGACCCGGGGGAGCGGGCTGAGAGGCTCCCGGGGCCGACACAGGTGAGAGGGGGCGGCGGTCTGCGAGCCGGGCCGCCTGGGGGGAGGGGGTCAGACCCAGGAGAAGAGGAGAGGGAAGGGGTCAGACCCCGGAGCGGGCCGAGGGGCATGAAGGTCAGACCCAGAAGACAGGCTGACGGGCTCCGGGGGCGGGCACAGGTGCAGGCGGAACAGGGGTCTGCGAGCTGAGCCGCCTAGGTTAAGTAAGGAAGGAGTCAGACCCAGGGGAGAGGGGCAGAGCAGAGGTGGGGGGGCGGGGTCTTCCAACCGAGGGCCGAGGAGGGAGGGGGTCTTGGGGAGAGGGGGTCAGGCTCATGGGACTGGGCCGAGGGGCTCGGGGGCGAGCGTTTGCGAGCCGGGCCCCCTGGGGAACGAAAAGGATCAGACCCAGGGGACACAGCCCGAGAAGCTCCCGGGGCGCGGGGGAGGAGGAGTCTGCGAGCTGGGGCCCCGGGGGGAGGAAGCGGGGCACGGGGGACAAACCAATGGGACGCGTCCCGAGGGGCTCCGGGGGCTGGCCCAGGGGCAGGAAGCGTCCCCGCAGCCGCCTCCCCCACTCCCAGAGCCCTAGGGGAGAAACACTCCGGGCCCCGACAGGTCGAAGGACGCGTCTACACTCGCCAAAGAGCCGACTTTAAAGGGCCGGCCCGCGGAGGGGCTCCAGCCGAGGGAGAAACTGAGGTCCGCACCGCCCCGCGGGCCCCGCCCCGGCCCTCCCCGCGGGCAGGCAGGAAGCGGAGCATGGGGCGGGTCGCGCGGGCACTCGCTCACCTGGCGGCACCCACCCGGGAGGCACTTTCTTCACTAGATCGACGCCATGTCAGGGGACGTCACCGCGCCCGCTGCGCTCCGGCGCCCCGGTCCGGGCTTCCGCGCCCGCCGCTCTCACTTCCGGTCTGCGGGCGTTCCCTAGCAACGCCCCGTGCCCCCAGCGGTCCGGGCCCTGGCCTGGCCCAGGCCGCGGGGCCTTGGAGCCGGCCGAGCTAGCTTGCCAGCCCGCGAGACTACGGATCCCAGCATGCCCTGCGCCCGGCGGCCCTGCGCTTCCCGGGGCCGCTCTGCCCCCTGGGAATTGTAGGCCGGCCGCAGCCGGTCCCGGGCTCAGCCCAGCGCCTCTCGCTCCAGGGCACGCGCCTCCTTTCCGGGCCTGAGGGTCCCGGACGCAGGCCTGGTTCCCTGGACCGAAGCTGGGGACACGGCGCTGTGAGGGGGCCGGAAGGACAGAGTCCTCGGGTAGAGCAGTGCATGCTGTGATTTGTAGTCCACACATTCTACCAGGGAGGAGACCACTTGTACCGCTATGGATGCCCGCAGAAACAAAGTGATATTGGGGGGATTCACTGTCCCCTGGCAGCAGTCCGTTTTCGGAAACAATAAAGAGGGAAAAAATCCCCCATTTGCCACTGTCCTTTCTCCCAAAACTTGCTTCTTATAGAAGGTGTCCTATATATAGATATGCATAGATGGATGGATAAATGACTCTTAGGACACCCTCTATCTTTTATTTATAATAACACATACATGCAAATACCTAATTCGAGCTTCGCAACAGCCCTGGAAGGTAGGTGGTATTATCTCTAATTTAGAACTGAGGAAACTAAGGCAAAGAGGTTAAGCAACTTGCCTGTGGACACACAGATAATATGTATCTGAGGCTAAATTTGAACTTGGGTCTGTCTTGACTCCACATCTGATGCACCATCCACTGAGCCCCAACCTCAACTTCTCACCCCACGACTGCTTCCCTCACACCTTCCACCAGCTGAGATTCTTGCCTTATACTTTACCAAAAAAAATGGAGGTCATTCCCTATGTCCCCCTCCTCTTCCCTCCACCTCATCTCCTCCAAAATATTGCCCCCTCTGTCATCCCCACTCTTTCACTTATCTTCAGTCTCTCCCTGCCTACTGGTGCCTTTCCTATTGCCTACTAACATGCCTATGCCTTCCTCACCCTTAAAAAAAATTTTTTTGCAGCTAGACTCCTTGAAAAGACCCATCTATATATAATAGGTTCGTCCACTTTCTCTTGCCTCACTCTCATTAACCTCTAACAATCTAGCTTCCAATCTCATCATTCCAGTGAAACTGCTGTCTTTAAGGTTATCAGAGATCCAATTGCCAAATCCAATGGATTTTTTTCAATTCTCATTTTCCTCAATCTCTCTATTGCCTTTGACACTAGCAGTCACTCTCTCCTCCTTGATACTGTCTTCTTTCTAGGTTTCCTGGATTTCACTCTCTCCTGGTTCTCCTCCTACCTGTCTGACAGCTCCCTCCTTCTTCTTTGCTGGATCTTCTTCCAGATCATGCCCCTTAATTGTAGATGTCCCTCAGAGTTCTGTCCTGGACCCTCTTCTCTTCTTCCCCTATGCTACTTCAGCTCCCACAAATGAATATCTATACTGATGATTCTCAAATTTCCCCATCTGGTCCTAACCTCTCTGCTGACCTCCAGTCTCATGCCTCCAGCTCTCTTTCAGACATCTCAAACTGAACATGCTGCATTAATGCACCGTTGGTGGAATTGTGAACTGACCCAACCATTCTGGAGAGCAATTTGGAAATAAACTGTGTACACCATTTGATCCAGCAATATCACTACTAGGTCTATATCCCAAAGAGATCATAAAAAGGGAAAGGACCTACATGTACAAAAATATTTATAGCAGCTCTTTTTGTGGTAGCAAAGAACTGAAAATTGAAGGGATGCTCATCATTAGAGAATGGCTAAACAAGTTATGAAAGTAATGGAACACTACTGTGTTATAAGAAATGATGAGCAAGCAGATTTCAGAAAAACTTGGAATGACTTACATGAACTGATGCAAAATGACGTGAACAGAACCAGGAAAACATTATACACAGTAACAGCATTGTGCCACGATCAGCTATGTTTAACTTAGCTCATCTCAGCAATATGATGATTCAAAACAAGACCAAAAGACTCATGGAAAATGCTCTCCACATCCAGAGAAAGAACTGGTTGAGTCTGAATGCAGATCAAAGCATACCATTTTCACCTTACTTTTTGTGTTTTTCCCTTCTATTCTGTTTCTTCTTTCACAACATGACTGATAAGGAAATGTTTTACATGATTGCACATATATAACCTATATCAAATTGCTTACTGTCATAGGGAAAGGAGACAGGAGGGAAGGAGGGAGAAAATTTGGTATTCAAAGTTTTACAAAAAAAATGAATGTTAAAAATTGTTTTTACAATAATTGGGAAAAAAACTATTTAAAAGGAGAAACAAAAATTTAAAAGTAAGGAGAAAATTCAACAAGTCCCAAACTGAACTCATTATCTTTTCCCCTAACCCTCCTGTGTCCTACCTTCCTTGTTATGGTAGAGGACAACACTTTCCTCCTAGTTCCTCAGACTAGTAATCTAGATATCATTCTTTACTCCTCAGTATCCCACCCCACCCCTACCCCGGTGCCATCCAATCTTGTTGCCAAGGTAATCCTCATCTCTTCTGACCCCGCCCCTAACCTGGCCCAGACTTTCACCATCTCACACCTGTACTATTAGAATAGCCAGTTGGTGGATCTGCCTGTCCCATCTTCCCCCACCCCCACCCCCGCAATTCATCCTCCATTCAGCCACCCAAGCCATTTTCCTAAAACTCAGGTATGACCAGGTGACACACACATATATCCACCCCCCCCCCCACTCCCCTCCCCAAACCCTGGAACTCAATAAACTCCAATGGCTCCCTGTTGCCTCCAGGAAGAAATACAAAATGCTTTGTTTGGCATTCAAAAGCAGTCATAACTTAGCCCCTTCCTATCTCGCCAGTTTTCTTTCACCCTACTCCCCGATCCGTATTCGTTGAGCCAGTAAAACTGGCCTAATGGCTATTCCATGAACCATGTATTCCTTCTTTTAGCTCGGAGTGTTTCCTCTGTCTGTGCCCCATGCCTGGAATACCCTCTCTCCTCATTACTGCCTACTGCCTTCCTGGTTTCCTTTAAGTCCCAACTAAAATACCATCTCAAAAAAAACTTTACCAACCTGTCTGAATTCCAGTGCCTTCCCTCGGTTAATTATTTTCTATTTATCTGGTATGTAGTTTGTACGGATTTCTCTGTTTACTTCCTTCCCGTTTGATTGTGAGTTCCTAGGGGACAGAGATTGTCTTTTGCTTCTTTTTGTATCTCCTGAACTTTACATAAACAATACAGTGCAAAGTAAAGAAAAAATTTGCTTTCCTGGGTCGCTTCCTTCCCTTCCTTCTTCCCTGTCCCTGTTCAAACTAATATTTGTGTACTAAAAAAAGAGCCGTAGGTTTCTTTTATTTTCACTCTGCTTTAGGAGACATTAGAAAAAAACTTTTAAAAAATTACCAAGCATTTATTTTCTCTTCCTCCCACACTTGCCCTCACCCATTGAAAACAACAACAAAATCTTTTTGGCAAATATGCAGATACAAAACAAATTCCCATACTGGCCTTGTCCGAAGACACATATTTCATTCTGCCTCCGGAGTCTCTCGTCTCCCTATCAGGAAGTGGGGGAGCATCCTTCATCCTCAGTGCGCCCGCAGGCAGGTCCATTGCATTAGTCTGAGACTTGAAAGCTCTCAAAGTAATTGACTACGTCAATGTCAATGTCGGTACAATGTTACTGTTTGTATATACTTTGTTTCCCGGTACCGGAAGGCAGTTTTTGAGGCTCTCTCTTGCCCCTTTCTTCGGCCCTCTTCTGACTCCAGTCTCATTATCCTGGGCTGGTCCCCCCGCCTCATCTTCCACCCTAAGCCCCCCAGGTGAGCAAAAGAGGTACCATAGACATCATCGGCCCGTGTTTTAGAGCAGCATCGCTGGCATCAGACTATTGGGCTGGGAAGCCCAAAGGCACTCAATATTACCCGACGGACTTTCTAAACCTACCGTGAACTTTTAAGAGTGAATTTGAAAACTGCCTTGAGCATCTACGGAATGAACTCAAAGGCAAAAATACACTCACACTGAAAGAGGGTGAAGATATTTTTCAATTACGTGTAAAATATGTGCATGCGTGAACGACCCTCTTCTGTATTGCAGGAATAAACAGCGAATTTTGAGAGAGCATTGTAGAAGACATTTAGGAAGGGGAAGGAGGGAGGGGACGAGAAAGAACAAAACTGTTTCCGCCCGGTTTCGAACCGGGGACCTTTCGCGTGTTAGGCGAACGTGATAACCACTACACTACGGAAACTTGCCTGCCGCGACTTCTGGAAAAGGCCCTGATAATGATGTCGCAATGCTTTCCCCATCGAGGATCTAGGCTCGCCTCTCCTCGGAGAAAGCCAATAGAAATGAAACTAATCTGTCTTTCCGGGCTTCTCAGAGGTCAGGGAGAGAGCGAAAAGCCGGGACGGTTTTTGGGGAGACGGGAAGGGATCACGACTATCAAAAGGATGCAGAATGAGACATACTTTTGGACATGGCCAAAGAAGGAATTTATTTTATTTTTTTAAACTAAGCATGTTTGTTATCAGGGCTTTGCGTTTCTTTGTCTTTTTTTGACTGAGGGGGAAAGCTGGAGGAGGAAGAGAAAATAAATGTTAATTTTTTAAAATAATTTTAAAAATGTTTAATATGAATATATATGTAGAACCTGTATCAGATTGCACGCCAACTTGGGGTGGGGGAGAGGGGAGGGATGAGGAGAAAATTTGGAACTCAAAATCTTAGGGAAGTAAATGGTGAAAACTAAGAATAAATTAATAATTTTTTAAAAGAAAAATAATTTTTAAAATTAAAAGGCTAAATCTGAGTCCAGCTGATGCAAAGATAAAGGAGTGGAGACCTAGGAGCCTCCTCCTCTCTCCTTTTTTCCGGTCCCCAATTCTCTTTCTTCTGCTCCCCAGGCCTCTGCCCTTCCCCCACTCTTCATCCTTTCCCCCCCCCCCCATCCCTTTCCCCTCTCTTCCTTCCCCTACTCCTCCTCCTTCTCCTCTTCCTCCTCCATCTGGTCCCCTTTCTTCTCCATCCCCTCTCTCCTCTCCTCTCTCATTCTTTTTCTTCTCCTCCCCCCTTTTCCCTGTCCATGGCCTCCAATACAGTCCATGCCGTCTGCTGACCCATGGATGGGAAGCCCACTAGGGATTCAGGCCAGCTTGGGCTACATCCAAGCTAGC
Organism: Pseudochirops cupreus; assembly: GCA_028627135.1. Lineage (NCBI taxonomy): Eukaryota > Metazoa > Chordata > Mammalia > Diprotodontia > Pseudocheiridae > Pseudochirops > Pseudochirops cupreus. The sequence continues at coordinate 25,530,460 of CM053580.1, forward strand.
CGACCACAGAAGGGGCAAAGGTCAGCCTGCCTACATGGGGAGGTGTGGGGCTCGGGGGAGGTGATAACCTGCCCTTTGCAAAGATACACAGTATCTCAGGGCATTTAAACGAACAACTGAGGCCAACTTCTTTTCACTTTCAGCCACCGTGGTTGAAATTCTGTCACAAGTCACCATGCAATTCTGTCATAAGTACGGCCACTACTCCCTGGGTGACCCTGGGCAAGCTACTTCCCTGGCCAGCATCTAATCTGTAATGTAAAAGGGACCGCAAAATCAAAGTGCATAATGTCTGCAGAAGGGGGATGGATTCTTCTGTGTTTTCCTTCCTATAAAGGAACTTTCCGGATAAGGAAGGCAGCACATTCAGGTCACAGCGCGGGAGGGGTGGTGTCAAAGGTAAAACTTGAACTCAGCTCTTTGTGGCTCCAAACCCACCCCTCCCATCTAATAAGCTACACCTGCAACTAGCATCAATTTTCATTTATTTTTGCGTCTCCCTTTCCTTTCCTACAACCAACAGGAATTTTAAAAGCTCAGATAGTTTCCCCATAAGCCCCTTTTCTTGAGTTACTCCTGGGGGCACCTTTTTGTGGGCCGCACCAGCTTTTATCTTTTTGTCACAAAGTGTCTAACAGAGTGATGTGGGAACTGGACCTATGATTTCACAGAAATCGGGAATTCCCAGATGGAGAAAATCCCTCTGTTAACGTATTAATGGCTCTGATGGTGGTTTCCTTGGAAGCTGGATCTCAAAGCATCGCAGTCTACTCTCTCACTGGTTAAAATTATGGTTCAGCAGCCTAGATCTCAGCCACAAGGGACTTTTGGCTGATCACAAACTGGTCATGTCACAGCACCAACTTCTCTCCACATCCCAAGAAGGTGTGTTGTCCTAGGTCCTGTCCCACTCCCACTGCTACTGAATTCTCTGGGCTGACATCCGCAGTTCAGAGCCTTATGACATTACTGCTACAGGGTTGTGGCTCCCAGCATGCTTTTCCTCCTGAAGGACTAACGTCTGCCCCGTTTGCTGGCTGTCCAAACTTCCACAGCCTGGAGTTGGAGGCTCCAGGGGGGAGACGGGTGTATGGGATTGGATTGGGTTTTCCGGTATACCTGTATATCTGGTCCTTGGGTTTGCTCTTGCAGCCTTGAGGCCGTTAGCAGAGGAGGGGAGGGAGAAAGAAGTAGCAAGTGAGCACAGGGTCAGTGAAAGTCAGTTCCTAGATTTTTGTTTTGAGGGGTTTTGTTTTAGTATTTTTTAAACCTTATTTTGGATTCTGGGTGTCCTAGACCATAGAGACAGCTTAAGTAACTTTAAATTTGGTGCATAATTTCCATTTTGGAAAGGTTTGAGAGTTCCTGGGGATCAGAGAAAATATCTAGTCCTCTATCTTGTTGCTGATGTGACCAGGAATTTTCTCATAATGATCTATCATCCTTTGAAAGATTTTCAAGCAAGTTTACATTCTAACCCAGCATTATTTTGAAGGCTTTTGTTCCCATTTGATAATTAATTTACATGTTTGCTAATTAAAATCCTGTGGGGCTTTTTAAAAAATCTTTTTGTTGTAGCAATTAATTTATATTCAACTTCCCATCGAAATTATTGTAGTCAGCACTGATATAGTTTCTCTTATCTATTTCTTGTTTTTATTTTCAATAATTTACTTTAATGACTCAAAGTTAAATTCTTAATTTCATGCCATTCTTTTTTCTCATTGCCACTCTTTTTTGCTTATTATAAATTCTGATTTTAACTCTCATAAGTCAGTAGTCTGTGTACCCACGAGCACTCAGGATAAGTCCTATAGTCCTATTAAATCTTTGACTAGCTGTTAAAATGGAGTGAATTTCATTCTTTGTGACCTCTGATATTTGCTACACTCAATATTCACCAAATTTTTAAAAGAAAGTTCCAATAAGAATTAAGGGAATGTAATAGGAGTGGACTGACATATGGAGACCAATCCTTGAAACATACAGATATGCTGTGCCTGGATCCAGTCCCAAATGGCCACACAGAAATTTTAGGGTGAGCCTATTTCTGGCTATGATGATTCATGGTCTGGTTACTGAGTAGAACAGAGAGTATGTATTAAAAAGCCACCTCCATCCCCTGCACGTTCCTAACTCTCTTTCCTCCCAGGCAACTAGAGAGGAAAGACTACTTTGAGCTGCCTAGTGGGTGAGAGGGTGCTGACCAAATTCCTCCCCTCTCCTCTGCTCCCACACCAGTCCCCCAAGGCTGTCAGTCCTCTAGGAGGATGTGACACTTGTTGTTTATGTATTTGTTCTTTAGTAACCCTAGAGAAATGTATATCTGGAGATGAAATTGCCTAGGAGAGAGCAGCTGAGGGAGTCACCAGAGGGGCAGTGACTAGTAGTAATATAGTCATCCCAAGGAGGGCATCAGCTATTTTTTGTGGAAATTGGGAACTTAAATATAAAATAAAATGGGCATTTATACAACACAGTAGACCAGGAAAAGATTATATAGGAAACTATGAGTCTCAATTATATACAGCTTGATTTATTATTAAATATAAATATATATAAAGTATAGAAAAATATAGAAATATTTTCTATAAATGTTAAGCATAATCTATTTCTATATTATATGTAATTATATATGAAATATGTTAAATACATAGTAAATATATGTTACATTAAAGTGGCAAATGTATGCTAATCTTTTTCTATATTATGTATTGTATACAATATGTAATTATACTATAATATTGTAATATATAGTGTTAAATACCTATTTAATATATAAATGTTATATAAAGATGACAAATGTATGTTAAATTCAACAAGTAATTTTCAGAGCCGTCCTGATTGCCTGTAATATTTTTCTGGTCTTCCCTCTATTCTCATCTTTTTATTTTTAAAAATAGCTTCATATCCAATTGATAATAATGCTCAAAGGATATGTGTTAGAAAAACAAACACAACTGATGCCAAAATTTGGGTATCAAAGGAAGTTTATTGAGCCTATACCTCGTTGGGGGAGTGTGCCTGTAGGGGGTTTGACTAGGTTTGTATTCTTTAAAATATAAATCAAGAAAACACTGATATTCTCCATTTTAAGGGACACTGCAACCCTTGCCTTTTGGCAGACGACAGTGAGTCAAGCACTAATTTAGATGGGTTTTCATTTTTGTTACAGTAGTAGTCATGAGTTTGTGCTTCTGTTGATATTAGGTTGACTCAAAATGTTTGACCTTTCCTAGATGAAACTGGACTGAGCTGGTTTCCCCACCTTTAGTCAGATCTGTGTCAGTAGAGTGCTGGAATTCATTCAGTTCATTCAATATACACATTTCATTGCTTCCTTTTGTTGTTCTTGTTTCAATACTTTGACTTTTAAGAATTGGATATTATTTTAAGGAAAACAACGTGAAAGTTGTAGCTCTTAAAGATAACACTTCAATGACTATTACAAAGACTGTGGTAGTTGTTAAAGTCAAGCATGTCAAGGATCTTTCAGGCCCCAAATAAAATCGGATCCATTTCACTGAATCACAAAGCAAAATTTGGTGAGGGGAAAAATGCCAAGAATTGATAAATTATTTTTTCAAAGCAGCCCAATTAATCCTGAGAAAACAAGCAGAGACCTTCAGAGGAACTGGTAACTGGAAGGATTGTTACTGATTCTTCAATAGTGTTTACAGGTTTCTTGAAATGGGAAAAACTTTTTAAAAAATCACTTTTGGGGAAAAAGTTTTGATAAAGTCTCATTTCTCAAATATGAAGAAAATGAGTCAAGTTTATAAGAATACAAGTCATTCCCCACTTGATAAATGAACAAAGGATATGGAAGGCAGTTTTCAGGCAAAGAAATCAAAGCTATAAATAGTTATAGGAAAAAATGCTGTAAATCACTATTGATTATAGAAATGCAAATTAAAACAATTCTGAGGTTCCACCTCACATCTATCTGATTAGTTAATATGACAGAAAAGGAAAATGGTGAATGTTGGAGGAGATGTGGGAAAATTGGGACACTAATGCATCATTGGTGGAGTTGTGAACTGATGACCATTCTTGAGAGCAATTTGGAACTATGCCCAAAGGTTTATAAAATTATGCATACCCTTTGATGCTAATATCACTACTAAGTCTGTATCCCAAAGAGATTTTTTTTAAAGGAAAGGACTTTTATGTACAAAATATTCATAGCAGCTCTTTTCATGGTAGCAAAGAGTTAGAAATTGAGGGTATACCCATCAGTTGGATAATGGCTAAACAAGTTGTAGTGTATGCTTTCGGTGGAATACTATTGTGGTGCTATAAGAAATGATGGGAAAAATCTGCAAAGACTTACATGAAATTGTGCACAGTGAATCGAGCAGAACCAAGAGAACACTGTACTATACACCATAACAGCAATATTGTACTATGATCAGACTTAACTATTCTCAGCAACACAATGATCTAAGACAGTTCTGAAGGACTAAAAATGAAAAAAAAAAAAATGCTGTCCATCCCCAGAGAAAGAACTGATGGCATCTGAATACAAATTGAAACATGCTTTTTTTAAAACTTTATTTTCTTGAGGGTTTTTTCTTTTAATCTATGCTTTCTTTCACAACATATTAAGATGGAAATATTTTGCATGACTACGATGTATAACCTATATCGAATTGTTTGCCTTCTCAATGGGAGAGGAGGTTGAAGGAGGCGAAAGGGAGAGAATTTGGAACTCAAAGTTTTAAAAATGAATGTCAAAAATTGTTTTTACGTGTAACTGGGGGAAAATAAAATACCAAATAAAAAAGAAAAGAAAAATGCTATCCTACCTGCAGAGAAAAAAACCGATGGAATCTGAATGCAGGTTGAAGCAGACTTCTCTTTACTTTATTTTTTTCTTGTTTCTTAATCTGTTTTCTTGCATAACATAATTAATATGGAAATATGTTTTGCATGAGTGCACATGCATATAACCTATATCAAACTGCTTGCTCTCAATGAAGGTAGAGGAAAGGGAAGGAGGAAGAGAATTTAGAACCCAAAATTTAAAAAAAATTGAACGTTAAAAAATTTTACATGTGACTGGAAAAAATATACATAAAAAAGAAGAAAAACCAGTTTTTAAAATTTGTTGGTATTAAGAAAAATGTTTTTCATGGTCAAGACAATATAAAAACTGGAGCACTGAAGTCTGGAAAAGGAGAGTTTCACTGATAAAACTCCCCTTTTCGTTCAAGGCTCTACCAGAAATATTGTCAAAAATTTAGATGAGTCAGTAAAATCTGGGCTTCTTCACGATATGTAAGATTTCATACCAGAAATGTCTGAAGAATTTTTATTGCTAGTAGGCCTGGAAGTCATGTCCCCATGGAGGGAGTGGTGGACTCTGATCCATATATTTATGTACTGAGAAACAGAATTATTCCAGAATCCCCAAGTGGAAATGTAGTAGTGTACTCCAACCTTGTGCCACCTTATGAAAGGTTGAGAGATTATTCAAAAGATGGAGCTAAAAATAGGGCAACCTGCCTGATTTAAACCCCACTGGAAACCTACAGGCTATAATCTGGGCTAGAAAAACGGACTGTCCAGCAAAGGTACAAGTAACATATGACGTCTGTGTGTTTTCATGATGAAGAATTGAGCAACGGGTGTCAAAGTTTTGGGAATCCGAAGCCAAATTATGTTAAAACAACTAATGGTGGTGAAATATTAGAATGCATATAAATTTTTTTAAAGATGCCAGAAACCGTATGATTTCTTTCTTTCTTTTTTTTTTGGTGGGCAATTGGGGTTAAGTGAATTGCCCATAGTCACATGGCTAGTAAGTGTGTCAAGTGTTTGAGGTCAGATTTGAATTTAGGTCCTCCTGACTCCAAGGCCGGCGCTCTATTCACTGCACCGCCTAGCCTCCCAAGATTTCTTATGAATAATAAATGTTAATTGTTTTAATTTGTCCCAATTTATTTGCATTCAGTGTTCAGGCTACACCCACAGGAAGGGTGGAGGGACTTTAAAACAGACACTTCAGGTGACTTCATAGTGCCTGCATTGTTACACACACTTTAAGAGGGCTTTGGCCTAGTGGGGAGATCTTAAAGGGGATGGGGAAGTGAAGGGAGGATGGACTGGCGCCAAAGAGAAGCTGGCGGGTCTAGGGAGCATGCTAGTGGCCCCACCATTGACAGGGAAGAAGGTGCAGGCACTAAGAGGATGAATAATTACTCCCGGGCTGTGGTGATAGACAATGGATCTGCAGTGCTGAAGGCAGGCTTGGCTGGGAACAGGGAGCCCCAGTTCATTTATGCCAACATAGCTGGCCGGGCCAAAGGCAAACCCGGGGCCTTGGAAAGCTCACAGAGGGAGCTGTTTGTGGGTGAGGAAGCCCAGGCCAGGAGAAATGCCCTCTCCATAAGGTAAACTCCTTTTCCTGTCTCAAGGGGAGGGGGACAGGATGTAAAAAGAAAAGGTGATTGGAAAGAGAAGGGAAAGGACAGAACCAGGGTTTATTTCAAATTTGTGCACTTAGGTCCAAATCTCAGCGTGTGACCTGAGTTCAAATCTCAACCTTGCCATTACTACCCAGTGTGACTCTGACATGGCCAGCCTCTCTGGACCGCAGTCTACTTAGCCAGAAAAGGAATTGCCCAGAACTGTCAGGGTTGTTCAGTAGTGTCTGACTCCTGGCAAAGACACTGGAGAGGTTTGCCATTTCCTTCTCCAGCTCATTTTATAGATAAGGAACTGAGGTAAACAGGGTTAAGTGACTTGGCCAGGGTCACACAGCTAGTAAGTATGTAAGGGCAGATTTGGATGTAGGAAGATGAGTCTTCCTGACTTCAGGCCCTACATGATCTCTAAGGACTACCTCTAAATCCTATAAGTCTATGAAATTATAAAAGGGATTTAGAATTAGAGAAAGAAACTGTCAGGAGGAAAATCAGAAATGGTAGTAACTTACCTTTTTTGCGGGGCGTTGGGGGGGTAAAGGTAGTGGAATTAAGCAAAATAAAAGAGTAAGGAAATGAACAAATAAACAAAAAAACAGCATTAATAGAGCATTTACCTTTTATAAAGCATTTTCTTTTTACAATTAATTTTATTTTTTAATTAGCAATTTTCTCTCTTTCCTATTTCCTCTTCTTATTGAAAAGGGGAAAAAGGGGAAAAAAATAAAACCCTAGTAACAAATATGGATAGTTAAGTTAAATAAATTCCTGCATTGGACTTGTCCAAAAACGCATGTCTCATCCTATACCCTGATTCCATCAAGGCTTCTTTGTCGGGAAGTGGGCAGCATACTTCATCATCAGAAGGAGAAAGGCTGGCCATTGTGTTCATCAGAATTCTAAGTCTTTCAAAGTTGTTTGTTATTCAAGAAATGGTTCTCATATGTTGGCTGCCTGTAGTCTGCCTCAATTCACACAAGTCTTCCGAGGTTTCTCTTAATCTGTCCCTTTATTACGACACAATATTATATATTACAATTTGTTCAGCCATTCCCCAGTTGATGGGTACTTCTTAGTCGCCTATTCATTACCAACATAAAAACTGCTGTATGTACCCTCTTTCTTTGATCCCTTTTGGGTATGGACCTAATAGGGGTATCACCAGATCAAAGGGTATTCATAGCTTTCTGGGCATAGTTCCAAATCGCTTTCTAGAAATAGCTAGATAATTCACAGCTCCACCAACATGGTATTAGCATGTCCCTTTTCCTGTAGCTCCTCCATCATCATCCTCGATAATCTGATGGATGTGAAATTGTTGTTCAATTATGTTCAACTCTTTGTAACCCCATTTTGGGTTTTCTTGACAAAGCTACTGGAGTGGTTTGCCATTTTACAGATGAGGAAACTGAGGCAAACAAGGTCAATTGACTTGCGCAGGATCACACAGCAGCAACCACAATACCATGGGCATGAAATAAAAACTCATCTCATTTATTGATGAGAGTAGGCACCAAAGATTAGACAACTTCGTGGGGCAGTGGATAAAGCACTTTACTTAGAATCAGAAAGACCTGAGTTCAAATTGTGCCTCAGATATTTATTGGCTGTGTGACCCTGGGCAAATTATCTAACTTCCAGCCTCAGCTTCCTCATCAGTGAAACATCGGTATTAGACTCAGTGGCTTCTAAGTTCCCTCCTCACTCCTCATCCGTGATTCACTTTGTGGATGATAAAACTGTATACAGAGGGTTTGTTGGACCCAGAATCAGGACATCTGGGTCCAAGTCCCCTTACCTATTGGCTCATATGCCTTCAATCTTCTACTGCCTGCTTCCTAATGTCAGTTAGACTGTATATTTACCTGTCCCTCCTCAACACATTGCAGCCCAACTTCTGACTTCACCACCCCACAAAAAGTGCTCTCTCAGAGCTCACCAGGTTGACTTCACATGTATAACTGACACCATATTGCTTGCTTTCTCTTTGGGTAGGGAATGGGGTGGGAAGGAGAGAGAGAATTTGGAACTCAAAATTTAAAAGGATCTTTTCATCACTAAATCCTATGGCCTTTCCTTAGTCTTCATCCTACTTGACCTCTCTGACACATATTCCTTAATTCTTCATCACAAAACCACACTTATCAAATTGTGGATAGAGCACACCTTTGTTGAAGTCCACCTTTCTATTTCTAAACTTGCTTATGGCTTGTTGTGTTGAATAAGGCTTAAATCTCTGAAGCTGTAGACTCAGAGGACTGGCTCTCCGGCTTCTGGCTACTTTTCCTTCCTTGGCCCATCTATGGCTCCTGGTTCTCCTCTTACATGTGTAACACATCCTTCTTTGTTGGCTCACCCATCCATTTTTTGCCCCTTAGGGTAGGTATTCCCCAATTTTCTTTCCTCGTCCCTTCTCACTGCATACGCTTTCCCTTGGTCATCTCAGCTTCCATGGGCTCAAATATCATTTCTACCATGCAGATGTTTCTCCAAGTTTTATATTCAGCCCTCCCTGACCTCCAGGTCCGTCTCATTGACTGCTTGCTGGAGAACTCTGCCTGGATTCCCCCAATGGCATCTCTGATTCCACATGCCATCCAGATTCATCACCTTGTAGTCAGGCCTTCTGGGGTCTTCTCTGCCCCGATCATTGCCTACCAAGTCCTGTGGATTTTGCCTTGATATCACTAGCATTTTTGTTGTTGGTATCGAGTTGGTTTCAGTCACATCCGACTCTTCTTTCTTGGCAGAAATACTGGAGGCGTTTGCCGTTTCCTCTTTCTTCAGCTTGTTTTACAGATGAGGAAACAGAGGCAAACAGGGTTAAATGCTTTGCCCAGGGTCACGAAGCTAGTAAGTGTCTGAGGCCAAATTTGAACTCAGACCTTCATGAGTCCAGTCCCACTGCTCTTATCTACTGAGTCACCTAGCTGTCTATATCATTGGCATCTATACCCTCTCTGATCACATGTCTATCTCCCTAATTTAGGACCTCCCCACCTATTCTATGGTAATATTGTTCTAACTGATCTCCCTTCTTCAATCCACACTGCCCACAGCTGCCAAAGCAAAGACCTCCCTTCCTTTCACATCACTCCACCGCATGCATTCCATCTTCCTGGCGCACTGGAAGGACCACCGCTGGTCCCAGAGCTTGGCATTGCACCTGACATCTCTTTGAAGCGTTTGAACAAGCTGACCTCGGGCCCTGGAATGCATGTGAACAGCTACTTTCTTCTGAAGGTTCTGTTTTTAACCTCCCCTCCTCTGCCAAGCTTCTGTGATCCCCTTAATTTTTCCCTTTCTGTTCCCCAGGTTCTGGTGTTGGATCTTGGATGTAATAGGCACTGAATTGATTCCCAGTGACTTTGAGCAAGTATGAGCATTTATTACCCAGCATGGAGTAAGCACTTAGTAATAAATGCTCATACCTGGAGTCAGGAAGACCAGAGTTCAAATCCAGCCCCAGACACTTAGTAGCTGGGTGACTGCGGGCAAGTCACTTAACCTCTGTTTGCCTCAGTTTCCTCATCTGTAAAATGGAAGAGCACCTACCCCCCAGGGTTGTTGTGAGAACCAAATATTTGTAAAGTACTATATAAATCCTAGCTACTATGAGTACTACCTCAAATGTTTTAACAAATGAGATAATAATTGTAAAGGACTTAGCACACAGTAGGCATTATGTCAGTGTTAGCTCTCATTATTACTATTATAAATGATTCCTTCTTCTCCTTGCCTAAGGTCACACAGATGATAGTAAGTGGTAGACTCATATCCAGGTGATGTAACACTCTTTCTACCTCACTACTACCCCTCTCAAAGGAAGGAAAGAAAACCCAGAAGCTGGGAAAAAATAAGAAGGAAGATGGGAAGGGCCAAAGACAGAGAAGAGACAGAGGGGTAACAGAGGTCCTCAGTGGTCCCCATATGGGATCCTAGTGCCTTCAAGTTGGGTGTGTGCTCCTGGGGAAAGGTGGAATCTTCATCAGGGGAGGGGAAGAAAAGGAAATGAAAACCCAAGGGCCGTTCCTTACTCTATTGTACTCTCTGCAGCTATCCAGTGGAACGGGGTGTTGTCACCTCCTGGGCAGACATGGAGGCCATATGGAGGAATGTTTATGAACATAACTTGAAAATGAAGGCCTGTGAGAGCCCAGTGATGCTCACAGAGCCAGCACTCAACCCTCTGGCTAACAGGGAAAGGACGACCGAGTTATTTTTTGAGAATCTTGAGGTGCCAGCTCTTTATGTCTCTATCCAGTCTGTCCTGGCCCTCTTTGCCTCGGGCCATACAACGGGCTATGTGCTGGATTCAGGTGCTGGTGTATCCCAGTGTGTGCCCATCTTTGAAGGTTACTGCCTACCCCATGGTGTCCTTAGGCTGGACCTGGCTGGACGAGATCTCACCGAGTACCTTGTTAAACTCCTCCAAGACCACAACATCTTGCTGCTCAGCCTCTCAGACAAAAAGGTTGTCAATTATATCAAAGAGAACTACTGTTATGTGGCTGCCAACTTTGAAGAGGAACTGACTAAGAATCCCGCCATATTGGAGAAAACTTACAAGTTGCCTGATGGGAAGACCATCAAACTCCATGATGAGATCTTCCGATGCCCAGAGAGCCTTTTTCTTCCAGGGCACCTGAATTTGGAGGCTCCTGGCATTGATAAGCTCTGCTTTAATAGTATAATGAAGTGTGATGAAGATTTAAGGAACTCCTTCTTCTCCAATATTGTCCTTGCAGGGGGATCGACCTGTTTCCCTGGTTTAGACAAGAGGCTAGTAAAAGAGCTGGCCCTCATGGTGCCTGCCAACACTTCTGTGAGGGTTTCTGCCCCCTCAGACAGGAAAATATCTGTGTGGATGGGAGGCTCCATCCTTGCCTCCCTCTCTGCCTTTCAGGATATGTGGATCACCGCTGCAGAATTTAAAGAGGTTGGAACCAACATAGTACATCAGCGATGCTTCTGAAAATCCATCACTGATAAGATGCTAAGGAAAAAAAAAATGTGTGTGTGCTCATGAAAGAAAGAATATGAGAGAGAGAGAGAGACAGAGAGAGACAGAGAGAGAGACAGAGACAGAGAGACAGACAGAGAGAGAGGATTTGAAGAGATTTCACCTAATTTTTTTCTGGTAAAGCAGAAGACATTTTAGCTATGCCTTTGCTCCAATTCTATAATAAAATACTAAAGAAAACAAATAATGATTATTTATTGGATAATTAATTATCAAATAGTTATTGGGTACCTACTCTCAAAAATGAGTTGAACATGTCATTGACAGCCCAGCATTCCAAGCTCTGGCTTTACATGGATATATAGTTTGAAACTTGGGGAACATCCCCCAAGTTACTTTTTTTTAGCCAAGAAACCCATTTATACAAATTATAACAAAACAAAAATCTGAGAAAGTGTACATGGGGAAATACACCCCATATAATACAGAATGAAGGAGCTCTCCACCGTTAGAAACAAAGTGAGCTCAACAAAAAGGGTCTTAGATCTCACTCAAGCAGAAATTCCTAGTGCCTAGGCTGGGGATATGGGCATGAGGGACACTACGGGCACTTTCTTATATTGGCTTCTCCTCAGCAAACTGAAGTGGGCTTGGCATCATCCATCTTCTCTCTTGAAGCAAAACGTCAGCAGTGCCTGAAGAATCCTGAAAAGACTTTTGAGCTCGAAGAGAGTGAGCCTCTCCTCTTTCCCAGTCTAGACAACTGGTTCCCCCACAAGTGTAAAGCATTAGTCTCCACTAGGGAGGAAAGAGTCTATACTATATCATAACCCTCTTTGAATGTAGCACAAAAGTTGACTTATCTTTCTTACAGGAGTTTACAGAGTAACAGGGGGCTTAAAGAACAAGACATAGGCAGTTAAAAAGAATTAACAGTAACAAATATATCAAAGTGAACATAGAATACTAGAGTCAGAAGGGACCTTGGGTCTAGAGGGACACAATATGGCATAGACTAGGAGTCAGGAAAACCTGGTTTGACTATTGCCTCAAACACTTAACTAATGCATTTAACCTTGTATGGTTCTAAAATGTCTGAGGGGGCCATTGTAGGTTTCCAGGAAGAAGGTAGGATGGGCTTCGAAGCAGGCTTCTGCCTCTTGACTTAGAGTCCTACCCCTGGCCAAGGTTTCAGCTCCTTCACAGTCTGCCAGCTGACTTTCAGAGGAGCCTCAGAAGTGAGCAAAAAACATTGCCTTGGCCAGGAGGCTCTGCTTGTGGCCTGAACTCCCTGGGGATACCTCCCTAGACTTGACCTCAGAGCCGGCTAGGGGCCCCATTGTGAAGGTGTCATGGTGTCTGGGTAAGAGCAGACAATTTGGAGAAGCTCACCATTGATATAGACAGATAAAGGAAGGCTAAGAGGTCATCTAAGTCAACACCAATTTTTTAAAACTTTGAGTTCCAAATTTTCTCCCTTCCTTTCTCCCCACCATTGAGAAGGCAAATAATTTGATATAGGTTATACATGTCCCTGACGCAGTGGTCTACTAGCCACTTCCTGATTATCTCCAAATGAAGGAGGGGAACCACACTGCCTCCAGAGGCAATCTTCCAACTTCTGAGAAATCCTCATTTAAAAAAAAAAGCCAAAAAACCAATTATTGCTCCTTTTTTTTCTGACGTCACTTTCATTTCCAGTAGATCCTTCTTCCCTGCATCACATCACTCATAAGAACAAAAGTAAAAGGAGAAAAAAAAATGATGGTTAAATACAATTAAAATCAACAAAGTGACAATATAATGTGTTCCATGTCCATAGGTAGCTAGGTGGTCTAGTGGATAGAGCCCTGGATTTCAAATCCAAAAAGTCTGTGTTCAGATCCTGCCTCACTCACTTAATTAGCTGAGTGACCCTGGGAAGGACAAGTGACTCTGTCTGAAAAAGTGGGAATAATAGCCCCTACCTTAATAGGCTGGTGCCCAAGATCAAATGAGATAACAAGAGTACTGAACAAATCTTAAAGAGCTATGTAAATGCTATGATTATAATTACAGCATTAATTTCCAATTGTCTTTTTTTAACATTTACATTGGGGTCATTGGGTATATCATTTTTTCTCCTGCTTTAGCCTATTGGACTTTGCATCAGTTCATACACATTTTCCCATAGTTCTCTGAAATTCTTCTTGAGTTAAAAATCAGAGAAACTTTGCCTTTGCTTGTTTTGGCATTGTACCTGATTAAAATTTTTTTAATTGTAATTTTTATTTTCAGTTCTGAATTCTTTCTCTCTCCTGCTCCTCACCCACCCACGGAGAAGGCAAGAAATATGACATAAATGGTTTCACTTTTTCTATTGACATTGATTGACGATATTGACAAATTGACATGAAAACTTGGAATTTTCACTGCCTTAGCAACTTGTTATTTGATTGTTACACTGCACAACTTTCAACAAAACTCACCTTTAAAACAACAACAACCAACAAACAGGCTAGGCTGGCTAGCCTGATTACATTTGCTGTATTAATTACATTACATACTGATTACATTTGATGAATTAATAATGAACAACTATTACTTACAAATTTTCTCTATTACTCGGGACTTCCATGAGGAATTTTTAAAAAGCATATTCAGTCATGTTGATCTCACTAAAAGTTATTAATTAAAATATTGCTAAACCAAGAAAAATTTTTTGCATCATCTACAAATAAACATTTTAAATTTCATCTTTATCTCATCATTTGGGATGTCTGTTTTAATGTTTTGTAATGTACATTATAAATTAGTACAATTGTATGTACATAATTTATAAATATATAGGTACATTAACATGCACAAGTGCCAATGACTAATTAATCAAAGGAGTTTGTAGACCACTGCATTATGCCAAGCTGACCCTAAGGTTCTTATAGGCAAGTAATAAAATTAAGAATAATTTATAATGACTTGGTGCTTTGCAAGTCGCTTACTGCAAAACACTGTACATAAATCATTTCATTCCTGAAGTGAAAAACGTGACTAGAAACATAAATTGAAATCAGGTTGGGAAGAATCTTTGTTTCAAGGGAAAATATTTAGATTTAAATTGCAGGCACCAGAGAGCCATTTAAAGTTCTTGAGCTGGAGCAGTATCTGAAAAAAGTTCGGTTTTAGGAAGGTCGGCAAGTGACTAGAAACATAAATTGAAATCAGGTTGGGAAGAATCTTTGTTTCAAGGGAAAACATTTAGATTTAAATTGCAGGCACCAGAGAGCCATTTAAAGTTCTTGAGCTGGAGCAGTATCTGAAAAAAGTTCGGTTTTAGGAAGGTCGACAAGCTGGTCACCAGCAAAGATGGTGATGGATGAAAGTCAAAGAGTTCAGCAATCCAGGATCAAGAATTTATTGTAGGAAAGGGCCTCTCCGAGAGATGGGTTTTTCCCTTCACTGACGTTATTCTTTTGTATTTTGCGCTCCGCTCTTGGATGAGAAACCTTGACTCTGGGTGAATGTATCACAGAACTCGGGATGTAGGGCTGGAAAGAACCTGAGAGGTCAAGGGCAACCAACCCTGCTGTTTTACAGATTAGGAAACTGAGGCGGAGAGCTTGGAGCCTGTCATCATTTTCTTCCTTCCTAGTATCAGAGGGCTCTATATTAACCCTCCAGGACCGTCCGAGTAAACAGGGCGCTCCATACATTCTCCCAGCCTCCTTCGATTTGCACACTTTACATCAAAGGGAGTCCCAGATATAACTTGGGGTGGCCGTAGTAAGAACTCAGAGCATCCTTTCCGCGGAGCTTGTGCTGCCAGTGGAAAGGCAAGTAGCCTTGCCCCGCGTGTCACGTCCCTCTCCCCTACCCCTTACCCCCACCCCAAGGCACAGCAGCTGGGCGAGCGGCAGCGATAAAAGACGGGAGGGGTGCCGGGGTAGCGAGCGGATCTGCAGGTTTGCGATACGTTTCTAACATAGAGAATGTCGTGTTCACTGTTTTTGTGGCTGACTTTCCGCAGGCAGGAGGAGGCAGGGGCTGAGCCGCAGCAGAAACCCCAGCTCGCGGCCCGTCCGCCCCGTTCGAGCCCACCCCCGGCCCGAACCCCCTGGGGGAGCCCTCCGTGGAGCCCCGCCAGCCGGTGGGCAGAGGCGGCGGCCGTGTCGGGGCCCTTGTGTGCGGAGGCGCCCACCAAGAGTTGGCTCTGTCAGCCTCAGGGTGCTCGGGGGACTGTGGGGTGAGCCCCAAGTCTGGGCAGGTGCCACAAGGAGAGTAATCGTGAAGTGCACGAAGACGGCGGGGCGCTCCCTCGAGCAGTGGGAGCTGCCCCCAGAGCGTCCCTCACACACAGGGCAGAGGCAGACAAATGCGCAACGTCCCCGTGAACCTTTCACGTCTCTTTTGGTGGCGAGGTCAAGAAGGGTACTTGACTGTCTGCAGGTCCTACTGGGGTCAATTTCCCAAAGTCGAAGAACTAGGAAACCACCTCCGTCCAGGTGTATGTGGGATGGTTGGGCGGGCTGGCTGGCTTGGGGATCATTGGACAGCTGGGGTGTTGGGCCGAGATCTGGAGGGCCAAGAAAGTCCACGGAGGGTGTGTCAAGTGTAAACTGGAGCTGGAGGGCTCCAGGGTGTTTGCTAAGGGGGATAAATGTCATGAGAATCCCCATTTTGTGTGGGAGGTATCACTGTGAGGTATGGATTCTGGAATACCAAATTACTTACGGGAAAAATGCCTCTGCTCTCCAGGAGCTTACCTTCTTTGGAGTAGATGGTATCTTAGCATATACAGCAACATAGGGTAGTTATTTGGGGAGAGGGAAGGAGGCTCCTCCAGGTGCTGTGGCGATCAGGAAAGACTATTTGTAAAAGATGGAATTTGGAATTAAGCATTGAAGGAAAACCTAGAACTTGTAGGACAGTCCATGAGGTGAAAAGAAAAATATTTTAAGGGGGTGGGGAGAGAAATATACTGAAGACTAATGTGACACATGTAACAATACTGTAAAGCTGTAAAGTTCTCAACCTTCCTAATGCCACGACCCTTTAATACTCCTATGTGGGCCTATCAGCATGTGGACGGATCCGCCTGGAGACAGACAGAGGACCGGTGTCTCGGTTCTTAACATATCAGAAATGTGTTTTCTGCTGGTCTTAGGCGACCCCTGTGACGGGTTCTTCGACTCCCAACAGGGTTGAGATCCCACAGGTTGAGAACAGCTGGAAGGGCCTCCAGGGCCAAACAGACGTTTGTCTTGTACAGGCTTGGGAATCTGAGAACCTGGTTTCACAGCCGGCTTCTGAAGCAATTGATGTGCACCTTTCCTAGGCTGGGCTCACCCACCATGAAGTCTGTAAGACTAAGAGTGGACAGAGAGAACGGGATACATTTATTAGCACCGGAGGGAAAATTGCTTGGGCTGGTGGGTTCATCTTCTTGGGGTACAATAATTTGGGTCCTTTATAGTTTTTTATGATCTTAAAGAGTTACATAGTGGCTCATTTGCAGAGGAGTTGCTAAAAGTCAGGTTTTTTTTCCTGTGGGAAAATGCCTCTCCACTGATAGTTTTATCAGAATATCCTGTGTTGGTAATAAATCTCTAAGCAGGTGGAGAACTCTTTCAAGATAGAATGGTTAGGTGGTGCAGTGAATAGAGCACCAGCGCTGGAGTCAGGAGGACCTGAGTTCAAATGTGACCTCAGACACTTAACATTTACTAGGTGTGTGACTTTGGGCAAGTCACTTAACCCCAATTGTCCTGCCATCCCCCTCAAAAAAAATCAAGTCAAGACAGAACGGTCATGGAACAACTAGGTCACTGGTCCTGCAGTCAAGAGGAACCTGAGTTCAAATGTGACCTCAGACTAGCTGTGTGTGACCCTGGGTAAGTCACTTAACTCTGCACCCATCCACCTACAAAAACCCAAACAACAAATAATTGTCAAGTTCATCCAGATGTTGCCAGTAAGAAGTCTGTATTTATACAAGCTGATAGTTCTAGGTCTCTGAATTTTTTCTGTTAGTCCCTCTCGAAAAGGGGGGAAATGCTTTCCCCCAAACTTGAAGTACTCATCTTGGAAAAGATGAGATGGCTATGTTGATACCCTTAAATAGCACACTGAACCTGGCTAGAATTTGAATTTGACCATTGGCACGTTCTAGCTGTATGACCCTGGGCAAGTCACTTAACCTTTGTCTGCTTATGTGTTCTCCGCTGCAAAATGGGGATAATAGCACCTGCCTCCTAGAGTTGGTAATGATAGATAGGTTGCATGCAAGTGTCATAAGGAAAGTCTATATATAGAGTTGGATTGGGAGCAAAGGAGTAAGAATTTTAGTTTGTGTCGTGGGGGGTGCAGACTCACATATCCAGAGTTGGCTCCAGGTGTACGGGCTAGGCTGGAGATTGAAGCAGGGTTGTTCTAGGGCTTGGGGGTTTGGAAATCCCTCGCAGTGGTTCTCAACTTTCCTAACTCGGTGACTCCTTTAATACTGGCGTATCTGCATGTGGGCCGTCCTGCCTGGAGACGGATAGAGGATTGGTGTCTCGGTTACTAAGACCATTGGAAATGTGTTAGGCTATCCCTGTGAAAAGGTCCTTCAACTCCCTACCACACACCCAAGGGGTCGTGACCCACAGGTTGAGAACTGCTGGCTTAGGGGTTCTTTGTGTGAGAGCTGGAGGGTGTTTGTGTTTGAGCTGCTCTTAGAACTGTCAATCATCCCAAGGTGGGTGTATGTGTGTGGGGAGGGAAATGTGGAGAGCCGGCAGGATTCTAGGGTATAATTGTATCCAGTAAGGAGATGAGGCTGCAGATAGATGTGGAAAGGACTGGAGGGAAAAAGGCAACTCCTGAGAAGCTAACAGAAAAGAACAGAATGTCTGCGAATTCCTTGAATGAGCCCTTTCAACTTACACCCCTATTCCGCTTGTCTGGGTGGGCTTCTGGGGGCCCAGGCATCTTTGGACTCGATTTAGCTGACTCCTGCTAGTCTACTACTTCGATAGCTGTCATTAAGAGCTGTATTCGGAAGACTGCATCCTCAAGAACTACTAGGACTTGGGTCTCCCCTATCACTGGTTAAACATGTGGCTCCCACCTCAGTAAAACCTAGAGTCATTCTTTTGTCTTCCTTACTTCGGCACTTGTATGAATATTCTAACGCTGCGGAGTCAAACTCAAATAGGAATTGGATGGACCACTAACTCTCCCTCTGGATTGCATATTGACAGAGAAAACCACCTACATACATGTTTTATTGTATCATTATTGATTTTGTCAAACATTTCCCAAGTACATTTCAGTCTGGTTCAGGCTGTGCCGGGGAGCTGTAGGCCACATACACCAAGTTCTGAAGCTGGAACAACAGCACCTTAGTACTCAGACATAGGGCACAGAAATGATGAGAAGACTCTAAGTGCTTGAAATCACTAATCATTAGAGAAAAGCAAATTAAAGCAACATAAAGGCTTTACTTCTACCCATCAGACTGGTGAAGAAGAAAATGGTAAATGTCAGAGGGGCTGTGAGAAAACCCAGAAAGTTAAGGGGTGGCTGGAGCTGAGAAATGGTCTGGCTCACCATTTCTAGATTTTTAAAGCCCCAAAGTTCTGTAATTCTGTGTACATAGCCTTTGATGGAGCGATTTTCACTATTAAGCCCATTCTAAGGAGATCCATGTGTCCTGATGCATAATTGCTATCTTTGTAGTAGCCCCAAACTGGAAACTGAGAGACCATTGTCCTATTGGGAAATGGTTACACAAACTCCAGGGGAATATAACTTCTGCCAGAAGAAAGTTCGAAGGAAAACTGGACAAACCTCCGAAAGAAGTGAGCAAAACTAAGAACAATTTAGACGCTAACATTATAGAGAAAAAACAACCTTGATAGACACAAGAACTCTGATCAAGGCAGAGAAGCTTATCCAGAAACATCTGCACATCCAGAGGACTGGAGATGATGCCCATTAATTATCTCCGGCCAGATAAATGGTAGAACAGACTGCCTTTGGAGCAAAGGGGCCCAGATCAACAGCTGCTGAGCCAGTGGGTAGTGATTGGATCTGTGAGTGGCCTCCGACTCCCCGCCCCACAAAATAGCTGGGTTTTCTTCCTGGCTGCATTGGAGACCTGGGGATGAGGAAAGACTGAGCCCAGGGAGGCAACACCTGGACAGGCCTCTGTCCTTTGCTTTTTATTTTTCATTTAGGGGAGGGAGTAGAGAAGACCGTTGCTACCTGATCAGCAGTGGTAGGAGCAGTACCTTAACCATCCTACCCATAGGGCTTAGGAGTTTTTCCTTAAGAGACAATAAGACATTGCCCAAGTCTTAGTGGGATGAGGGGACAAAAGGCTCAGATTGTTGGCAACCATCAGATGTGGGGGGTGGGGATACAGAGGTCTGGCTGGTGGAACAAAAGGGGTAAAGCAGGCTAGGGTTAGCTCGGCCCATCAATGTGAGGGGTCCTCATTGGCTACTCCAGCTGAATGCCTTCCTGCAATGGCTAAGTAATCCTCCTTTTGTTAACTGCTGAATTGACTGGCCAAGCTCTTTGTTTCCACATCCATCCTAAACTTCTCAAGCCCTGGACTGTCTGACCCAGCTCATAAAAGTCTAATCTGAAAAAGAGGGAACAGTGAGCTTCCCAAACCTTCCAGCAAACTTGGTGGGGAGAATGCTTTAAGCTACCCTCAGAGAGACTACAGGTTTAAAAAGAAAAAAGTGCTTTAAATTTGTACCTCCCCTTCCCAAGGATGGCAGCAGTCTAGGGAAGAGTCTGCATTCTCCTGACCAAGGTTACTTCTCAATATGGCAGAAGGGCTCTTGCCCCTGGACTGTGTGTGCCTGGTCCTAGCTTAGTAGCAAACACTAGCCGGATTCTCACCACTGCACTTATGGAAAACTCCCCTTCAAAGCCGACTTTAGGAGTTGGTCTGATAGTTGGGGAAATGTATTTACTTCTTTTAGTAAATATTCATTAAAAAAAAGTTAAATGATACTAAAGTGCTAATCGCTGACGCCAGATAGTGGGAAGACCACTGGAATGAAGTGGAAGATCACAGCCTAAAGCATTAGAGAAAGATACCCTAGATCAGTGATTCTCAACCTTCCTAATGCTGTGACCCTTTAATACAGTTCCTCATGTTGTGGTGACCTCCAACCATAAAATTATTTTCATTGCTACTTCATAACTGTAATTTGCTACTGTTATGAATTGTAATGTAAATATCTGATATGCAGGATGTATTTTCATGGTTACAAACTGAACATAACCCACAGGTTGAGAACCGCTGCTCTAGAACCTTTCTCTCTGATTTGATTGGTCAGTGGAAGTTCTGCTAAGGCTCCTCAGAGCTTATACAGTTACAATTCTATGTTCAATTATTGGATAACTGCCTTGTATTATTTTTTTGACTCTGTCTTGTTCTCTCAGTCCCACACCACTCCGACTCCTCGAGGTGAAAGGTAGTATCTGACATATATCTGTATCTTAATTGAAGAGGAATACATTTTGACTCCCCCCAAGGAACCATGTACTTGAGCAGGGCCCATTTCTTTGCCCTTCTCTGTATCTAGTACTTAAGAATTCCTGGTGTTTAATGCTACCTGACTGAGGCTTAAAGACAGGTCTTTGCTTGGAACGTTTGTTACATCTGCCTATGAAAGGCTTTGGTTCACCCTTTCCCAGGAAACAGATCTGAGGATCAGAGATCCAGAGTGCTGAGCTTCTTAAACTTTTTCCACTCCCAACCCCTAATCATCTCTTAAGTTGTAGGCTGCATCTCCTCCAGTGGACACCTGACCTTAGAGTCCAACCCACACCTGATAAGAGATTGACTGAGCAGCCATTTTTAGGCACTCTATTAGGTACTCGTCCATCAAGGATTTTACTTCATTCTACTGCAACTCCCACTGATACAATAAGCTAATATGTGTATAGCAACATGTGCCAGCATTTTATAATGATCTCATTTGATCCTCATAACAGCCCTGGAAGTACGTATTATTATCCCTACTTTACAGGTGAGGAAACTGAGGCAGAGGTTATGGCTTGCCCAGAGTCATGTGTATGAGGCCCAACTGGAGTTGGGGTCTTCAGACTGGGGGCACAACACTCTGTCCACTGTGCCTCCTAGCTGCCCCCTTAATTAAATGGTCACTCAATCTCTTTTATAGACCTGCTGGTGGGTAAAAATCCATTCTGCCTTGTGAAAGCCTCTTTCCAGGACACTATTTCAAGAAAACTTCAACTATCTTTCCTTCTCTCTCTTTCTGGTCACTATTAGGAAAAACCTAATAGTCATATCCTGGTATTTATTCAGTCTACAGCTTTCAAAGATCTCTGTCTCTGTAATTTCCCAGGTTAGCGCCCCTCCCTAACCTCCATAGTCCCCTGTACCTTCTCCCATTATAAGCTCCTGGGAGGCAAGAACTATCTCTGGTTTTTGTAGCCCAAGCTCTTAGCATTAACGCAAGCATTTAATCCTTAAATGGTTTTTCATTCATTCTCATTCACAATTCTTTTATGCTTTATATTGACATCCCACCCATCTATTCCTATTTCACAGAATTTTGAGATGGAAGGGTCTTCTGGAGCTATCTACTCTACCCCATACCAAAAAGAAATTTTACAGCTATCCAGTGGATAGGGTACAAACTTGGAGTCAGGAAGACCCGAGTTCAAATTTAGCCTTACTTTGCATGTAGTTGTGACCCCAAGGAAGTCGCTAAACCAGTCTGCCTTAGTTTCTTCATCTGTAAAATGGGGATAATAGCACCTCCCTCCCTCATGCAGGTGTGAGGGTCACAGGAGATATCTGCAAAGTGCTTGGAACATCAGGACTCGATAAATAGTAGATGACAAGTGGTCACCCAGGTGCCATTTGGAGGCTTTTAAATGAAGGGAACTTGCAGGCCCATCCTAAATTTGGATGGCTTCAGGAATTGATTTTTCTTGTTCTCAGGCCTATCAGCTTCTCTGCAACTTCCTTCCACCCTGGATGTGCTGCCGTTTTAGGACCAAATGGAACAGGTCTAATTCTTTCTTTCACTACTATCATTTCCCTTTGTTATTCAGTAGAATCCAACTCTTTGTGACCCGACTTGGGGTTTTCTTGGCAAGCTATTGGAGCGATTCTCCATTTCCTTCTCCTGTCCATTTCACAGTTGATAAAGCAGAGGCAAACAGGGTCAAGTGACTTGGGCAAGGTCACACAGCTGTTGTGCCTGAGGCTGGATTTGAACTGGTCTTCCTGACTCCATGCCTGGCAATCTATTCATTGTGCCACTTAGCTGCCCTAATCATTCCCTCTCCTTATATCTTTAAAAAAATTTTATTTTGTCTTCACAAATCATGTAACCCCCCCCCAAACTCCCATGTGTAGCAGCATTAACTCCAAAAAGATTTATGTGCCCTTAAAGTTTAGTAGTTTTCATTCCATAAAAAAATGCCGTGTTATGTTTCCTAACTTAATATGATAATGATGTCCCTGGGCTGTCAGTCTTCATTAGCTGAGGGGCTACCTCCGAACCCTATTTTCTTCTCTCAATAGGCAACCTAATCGGGTCACATGGGTTTAATTATGGCCTCCACAGTGGCAAAGTGCTTAAGAACAGCTCACAGATGGATAATTCTTAGTATCTGCCATCCCCATGCCCTTCTTCCCCATCTAGACCTTTCAGGATCCTTCAATTCTCTACTCAACATGTAGCTCTCAAAAGCCCCAGGGACCAAGGCCCCTCCTATTATGTTGTACATAAAGCTGCAGAATATAAGTTAAGTATTTATGTTGCTTGTAATGCAGTGAGCACCTCAATGGGCCTAGAGTCAGGAAATTCTGAGTTCAAACTTACCATCTAACATTCCCTAGCTGTGTGACCCTATTTAAGTCACTTAACCTCTGCCTCTGTTTCCTTCTCTCCAATAGCAGGATATTTACTAATAGCACTCAGCTCTCAAGGTTGTTATGAGGATAAAATATTTTGTAAAGCACTCCGCAAATCTGAAAGCATTTTACACATGCTGGCTGTTATTACAGATATATACATTATCTACCCTAATGAAACAGCAGTTCCTTGAGGAAGGGGACTGTTTTACTTCTGCTCCGCCCATACATTAGCATGAGGCTGTTACCTGACCCATAATAAATGCTGATTAACTGATGCTTTTTGTGTGGTACTCCTGATTTCATACAGCTTGCCTCCTACCCTCATTTCTTCTGACACCTTCTCTCATCCAGGATAAACATCTCATACTACAAAAGAAGAAAACACCGTAAGACCATTTTGGGAGAAGCCAAGCCTCCTTTTTGCCTTTTTTCCATCTTGGAAAGTTTCACTGATCTAAAACATATGCCCCATTAAAACAAAAGGGAGACCAGATTCCCATCCGTTCTAGGACACCTTGTCCTCATAAAGCAGTTAAAGTGACATCAGGAATGGTAGTATTTTTGCCTGAAGGGAGTCAAATACAGCCTGATAACCAACCAGGTGAGAAGAGAAGCTGGAGCAGTAAGGCCTACAAGGCACCACACCTCCAGGAATTCTTTTCCAACCACCTGGCTTTTGGGAACATTGTCCTTTTCCCCCACCCTTGACCCCTAACCTCAAACCCTCCAGTCCCAGAAGCAGCCCAGTGCCTCCCAGTTATCAACATCTCACAAGCTAAGGCCTGCCCAGCTCTCCCTGTGTCCTGGCCACCTACATACTTACCATCCTAACCTAACCTAACAGTTCAAGAAGCACCATCTCTCCTCCCCATCCCCCTTTCTACACCTATACAACCTGGTGTGATTTTCTAAGCATCCTGATCTAGGCCTGCCATCCTCTAAAACTAGAAAAGCCATTTAGTCTCCCATGCCCCACTTAACCCACCTCGAACCACCATGCTTTAAGGAACTCAGGCTCCCAAACTCAAACCCTTCCTTCATTCCTCTGCCTCCCCAATCCCAGAGAACCAAGGACTAGCATATAGCTGGGGAAGCAAAACAGCAAGCCCCCTTCCTTTCCATCTCCCCCCCTTTCCTATTCACAAACACTAATTTTATTTAAAGCCCTAATTCAAGCCCCGCTCAAATTTCACTTGGATCACTGCAGTATCTTCCTAAGGGAATGGTCTATCAAGCCTCTTTCCTTCCCATTCCAACTCATTCTCAGTTCCCCCACCAAAAAAAAACAACACATGTAAAGGCATCCTCCTAGAAGGTAAGTCTTAGTCTTTTTGATCCAAGTATCTCTAGGTCCTACCAGTGGCTGGCACTCAGGGTGCTCTAAATAAGTATTGGGTTTATTAACAGATGCCTCTCACGGAGTATGTGCCAACCTCCCAACGTCCTGGACCCTCAATTCTCCACTACGATCTGCAGACACACAAAGATGTTCTCCCACTCCCCTCGCCAAACACCTTTTAATTCTCCAGGTTTGACCATCTAGTGTGACTTTCTGACCCCCAGCTCTAGGAGGGCCTCCCCAGATCCCAACCCTACGACCCTCCGGATCTCGTAAGTCCCCCATGTCGGCAAAAAGACAAAAATAAGGTGTGTACATCTTGCACAGGCCGCATTCCAAACCTCCAGATCTGCAATGGGCCTGATCCACACCCCCAACGTTCCCAACACCGCACCCTTCCACCCCGCTTCCTTGCAAAGGGAGAGGGGACACTGCGGCGTTACTCCCTCCTCTGTGGGTGTCTGAGCCGTGCCCGGTGGCAGCTCCCATAGCTCGAGGGAGCTCCCGAAAGTCTGGGCGCCGCTCACGGTTGCTCTCCCTGTAGCCCCCGCCCCCCGCCCGGCCTTGGGGCTCGTCCACGGCTCCATGCGCACCCCGAGGCTGACAGAGCCCAACTCTTGGCGGCCGCAGTGGGCGCCCCCGCAAGCAGGGGCCCCGAGACGGCCGCCGCCTCTGCTCCTGGGCAGCAGGAGCTCCGCGGACGAGCGCAGGCCCCGCGGGAGGCGTCCCCAGGGGGTTCGGGCCGGGGCCGGGCCCGGACGGGGCGGACGGGCCACGAGCGGGGCCGCCCGGCCTCGGCTGACGTTTTTTGCT
>CM053580.1:25556377-25579864 GCA_028627135.1 Pseudochirops cupreus
TAAGGAAAACTCCATTTATTCCTATACTTTCTAGTGTTTTTAAGAGAAATGGATGTTGTATTTTGTCAAAAGCTTTTTCTGCATCTATTGAAATAATCATGATTTCTGCTAGTTTTATTGTTGATATGATCAATGATACTGATGGTTTTCCTAATATTGAACCATCCTTGCATTGTTGGAACAAAATAGAAACCTTAAAAGATGATGGGGAGGGAAATAATAGTTGTGTCCAAGTTTTTGCAGGTCCTTACGTGGAAACGGGATCAGACTTATGTTTTTTGGCCTTTGGGAGCAGTGGGTAAAAGGAAGTTAGACAGAATTAGGCTTGGTGAAGTGCTAAGCTCACCCTTGTTAGAGGCCTTCAAGCAGATAGTGGATGACCACTTGTCAGGTATCTTATAGTGGGAATTCTTTTCTGGGCATGGGTAAGCTTAGAGGCTAGGTGGCTCAGTGGATAGAGTGACTGGCCTGGAGTCAGGAAAACCCGAGTTCAAATCGGGCCTCAAACACTAGCTTTGTGATTCTGAGCAAGTTACTTAGCCCTGTTTGCCTCAGTTTCCTCATCTGTAAAATGAGCTGGGGAAGGAAATGGTGAGCCACTCCAGTATCTTTGAACCCCAAATGGGGTCACAGAGTCAGTGACTTAAAAACAGCTGAAAAATTAGAAGTCTTCTGAAATCTCTTCCAATTCTTAAAAATCATTTGACTTAGGAACAATGGGCATGAGACCATTTAAGACTGTAAAGCAAAAATTGCTGAGTGAAAAAGCATTTATTAAACATTTACTGGGTACCTAACATTGTGTTCAGCACAGGGGATTGTTATGGGAATCTGAAGATCTTTCCTGCCCCTAGGCCCTTTGATAGGCTTAAGATGCTCTGAGAACCTTCCCCTATTTGAAAGTATACTCTGCCCCCTAATAGGCTAAATGTGGTCACATGGAGCCTGTGTTGGGAGGCTTGTTCTTCAGGAATGCCCATGCCTTATTACTTTGTGATTGGGCAGTGGGTCAAGAGGGCTGTGACATTCTCTGATCCAGGAAAAGGCTATATATACACGCCCTGGTGTGAGTTTTGGCTTTGGGACTCACTGAGTTATGTGATTTGGCCAGATGAGACTCTGGGAAGCCATTGAACCTCCCCCTCCCCCCCCCTTTGAAAATCTGGATGTTAATGCTTCCCTCTCTGGTAACTGAATAGGTATGGATGTAATGATCAGATGACTGGAAGCCCTTCTGCTGATCTGTTTCATTGTCTGCTTGTAACTTCTGTTTGTATTCTCTGAAGTTCAGGGTGCTGACTTTTTCCCCCTGAACTAGGTAAATGATATATATTTGATTGATTAAAGTAAGATTGTTAACCCTTGTTGAGTTGCTTTCCTTGAGAAAAGCAGATGTAAGAACCTGTGCCAGCAGCCACCCTGGGTATGCCAGGGTGCTTACTGATACAGGGATATAAAAAATACAAAAGGAAAGACCGCGTCTGCTCCAAAAGGCTGACATTCTGAAGGGGCAGACTGCAGATACAAGGGGGAATGGTAGCCAGGGAGAGGCGTTTTGGTTTACAAAGTTACTGGGATAGCTAGGCAAATCATAGGGGAGTGGACATGGACACCAGGCAAATCATAGGGGAGTGGACATTGATACTAGGCAAACTGTAGGGTAGTAGATAATTGATACATTCTTCCCCAGAGTTGGTGGCAAAGTTGTTTTTGCTCACAGGTTATGGTTACAGAGGTGGAGGGGGAAAGGGAGGAGGAGATGGGTGCAACTAGATGGTGTTGTCTAGGAAGTATCCAGAGAGGACTGAATTAACAAAGCATTAGCAACATTGGTGAATTGGTCCAGCAATCAAAGAACATTTGGAATTACATTAGGAATTCTGCTCTTGCTCAACCGTCCTTTGACTCAGTGATACACATAACAGACACATGCCCTTACTGCACCTATGCCCCAGAGAGGTCAGAGAAAGAAGACAAGGATCCATGTATACAATAATATTTGTATCAGCTTTTTGTGGCAGCAAAATCCTGTAACCTAATCCTGGCCACCTGTTGGGGAATAGTAAACAAATTCAGGTATATGAATGTAATGTAATGTTATTGCACCCCAAGAAATTGAGACAGGCAATTTCAAAGAAACCCAGAAGACTTGTATGAGCTAACATCAACGTGAGCAGAACCGGATGAAGAGTTTCTGTAGTGATGACATTATAAAGAAAAACTGAAGGACTCTAGAACCTGATCAGTACAGTGATTAACTGTAATTCCGGAGGGCCAAAGACAAGCATGCAACAAATTTGGTGATGGACTTAAAATGCAGAATGAGAATATTCTTGTACATGGATAGTGTAGGAATTTGTTTTATCTATGATTTAAATAAAAATTGTTCTTGGTGGAGCGGAGGGAGGGAAAGGGGGAAAAGGTTATTAATTCGATAAAAAATAAAGTAGAAAAAGGTTAATTAAAAAGTTTCAAGAAGTCTTAGGGGAAGTGGAGTTGGCTGCTTCAGGAAATGGTAGATTTTATTCCCTGGAAGTCTAGGTCTTTTAAGAAGAGGCTAGGTGACTGATTTGTTGTAGAGAGAATTCTAGTGAAAAGTACAGTCCTTGTAGTGGCTAGGTGGCACAGTGAATACGACAGCAGCCCTGGAGTCAGGAGGACCTGAGTTCAAATGTGGCCTCAGACATTTAACACTTACTAGCTGTGTCACCTTGGGCAAGTCACTTAACCCCAATTGCCCTGCCTTCCCCCTCCAAAAAGCAAAAAAAAAAAAAAATACAGCCCTCAAGGAGACAATAATACTTTGGGCTTGGTATCTTAATAATCTGTTTGCTGAATTCAATTCTTATCAGCTATGTGTTAGATTAAATAGCTTATAGGCTCATCATGTAAAGGTGGAAGGGACCTTAGAGGCCATTGAGCCCAATTCTGTTTTTAATAGAAGAAAAAGGCTGAGCTTGAAGTTAAATGACTGTCTTGGGTCTCACAGTAAGTTCCTGGGGTGGGATTTCTAACTGGGATCACCCTCATTCCAAACCCAGCACTATTCACTGTGCCCCAAGTCACTTGCATCCCCAGAGAAAGAACTGATGGAGTCTGAATAGAGATTAAAGCATACTTTTACACTTTATTTTCTTAGGCTTTATTTTGGTCTGTTTTGTTTTACAACATGACTAATATGGAAATGTGTTTTGCATGACTATGCCTGTATAAGCCATATCAAATTGTTGACCTCAGTGAAGGGGTTGGGAAGGGAGGGAGAGCATCTGGAACTCAATTTTAAAAATGAATTTTGAAAATTGTTTTTATATGTAATTGGGAAAAAATAAAATATTAAACCAAAAATAAAGGTAGTTTGCAGAAGCAAAAAAACCCTTTATAAATTGCAGATTGATTGATGTTTTCTTATCAGGAAATTGACCTATAGCAGTGAAATAGCCATAGGCTAGTCCCAGTTTCTTGGAATAGCAAATGATGGATATGCTTTGTGCGCCATCTAGTGGCTTTTTTGTTGCATCTTTCTCAGAGGTCTGGGCACATGGGAGGTTAGTTACATTTTCTAACCTCTAGAACAATGGTTCTCAACCTTCCTAGTGCAGTGACCCTTTACTACAGTTCCTCATGTTGTGGTGACCCCCAACCACAAAATTATTTTCATTGCTACTTCATAACTGTAAGTTTTCTATTGTTATGCATCGTAATGTAAATATCTGATATGCAGGATGTATTTTCATTGTTACAAATGGAACATAACTCCCAGGTTGAGAACTGCTGCTCTAGAAAATAGAACAAACAGAAGTCCATAATAAAACATTTCGAGGAATCTTTTCCTTTCAGTTAGACATTGTGGTTTCTGGATGAGAGAAGCTCATTGTGAGAAAGGGCGCTCAGGTATGACACATACCTGGCTGACAATGGTCTTCTCACTCATCCCTGACAAGTGGTTTTCTAGATGCCTCTTTGAAGACCTCCCTCCAGTGATATTTGCCTTCCACTTTTGGATAACTTAAGTTTTTCTTTCTGTGGAGAATGGCTTCTCTGCAGTTCTTCTGATGCCAGATCTGCCCTCTGGGACCAAGTACAACAAATCTATATGAAGAATCTTTGGATTCTTGAAGATCCCTATTCTTTTCTCTGTAGATTTTCTTTGGGTTAATTCCCAGTCCCTGCAGCTGAGCATCCTGTGGCATGACCTGAAGTTCCTTACTGTCCTAGTGATTGATCATCCAACTCGTTGATGTCTAATCTAAATTTTGGCTCCCAAAATTGGATACACTACTCCAGCTGGGATTTTACAAGACTCTTCAAATCTTTCTGCCACTAATTAACTGTGTGAACTTAATTTCTCTGATCCTTATATACCTGTAAAATGAAGGGCTTGTACTCAGTGACATCTAAGGTCCTTTATAATTCTAAATCCAGTAATTCTATGAACATGTCTATCGTAGGCACCCTAGACCAGAGATTCTTTAACCTTGTCTCTGTCCTGGACCCTTTTGGTAGTCTGGTGGCAGCTGTGATTTTGGAAGAATAATCTGAAATGCATAAAATAAAAAGGATTACAAAGGAAACCAAGGGTTAGTGGGGGGGGAAAAGAAAGATGCCTTTCTTCTCATTGAAGTTAATGGATCCATTGAATTTGTCTGAGGATCCCTGCCCTAAAACAAAAATCTGTATGCTTTGATATTGCAAATGAACATTTATCCTCTTGGTATTGGTTCCTTGTTTGGTTATGATGCTTTGAACTGGAAATGACTTTGGAGGGCACATAGATCTTACATAAAAAAACCATACTCCTTTTTACTGATGGGGTAAGGTTAGGTAAAAGGGTATTCAAGGTCATACAGAAGGGGCAAATCTAGTATGGGCTAGACCGTACTTGGTCAGACCTGGGTTCTAATGTTAGCTCTGCTACTCACTAGCTATAATTTTGAATCTTTTCTCAGTTTCATAATTTGTAAAAATGAGAGGGAAGAATTCAATAATCTCTAAGATCTGTTTTACCTCTAAAGCTATAATCCTATAAACCATTTAGTCTAATTCATGCCCAACAAGAATTTGATTCAATTTAGCAGGTATTTATTAAGCCACATAGATATCTGAGGTTTCCATAGTCTAGGATGACTCAATTATCTTGGGATAAGGAAAATGCATTGTAGCCAAGTGAGTTGAGTCCAGCCCTGGGGAACCAGTCTTCAGTTCAGTTACTTGACTTACTCTCCCAGCTGACTCAGCCCTTTCCTCCATGGAGAGACAGCAGACTGATGTCAGCCTCAGGTGAACAGAGCTAGACTTGGGATCAGAAACACCTGGATTTATTTCTGTTCTCTGACATTTATTAGCTGTATGGGCATGGGCAAATCACTTAGCCATTTTCAGGCTCAGGTTTCTCATCTGGAATAATGCTAACTCAAAGTGTTGCTGAGAGGCTTGAATATTAGGACATAAATAATGGTGCCTTTTGGACTTTAAAGGTATTTTCATCATAGGACCATGAAGGCTATGTGGTCCATTGAACATCATAGTACCCCTCCTCCTGCCACCTTTGACTCTTATAATCCCTGTAATCCAGAGTCCAACCAAAAAACTTGTTGACTGTTACAACTCCCCACCTTCCTTCTAGTGGAACTTGCCCTTCCCTCTCTTCCCAGGCCTCTTCCTGTTCTGCCCTTCCCAAGTCTTATGAACTCTGGAGTTCCAGTCAGTTGTCAATATTTCATCCTAGACTTTTTTTCTCACACTTTCCCCAGCTTCTTGTAGACAGAAGAGTTTAGATCCCTCCATATGTCACTGAAGTAGTAGCTGCTCTCCAGTGCAGAGTGTTTCAGATACTCTAACACACTGGGCCATGAGTAGAAATTTTCAGGGCATTCATCACTTGCTGCATCATTTTCTAGCCATATGCCTTGCCCAGCCACCCTCTTCTCCATTATGCCACAGGTGCTACACTTTTGCAAGTACTTCCTCAAATCTCACTTCCAGTCTGGCGTCTGAGACTGAGTAGACCCAAACTTCCCTCTAGGTTCACCTATGATCTAATGGATTAGATTCTGGCCTTCGACATTGTCAGTCACTTTCTGTGTACTCTCCTACCTTGACATCTGTGACGTTGATTTTCTTTCTAGTTCTCCTTCCTCTCTGACCTCCACTTTCTCCTTTCTTTATTCATCATCCATTGGCCTTTTGCTTGTAAGTGTGGAGTCCCCCAGTGGTCTGAACTGATCCTGTTTGTGTGACTTCAACCCAGGTCCTTTCTTCGTGAAACCCAGTGTTTGTTTCTACTATACCAGGTGGAACAGTCCTAGAGTATAACCTTCCATCTCTTCTCCTACCTCTAAAGCACCTGGAACGTGCCTGTTTCTCATCCTTTGTTGCTTATAATCCTTATCTTCATTCACTGAAGGATGATAGCTAATAACAACATAGCATTTATATAGTGCTTTATCTCCTTTAAACCTCACAGAAACCCTGTGAAATAGGTGCTATTATTCCCATTTTACAGATGAGAAAATTGTGTTTGAGAGAAATTAAGTAACTTTCCTAGGATCATGCAACTAGTAAGTGTCTGCAACAGAATTTGAACTCGGGTCTTCCTGACTTTAAGCCCAGCATTAACCTATTTTGCCACCCAGCTGCCTCAAACTCATCTATTTCTCTACCTTCCCCTCTCCACCAAAATTTTACTACTTTCTCCCATCTCAGATTGCCTTGTGTGCTTATCTGCATCCATGTAATCTGCCTCTAGTCTCTGCTTTCTCCAAACTGTTCTCTAAATACATATTTACTGCACTGTTCCTTCCATTTCAAACTCTAGCAGTTTCCTAGTACTTCTAGGATAACATGAATTCCTATTAGAAAGGGAATCCTGTTAGAAATGGGCACAGCCTGTCTTTCTAGACTCATCATGGTACTTGTGTGATGCACTCTACCAGCACAGCTGAACAGCCTTACCAGTTCCTCACACACAGCACGCCCTTTTCCATCTCTCTTTGAGTCACCAGTCATACCTGGATGTACTTCCTTCACATCGAAGCGTCATAGAATTCCTTCTGGGCACAGGCCAAGCTCTGCCTTCTACATGAAACCTTTCCTGACTTCCCACAACTGCTAATACCTTCCTTCCCTAAATAACTTGTATTTTTGCTCATTTCTTATTAAGTCTGCATAAACATGGTTAAGTGTTGTCTCTCCTGATGGATTGTAAACTCCATGAGAGTAGGGGCTGTTTCACTTTTTATTTTTGCATCCCCTAGAACTGATGCTTGTTAATTGTTAATCCTCAGTGGTGTGTAAGATCCTGGAAAACAGACACATTTTTCTTTTTATCTTTGTTTTCCCAGGTAAAGTCAATAAGCATTTGTTTTCAAGTCAGCCTGCGTCTAATAAGTGCTTTGTTGTTGAGTTGTGTCCAAGTCTTTGTGACCTCATTTGAGATTTTCTTGGCACAGGTACTGGAGTAGTTTGCCATTTTCTTCTCCATCTCATTTTATGATGAGGAAACTGAGGGAAACGGAGTTGAATGACTTGCCCAGGGTCAAGTGTCTGAGGCTGGATTTGAGCTCAGGAAGATGAGTCATCCAGATTCCAATTAAAAAAGGCTCCATCTGATCATTTCAGGACCACAGACCATGGTGTTTCAGTGTGGTCCCTCTGAGAAGGGACAGCAGACTTTCCCCTCTGGGAAGCTTTCCTCTTCAAATGTTGTTCCCATCCAGAAAAGTTACATTTCAAACCCTACGAGGCCCATGCCCCCAAAAGATCAAAGCAACAGGAAAAGGACCCATAGATTAATTGTTGTGCTGTAAGAAAGGATGAAATGAGCAGTTTTTGGAAAGCATGGGGAGGTTTGTATGATCTGAGGTGGAGTGAAGTAAGCAGAAATTGAGAACAAAATGGCGGAGACAACTTGGAATGACTTGAGAACCCCAATCAGTGACTTGACCAACCACAATTCTGGAGGATTTATGATGAAGAATGCTACCCATCTCCTGACAGTTGATGAATTCAGGGTACAGATTGAGAAACATTTTTACATGAAACCAATGTAGAAATTGACTGTATATTTATACAGTGGTGTTTCTCTCTCTTTCTTTCTTTCTTTCTCTCTCTCTGACTGGTTGAAAGGGCAAGGGTAGGGATAATGTAGCAGAAAAGAAAAAAATAGGTAAATTAGGCATCTTTAAAAAAAAAGAATTGCAGAGAAAAGGATAAGAGTGCCAGAAAGAAGCACAAACAAGCTGGACAGCTTTGAAAACTATAAGTTGATCTTATTACATACTTAAAAAGTTAAAACAAAAAAGCCATACATAACGGAGAACTGCAGATTCATGTACAACCCCTTTTTTTCTTTTTTGCTATGTATATGTAAATACCCATTCTATTTGGTGTTTGTCAAGTTAAGAATGTTAAAAAACAAACCAGTGTCCTTTGGTTCTGGCCGAAGATTTCCAAAATGTTCCTAAGAGCTATAGCAAGATTTTCTACCACCTTCCAGGAGATACAGTGCTCTGTAGAGACAAAAGTGTTATTGGGGAATGGATAAAATTGCTCTGAAAACTTCCTGGGTTGGACCCTTTTTTCTTGTACAAATTAAAACCAATGATGGAGAAGGACTGTATTTGAAAACTAGGAATTGGGAGCAGGGCTTGCTGGTAGTGGTGTAGAATGTTTCCTGTTGAGAGATTTCCCCAATTTTAGCCTACATTTCTTTTTGAACTAAGCTATCTTTTTTTTTTTAGCCACTTCAATGTGATGTCATATGATTAATATAGTGACTGGTTATGGGAAAGTTCAGAGGCATATCCAGCCCTAGTAGATGTGTGTGTGTGTGTGTGTGTGTGTGTGTGTGTGTATACATATATGTGTATACACACATTTATCACTGCAAGATTTACAGAGTTTTACAGATCTCTCAGTCTATCCTTGTGACCATCTTGGGGGAAGTGGTATCCTCTCCACTTTATAGATGAGGAAACAGAGCTGAGGTGACCCCTCTAGGGCCACATAGCTTTTGAGGCGGGCTTTGAACTCAGGCTTTAAGACATATCTATTCTACCACCTCGCTGACTCCATGGAGATAATAGAATTAATTCATTATCTTTCTCCCTAAGCCATGTGTTCTAGGACAGTGGTCTCAAACTCAAATAGAGAAGGGGTCACCGATCCATAATAAGGATCCCCGTGGGCTACATTAGAAAACCACATATTAATAGGCCTGGTTTTTTTCATTTTTATTTAGTTTGTTAAATAGTTCCCAATTACATTTTAATTTGGTTCCAGAGCACTGGAGAATGCTGTGACCAGCATGTTTGACGCCTCTGTTCCTGAAGCCTATTTTAGCTTTGAATACATGCCTGATGATCATTCTTACAGATGTGTGACATGCTGAGGCCTTAACAAAAGCCCTGAGTGAATGTTTGATGCACTTAGCTTATTCTGTCATTTGAGATTGACTCTAGGACACAGAGATTAAACATGCAACAGGGCCCCACACTCCAGAGTTCTGCCTGAACCAGATTAAAATATAATTGGGAAATATCTAACAAAATAAACAAAAATTCCATAGAACATAGATAATGTTAATGTTTTTTTTAAAGTAAAAATGCAGTGTGGGGGTTCTTATGTGTGACTTAGTGGTTTCCCAGTGGAGTTTGAAACTGGTGCTCTGGAGTGTTAGAACAAACATGGAGGCCATAAACATGTAGGAGACTGGCTATCCCAACACGTGATGAACTCTAGCTAAATGAATAATAGTCTTCTGTGCAGAGGAGTGAGCCCCTTGGCTCTGGGAATACATTTTATAGATCTGGCCAAATCCACAAGAGTGAGCCGCTATCTCTAAGTCAGGAGTTCCCAAATTTTTTAGATCCTTGAACTCTGTCTTCCAGTAAACTTTCCTGTATCCCCTATTTAATGTGAAAGGAAATAAATTCTAGAGTTTGCCATACATATGCACTTAAGAAATAATATAAAGAGATTAATTTTTTGTAAACAAGATAAAAGAATGGGTTATAATTCTTTGCCTCTACATAAAATTTTTTGATTGGAAATTAATTCAGATTAACAATATGGCTTAAGAAGCTCCTATCCCCTGGGGGTGTATGTGCTCCAGGTTTGGTGCCCCTATCCTTTGTTGATAATATATTTGCAGTCAGCCAAGGGGTGTCAGATTATCTCTTTCCCCATCAATTCCTTTTTGCCCCTCTAAAACATTACTATGCTCAAAGATCCCAAAGCACAGATTCAGGAGTGGAAGGAATGAGTAGTATCATCTTGCTTGCCCACTGGTCATTGCCATATAATCCCTGGGAAGCAAGGGAAAACTAGAATGAAGAGGAAATGCATCAAAAACTTGGCTTTTCCTCTCAATAAAGGAGATGTTAGGAAAACATCTTTGTGCTACTGTGCCCCTTAAGCTAATGGACTTGACCTACAGACCTGAAATAACATGTTTTCCCTAGAATATCCTGAAATAAAACCAGAAGTGTCCATGTTTACAGCTTTTGATCTATTGCTGTAAAAAATATCATTCAATGAATCTTATGAGATCAAATAAGTTTTGTATTTGAGGGCTGCTTTTCGTTTCTCTGGGCAGTGGCTTATCAGAAAATCACCAATTTGAGGGAGACTGGATAGTCAGGAAAGTGAAGAGTCAGATTACCTCCTCTCTTTCCCAAAGTCCCCTATAATCTCCCAAACTAAGTCATACCCCATCTCTAAACTTCCTTATTTGTGTTGAGGGTACCTTAAAAAAAGTATGGTGAATAGAGCACCAACCCTGAAGTCAGGACAACATGAGTTTAAATCCAGCCATGGACACTTAACTAGCTGTGTGACCTTGGGCAAGTCACTTAACCCCAATTGCCATGCCTTGCCTTCCCCCCTTCCAAAAAAAAAAATAAGTATGCAGTCTATCTTTCCAGGCTTATTGTGCATTGTTCCCTTTCACAAACTCTTATGTTTAAGCCAAACTATTCTACTTTCGGTTCCCCAAATTTAACACTTTTTCCTACTTCTATTTCTTTCACATACTGTTCTTTGTGCCTAGAATGCTCTCTCTCACCTCTGTCTTTTAGAACCCTTAGATCTCTAAGAAGTTCTCTTCTTTCCTCTTTCCCTTTCCCCTCTCCCTGAGATGATAAGCAATTTGATATAGGTTAAACATGCGCAATCATGCAAAACATTTTTTGTGAAAGAAGACACACACAGACAAAAAACGCAAACAAAACCCAACCCAACTCAAGAAAGTTAAAAATAGTTTGTTTTTTTTTAATCTGCATTGACTCCACCAGTTCTTTCTTTGGAGATGGATAGCATGTTTTTTTCATAAATCCTTCAAAATTGTCTTGGATCATTGTATTGCTGAGAATAGCTACGTCCTTTACAATTGATCATTGTATAATATTGCTGTTACTGTGTACAGTGTCCTTCTGGTTCTGCTCACTTCACTTTGCATCAGTTAATAGGAGTCTTCCAGGTTTTTCTGAAAACCTCCTGCTTGTCATTTCTTATACCACAATGGTATTCCATCACAATCATATACCACAACTTGTTCAGCCATTCCCCAAATGATGGGCAGCTGATGCCCTTTTGCTTAGAGCTTATTTCTTTCTCCTAAAAAGATCATGTGTAAACTTAAGTGCCTAGATATTGTGTCCCTTTAGTACAGGGGTTCTTAACCTGTGGTTTGTGCACTTAAATTTTTTTTGATAATTTCAATGTAATTGTTTTTTTTTGTAAATCTATGGATTTTATTTTATGCATTTAAAAACATTCCTTTGCAGAGTCCATAACACAAAAAGTGAAGAATCTGTTCTAGTAGAATGTTTCGTCTTGCTTTTTTACCCTCTAGTACCGAGCAAAATGCCTTGCACATAATTAATGTTTGACAAATGCTTCTTGAATTGGATTGTATTGACTAGGGGCTCAGAGTATTAATTTGAGTAGATGTTACCCTGCCTATTGATATAAATACCTTGAAGTAACAGAAGGGACTTGTCACATAGTTATAGACTGCTTATGATGTGCCTTGACTGTTCTCACTTTGAGTGCATGACTATTTTCATTTTAGTCACCAAGTTCATAAGCATTTGTTAAGCTCTTTCTATGTTCCAGGCACTGTCCTAAGTATTGGAAAAAAAAATAAGCGAAAAGAAAGAAGGTTCCTTCATTCAAGTAGATTCCCTTCTAATAGGGAAGCCTACACATAAAAGAAACCTGAAAAGGAGAGGTAGGGGAAAGATGGTACCATGCTTGAGAGTATGATGGAGGTAGAAATATGATGGAGTTCAGAGGAGTGTAGCCTGGTGGGAAATGAAAAGGAGAATAGCTTCGGTGCCCTCCTTAAATGAAGTTTCTGGGAGAAGTCCACTGCTCTCCAATCAGATCAAAGGGTCCCAGTGGCAGAGGATACTTCTGAGATGTGTGAGTTCTAAGGCTGGATCCATCTTCCAGGATAAAGAACTTTCTGGACCATGATGGGAAAGTACAGAGGAGTCCAACCTGGTGGGAAATGAAGAGGCTGCTGGTTACCCACCACACTGGAAATATGTGAAATGTTAAATAGAAGCATTCTTGCCACTGCACTAATTTCAGTACTTCAAAGTTGTGATTTCATCGGTAGGAGGATCCTCTTAACACTCAGGCATTTAAATCATAATCCCTTAGCTTGATAGATGGCTTTCTCAAATTTGCCAGTCTGGCGATGGGCTAGCTTGATTGCTTGGTCTTGGATAATGGACATATAATCCGTAACCAGGACTGTACTAAAACCTTTTTAGTTTGCCCTCCTCTCTCCCCATATCCTTGTATCTTTTTTTGGCATATATTTTGAATAGATTTATTAGAATGTAACGCCATTGAGTGAAGAGATTCTTCCCTGTTGGTCTTTGTATTCCCAGCTCCTAGTACAATGCTTGTTAGATAATAGGTGCTCCATAAATTCTTGCTGATTGATTGATAGGATTTGCTCTCCACTGTGGTGACCTCCAAGATTCAAGGGTCACCCCTACCCTACAAAGAGGCTGGTCTTTGGTGGAGGTTCATCTTCTATTCAAAAAGTCACATGTGGACTCTTCTCCCTCAGGAAGCACATCCCTCCATGTGGAGGTTTTAAAACATCTTTTGCTTATTTAACAAGTTTATGAGAGGGAAGTAACAACTAAAATATAGGACCCCCTCAGGATATACTTTTTTGGGGGGTGGGCAGCAAGGTGGTATATTCATGTTTCCAGAGTAAATTTTCCTTTAAAGTATTTTTTTTCATCTTGCTAAAGTGGATCGAGCAGAATTTATTCCACCTTGTAAGGAAACCCCAATTAGAGTTACAGCTGAACTGTAAGAGCACCAAGTTCAACTTGCCCTCACGTGTCAGAGGATAATAATCTTTCCAGTGTCCTAACAAGGAGCCAGTCATCAAAGACCAAAGACTGTATTTATTCAAAGACCATTTACTGCTTTAACAAGAGGTGAAAGCTGGCCAGAAATTTATAAACACCTCACTCTGGTGCCATTTCAGGGCTTAGCTGGTTCAAAAGCTTTGGGGGCAATTAAAACGGATCTTTGAAGTTGGGGGTATTCATCATCATAAGTAATAACATTTGCTTTCTAGAACCTTTCTCCAAAGAGTGCAAACCACTTTATCTGACTTCAGTTTCCTGCCATCCCTGTGACATGAGGGGGCTGACAGTATCTTGGGTTTGCAAATAGGGATACTGAAACCCTGGGAGGTAAGCAAGGTCAGTGGCTGCACACCCAGGAATAATGATGAGGATGAGGATGAGGATGATGAGGATGATGAGGATGGGGATGATGCTAACCACAGCCACAACAGCAATAAAAGTAATAAGAGCCCACAAACCTAGGTCTTCTGACTAGTTGGAGTGCAACGATGGAAAGCCAAACAGAAAAGGAAGAGATAAAAGAATAATCTTTTAAAGATCTCTGGCACCAAGCACACCAGCATTTCTCTGCTTCACTGCCTGTCCTTTCTTTTTTCTTCATGTACAGTGTGACCTGAAGGGTAGCCTGACAGGTTGTTGGATCCTACACAAAAAAATTTGTTAGCTATTCTGCTGACACTTTGATTTAAAGAGTCCCTTGTCCCACCTCCAGTGGGCTGGCAGAAAACTTTCCTTGTGGTTTCTGCCTTCTCCCCATTGAGAGAATTTGGGGCCTTTTAAATTTTTCCTTTTTTACATTTAAATTTTAAAAAATTCGTCTTTTTTTAAGTGAAAACTTTATTTTCTTACATCATTTAAAAAACGTAGTATTTTATTTAAGGTGTTGCCTTCCCAATGCCGGACACTGTATTGTTTACTGCTTTCTTCTAGCCCCCAAATAAAACAAGCACCCCTAGACCAACAATGAGTGGTGCTTTCTTGGTGTTCCTCATCCATGATGCACCATCTTCCAACCCCATGTCTAGGTGCTAGAATATACTCTCTCCTCACCTTTACCCTTTGGAATCCTTTAAGATTTAGCTGAAATGCCATCTTCTATAGAAAGTCTTTCTTGATCCATTGCCTTTCTCCAAACCCCTAAGGTTGTGCTGAATTTCTGTTGTTGGTAAATACTGTACTTGCCCCACAAATACAACATCTCATGTTGCATTTGCCTTGTGTTCTCCCAGCCCTCCAAAAGTTGCCTTGTGCTTTTGCTGTTTATACTTAACAATAATAATATAATAATATACTCAATAATAATACAGATGTATTGCTCTCTCCCCCAGTACAGCGTCCTCCCTGACGACAGAAGCTGTTTCATTTTTTATTTAGCTCCCAGAATAGTGCCTGACTTCTAGCAGGCCCCTAGTAAATGCTTATTGATGGATTGATTGCTTCTTTACCTCTTTATTCAAAGTCTGCCATAGGAAGGAGAACTTTGGAATCAGGCTTGAGAATCACAAGTCGCTGGCAGGACCCAGTGAAGTACAAGCTGGTGAGCTGGCTACTTTAAATCTGGTCTGTGCCACACAGATTTATCCCAGCCAAGTGATTCTGCATCTGTTAGGTCAGATTTGTTAATGAGGAAGAATCGTCTTGACTTGTTGCCTGTGGTGTAGTGGAAAGTACATCTATTTTAGTTCAGGGATGCTGGTTCAAATCCCATCTTTAATTCTTACCAGTTCTGTGATCTTGGGCACGTCACTTAATCTCTGGGCCTCAGTGTGCTCATCTGTAAAATAAAGGGGTTGGACCAGGTGCCTCCGAGGTCCTTTCCAGTTCTGAATCTATGATCCCATGATGCCTAGTAACCCATGACATTGGCTTTTTGATAGAAAACTTCCTAGAGTTGAATTTTTCTGGTTTATCAAGCATGGCACTCCTATTGTTTCAGATCACCAGAGTACTGAGAACAGAGAAATTTTAGGCACATGTGGGGAGGTGGAATCGAATTTTCATGCCTCTCCTTCATCCTCTACCAGACAGTGAAGTGGAAAGAGCCTTGTATCTGGAGGCTGGGAGTCTAAGTTGGGTCTCTGTTACTTCCAGTGTGATAGTGGGCAAGTCACTTAATCACACGAGGCTCAGTTTCCTCATCTGTACATTAAAGCATTTAAACTAGACGATCTTTCCTTAAAATATTTTTAACTTAAACATAAAAAAGAGCATTTTCATACAGAGAACAGAACACAAGAAAGATGTAAGACTACAAAACTCCATTTTGTTGTTTGGTCAATTAGTTGTGTCCAATTCTTCATGACCCCACTTAGGGTTTTCTTGGCAAAAATGCTGGAGTGGTTTGCCACTTCCTTCAGCTCATTTTACAGATGAGGAAACTGAGGCAAACAGGGTGAAGTGACTTGGCTAGGATCATACAGCTAGGAAGTACCTGAGGTCAGATTTAAACTTATCCTCCTTAGTCCAGGGCCAAGATTCTATCCATTGTACCACCTAGCTATCTACTACTGCTCACTTTTTACTTTTTGGAGGGAGAAAGGCAGGGCAATTGGGGTTAAGTAACTTCCCAAAGGTCACATGGCTAGGAAGTGTTAAGTGTCTGAGGTCAGATTTGAACTCAGGTCCTCCTGACTCCAGGGCTGGTGCTCTATTCACTGCACCACCTAGCTGCCTCATACTGCTTTCTTTTTTTTTTTTTTAAGTATATCATAAATTCTACAATTTTACTTAAAACTTCTGTGCTTCTTTCTGAGACTAGATGACTTTGAAAATTCTTTGCAATTCTGTGTCTATGATCCTGTGAAATGGGTATATGCACCACTGGACCTTACCTTTTCCCCTCCTGTGCATCCTCCCACTGCCTATCCTCTTCATGATGCACGAGAACCATTTGAGTCTAGAAAATTTTGCAGCCTTAGCTTAGGGCACCTAGCTCCTAGTTCTAGAGCACAGGGGACAAGGTAACTAATCTATTGACCAGTAGCTAAAATGAGATAAATGGGAAGATTACCCTGGGGGACATCCTGGAAAGAAGAGGAGGAACAAGATGTCTTAGGCTATGGCAACTCTATTTCTTTATTTCTACCTCTTGTTTTTATAAGCTCATTTCTGAATACACATATCTACCACCCACACATTCAGAGCCTTCCCTGGTAGCAAAGCAAAGCAGTTAAAGAAAACCAGTCAGGGCAGCAACTGTATCCTACATTGTGTCTATAGTTTTGGGAGCAATATAGGGCCATGGATCTAAAAAAAGAAAGGACTTCAGAGACTTTTTAGCCTAACCCCCTAGGTTTTCAGGAAAGGAAACTGAGGTCCATGGAGTTTAAAAGATTTGCTTAATTTCCCACAGGTAGCAAGAAACATCACGGGCAAGATTTGAATCCAGATCTTCTGACTCCTCTCTCACATTGCCTCCTAGGAGGGAAGAAAAGGATTATTTCAATCGAAGTTATGTGTGGATGAGGACTTGCTTTGTACCATCCCCACTTCTTGTAAGACATCCCATCTCCAGTCAGGCACACAGTATATGACCGCCAATGAGTGGAAATAAGCTATTCCTGAAGGTGGAAAAATACTTTTTTATATGGAAAAGGAACTGACTTCAGACCACCAGCTCATTTCATCCCGCTCAATAGCAGCCACTGCCCGAATAAAGTCAGGCCATTCTTCATGGCCATAGATCTGGAGGCAGAAAGTTCTGTCTTCCATTACCAATGTTTGTATTTGAACATTTCTGCATTCTCCATCTCAGATTTATTGCGTATGGGGTTGCTCTTTGTTCTAACATGATTTTTCATAAATTTGTAACTTAAGTATGTGTTATTAGAGACGTAGAAAAGAATAAGTGGAAAACACAATATTTTTCTGCAAGAAAATTGATTTTTAGCTAAAATGAATTTAATTGAAAAATGATTGAGTTTTCACATACTTCTGGGTTTTTTTCCCCAGAAGCCGAGATTTTGATCTCTGTTTTAAGTTATGTTTGGAAATGAAGTGAAGATAAGTAAAATCATGAAGCAGGGCATGCCAAATAATTTTCTTGTCTCCTCCTGTTCCCTTTGTGTTATTAGAGGCAAAAGGGAATCCAGACATGTTACAACATTGTTATGTT
This sequence comes from Pseudochirops cupreus, assembly GCA_028627135.1. NCBI lineage: Eukaryota > Metazoa > Chordata > Mammalia > Diprotodontia > Pseudocheiridae > Pseudochirops > Pseudochirops cupreus. The sequence goes on from CM053580.1 coordinate 25,573,892, forward strand.
CTTTAATATAAAGCCGGTCAGTTACAGTTGATAAGTGTGAATTTTAAGGGACAGAAAACGTCCTGGTGATATGTTTCATGGCAATTTATCATTTGTCTTTAGATCTCAAACTACTTTATACACAAGTGTAACAAAGTGGAAACTCTGATGAGCATGGTTAAACAGTTTCTATGAAGTTGTCATTTTATTTTAAACAAATGTTTCGTCAGTACCTTTAGTAACATTGATGAGTTTCAACGGAACCTTCATATTATTTTTCAACAGTAGATGGCAACCTCTGTTCACCTGTAGAAAAGGAAATCCCCAGTTCTAGTCTTAGCTTATAACTTCACCATAGGTTTTGGTGTCCCCAACCAATTTGGTAGAGTCATTCCTCTGAATAAGGATTGGAGATTGTGGATGGATAGCAGAGACAATCTGCAGCTTCCACCCAATTGGGATATTTTTCTTTCAGTGGAGAAGGCCCCAGGCGAGACTGAACTGGTGAAAAGAAAATGCCACTAACTTTTACTTTCAAGACTGAAATTCTGTTTTCAACAAAGGCAGCCCGTCATTTGATACTTTGATGGGTGTATGAAGGTAGTACTGACTGATGAGCTAATCTTGTTGAAAACTTAGACTTTGCTTGTCCTTGAGGCTGAAAAATTATTTTTTAATGGGAATCCTAAGTTTGAAATTTTTTTCATATTTTTTGTTTTAAATTTTATTTAAATTTTCAGTTTTAAATTCTTTCCCTCCCTCCAGCTCCTTCCCCACCCATTGAGAAGCAAGAAATACAATACCCATCATACATTTGAAGTCATGCAAAACATATTTACAATTAGCCATGTTCTAGAAAAAAAAATTAAGTAAGAGTAAAAAAATATACTTTAATATATACTCTTAATCCATCAGTTTTCTATCTGGAGATGGATAGTATTTTTCTATCATGAGTTTTCTGGAACTGTCATGGATTAGTTATTAAATCTTTCACAGTTACATTATTACTGCTACTATGTACATTGTTTGCTTGGTTCTTCTCACTTCATTTTGCATCATTTCCATGTTTTTTTTCTGAAATCATCCCCTTTATCATTTCTTATAGCACAATAGTATTCCATCACATTCATTTATCCTGACTTTTTAAGCCATGCCTTAATTAATGGATATTTCCTCAGTTTCCAGTTCTTTGCTACCCCAAAAAGAGCTGCTATAAACATATTTGTACATATGAGTCCTTTTCCTCTTTCTTTGATCTCTTTGTGGCATGGGCCTAATAGCAGTATTGCTGGGTCAAAGGGCATGTGCATTTTTATAGCCCTTTGGGCCTAGTTCCAAATTATTCTCTAGAATTCCTGGACTAGTTCACAACTTGGTAGAAACTGTTTAACCACGCTCATCAGAGTTTCCACTTTCTTACATGTGTGTATAAAGTAGTTTGAGATCTAAAGAGAAGTGATAAATTGCCATGAAACATATCAATGGTCCTGTTTTCCTGTATAAATATATGAATTATCACCAACAGTGCATTAATATACCTATTTTCCCTTCCTTAATATACCTATCCCCTCCAGCATCTTTTCTTTTTTCTGTCATCTTAGCTAATCTAATGGGTGTGAGGTAGTACCTCAGAGTTGCTTTAATTTGCAATTCTCTAATTATTAGTGATTTGGAGCATTTTATATGACCATTGATAGCTTCGATTTCTTCCTCTGAAAAAATTGCCCTTTTAAAAAAAAATAAATTTGGCTCAGTTCTCTATATCTGAGAAATGAGACCTTTATCAAAGAAACTTACTATAAAATCCCCCCACCCAATTTTCCTGCTTTTCTACTAATTTTGGCGTCATTGGTTTTGTTTTTACAAAACCTTTTTAATTTAATGTAATCAAAATGACCCATTTTACCTTTTGTGAATTTTTTTCTTGTTTGGGTATAAACTCTTCCCCTAACCATAGATCTGACAGGTAATTTTTTTGCTGAGGTCCCCTAATTTGTTTATGATAACATCTTTTATGTTTAAATCACGTACCCTCAAAAAATTACATACTCATTTTGAGCTTATCTTGGTTTATGATATGAAATGTTGATCCATGCCTGGTTTCTTCCAGACTACTTTTCAGTTTTCCCAGCATTTTTTTTTCAAATAAGTGAGTTCTCACCTCAGAAGGTGGGATCTTTGTGTTTATCAAGCACTATGTTTATCAAGCTCATTTGCTTTTGCATATTGTGTTCCTAATTTATTCCATTGATCAACCACTCTGTTTCTTTTCCAGAACCAGATTATTGTGATGTTTACCACTTTTTATTATACTTTGAGATCTGTTTTCTAGGCTTCCTTCCTTCACATTTTTTTTCTTTAATTCTCATGATAATTCTGACCTTTTCTTCCTCCAGATAAATTTTATTATCTTTTTTCTAGCTCTACAAAGCAATTCTTCGGTAGTTTGATTGGTATGGCACTGAATAAATAAGTGACTTTAGAGGTAGTATTGTCATTTTCATTACATTGGCTTGGCCTACTCATGAGCCCGCTAATATTTCTCCTCTGTCCTTATTTATATGAAGAGTATTCTGGATATTGTGTTCATATAGTTAACTCTGTGGGTCTTTTCAGGTAAACTTCCAAGTATTTTATATTATCTGCAGTTATTTTAAATGAATTTTTTCTTATCTCTTCCTGCTGGGTTTTGTTGATAATATATAGAAATGCCGATGATTTATGTGAGTTTATTTTATATCCTCCAGCTTTGCCAGCGTTGTAAGTTGTTTCAACTACTTTTTAGTTGACTCTCTAGGGTTCTCTAAGTAAACCATTGTATTATCTGCCAAAAGTGATCAACTTGTTTCCTCATTGATTTTGCTTATTCCTTTGATTTTTCTTTCTTGTCTTATTGCTATAGCTAGCATTTCCAGTACAATACTGAATAATAATGGTGATTATTATAGAATTATATAATATATAATATATACATATATTCTATATGATATATAGAATATATAATTATAGAATAATAATGGATATCCTTGCTTCACCTCTGATCTTGTTGGAAAAGCTTCTAGTTTTATTTCCATTTCAGATAATTTTTGCTCTTGGTTTTAGATAGATACTACTTATTTAAAGAAAAACTCCACTTATTCCTATGGTTTCTAGTGTTTTTTTTTTTAAATAAGATTGGGTATTGCATTTTGTAAGAAACTTTTTCTGTATCTGTTAATATAATCCTAAATTTTTTGTTCTTTTTGTTATAGATGTGGTAAGTTATGCTTACAGTTTTCCTAATATTGAACCAGTCCTGTTTTCCTGTATAAATATATAATTTGTATAGATGTATAAATTCCAATATAAATTGTATCCTGTATAAATCCAACCTGGTTGTAGTGTTTTATTGTTGTGATATATTGTTGTAATCTTCTTACTAGTATTTTGTTTAAAATCTGTACATCAATATTGAATAGGGAAATTGGCCTGTAGTTTTCTTTCTCTGATTTTGCTTTCCCTAATTATGTTATCAAAACCATATTTGTGTCATAGGAGAAATTTAGTAGGATTCCTTTGCTTATTTTTCAAACAGTTTATATAGTATTGGAATTAATCGTTCTTTAAATGTTTGGTAGAATTCTTTTATAAATCCATATGGTCCTGGTTTTTTTCCTCCCCTTTAGGGAGCTCATTTATGGCTTGTTCAATTTGTTTTTCTAAGATAGGGTTACTTAAGTATTCTATTTCCTCTTCTGGGCAATTTATATTTTTGTAAATATCCATCCATTTCATTTAGATTGCTAGTTTTATTGGCAGATAGTTGGGCAAAATAGCTCCTAGTAATTGCTTTAATTTCATATTCGCTGGTAGTACATTTACCCTTTCCATTTTTGATACTGATAATTTGATTTTCTTCTTTCTTTTCTAAAAATCAAATTTTTTCATAAAAACAGCTCCTAGTTTTATTGATTAATTCAATATTTTTTACTTCTAATTTTATTAATCTTTCCTTTGATTTTCAGGATTTCTATTTTGGTGTTTAATTGGGGGTTTTTAATGTGTTGTTTTTCTAGGTTTTTTTTTTTAGTTGCCTGCCCAATTTGTTGATCTGCCTTATTGATGTTAAGAAATATAAAATTTCCCATAAGTACTGCTTTGGTTGCATCCCACATATTTTGGTATGTTTTCTCATTATTTTTGATGAAATTATTGATTGTTTCTATAATTTGTTCTTTCATCTGCTCATTTTTTAGGATTAGATTATTTAGTTTCCAATTAATTTTATTCTATGCTTCCAATGCCCTTTATTGAATGTATTTTTTATTGCATTATGGACTAAACTAGATTCATTTAATCTTTTACCTTTCTGCATTTGTTTGTCAAATTTTTATGCCCTAATACATGGTCAGTTTTTGTGAAGGTGCCACGCATGGTGGAAAATAAGTATATGTCTGTTTCCATTCAGTATTTTCCAAGGTCTAGCATATCTTACATTTTCTAAAATTTTATTCATATCCTTAACTTTTTCTTGGTTGTTTTATGATTAGATTATCTAGGTGAAATCGAGGGGACTGGTGTAGTTTTACTTTCTATTTCCCCCTGTATCTCATTTAACATCCTTCAGAAGTTTGAATGCTATGCCATTCGGAGCATATCAGTATTGATATTAATATTATTAATCCTTGTATTAATTAATTATAATTAAATAATTAATAATATTATTAATATTAATTGATATTGATTCATTGTCTATGATACCTTTTAGGAAAATGTAGTTTCCCTGATTATTTCTTTTAATTAGATCTATTTATGCTGTTGGTTTTTTTTTTCTGAGATCATGATGGCTACTCCTGCATTTTTTTTTTTTTACTTCAGCTGAACCATAATAGATTGTGTTTCAGCCTTTATCTGAAAGTTGTGTGTATCTTTCTGTTTCAAGTGTGTCTCTTGTAAACAATATATTGTTGGATTCTGGTTTCTAAACCATTCTGCTCTCTACCTTTTTATGGGTGAGTTCATGTCATTCACATTCATAGTTATGATTGCTAACTGTGCATTTCCCTCCATTCTGTTCTCTCATGTTTATACTTCTCTTTTTTGCTCTGTTCCTCTTCAAGAGTCTGTTTTGCTTTTGATCCCTGCCTCCCTTAAGCTACCTATCTTATCACCATTCCCATCCCCTTTAGCCCCCTCCCCTCCTTGTTGGGTAAGATGAATTTCTTTTTAAAAAAAATGTTTATTTTTGGTTTACAAAATTCATTTCCACAAGATTTTGAGTTAAAAATTTTCTCCCTGTCTTTCCCCTACCCCCACCCCAAAACAGCAATCCCACTGAATACCCCCTCCCCCAATCTGCTCTCTCCTTTATCCTCCCCCATTGGGTAAGATGAATTTCTATACTTCATTGTGCGTGTGTATAAGTATTCTTTCCTCCTTGAACCAGTTCAGATGAAAGTGAGATTCAAGTGTAGCCCAGTCTTTCCCTGCCTCCCTCCCCATTTCCCCCTCCATGTATAAACTCTTCTTTACATGCCTCTTTTATGTGAGATAATTTTCCCTAATCTTCCTCTCCCTTCCTCCTCCCAATATATCTTTCTTTCTCACTCTTTCATTCTTCTTTTGAGATGATCCCAATATAATAGCCTTACCCATGGCCTCTGTCTAAGTAGACTCCTTCTAACTGCCCTAATGATGATACAGTTCTTAAGCTATCATCTTCCCATATAGGAATGTAAACAATTTAACCTTATTTCATGCCATTTGACTTCTCACTTATGTTTACATTTTTATACTTTACTTGAGTCTAGTGTTTGAAGGTGAGATTTTCCATTCAGTTCTGGTCTTTTCATCAGGAAGACTTGAAAGTCCTCTACTTAATTAAATGTCAGTTCCTCCCTCCTCCATTATATTCAGTTTTGACGGTTAGATTATTCTTGCTTATGATCCTCTTTCCTTTACCTTCCCAAATATCATACTCCAAGTCCTCTGCTACTTTGACATGGTAGCTGTTAA
>CM053580.1:25580364-25596712 GCA_028627135.1 Pseudochirops cupreus
ACAACAAGAGCAACAAAACAGAACATACAAGTGGCCAAATCATTATTGAAACTATACCTGCCATCTCCCTCTTTCACAAAGTAGCTGTGATTAGGTTTAAATTAATGAGATGGCCTTCTTACATCATTGGTGTTTTTCATGGAATTCAACTGAGCATTGTACCAGCTGTGTTTCTTTTCAGTTGTCAAGACTTTTTTTGGGGGAAACTCCTTAAAAAATAAAATGGACAAACCTATCTTTAAAGAGATGCCTTCCTGGTCAAACTCCCAAAATGCACTAGCGACAGATCCTTTTCCCTCTTCATTACAGGAAGTCCAAAGTATCACTTACCTAAATCTTATGTTTAATGACATTAAGACTGATGGGGGAGAAGTGATAGCCAAAGCACTCCATGTAAGTATCTACCTGTCAGTGCCTTTGCACAGAGAGCCATGGTCTCTTTTTAATGAGGTGAAGATTTGTGTTTTGTACATGCATTTCAGAGAATCATGGAGATTCTTTAGTTCTTCAGGCCTTGCAGATTCCTTGGACACCTTGGACTTTCTTTGCAGCGAATTATTTACTTTCATATACTATCGTATATGGGGGCTGGAGGGGACTGAACTGGACTGTTTGTTTCATAGATATAAGGAGCATCTTCTCTGAGACTTGTGTCCTGGAACACAGAGATTGAGTCGCTTACCCAGAATCTCAAAGTCTGTCTCTGTTGGCCACCTCCAAGGCCAGCTCTCTGCCCAGGACAGCACACCACTTTCAGTAATATTTTAAAACTATAAAACATCTGGAGATGATCTTGCAAAATATTTATGGAAATAATAAAACACAAATGATTTCTGACCACAGAAATGCCAGAGATGGCCTTCAAGTTATGTGGTGGGGAAGACTTAGAGTCATGGGATCCAGCCCTGGCAGGGGCCTCAGAGAGGGTCCAAGCCTTCTTCTGACAGGGCGTCTAGTGGCTAGGACTCTCCATTCAGGATCCAGAAATCCTGGGTTCAGACCCCGCTGTGTGATCCTGAGCAGTTACTCCCCTCTTCTCCCCTGTAAAAGGAAGTTGCATTTGGTTTTCTCCAAGGGCCCTTCCAATTCTAAATGGATGCTCCTATGAACCTGAGACTGAGAAAGGCTTAAGTGGTTTACCCAAGACCTTTTCACACAGCTTCTCTCTGATGAGTAGAAACCATTAATTAAACAAGCCCTTTATCATTTAGATGAATTTGCATGTTTTTAAAGTTAAAGAGTCCTGTGTTTTTCACATAATTAAAGCCAAACTCTTCAAGGGGAATTCTATAACTTAAAAAACTGAAATGTTTAACTTTTCCCATTTTTCCTGCTTAGAGAAATCAAACACTCAAACACCTACGACTGACTGGGAACAAGATTGAAAATAAAGGGGGAATGTTTTTTGCCACAATGCTTCAAATTAATTCATCACTAGAGAAGTTAGATTTGGGAGACTGTGATCTGGTAAGTAAAACAACACTAACTTATTAAAGAATAAATTACAACCACATCCTCTCATTAGGAAAGTTGGCACATGAATTAGTGGAAAATCTCTCAAAGAACAAAGAAACTTCTTTAAAGCTAAAGATGGGAAATCTAAGAGACTGCACCCTGGCTCTTACCACCTCCTCCCATCCCTCAGCTGTGTCTCCAGTTGATGTCTCAGTTGTCTGGGCCACACTTGGCCATCATTCTGAGCCTGGGATGTTCTCTCTAGTTCAGAGTGGTTCCAGGAGTACAGAAACGACCATAGGAAGGTGAGCAGCCAGGTATAGGGTTGCCCTTGAAATAGGGTTTATTCTATGATAAGCATGAGAGTAAGTATCCCAGGTCCCCTCTTCCCTCCCCCCCCAGTTTGAATCAGTGCCTTTATCCTGCTCTCCCTACATTTTCTGGCTCAGCACACCTGAATCTGGGAAGATGTAGAAGAGTCAGCCCCCCAGGATCTAGAAAAGTTCTTGTAGAGAGCTAACCCAGCCTGAACAAGTGGGCCACTGACTGGCCTGAGCGTGTCATCACCTTGACCTAGATACAGTCCTTTCCTTAAGCATCAGTTTTTTATTCTCCTTCATGTTTCGTATAAAAACCATGTCTTTTTATAACAATAAGAATTTGCTTATTTTCAGGGGATGCAGAGTTTGATAGCATTAGCAACTGTCCTAACTACAAACCATTCAATTAAAGGGATAAATTTAAACCGCCCTATACTGAGGAGTGAAGAGGTATGTACTTGTTAAGTAGTTCATTAAATTAATATTGTATTAATAAAATATTGAAAGTTTTTTTAAATTTCATAAACAGCTTGAAAATCTTTGGGGGCTAGGTAAAAACTATCTTCTGTGAACTCCAAGCTACAAAGAATAACAGTTTTCTTTAAAATAAAAATCCTACATCAATACTGGCCACAATTTTTTTAATCTCACATTTATATTGCATTTTAAAGTTAGCAAAGTGTTTCCTTCAAAACACCCCTATGAGGTACATAAAAGTGTTATTATCTCCACTTTAAATTTAGAAAATGAGACTCAGAGGGCTCAGTAATTTGCTCCCTGTCTTATAGGGCTCAGGTCAGAGCAGAAATGAGCCCAGGTTTCTAGACCTCCCCACCCCCCAAGAGCTCTTCTCCTCCCAGAGGACTTTAGACTTCAGAAGACAGGTTCCTTCACTTATTTAAGAACTGTCCTTATTTCTCAAACATTTGATCTGAAAGATAGAAATGTAATAAATGAAGAACACAGAAAACACCAGATTGTCAAGAGTATGCCATTGCTCTTGGAGAGCCCATAGCTCTCTGAGATGGAGATGGGATTAAGAAATGACCACTCCTTTCTGCCTTCTCATAGGCTACCTTGTATAAAGAAACCTATCCTGGATAGTTATCCTTGCACCCTGTTACAGATGAGGACAAGGTCCTGTGGACTGGAAGAGTCTCTTTACCCACCGGAGGCCCAAGTCATGGAATCATGGTGATTTCAGACTATGGACACCTGGGCCACATCCCTGAATTACCACTTGGTAGATGCTTCTGGAACCTCTTGTGAGTGGTGCCTCCCTGCCCACTCAGCTTCCTCACTGGCCTTCACCTCCTTAACTCCCAGACTCTAGGTACTATTGCCATCAGCCCTCTTAAAACTGTCAGAAGATCACCAGAACCAGTGTGGTCTTCCTTAGGCCTTCCCCACCTCCAGCTACTGACCTCAGTGCTTTTCACACCAATGATAAGCAGGATGCATGTACAACATTATGCTTACATTGTGCCTGGTCCAAAGTAAGAGATTAGTATTTGCTTGTTAACCTGATTTGCTACAAGGGGCAGAAAGTTCTTACTTCTTGGGAATAGAATTATTGACCCTCATTTCACAGATGAAGATGGAGGTCCACTCACTTGCTTACTGAGCAGGGAGTCCAGGCCACGTTGCTCCTGAAACACCGAGATGTGTCCTTTTTTATTAGCCTGATTTCCTCTCTCACACCCATGTCTGAGAGGACTGGGAAATAGGTCCTCTGTTTTACTCCAGGATTTCTAATGATCGTTTCTGAGCCTTTAAAAACGTTAGGCACGGGGGTCTGACTGCCGCAGTGACGTGGGGCCGGTCAGACCATAAGCACTGAGCGGGGTCTGACGGGAGAAGACATGTAAACAGTGGCTTGGTGGTGTTTGGAAGATGCCGTGAGTAAAAGGTGCTTAATCAGTGTTTGTTGAATTAAAACAACTTAGTCTCTGTTGAGGAGGTACTCTAGAATTAATGTTCACTATAATTATTAATCATTAATATTAATATCTACACATTACTATTTAGCCATTGGTAGCTTTCGTGTTGAATGGAGAACATAAGTAAAGCAAAGTCTCTTTTTAGGAAGAGTCAACCATTCATATGAGCCACATGTTGCAAATTAACTCGACTCTTATTGAACTCCACATGTGTAAGCATGATATTAAAAACTTTGGTATGCAGCAACTGTGCGAAGCCCTCTACACAAACACTGCACTGCGCTACCTGGATGTCAGCTGGTAAGAACACACTGAGCCGTACAATCGGAAACAATTTACTCAAATGTATTTCTGCTGGAAAACCTGTGTAGAATGGGATGTGAAATGTAACACCTGCTCTAACTTAGCAATTAGGTTTAAAGTGACTATAAAGTTGAATGGACTTTTTTGAATGTTTTACAAAGATTTATTTTTTCTTAATCTTGGTGAGGAATCAGAGATAAAATTTCGACAAATAAACCGCATGCTGATGACATTACATGGGCAATTTTTGCTGTTAAATAAGATGATGTAATGGTTTGTTACAAGCTCTATAAATTGGGATGGAAGCTTTTTTAAAAGTCTAGTTTTAAGTCGCTTTCTCAGAAACTCATTGATGAAAGGCATTCATTCATCTAACAATGTCCACCATTACCTATTAAGTAAGTGTCCTTTTAAAACACATTTTCTGCCTATTTAATAAGTATTATGACCACACAGTTTCAGAAGCAATTCATTTTTTTCTTTCCTAGCAATAAAATATCTCGTGATGCAATGAAATATTTGGGAGAGCTATTAAAAAGGAATAATGTATTGGAAGTAATAGATCTTTCTTCAAACAAAATCGAAGATGAGGGTTCCATGTATGTGACCGAAGCCCTGGCTTTTTACAACACAAGTCTGAAAGCGTTAGTATGGATTTTTACATGGTTAAGATTTATTTAATTTCAGAAAAACCTGTTGCTCATAGAAAAAATTAACAGGACCCCAATATTGATGCCCATTTTAGGTTTGAATTTGAATTTTTGGGTAGTACTTTTTATTATCATTAAATGATGATGATGATTATTGTTGTTATTATTTTAGGCTTTCCTCTTTTTCCAAAAGTTTTTCTTGTGGCTTTGAATACTTAGACCCGTGGTTCTCAACCTTCCTAATGCCACGAGATCCTTTAATACTCGTATCTGGGCGTATCTGCATGTGGGTGGACCCACCTGGAGATGGATAGAGGAGTGGTGTCTTGGTTCCTAAGACCATCAGAAATATGTGTGTTCTTCTGATGGTCTTAGGCAACCCCTGTGAAAGGGTCGTTTGACCCCCAAAGGGGTCGCGACCCTCAGGTTGAGAACCGCTGACTTAGACACTCACCTGTGCCCCATAAATTATGAATATATATTCTGCTCTATTCTTGGTTTTGATAATTATCTAAAAATTAATCTTTATCTAATTCTAGTTATAAATCATTCTCAAGAATTAAACCAGAAAATTCTTGTCATTAAGGATACTTTATTTCTGGGAATGTCTTTTTGTTTGTTTATTTGTTTAAAATTTTATTTTTACATAGGGAAAAATCAAATATACATTTAACTTGATTTGGTTGCAAGTTCCTTAGCTTCTGCCTTTTTCAGCTTGGCAATGTGAGCCACTGATTCTGGACCCAGAACATTGCCACCCCAGTGATAATGGATCTCATCATATCTGTCATTATAATTGGTTTTGATAGCTTCTACCAGCTTAGCCAGGGCTCCCTTATCTTCAGGGTTAACCAGTGTGAAGGTAATGCTTGTGCAGGTCTTTCTGTGAACTAAGTGACAGAGTCTCACTTTACCTTTGATAATATAGTAAGGAACCCCCATTTTTTTGGCACAAGACAGGTAGGAAGACCACTAGCTCAATGGGGTCCACGTCATGTGCAATCACTACCTACTGTGCTTTCTTGTTTTCTACCAGGGTAGTAACAGTGTTAATGAGGTGGTGCTGAGTGGCCTTTGTAATATATTTTGGGGTGATTTTATAATTTTGTAATGTTGTAATTTTCAGTCTTGTGTTAAGTTGTAAAAGCCACATTTCTCCCCAGCCATAAAGCATTAACTCTGTTCCTTCCCTCCCCCCAGCTGTAAAGCATTAACTCTGTCCCTTCCCTGCCCCAGCCTAGAGGTATTTCCTCTGAAACCATTAATTCTATAGCTATGATAACAAGAATCTTTTAAAGGCACTACCTCCTTTTGTTCTAGTAGCCGGACGAAACAAGACTCATCCATTTGCAAACTGGATGAGTACTTCTCATTTAAATTTGACCTCAAATCTGACTGCTGGTTGACTTTATGATGTTTCAAGGCAAAAGTATTAGGGCTCCTTGGCTCCTCCCAGGGCCCTCCCTAATTCTACCTTTGTAAACCTAGTTAGCCTAATGAACCTATGACTGACAGTTTTAGGTCTTTAAAAACTGCATCTCTGGCCCCAGAACTTTGTAGGCCATCTGCCCGCTGTAGAGCATCACACTAAATCTCCTAAAACTTTACAGGCTTTCTTTCTACCCCACCTCCCACCCCACCCCACCCGCTGAAGAGTGTTATACTAACTTGGTAACTCTGCCTTAAATCCCTGTCAGCTTGCAGGTCTCCTTACCCCACTCCTTGCCTCAGTGTAACAATAAACTCTTGTAACTCTGCCAAGGATTGTTGAGTCCAGTAATTCTTTTCAGACGACGAACCTAGAAAGGATTTCACTAGAAATCCCCCCCACTTATACCTCTTCATTAACACCTGCTCTGAGGACCGGTGATCTCTTAGTGGGAACATCTTCTTTGCCAGCAACCTTTTGTTCAGCCTGAGCCAGCAGCCTTTGCTTCTTGTCTTGCTTTGTCTCTGGTCTATACTTGTGAGCCACTTTAAGCAGTTGAGTCTGACAATCCGAAATCTGGGTGAACTGGTTAATTGCTGGTGGAATTCAAATGCTTATAAAGCATAGACCTTTGACACTGTAGTCTGATGTACTGAGGCCATTTGACAAATCGAGTAAGATCCCTTTTGGGCTGGACATCCTGACCAATGCCAAAGTTCTTGGGATGCTTCTCCAACAAAGGATTGACCACTTTTTTGGTCTCCTGCTTCTTTACTACAACAGGGGCTGGAGCTACCTTCTTCCCCTTGGCCTTCTTCCCTTTTGGCATCTTGGCCAGCTGAATGAGAAAGGAGGAATATCTAGCATTATATATGAGCACGGTTAAACTACATTGAAGGAAAATGTATTTGCTGTGTCAGAAGGGACAGGCTCATTCTCCAGCTCCCGTAATGACACCTGGTCTTTCTAGAAGTCAGGAGATTTGTAGTCAATTCATCCAATAAAATTCTTGTCTTAAGCATTAAGTGCCCCACCCACTTAACAATACTTCTTCCCTCCATCTGTCCCTGCTACATTTCAACAGAGACTTTAAATAGGTTTAACTCTATATAACTCTTCAATCATAACACTTAAATAAAAAGATCAGGCATTTTAAAAAAATCTTTTGTTATTTATTAAAGTATAGCTCAATTAAAAAACATTATATTTTGAAGCATCCAATTGTGGATAATTTTAAGTTCTTCCATTTCTAGAAATAAATGTTAGATAATTATAAGCCACAAACTATGAAACACTTTAAAGACCAATGCTAATATTTTATTATATCAAGCAAATTGTCTTGGCAACAGATTTCATAAATTATGAATTTGTAACTCTTCACGGATCTTTGGATTTCTATGAACCTAATACATTGTAATTTTCTCTTAGGTTATCTATAGTGAGCAATAACATAACTGGAAAAGGACTTACTGCTTTTTCAGATTCAATGAAAACAAATACCACACTTACTAATATTTACATCTGGGGAAACAAATTTGATAGTGAAACATGTGTGGTAAGTATTTTTTTCACTATTTGCATTTTATGATCCTTTTTCTTTATTAGAAGATACTCCTATCAAATGTATGTGTGTTACCTACATCTTGTCAGAGTTGATTCTGATTCTCTTTGTGAGATTTAAAAATTTTGATAAAAAACTTGATTTTTTTTTTATTTTGGCACTACTTTAATTGGTGACTTCTGCGATTGAAATTTCAGTAGATAAGATTTCTTTGATCCATATTTGTTGATGCATACTTTGTTATTTATGTGCTTTTTTCCCCTTGAAAGGAGATATCATTAGCACTTAGGATAATACCTCCCTCACATTTGGCTAATGCTTAATAAAGGATTATTTCATTCACTTCAAACTTGTAAAGACTTAGAAAAAAAAATAGAGTCAGACTCCTACATAAGTTGGTTATATGAAAGGTCTTCCCACTTGTGCTCCCTAAATGATCTGAAAAGGGCATCAAATTGAACAACAGCCAAGAAACCCAAAGAGAGACAGGAGTAAGCCCCTCTGTCCAGTCTAGGGTCACTGAGGAAGGCAGAAGAAGCTGTAGAAACCATGAAAGGCTCCTTTCCAGAGAAGCCAGCACAAGCGCTGGTTAAGAAGCCAGAAGTCAGTGGCAGCACCCTGACTGGGGAGACCCATGGGGAAAAGAGCAACAAAAAAGTCACAGGATCCCTGAACTGGGGGAACCTCATGAAAGAGAGTGGCATCCCCAGCCAGAAAGCCTCATCAGAAGCAGAAGATCATGGCAATGCCCTGACCTGGGACAACCAACTGCAGAGCTCTGATGGGACCTTGAAGTCTATCAGCGCACTCAGCACAGCATAGCACATGCAAGATGTAGTAGAGGGCAAAGGAAGAACTCGGGAAAACAAAGACAGAACCCAACAGGACCTGACTAACACCATGTAAGCATGCAGGAGGGAATGGAGCCTAGTCCTAGCTCCACACACTAGTTCAGGAACTGTGGGTAGAAGTATGAGTAAACAGAAGAAGGTACCAAACACCATAAAGAAATATCCTGTACCTAAGTATACCTAAAAGACAAATCCAAAAGAAAAGAAGGAATTGACAACAGGGTTGTCAAACCCAGATAGAAATGGGGGCCATTAAACTGCACAGGGACACTGTACATAGGGATCCCTGTGGCCACAGACTGAGAAAATCACATATTAATATTATCTATGTTTTATTGTATCTTTGTTTATTTTGTTAAATATTTCCCAATAACATTTAATCTGATTTGGGCCATACTTTGGAGTGTTGTGAGTCCCATAAGGCCCACATACCACATCTTTAATACCCTTGCACCACAAACACTATAAGCAGAACTTCAATGAAAAAAATGGCTCCACCACAAGAACTAGAAAAATCCTGATGAAGCAAGAGATTTAAAAACAGAATTAAAAGTGACATGTGAGCTCTGTAGGAAAGAACTGGAAGGAGGAAAAAAAACTTATAACAGAAGGTGGAAAACCCATGAAAATAGAATGGATCAAACAGAACCCAGCGATTCCATGAGATAACAAGAAATATGAGGATTATTATTAAATTAAAATTTAATTTTAATTAAAAAATTAAAAAAATTAAAAAAACTGGAAAAAATAGAAGAAAATATAAAGAACATACTGTTAAAAACAACTGACTTGAAAATAGGTGGAGAAGCAATTTAAAGAATCATCAGGTTCCCTAAAAACGATCACCAAAAATAAGAAGCCTGCATACCATATTTCAAGAGATCATAAATGAAAACTAGTTAGATTTATTAGAATCAGACAGCAAAGTAAATCAGAAAGAAACCAAATGAACCCTCAGAAATGTCCTAGCAAAAATCCAAATTTTCCAGATCAAAGAAAAAGTGAAAGAAAGAATTCAAATATAAGAACTTGTAGCAGCAACCACACTGGCATACCCAGGATGGATGCTAGCACAGGCTCTTAGATCTGCTTTACTGGGAAAGATAGCTCTTTAAGGGGTCAACAATCTTTAAAAATTACATTTACTAGTTCAGAGGAAAAGTTGGCACCCTGAACTTCAGAGTAAATACAAGCAGAGAAATAAAGACCAACAGACAGGGTTTCTAACTGTCTGAGAAATTAGCACAGATTAACAGACAGATCTAACTGTCTGACCAAGGCAATACATACATAGTTACCAGAGAGAGAAGCACCAACATCTGGGTTTTTCAAAGCCCAGGGAATGGCACTCCTTAATGACTACCCTGAATCTCATCTGTTCAAATCACAAGAGCACTCTTCCAATGAGTGAGCCCCAAAGCAAAATGCTAACCCTTTTTAGAGCTGGAGGGCATCACAACCCTCATGACTCAGTGCCTAATTAGAAATTAACAAGAGGTATGAAAGCCATTATACAAGCCAGCCTGCCCTAAGCAAGCTTCCCTTAATGGGCTCCACATGAGGCTCATTAATGGGTGAGGAAGATCTTATATCCCATTAACATTACAGAACTACAGTCAAGATCACAAAAGACCTAGAATCTGCAATTGTAAAGAAAAAAAATCTTGGAAAGAATACAATGTTTCAAAGGGAAAAGCTTATAACAAAAAAAAAATGCCTTGTGCAAGACTGAGTATAATCTTACAAGGAAAAAAAATAATTGGGTTTTTAATGAAATAGAGGAGTTTGATGAATTCCTAATGAAAAGACCAGAGCTAAGTAGAAGCTTCAAAATACAAATACAGGATTCAAAACAAAAATATACAGATAAATTGCATTTTAACTATTAGAAAGGGCTAAGTGATGATGAAGTACTAATATGTCACTTCTGAATCCTAACAATGTCAAGGGGCATAGAAGGTACTGATAAGACAGGAGGATTGGGGGGTGGCTTTGTTCTATTTTTATGGCCTTAAAAGAAGAAAGAAAAGGGAAAGAATGGGGAATGTGCTAAGGAAGAAATGAAAGAGGTAGAATACATTTTTTCATAGTTAAAATATATGTCAAAAATATAAGAATAAAGGAAGGGTTTAGGGGAGCAGGCTTATCTCTCATCTGAATTGGACAAAGAAGGACTGAACACACACACACACACACACACACACAAAGATCAAATTTAATAGGGAAATTTAATAGGAAAGGGGAAGAGAAGGGGAAAGAAAGAAAATTATTAGAAAGTACTTTTCCCAATTACATGAGAACAAAATTGTTAACAAATGAAATTGATAAATATTTGCAAAAATGTAAAATAGAGTAACAAAACAATAATAGCTCAATCTCAGAACAGGAAATTTTATAAACCATAAATGAGTTTCCAAAGGACCAAAAATGAGAACAAAAACCAGGAGCAAATGGATTTACCAATGAATTCTATCAAACATTCAAGAAACAATTTCAATGTTCCATAAACTACTTGCCAAAATGAGAAAAAGGAGGCACACTACACATTCTTTTCTGTGATACAAATATGATCTTAATACCCAAATCAAGGGGAGCCAAAATAGAGAAAGAAAACCATAAACCAATGTCCCTTATTAATCTTGATGCAAAACTATTTAATAAACTATTGAAAAAAGTCAGTTATGGTACCAAGAATACACGACTGGTTCAGTATTAAGAAAACTATATGAGAATACAAGTCATTCCCCAGTTGATAAATGGTCAAAGGATATGAATAGGCAGATTTCAGAGGAAGAAACTAAAGCTAGAGTTACATGAAAAAATGCTCTAAATCATTATTTATTAGAGAAATACAAATGAAAAACCACCCCACACCTATCCGATTGATTAACATGGCAGAAAAGGAAAATGATAAATGTTGGAGATGTGAGAAAATTGGAACATTAATGCATTGTTGGTGGAATTGTGAACAGATCCAACCATTCTGGAGACCAATTTCAAACTATGGCCAAAGGGCTATAAACCTGCACATAATCTTTGATCCAGTAATACCCCTACCAAGTCTGTATCACAAAGAGATAACAGAAAAAAGGGGAAAGGACCTACATGTACAAAAATATTTATAGCAACTCTTTTTCTGGTGGCAAAGAATTGGAAATTATGCAGACGTCCATCAGTTGGGGAATGGCTGAACAAGTTGTGGTATATGAATGTAATGGAATACTATTGTGCTATAAGAAATGATGAGCTGGCAGATTTCAGAAAAACCTGGAAAGACTTACATGAACTGATGCTGAGTGAAGTGAGCAGAACCAGGAGAACAATTTACACAGTAACAGCCACAGTGTGTGATGATCAACTATCAAAGACTCATGATGGAAAATGCTATCCACATCCAGAGAAAGAACTGAATGAAGATCAAAGCAGACTATTTTTTTTTGTTTTTTTTTCCCTTGTGGTTCTTCCTGTTTTGTTCTGATTCTTCTTTTACAAGACTAATGTGGAAATATGTCTACTATGATTGTACATGTATAACCTATATCAGATTGCTTGCTGTCTTGGAAGGAGTGAGGGAAGAGAGAGAAGGGGAAAAATTTGGGATTCAAAGTCTTACAAAAAAATGAATGTTGAAAACTATCTTTACAGGTAACTGGAAAAAATAAAATATTATTAAGTGCAAAAAAAATTTATAGGTAGGACGAGTATTGGACCAAACAATAGGATTAATATCATTAATCATAGAAGATGAAAATGGACAATTTTGATTATATAAGACTGAAAAGTTTTTGCACAAATCAAAATGTAGCTCAAATTAAAAGTGAAGCAGCCTAGGGAAAAAAATCTTTGCCTCAAGATTCTTTAAGGTCTGATTTCTATGATACTGTATGAATATATTCATCAAAATATATAAAAGTAATTGTGCTTTTGGTATGATTAAGCTGACTGTCTTGCAAGGGGACTTAAGTTGCAGATCCTGAGAACTGTATTTCTTCCCATCATGGGAAGAAAGGTACCTAATGTGAGACTAGGATTGGAGGAAGGGGGTCCCCCCTGTAACAGAAGTTTTGAGCACATTTCAAGAGAGAAGAGAGAGGAAACTTTCCCTCCTAACCCAAGGAGCAAAAATGCAGTCAAAGCCTCAGGAGCATCTGTAGTTTCCTTCCCCAAACCCCAGCTCCCAAGGTACCTTCTAAGAGGGGAAAGTTAATGGGACAAGTGGTGAGGAATAGGATATATTGTTTTCTATTGAGGGACCTCTCTGGAGTGGCTCAAATCCGGAAGGAGTCCTAAATGCTGCACTGCTGAAGGACAGCAGAACTGCCCAGCCACCAGAATGAACAATGCAAAGAATTATGAACCACCCGTGAAAATGAAGGACTTTCAAAGATACAGAGGGAAAAATAACGTATGAGACATTGAGAAAGAATTAAAGTGATTTAGAACACTTTGATTGTATGATGCTAAACAAGTAATGGAATTATACCTATAAAGCCTCCTACCCTGTAAAACTTAAAGGCTTAATTTTTAAATTTTGACATAAAATATGGAAGAAATTAAAATACTTAAACTTGAATCACACTGTTAATCTCCTGCAAATACTATTTGTTTATTTAAAATCCTAGGCATTTTCAAACTTAATAACATCAGGTCGTCTAAAACCAGAGAATACAGACGTGGAGCCCTACGTAGTGGATGGTTGTGTGTATCTTGCCGAGCTCTCTCATGGCATTAAAAAACATTATTATTGGACACCCAGTTATGGAGAAATAGACGGCGCCACAGCCAATGCAGGCCTTGCTATTGCCCCATCAGCCAAAAATCTCTGAAAACAAGTTTTTAAGTAAGTCATTTCTGTGCTTTTATTATATTACTTTCATAGGTTTCATATGCTGCTTAGGGTAGTTTGTTCCCTTTAACATATGTCATGCTTTAAAAGGCTGTAAATACAACAAATGTTGTATAACTTTACACAAATATTAAACAAAACATGGCTGAAGTTTGAAAAAAATGAATGTAAGTACAAGAGTTTGCTTACTGGGAAGAGGGCCAGTCTTAGAATTAGGAAGACATGGATGCCAACTGGAATGGATTCCTCACACTAGCTGGTGACGGGGCAAATCCCAAAACTGTTAGTGTCCAAAAGAACCCACTGAGATGGGAGTGTGCCCCCATTGATGAAGTAACAGGTCTAACCATCCTCCTCTCCCCTTTCCCTACATATGTATATGTATGTGTGTATGTATGTATATCTGTGCATGTAGATGCATGCATACATCCATACAGACCACAAAACCTTGACCTCTCCCCTTTGTAAACGTACGCACACATACAGATACTGAAAACACAGACGATATGCTGATACCAAAGTAAGAGAAAAGAAGATACATATTTCTGTTTCTAACATAATCAAGAGGCAAAGAAGCATGAGAGAGGTTACAGACATTCCACACAGTCTTCTTATACTGGATGTAATCTGCAGCCCAACAGAAAAGCTTTTTTTAAAAAATTCAACCTTATTTTCAGTTCTGAATTCTCTCCCTCCCCCCTTCACCCATTAAGAAAGCAAGAAAACCAAAATCCATTTAAAATATGCATATTCCTGCAAAATAAAATATGCTTCACTTTTTACTCTGAATCCCTCCTTTCTTTCTGGAAGTAAATAATGTATTTCCTCAGGGGTGTCCTGAAATCTTGGTTGGTCATTGTGTGGATCTGAGTTCCTGAGTCTTTCGGAATTGTTTGTGTTTACAGTATCATTGTCATTGGTTCTGCTTACTTAACTTTGCATCAGTTCATAAACATCTACATTTCTCTTAAATCATACTCTTCGTCACTTCTTCCAGCACCATAGTATTCCATCACCTTCATGCCATAACTGGTTCAACCATTCCCCAACTGATGAACATCACCACTGTTTCCAATTATTTGCCACCACAAAAATGTCAGCTATAAATATATTTATACAAATGAGCCTTCTTCCTTGGCTTTTATCTCCTTAGCTATATAGACTTAGTAGTGGTATCACTGGGTCCAAGAGTTGTTGTTCAGTCATTTTTCAGTCCTGTCTAGTTGTTCCTGACCCCATTTGGGGTTTTCTTGGCAAAGATACTGGAATGTTTGCCATTTTCTTCTCCAGCTCATTTTATAGATGAGGAAATGCGGCAAACAGGGCTAAGTGACTTGCCCAGGGTCACATAACTAGTAAGTGTCTGAGGCTGGATTTGAAATTAAGAAAAAATAAGTCTTCCTGACTCCAGGCCCTACACTATCCACTGTGTCATTTAGCTGCCCAGGCTCAAGGAGTATGGACAGTTTAATAGCTTTCCAGAATGGCTTGACCAGTTCACAACTCCACCAACACAGCCAACAGACACATTATTACCTTTATTTGTCGTGTTCTCTTTTTGTCAACTTTGTCCATGTGATAAGTATGAGGTGGTAACTCAAAGTGGTTTTAATTTTCACATCTCTAATTATTAGAACATTTTTTAATATGGCTATTGATAATCTAGATTTCTTCCTTTGAAAGCCTTTTACCATTTGAAAATTGGGGAATGACTCTTATTATAAATTTAATTCAGTTCCCTATATCTTACAAATGAGACCTTTACCAGAGAAACTTGGTACAAAGATTTTCCCCCTTCCCCCATTTCCTGCTTCTAGTTTTAGCTGAATTAATTTTGTTTGTGCAAAAATTTTTTAATTTTAGGTAGTCAAAATTGTCCATTTTACCTCCTGTAAATTGTATCTCATCCAGTCACGAACTCTTCTCTTATCCATGGATCTGGCAGGTGATTTCTTCCATACTTCTCTAATTTGTTTGTGATGTTACCTTTTATGTCTGAATCACACCCATTTGGTGATTTGTCTTATTATACAGTGTGAGATATTGGTCTATACCTAGTTCCTGCCACACTGCTTTCAATTTCTTTGTGGAATAAGCTCTTGCCCCAGTTGCTGGGTCCTTGGTTTTTATCAAACTTTAGGCTACTGTGCTGATTTGTTTCTGCATATTTTATAACTAATATGTTCCATTAATTAACCTCTTTATTTCTAAACCAGTACCAAATTGTTTTAACTATTATGACTTTGTGGTGTAGTCTGGTGTCTGGGCCCATTAGGCACATCCCCCTCGCCCTTTCTTTTCCACTTTTTTCATTAATTTTCTTGAAATTCTTGATTTCTTTTTCTATCAGAAGCATTTTTTCTAAAAAGTAATCCTTTAGTAGTTTAATTCACATGGAACTGAATAAGTAAATTAATTCATGTAATATTGTCATTATATTGGCTCAGCTTACTCATGAACAATTAATGTTTGTCCAGTTATTTAGGTGTCTTTATTTGCATAAAGTGTTTTATAATTGTGTTCATATAGTTCCTGTGTATGTCTTAGCAGGTTGATGACAAGGATTTTGTACTGTCTATAGTTGTTTCTATTGGAGTTTCTTTTTCTATTGCTTCCCAATGGATTATGTCAGTAATATACAGAAATGGTGATGATTTTTGTATATTTATTTTCTATTTCACAACTTTGCTGAAGTTACTTCAGTTAGTTTTCTACTTGATTGATTTTCTAGGGTTCTCTTAAGTAAACCATTATATCATCTATAAAAAAGTGATAATTTTGTTTTATCTTTGCCGATACTTATTCCTTCAATTTCTTATTCTTATCTTATTGCTATAGCTAGAATTTTTTTTTCGCATTGTATTGAATAGTAAGGTGATCATGGGCAACCTTGTTTTACCTCCAGTCTTATTGGAAAGACTATGTTATCTCCATAATAGATAATGCTGACTCTTGGTTTTAGAGCACAGACACATCATACATATGATGACCAA